>CM060308.1:39457509-39465009 GCA_030674185.1 Monoplex corrugatus
ACAAGCAAAACAAAACAAAATGAAAAAGGGAAAAAGGTCTGGGTTTTAATTTTCTGACTATAATAACCGCACCAATTATACCGCCTGTGTCCGCATGATATACAATTAGTAGTTAATAGATCTCGCCCCCTCCTCCCCGCCTCCTGGACTGGTTTTTATTGCAATATGTTGCACAGTACATAGAGTTTTGCATAGTTACGCTGATAGAGTCTGCCAATTCAATATAATAAACCCTGACCAATTCGGATCGTAATTTTAACCCTTTGACTCCCGCACCCTATCCACCAACTGCAAAAACTTAACCCTTTGACTCCCTCACCCTACCCACCAGCTTCCAGCAGGAAGCTGATGGATAGGGTGACGGAGTTAAAGGGTTAAGTTTTTCCTTTGCTTGCGTGGTTGACAATGCGAGGAGCTGGTGGACAGAGTGCGGGAGTCAAAGGGTTAAACATGCTACTTTTTGTGAGTGTGATAAAGCCCTCTTGAACAAATTGCACTTTCAATTCCTTGCCTCCACATATTACTGTGGATATCTAATGATGTCTTTGCTTCGTGATCCTACTAACTTCTACTACAATACTGGATGGCAAAAAGTTTACATAAATTGTTAGTTGCCATGATTGGTTGTTTTGTTGTTGTTGTTGTTTGTTTGTTGGTTTTTTTTTTTGAATCACTGTCCATCGCATGGCATCTGAGAAATCAGTGCATAGTTATAGACTCGGATTTTTATCTGAGCGCAATGAAGCTGTGTTGAGAAAACTGAATTAAGGAAGGCCTACTGACACTGTCGACAATATCTAGCATGTACTCTACCGTACTCAATTCTGTTAAATTCTAACGGGGCAAAAATCCTCCACGGAGAGGGTCACTAGCTTCTACAGTGAAAACACAGGTCCCCATGTAATAAGCGTTTCCAGACACCTCCGGGATCACGCCAGTCACGTCCTGTCCTCCCATCCCCGCTCCTTTTATTTCGACTTCATTCACGGCTGACCCCATGAACTGTGATCCCGTGACCCCTGCGCGGAAGTGACGTTTCTGTCCAAGCGATAGCACTCCACGGCGGTACTGTAGGGCCAGTCTTGCTGAAGTTCCTGAGCCACAAGGGGAGCGATCCACCTGAAAGTTTGGAAAACATCTTCATTTCGTGAGGATTTTTTCCTGACTTTGCCTTTCAGGACAATCAAGATATTTTACCAGCATCCTGCATTGACAACTATGGTAGTAACGCAAAACTTAAGTCTTTGACGACCCTCACCTATCACGCTTGCTCCAGGAAGCTGGTTCGTAGGAGAAGGAATCAAAGGCTTAATTATTTTTGCAGTTGGTGGACAGGGTGCGGGGGTCAAAGGGTTAAAATTCCCTGTGCTAGTTAGGCATACTGGCAAGCCGGAACAACAAGACATTCAATCACCAGCTGTGACGAAACCCTGCGGTGATGGAGAAGTAGTGGCTGGAACAGGCAGACTATGTTGCTGAAAATACCCATGCTATTGCTACGACCCTGCACGCTAGCGGCTGTAGGGCGGTGATTGTCCACTGCACAGCTGAGACAGAGACAGTATTCGATTCTCTTACAGCGATAGACCAGCCCTTTCCAGTGGCAGCACTGCTCTCTCTAAGAATGGGGAGGCTGGGAAGTAGAAGAAACCGCTAAACATAGCATATCTCATGTGTACCAGGACGATAGCCGCTTGTGCACTGTCATCCGACTTTGGGGTCGAAACAGTGTGAACAAGAAAGGGTACATTATCAAGTTCTGAAGAAGAAAGGCTTGCCAAGCATAGGGTTTCTACTCTTCAAACGCCAGCTTCGTTGGTCAGGCCACACTGTCCGTATGGATGACAACCACATCTCAAAGATGCTTGTATATGGAGAATGGAATGGAATGGAATCTTTATTTAATGTCTGTTCACAATAGTGATTTTGGACACACACACACACACACACACACACACACACACACACACACACACACACACACACACACACACACACACACACAACACTACACACACACATAGGGAGAAGAAAACAAGGGGGAGGGATGGGGATGGAAGGTAGTGGAAGTTTGAATGAAGAAAGGAACAATTACAATTAATAATCAGAACAATAAGTAACAGTGTCAATTCATAACAGACAACAATAATTAACTCGTCATAACAACTGTCAACAGGGGATCTGAGAATCAGGAACAATTACAATTAATAATTCAGAACAATAAGTTAACAGTGTCAATTCATAACAGACAACAATTAATTAACTCGTCATAACAATCTGTCAACAGGGGATCTGAGAATCAGGAACAATTACAATTAATAATTCAGAACAATAAGTAACAGTGTCAATTCATAACAGACAACAATTAATTAACTCGTCATAACAATCTGTCAACAGGGGATCTGAGAATCAGCTGGACTACCGAAATAATATCATTATTTTTGTGTAAAGGATATCTCTAGAATCAGTATATGAAAATCAAGATGTTATTTCATATGTCGTGAGTAGATAGGGCATTCAAAGAGCAGACGGTGGACAGAATACTCTAGAATCAGTACATGAAAAATCAAGATTGTTATTTCTATATGTCGTGAGTAAGATAGGACATTCAAAGAGCAGATGGTGGACAGATAATGCTTTTGAACAAATACATACATTCTGTGTATATTTTGTTTTCCAAGAGTTAAGTTGTGTATGGAGACACAGAAGCAAAGATACCAGAACCAGGGAAGACAACTAAAGCGATACAAGAATAATCAGAAAGCTAATCGCATGAGCTGCGGCATCAACACAATCAGCCGGAAAGATGTTGCCCAGAAGAGAGAAAGCTGGTGACATGCAGTGTGTGCAGGGCATAATTTTAAACTGTTTATAAATCATCATTGTCAAAGAGAAAATGCAAAGCAAAATAACAATACATTTAAAGGAAACTTGGGAAACGATATACATACTTTAAAATGCTATCAGTATGTCAAACGTCAAATCAGTAAAAACAAAAATTCGAAGCACAAGTGAATTAATGCCATCTCCACACACGTGCATGATCACACACACACACACACACACAAAAAAACACACACACAACACACAGCAAACACACAGCACGCACGCACGCACACACACTACGTTCTCTGTCTCTCTGTGTCTGTCTGTCTGTCTCTGCCTATGTGTCTGTCTGTCTGTCCGTTTGTCTGTCTGCCTATCTCCCTCCCTCCCTCTTTCTCTCACACACACACTCTCACACGCACACATACACAGATACAGACAGACACGCAAACACACACACACACACACACGCACGCGCGCACATACACACACACACACACGCACGCGCGCACATACACACACACACGACCCTCTCTCTGTCTCTCTCTGTCTGTCTCCGTCTCTCTCTGTCTGTCTCTGTCTCTCTCCCCCCTCCCTCCCTTCCTCCCTCTCTGTCTCTCCCGCTCAGACTCACCCACACACGCACGCACACACACACATACACACCCACCCGCACACACACACACGCACACACATACACACACACATACATACACACCCACCCACCCCCCACACACACACATACACCCCCCCCCCACACACACACACACGACCTGCTTGTCGGCAAAGACACAAATGGTGGTGAAAGGCGAGTCACTATCAGAGACAGCATGGTCACGCCCATCAGTGACTATGGTGCCATACAGGAAGGCCAGATCAGGGTTGTCCGGGTGATGGAGCTTCACTTTCGCCTGAAGTGCCTCTGTCAGTCAATCACGATTAAAAATCATAACAATTTTGGCAATGCTGAACTTCAAGGTAGTCGATTAATTTAACCCTTTGACACTCGCAGCCTGTTCACCAGTATCCTGCATTACCAGCTATGCCAGCTAGCAAAGCAAAAACTTAACCCTTTGATTCCCGGCACCCTATCCACCAGCTTCCTGCAGAAAGCTGGTGGATAGGGTGAGGGAATCAAATGGTTAAGTTTTTGCAGTTGGTGGATAGGGTGCGGTAGTCGAAGGGTTAAGAGAGTGAGTGTCTGGTTGTGTGAGGGTTTTTGGATTTTGTTTGTTTGTTTGTTTGCTTGTGTTTGTTTGTTTGTGTGTGTGTGTGTGTGTGTGTGTGTGTGTGTGTGTGTGTGTGTGTGTGTGTGGTGGGGTGTGTGTGTTTGTTTGTGTGTGTGTGAGTGTATGTGTGTGTGTGTGTGTGTGTGTGTGTGTGTGTGTGTGTGTGTGTGTGTGTGTGTGTGTGTGTATGTGTGTGTGTGCGTGTGTGATAAGTCGGTCTTTTTAACTGTAATTTTGTCGCCCCATCTACTGCGCCGCTTCAGTGGTGTTAATCTCACGCCGACCATTCTGGTTCCTCAACACATTACGAAACTCCTACGTTAATTCAGTGAAAGACCCAGTGCCAGAATCCACGGGAGGCCCCTCATGACGTCAAACTGCCACAGGGCCACCCACAAGAGTAGACCCTGCATTGCTGCTGAATCACTTTGGAGGAGTTCTACAGAGCCTCTTCTGATCCATCTCACTAAGGACACTGCCTAATAAATCCCACTACTACAGACCCGTTGCTGAGCCAGCCAAGCTGTTATCGAGAGATGTACCTCTCCCCCGCATCCCCCCCTCCAATATTTCACCTGGTGAGGAGACCACAACCTTGGAGCTCCAACGATAGCCCCCATGAACCACTGACAAGAAAACAAAAACCAAAAAACCCCAACTCCAGTTCAGGTTATCTCAGGTATGGAATCATCATCATCATCATCATCATCATCATATCATCATCATCATCACATCAATCAGGTGCCCTGCCGCATGGCTTTGGCGACCATGGACTTCCAACCATCTCTATCTCTCGTTGCCCCCAGCATCTCCCCCACCCTCCTCATCCCCAGCCACTCTGCAAGTCCGTCTAGCATTCTCTCCCTGGGTCTACCTGGTGCTCTCTTTCCCTCCAGCTTTCCCGTTGTGACCAGGTGCTCCAAATCCCCCTTCCTCATAAAATGGCCTATAAATGTTGCTTGTCTTTTCCTAATCTTCCTTATGAGTGATCTACTTGTGTCTGCCTCCATCAAGACTGTCTCGTTTGTTTTCTTTGCTGTCCATGGAACTCTCAACATTCTTCTTAGAAACCACATCTCGGCTGCCTCAATCTTGCTCTGGCTTTGCTTGCTGACTGTCCACGTCTCGCATCCGTACAACAGTATTGGTTCTATATAACATTCAAGGACTCTCTTTCTGATGTTAATTGATAGGCATTTGTTGGTAAGAATGCTTGTCATCTTCTTGAATGCTGTTTTGGCTTGGCCAAATAGAAATAGAAAGCAAAGGTAAGGGGTTGGAACTGAACAGCAGGAAGACTGAAGTCATGGTGATCAGCAAAAAACATGAAATCCCCTCATGCAAAATAACAGCAAATGACCTTGATACAGGTTAATAAGTTCAAATACCTGGGAACGGTCATTTCATCAGACGGCAGATGCACATCGGGAATAGCTGGCAGAATCGGCCAAGCCAAAACAGGTATGGAAACGATAGAGAAACCAAAGTTGAAGGGTTACCAGATCAGGCCATGTAGGGCCACACATATATCAGTAGAACAATTATCATGATACTATGATGACTTCATGATTAAATTATACGAGTTATTTGTTTGTTTTGATAAGCTCGATGCTAGGGCTGTCTGGGTGACGCTGATAAGTGGCCTGCGCTGTTTCTGTAAACTGCCATTACGCTGTATAAGTACAGTATCCAGAAATAAACAAAAACAGAATCAGAACGCTCATGTAAGGCAGTAAAACAAGAACGACTCAAATTTTCAGCTAACTGGACTTTGTCAAGAAAAATCAAAAGACAATGAAGAAGAAATGCATAAAAAGTCGAAGACTTTCCTGACTTTGAGTTCAGCTGAAGAAAACAGCTGATATATATTCTGGTAACTAGGGAGTTAGGGAAGACAAATGCATTCTATAACGTAAAAATGGTCACGCCGTATCATTATTGTATTGTCCTGAGGAAGACTAAGGCCGAAACATTGCAAACTAGATATTGAAAATCAGCAAATTACCAGTCGCTGTGGTGTAGTGGTTAACGCAACAGACTACATGTACTGACTGGAAGGTTGTGGGTTCGAATCCCCATAAGTCCTTTCAAAAATCATTGTGGGATATTTCGGCTTTAACCGGCTCCTACCCAGAGTTGGGTGTGCTATGAGCTCATTGGGAAGTATGGGACCACTTTACGGACACGTCATTGAGGATGTTGCTCGAATCTTCTGATCAGCACCGCAGGTGTCTGTATCCCTCGGGCCTGGTTGACGCCAGGAGATATTATGATAGTACATAGTAAGCGTAGAGTAGAGCCCTGTCACGCAGTGTCAATCGTAGATGGAACTCTATAGCATCATGATTATCATCCTCATCGACATCATCATCATAGAATTGTAAAAACTGTGCAAGCGTTTGTGGCCATTAAGGTGCACCAGAAAAAAAGGAAAGGTAAGCACAAAAGTAATCTTCCCCCCACCCGCACCCCCTGAGGTGATGATCCTATATAAAAAAAGAAAAGAAATGAAAATCAGCAAATTATAATGCACTATTTGAGTGTCTTGTAACGTATAGTATAGTAACGTATAGGTAAACCCACTTGTAACAGCGAAGGCCCGGTCAGCCAAGGTAGCAACGGCACAGGAGGTAATGTCCAGCCCCAGGCGTGAGGCAGGTACGAAAGCGTAGAATGCTCCTCCATAACATATGTCCACTGTCACCACCCCTAACCCGGGTACGTCCACGTCCACATCTGTTGACATATCATCATTTTTGTTTGTTTTTCTTCTGTCGTTCAGTGTCTACACGACACTGTCAGGCCACATCTGGCAATGAATGTGGTTACTTTGTTCTCTTCCAGACCAGTCGCCGTGGTGTAGTGGTTAACGCAACGGACTACCGACTGGAAGGTTGTGGGTTCGAATCCCCATCGGTCCCTTCAAAAATATATCATTGTGGGATATTTCGGCTCTAACCGGCTCCTACCCAGAGTTGGGCGCCGGTGTGCTATGGGCTCATTGGGAAGACTGGGACCACACAGTCGAGTCTCATCCACTTCACGGATGCATCATTGAGGGTGTTACTCAAATCTTCTGACCAGCACCACAGGTGTCTGTATCTCTCGGGCCTGGTTGACAACAGGATATATTATGATAGTAAGCGTAGAGTACACAGCCCTGTCACGCAGTCTCAATCCTAGATGGAACTTCATAGCATCATGATTATCATCCTCATCGACATCATCATCGTCGGATTGTTAAAAAAAAGCAGCTGTACCAGCTTCTTTGGAAATTAAAGATGGCGTAGAAAATGGGATGGGGGAAAAATGTGCACAAAGGTAACTTCCCTGAGTACGATGATCTAAAAAAAATATATATATAATTTGTTTTCTTCCCATTTCCTGCCCCCCCCCTCCCCCCCTGCCATGGAGTGTGCTAGTCAGTGAGGGGTCGATCGTGTTG
>CM060308.1:39470009-39495009 GCA_030674185.1 Monoplex corrugatus
ACAGACAGACAGACAGAGAGTGGGAGGGAGATACATGTAAAGAACACGCAACAGAACAGCTCACAGACAGAACTGCTTCAGTATAATAAAAAAAATACTTGCATAAATCTCACACTAATAATCCAGTCTCATTATTTAATTGGTAATTAGCTGATTAACTCCCACACTAATCGACCAACTTGATTAATCAAACCGTTAATTAGATTGATCAGAACCTGCCCGATACACAGCTTCTCACCTCCCAAGGGCAATAACCGCGTGTCCGCACATGGTGCTGTAGCCCTCGTTATGGAGAAATATAACCGCAAAGTCAACATCAGGAAGGTCAGGGGTCACCAAAAGGGCACCGTACATTTCATAATGACCGCGCGGCTCAAACATCAGCAGCTTCCGGTAGGCGTCTGCGTTTGCGCGTAGCCAGGCGCGTTTCTCCAAGATGGTGGTCCCTTCCGGTTCTGGGTAGCCCGTTTCAATAATGCGCAGCGATTGTCCTCCTGTGTGCATATCTGTGGTTTTGATTTGTAGGTCTGAGGGGAAGTTTGGGGCTTTTGACGTCGATGCCTTCTCGGCCATTATGGTTAGATTCGCTGTAAGGAGGAAAAAGAAAAGGAAAACATCCTTAGTGGTGGTCCTGGTGTTAGTCTTTCAGATCAGGTGAGATTATAAACCAATGTTCCTTGTACAGCATATTTTGTAACGTCTTGTAAAATAATCTCTATGTTTGCGAGTGAGTTATGTCATACATATGTATATGTATATGTATATGTAGATGTATGTGTATATGTATATGTGTATGTGTATGTGTATGTGTATGTGCACACATACATATGATGTATATATGTATGTGTGTGGGTAATACAGTATTATAACTTTTGAAATGGTTATAGCCCTCATATGGCTCTACGCAGTTGGCTGGGCTTTAAACAATAACAACAATAACAGTAAATAACAAAACATATGTGTATATATAATTTTTATATATATTATACATACATACTTATATATATATATATGTTATATATATACATACATATATGTATCTATATACACAATACATGTATGTATATATATCTATGTACATATGTATATATTATATATATGTACATACATATATATATATATATATATGTATAATATATATATATATATATATATATATATATATATATATATATTCATATATATACAATTACATGGAAAAATAAGAAAAATCAATTCCTTAAACTTTCAGACCGAAAAACAAACAACATGCAAACAAAATAAAAGACTATTATCCAGTGGACTCGGACCGTTTGTCACACGCTATCATGCACGCATATGAGTGGCAAGGTAGCCAACGGTTTGGGCGAGGAAAAAAAAGTTGTTTCATGTATGTTAGCATGCTCGCGCGGAAGCGGCGGGACAGTAAGTGACTTGGGCGAGAAAAAAAAAGTATACTATGAAAAGAACGGCGGGCGGAAATGCATTTCAGGTACTGTGCAGCGCTAATGCCATACTAGAAGACGGGAATCGTCATCAAATATTAAGGCGACTTGCACGACCGCCATCTGTACCTTGCCGGCAAGATCCTCTCGATGTTACCTTAGTCTTACTTAGCGAATGCCTAGACTCGCTCGCAGCGAGGTGGAGCAGAGAAAGGCTCCTACCTAATGTATCTCGCGAAAACCTCGCCTTGCTGGAATATAAGAAACAGGTCTCAGATGTCTATGTAAATGTATACTGTTTGACCTTGGATGCATATGATAAGAAATGCCAGAAACCGCTCAGCTTCAGTTTCTGTTTTCTTTTCTTTCTTTCTTTCTTTCTTTCTTTTTCTTCTTCTTGTTCCTTCTTTTCTTCTTCTTCTTCTCCTTCTTCTTCCTCCCCCCCCCTCTCTCTCTAACTGCAGGAAGCTGATGAATACGGTGAAGGAGTAAAGAGTTAAGTTTTTGCAGTTGGTGGATAGGGTGCGGGAGTCGAAGGGTTAAGTTTGTGAGTAAAATGTAATGCTTGTTTGCTTTTGATGTCTTCTTTCCTCAGTTTTGTTTTTCTTCGTTATTGTTACTGCTGTTGATGTTGTTATTGTTGTTGTTGTTATTATTGTTGTTGTTGTTGTTGTGTCGTCGTGTCTTTGCTACTATTCGTCTTTTTCTTTATTGTTATCTCCTATCTTTTAAATTCTTTTAATTTTTTATTTTCATTTTGGTTCATTTTTGGAGGTGGCTTCGCAATACTCGGATGTTTCTACATTCATAAATGCCACACATGCCATGTGACAGAAAACTCCAAATGAATCATGGCGTACGTGATTAACATATGTATAAACCCTCTCATCATCATCATCATCATCATCATCATCATCATCATCATCATCATCATCCTCATCAGGTGCCCTGCCGCATTGCGTTGGCGATCATGGACTTCCATCTGTCTCTATCTCTTGTTGCCTCAAGCATCTCTTCCATCCTCCTTGTCTTCAGCCAATCTGCAAGTCCGTCTAGTATTTTCTCCCTGGGTCTACCTGGTGTTCTCTTTCCCTCCAGCTTTCCCGTTGTGACCAGGTGCTCCAGATCCCCTTTCATCATAAAATGGCCTATAAATGTTGCCTGTCTTTTCCTTATCTTCTTTATGAATGATCTACCTGTGTCTGCCTCCATCAAGACTGTCTCGTTTCTTTTCTTTGCTGTCCATGGAACTCTCAACATTCTTCTTAGAAACCACATTTCGGCTGCCCCAATCTTGCTCTGGCTTTGCTTGTTGACTGTCCACGCCTCACAACCGTACAACAGTATCGGTTCTATACAATATTCAAGAACTGTCTTCCTGATGTTAATTGATAGGCATTTGTTGATAAGAATGCTTTTCATTTTATTGAATGCTGTTTTGGCTCGGCCGATTCTGCTGGCTATTTCTGATGTGCATCTGCCGTCTGATGAAATGATCGTTCCCATGTATTTAAACTTAACCTGTCTGAAGGTCGTGCCGTTTCCTGTTATTTTGCAGGAGATAAACCCTCTGCACTGACAAAATCTTGAGGCTCTAACTTAGTCTTTTTTGTTTTGTTTTGTTTTGTTTTGTTTTGTTTTTTCGTTTGCACAGTGTAGCACCGAGGAGAAGATCTGAGAACTGTCTTCATAATGCTGGCCCCTAAAAATGTTGAGATCTCTACCACCTCACTCCAATTCGACATCGTGATTATAGGACAGCATTTGTCTTACCATATAGATAAAAGAAAGGACAATCTATGGAGTGTGTGTGTGGTGTGTGTGTGTGTGTGTGTGTGTGTGTGTGGTGTGTGTGCGTGTGCGTATTTGTGTGTGTGTGTGCGTGTGTGTGTGTGTGTGTGTGTGCGTGTGTGTGTGTGTGTGTGTGTGCGTATGTGTGTGTGTGTGTGTGTGTGTGTGTGTGTGTGTGAATGAGAGAGAGAGAGTGAAAGAGAGAGACAGACAGACAGACAGACAGACAGATACGGACAGAGTGACAGAGAGAGCTTAAGAACACTTTATTATTCCAGGATAGTAGCATTAGGTCTCACTGGATCTGCCTCACAGCTAGTCCTTGCTACTGTATACAAAGTCAATAAGCTTCCTGACAATATACATTGCACCGATAAGGTGAAACGAGTCATATAAAAAGAGAATCACAATGAAATATTGACTTTTATAAAGAAAAAGTGACTTTTATGCGTGCCAATAGTTCACACGCTTCACAAAAGCACGAAAGAGACAGGCAGACGGATGTAAAGCATACACATGTCAATCTTTAACAATACCACCACCACCACCACCACACCACCACCACCACCACCACCACTAACACGACAAAGTAAAAGAAGAAAGCAAAGGAATACAAATACAAACGGGAAGGGGATGAGATATGCCAGCTATTTCAATGGTGAAAATAAGTGGATATTAACACATCATCATAATTATCATCATTATTGTTGTTTAAATCCCAGCCGAGTGCACAGAGTTATAAGTATCTAAAAAAACACTTTTTGATATTGGAAAGAAAACTGGAAGAGAAAATTCAGTACGCGTAGCAATGCACCTAGGCACATGATTTAAAGATATGCCCCTGGCGTTTATTATTCCTTCCAATTTGTTACCAGGGACTTACACAATCTGCATACAAAGCGATACACATAACTATGTCATCATCATCATCATCAGGTGCCCTGCCGCACGGCGTTGGCGACCATGGACTTCCAACCATCTCTATCTCTCGTTGCCACCAGCATCTCCCCCACCCTCCTCATCCCCAGCCACTCTGCAAGTCCGTCCAGCATTCTCTCCCTGGGTCTACCTGGTACTCTCTTTCCCTCCAGCTTTCCTGTTGTGACCAGGTGCTCCAATTCCCCTTCCTCATAAAATGGCCTATAAATGTTGCTTGTCTTTTCCTAATCTTCCTTATGAGTGATCTACTTGTGTCTGCCTCCATCAAGACTGTCTCGTTTGTTTTCTTTGCTGTCCATGGAACTCTCAACATAACTATGTGCATTAACATTTAATGGCTTAAAGAATCTAAAATTGCTTCTGCACATCACACTCTCTTAGAAAAATGCGTGTATGTCCCAATTATCAGTCCTAATAGAAAGTATGTAGGCTTTACAGAATAGGGGATTTACAGTGGGCATTGACCATCTCTAATACTTCGTAGAAGCTGTCAATTTCGTTCTGAGTACTTGCGGACGTTGGTGCATACACCTGAATGATGTTGATATCAAATGGCTTGCCATCCAATTTTAACCAGCAAAACTCTGTCGGACACAGCTCAGTATCCCCAAACTGCTTTTGATTTGTCCCTGTCATCCAAAACAAGTGTGACTGCCCGCGTTCAAGCAAACAGGAACCAGAAAAAACACGAAAGGAGAATAAGAACGTGTATTTAATACAACAAGATAAGACAAGCGCCTGTCTTGTCTTGTTGCATTAGATAATCGTTCTTATTCTTCTTTCGTGTTTTTTTTTCTGGTTCTTGTCCCTGTCAATTATGATGCTTACTCCTCTTTCATGTGAGTTTCCACTAGAATATATTATTGTATGCTCTCCTGATGTTATAATGCCTGTCCCCTTCCATCTCACTCCCCCTAGTCCTAAAATACTAATGTTAAGCCTTTCCATTTCCATTTTGACATTGTCTAATTTTCCTTTTTGCAACAATGTCCTAACATTCCATGTTGCGATTTTTTTTAGATTTAACGCAGTGGCTTGCTGACGGTCTGGTGTCACCTGCGCAGCATGACTGTCCCTACTGGACGAAGGTGCTCCATAGGAGCTCCTATTTACGTCGTTATATTTATTTTCCTTGTTTTGTCTGGCCATGATTCATCAAAGCAAAGGTAAGAGGTTGGAAGTAAACAGCAAGAAGACTGAAGTCATGGTGATCAGTAAAAAACATGAATCCCCACATGCAAAATAACAGCAAAGGCGCAAACTTGAAACAGGTTGGTAAGTTTAAATATCTGGGAACGATCATTTCACCAGACGGAAGATGCACATCAGAAATAGCCAGCAGAATCGGCCACGCCGAAACAGAATTCAAGAAGATGAAAAGCATTCTTACCAACAAATGCCTATCAGTTAACATCAGGAAGAGGGTTCTTGAATGTGATATACAACCGATAATGTTATACGGCTGTGAGGCGTACACAGTCAACAAGCAAAGCCAGAACAAAATTGAGGCAGCCGAAATGTGGTTTCTAAGAAGAATGTTGAGAGTTCCATGGACAGCAAACGAGACAGTCTTGATGGAGGCAGACACAAGAAGATCATTCATAAGGAAGATTAGGAAAAGACAGGCAACATTTATAGGCCATTTTATGAGGAAAGGGGAATTGGAACATATGGTCACAACAGGAAAGCTGGAGGGAAAGAGAGCACCGGGTAGACCCAGGGAAAACATTCGACAGACTTGCAGAATGGCTGAATACAGAGAGGGTGGAAGATGTGCTTGCGGCAGCAAGGGATAGAACCATATGGAGGGCCATGATCGCCAACGCCATGTGGCAAGGCACTTGATGATGATGACAGAATAGGTGAATGGATCAGCAAAGTAGAAAATAACAGGAACAGCTGACAAAAAGCAAAGGGGCGAAGCAGAGACAAAGACAGTGACAGAAAAGAGGATATTTCTATCAGACAATGTCCAGAAGACAGGAATATCATTCATACTTAATTAAAACAACCCCTGGTATCCCCCACAGGGGAACGTAACACACGCAATGTCACTGAAATTATTAAAAAAATGGAGAGAGAGAGAAACAGAGAGAGAGAGAGAGAGGGACAGAGTGAGAGAGAGACAGCGAGAGGCAGAGAGAGAGAGAGAGAGACAGACAGACAGACAGACAGAGACAGAGAGACAGACAGACAGACAGACAGACAGACAGACAGGAAGATCTTTAGGCCCGGAAATTTGTTCAGAGCAAAAATCTGACCAATAGCGCTTTTTGGCTTGGGCTATAACTTTGTTTGAGTGAATCTTAGCCATTTTCATATTGTAATGGTCTTCTGGAGATTTAGTTTTTAAATAGAGTTTATACATTTTCTTTTTTTCATTCTTTGCTTCTTCACATAATTGATTCCACCAACTATTTCCAACATGAGTACCTTTGTTTACATTTTTCCTTTTTGGAATGGAATTGTTTGCTGCCTCATGTAGCGCGTCGGTGAAATGGGAATACATATCATTAATATTGACGCATTCATTAAACGTGCAATCTTTTCCCATTAAAATCTTCCGGCATTTTACCCAGTTAGCACGTTTGTACATATATCGAGGTATAATTTCGTCTTGTTCTGGTGTGTTATCAAACGGTTCATTTATAACTGTAACAATTGGCAGGTGATCAGTTCCGATGGAGTCAGATGTAACATCCCACATGCTATTAATGACAAGGTCAGGTGATAACAAAGTTAGGTCAATGGCAGAAACCTTATGTTGAGGATTATCCGGAATTCTAGTTGTTCTACCGTCATTTAACAAGACTAATCCGGAGTCAATGACATTTTCTACGAAACGATTGTTAGATACATAGTGACAATCCTTATCCCAAAATGGAGAATGGGCATTAAAATCCCCCGTGATCAACCACTTCGCATTGTTGTCTAAAGTCCGTAGCCAGTCACTATTTTCACTATTAGGCCCACGTGGATAATATACAGAAAGTATGTTTATAGATGACACAGAGTTAATCTTCACTTTCACAGCTACGCAATAAACACCGTCAGTGCCCTTTGGCACAGGAGGCGGAATGATCTTATAATCCACGTCTTTGCGTACATAAACGGCTGCATAAATCTTTGAGGTATTGTCACAGACGTGTGTCACTGGAGGAAAGTGGTAATCTTCTAACTTAGGTAATTTGCAATTTGCCACATTCAGTGACTGTAAGGCAACAATATGATGCTTATTTACGGATAAATATTGTTGAAGATGAGGATGATTAATATTCAGTGGTTGACTGTTCCATTGAAGAACAGAAAAAACAGTGTTATGTTGATTTTTGACTTGCATAACTACCCAAAACCAATAGTAGATAATTACATATATGAAGAAACAAAGAAATTAAACGAAAATAAAATCAAGATGAAGATAACTTTGGTGAAAGGAAACACACCTATGAACACCTAGCCTATAGTATAAGCGACAGTAAAAACCAATAGAAGAAAGTCGCTACTATATGCAGGTTGACGCTGGTGCATTCACTACTTAAATACAGGATCACCAATCACAAAAATCTCTCAATGGATGGAAATAATTATGACTGGAGATGTTACCATTCCACCATGGACATTGAGACCGATTGAAATGGGGTGTTCCTGAATAATAGAATGGATCATAACTAGTGTTATAGGTGGTGAACGCATAGTTTTGAGACTTCCTGCTTGGATGACGAGGTTTCCGCTTTTGTGACTCCCAGAGGACACTGTTGACATGTCTGCCGATGTTCCTGGCAAGGATGGAAGAACCATATCGATTGGGATGTACAGTGTCCTTGAAAGTAGGGTTGAATTTGGACTTCAAATTTCCATGATCCAAGAAGGAGATGTTGTTACGACCATACAGCTCAGAGTGAAGCAGGGCGTTCAGGAGATCTATTTTTATTTGAAGGACCTTGTCTTTCACTGGGGCTGTTTTGCTAAGGATGATTTTGCTCTTGGGATATGTTGTCATAGTCCACGGCTTTCATTAGTTTTTCAGAGACAATTCTGGGTTCACTGGTCTTCAAATCGAACAGTCCACAATGTATGACAAAACAATCAAATTGAGGGGTAGACGATTCTTTCAGGAACTGAGAAATGTTGTCTATAGAAGAAGTTTTCTTTGTTTCAACAGTGAAACCATATGAATTACCAAGTCTGTGACCATAAACACCATTTAATATTGTGTCGTGTAGAAGGAGAACTGATGGTAGAGCAGTGTTGACTTTTTCTTTTTGTGTATTTTTGGATGTGACGCAAGAGGCAGCTTTCCCGTCCATGTGTTGTTTTGATGTCTTTTTCGTCATCGTATTGACGTCATTTTCCTTGTGCGTGATTTTGTTCCCCATGTCGTTAGATTTGTTTGGTCGTTGTTTTGTTGATTTTGATGTTTTTGTAATGTTTGGTGGAGTTGCAGATGTTGGTGGTGGGGTGACTGATGTTGTAGTCACCCGTTTTGCTGCCTCTGCATAAGAGATGGGCAGCGGTGACGGACGTGGTTTGTCTGTGTGGTTGGGGTCTGTTTGTGTCCCAACCGACACACAGACCGGCGGCATCCTTCCACTTGAAAGTGCCCCACTGCCCATCTCTTGTACATGGTCACTAAAGCAAAGGGGCGAGGCAGAGACAAAGACAGTTCCCTAAAATTTGGAATAAGATCAAAGAAATGAAAAATGGTTTTAATTTACCACAGTTTCCTATTAAGATTAAAGATAAAGACTTTCCTTCGTCATCTGAGAAAGCTGAAGAATTTGTACAGTTCTTTTCAAGAACAAGTAATTCCAGTAGCTTGTCTACTCCATTAAGGGAGGAAAGACGGAAAATTGAAGAGTCCGTCGCATACTCAGATCCTGCCCCTGATAGTCACATGTACATAAATTCAAAAATTACATTAAAAGAACTTAAAGATGCCCTTCTCTCGTTGAACAACAAAAAATCGGCTGTAGGACTGGATGGCGTTTCATATACCCTTTTAAATCATTTACCAGAGAAATGGATTGAATACTTACACAATATCATACTAAAATGCTGGGAAAGTGGTCGCTTACCTGACATTTGGAAGACATCGATTGTGTTACCAATACCAAAACCTAATAAACCCCTTTCAGATCCAGGTAGTTACAGACCTATCTCGCTTACATCCCATGTTTCAAAACTAATGGAAAAAATTATAGTGAATAGACTGAGTTACTTTTGTGAGAAAAATAATATAATACCTATCAATCAATCTGGGTTTCGAAAAGGTAAATCAACATCAGACCATTTAGTTAAGTTAACAACTCAAATAAAAAATCAGTTTGCTAAAAGGAAAAATGTCTTAGCTACCTTCTTTGATCTTAAAAAAGCATACGATCAAGTCTGGCATGCGAGACTTTTGTTGAAATTTAAACATATTGGTCTCAACGGTAATCTTTATAATTTTATCAAAACATTTATAAGTGACCGAAGTATAGTCACTAAAATAGGTAATACATACTCTGAAAAACAATCTGTAAACATGGGAATTCCTCAGGGTTCCGTAATATCTCCTCTATTATTTAATATTTTGATCTATGACCTACCAACTCAAGTCTCAAATAATGTAAACGTTGCTCAGTACGCTGATGATATAGCAATCTGGATGAATGTTTCGTTAAAAAGGAAGACTTCCTTGAGAGAAATAAAATACATTAAAAAGGTCTATCAACATGAAATTAATAATATTTCCACTTACTTGACAGTTAACGGCCTGGAAATATCCAATGAAAAAACACACATGATGCTTTTTAATAATGGTCTAAGTCCGAAAGAAGTACCGTTGTTTAAAATTGGTGATGAGGAACTGAAATATACTACTCACGTGAAATTTCTGGGAGTACAATTGACTTCTAGTTTACAGTGGAAAGAACATATTGATGCCTTGTTATGTAAAGCTATGAAAAGCTATAATTTAATAAGAATTATTAGTAAACAGTCCTGGGGACAGGACACTAAAACGTTGTTACATCTTGTCACAGCTTTAGAAAGATCTAAGTTGGCTTATGGTCAAGAGGTCTATTTTTCAGCTCCAAAATGCTATTTGAAAAAACTTCAAAGCTTAGATAATAAAGCTATTAAATGTGCTCTTGGGGTACCAGTGTATACAAAAACACAAGAAGTATATAAAACAGCCAGCATCCTACCCTTGGAAGATTGGAGGAAGTTATCAACTGCTAAATATATAGTTAGAGCAAATGCAGTAGCTAATTATGCCAGTACGGAACTTAAAATTCGGTCTGACATCCATTTCCCCAAGAGAGCAAGAACAATAAAGTCACAAGAAACAATATCCACTTACACAAATGAGCTCTTCAAACTTTCTCACGTATTACCTAACAAAGTTTCACATAAAATGATATGTGGTCCTCTACCCCCCTGGGAACTGTCCAATGCTATTTTTGATATCAACTACACTGATACTGACCTGAAAAAAGATGTTAATCCACACTTGTTAGCAACTGATGTTCTGTCACATCTACACAAAAAATATTCACATTACTTAAAAATCTTTACAGATGGCTCTGTTCTAGATGATGGTAAAGCAGGCACTGGCTTTCTAATTCCTAAATTTAAAGTAGAAAAGGCTTACTCTTTAGGACAGGGCATTCAATCTTCACTTCTGAATTAGTTGCCATCTTAATGGCACTGAAATATATAGTAGATCTACCCATAACTTTGTTTAGTATCCTATTATGTGTAGATTCGAAATCTGCATTACAATCCTTAAAATGTTGCGAACATAAAGTAAAGAGTTCGTTAATATTTGAGATAAAATTTCTAATTCATTGTTTAATAATAAATAATACACAGGTTACTTTTTGTTGGATCCCATCACACTGTGGTATCCTTTTTAACGATCGGGTCGACAGAATAGCAAAAAATGCAGCAATGAATAGGGCTGGCAGTACTAAACTTGATTTACCACTCTCTGAACATGAAATGAATGCTATATTAGAAAACAAAGTAAAAGCGCAATGTGAACTTCGCCCCTTCTCGGTAAATTACCAGGGTTTTACAAGACAAGAGATAACTTTAGCTTACAGATTAACTCTCAATTCACTTCGAACTAAATTTAGTAAAACCATCAAATGTATCTGTGATGATTTTATAACAGTTGATCACCTTTTGTGTTGTCAGCGAATGCGACCTTATTTCCCTGCGTCATTTACAAACTTCAAACAGAAACATACTGATTTCACTCTGTATTTACACATTGCTAGACGTTTCTGCACAGTCCTGTAGGTCGTTTCCTTTGATTCAGCCCAATTGTTTTATATCTGTAACTCCCACACAGCCCTGAGAAATCCGATGAAGCCTGACTGATATAATGTTCTGATTGTTTTTCTTTTGTTCGTTAATTTGTTTGATGTTACATTAATTGTTACCTTAATTGATACAATGCCTTCATGATTACATAGATTCATTTATTCCTTACGCACCTTTTTTTTTTTTTTTTTTTTTCCCGTCTAAAAGCACATATGTGAATAGACGTTAAAAGAAATAACGAAACGAAACAGACAGACAGACAGACAGACAGACAGAAACAGAGATTCATACCTCGTGATATTTACTGGGTCAGACAGGATGTCTGAATCAAATCCCGATGCCAAGGATGCTTGATAAACAGGAGAGATATGCGGGCAGTTACCAAAGTATGTTCAGACACGTCGCAAATGGAGATAAATTACTGACATCAGCTGTGTGTGTGTGTGAGACAGTTGCTTTGTCTCAAATGTATGCAGCCCGAACGGTGACGAAACGAGTATGTTCAGCAATAATTCGTTTGGCCTTTTTATCTTAGAACAGAGACATGTATGCTGAGACTAGCAGCAACTGTATGATTTAGCTGGTGTCTACAATCTCACTTATGATGGGTGTGTGAAGGTAGTTGAATAGATGCTCGACTTTGCAACTGGGAGGTTCGGGTTCGATTCTGCCTGGTAGGGCCTGGTTGGCCCGAATTGATCTTTTTTCCCGATTTTCCAGCTCACTGTAGGTGTAGACCTGCTGGTGCCTGAATCTCTCTGGTGTTATTCGCATACAAAACATCAAATACACACACTAATGATCCTAAAACACGTCTGCCTTCAGTGGCTTAGGGCGCACGAAAATGATTAGCAAGCATGTCCCGCAAAGGGAGTACGACTACCTACCTGGCTTGGGAAAAAAATCAGCCATAATGTAAAGATAAGATAGAATGAAATGAGATGACATAAAATTTAAACAATGAAATAAAATGGAATGAAATCAAGTAAAGTGAAATAAACAAAAACAAAACAAAAAAGAGCCAACTTGAGCTTAAGTGCACGTAGGAGTTGCGGCTCCTAAATGATGAAAAATAAGAGATTTACACAATGATTGGATTTGTACTGTACAAAGCCTTCTGCACCTTCACGTGTGCCGGACTGTGAGCCACTGTGGGGAAACATATATAGGCAGTAAAACGTACAGATGATGATGGCTCTGTCTGTCTCATTAGACAACAGATTCACCTGGTTAAGGTCTCAGTTGGACAGCATCGGCTGTGGATGAACAAGTCGATTCTTGAGTGGTAGTCGTTGGTGCAGCTGACGCACATGAAGGCTGATGGCCGTGGTTGGATGGTCACTGCCGCAGCTTTCTTTCTGTCTTTTCTGTCCTATCACAATCCAGTTCGTTTCTCCTCTGCAGTGGTGATGCCTGCACGTACAGCCTGTCTCCAGTGATCTATAGCCTTCTCTCTTCCCAGGTGTCCAACACTCAACTACCTAGACATCAAGATCCCCCTTTCAACCTCGCCGACGTGGCCCAAAGAAATGCTAGGCAGTACATTAGGTATCAGACTGGCTACTGGAGCTGCCTCTAAATTGGCGTGATACACAATCCAACCGCTCAGAGGCCTCAGTCCAGACTTTCATTGGATTAAGTTAGCCTCTTCCTGTCCCGAAGATACCGACAAGGTAGTAGGTTCCAACTTTGTCTGACCACCCTCATCTGCCTTCACAGCCGTTGGGAATTTGTCTCCACCCGCCTGGTCCGCCATCGGGATGTCCAGTTCCTGTATGTACCTGTACATTGGGGGCTGGTTTGTGGGTGTCAGGGCATATCCACACGACTCTGGGCCATGTATGCCGCACGTTAGGCCAGACTGGCTACCTTTTAACGCGGTCTCACCTGTCTCACCTGTCGGCGTCAACAGGTTCAGTGTTGGCCGCTGCGCTCTTTAACACCAACACCTCCCTCCAAGCCACTATGTCTTGACTTTTGTGGACAACTTTTTGAATATTTAAGCCACTGATGTTGGTTATGTTCTTGTTGTATAAGACTGGAGCTCTGCTTTTCTTCCTTTGTGCCTCTGTTTTTCCTTGAAAAATGGTTGCCGTGAAATCCGTGTTCTTGCTACGTGACACATGGCCAGTGTATTTCAGTCTTCTCTTGTTGATGTCTGCTAGTAGTTTTCTGGTGGTATCAAGTTCTTCCAGGACACTTTCGTTTAGTTCTTCTATCTGTCCTTTTGACACGTAGTAGTCTCCTATACAGCTACATCTCTGCTGCCTCAATTCTTCTGCAATCAGCTTTTCTGAGAGTCCAGGCTTCGCCGCCATAAGTCATGATTGGCCAGATCAAACATTTTGAAAGTCTTATTTTCAGGCCATTTGGTATGCCTGTGTCTTTCCAGATATTGTTGAGTTGGGCCATATTTTTGCTTCGCTATTCCAATTCTTATTTTGATGTGTTTGGAGCAGCTTCCATCATCAGGTTTTACAGAACCAAGATATTTGAAAACTTAACATATTCTAAAGGAACTTTGTTAATTAAGATGTCATGATTGTATTCTTATTTTGATGTCTTTGGAGCAGGTTCCATCATCAGGTTTTACAGAACCAAGATATTTGAAAACTTAACATTTTCTAAAGGAACTTTGTTAATTAAGATGTCATGATTGTATTCTTATTTTGATGTCTTTGGAGCAGGTTCCATCATCAGTTTTTACAGAGCCGAGATATTTGAAATCCTTAACATTTTCTAAAGAACTTTGTTAATTAAGATGTCATGGTTGTTTTCAGTGTCTTTAACGCTGTACGAACGCTAATCTCTCTGTCTATGTCTCTTCTTCGCCAGGTCGTGGAGCTGTCTGTCAGTAAAGATAGCACAACTCTCTACATGGATCATACAAAACTTGCCGGCTCATCTGCCCAAACCGGACGGAGAGAAATAACCAGATCGGACAAGTTGAAAACCCCCCAACTGATAACCTTTTTGAATCTTCCCTTTCCAACCTCTAGTAGAGATTGTTTCATATAGAGGTTAAAAGCAACTGATAACCTTTTTTTGAATCTTCCCTTTTCAATCTCTAGTGGAGATTGTTTCATACAGACCGAAGAGAAATGTGTGGTTGGTGTCTTTTCTGTCTGTATTTGTGTGTGTCTATGAGAGAGACGTGTTTGCAATATTTTCTTATGTGTTTCTGGTTTGATCTTTACACGTACACACACACACACACACACACACACACACACAACACAACACAACATAATACAACACACACACACACACACACTCACACACACACACACACACACACAACACACATACACACAGACAGACAGACAGACAGAGAGACATAGAGACAGACATAGACAGACAGCAACAGACAGAGACAGACAGAAACACACAGACAGAGAGAGAGAGAGAGAGAGAGAGAGAGAGAGAGAGAGAGAGAGAGAGAGAGAGAGACATACAAGAGACAGAGAAACAGAGAGAGACAGACAGACAGACAGACAGACAGAGACAGAGACAGAGACAGAGACAACGAAAGAGAACGGCACAATCTACAGACAGAATCACAAACACTCAAGCCATCAGTGGATGTAATGGATCAAGCCTTCAATCCTTTATTTCCAAAGACAATAAAAACACGGTGTCAGAAATGCAAAGATGGTAACACGACTCGGATGCCCAAACACCACATCAGGTGAATCCATGGAAAAAAAATCAAAAGAACACGTGGAATGGGAACAATTACATATCATAGCCAGTTCTGAGGTACACAAAACAGTTTTCTTCCTTTAATTCCTTACCGATCCGTACTCACCCGGAGGAGATTATTAAGAATAGAAGCGAAGGTATAATTATGCGAGGGAAAATGTTGTATAATTCTAAGCACACTCTTGCACAAATGGAAAACAAATTCTAAGAAAGAAATGAGATAAATGTCTTACTGTTTTCATCGTTGTTTCACTAGTCTTCAAAACGGAGTAGAAAAAAGTGTCTAGATTTACGTTACTGTTCTTGAAAACAATATGAAAAGATCATACTTATTTGAAGCTGCAGTTGCAATATTTATAAGTTACGATTTTTAGTAAAGATTTAAGAATTCAGATTTACGTTACTGTTCTTGAAAACAATATGAAAGATCGTATTTATTTGAAGCTGCAGTTGCAATATTTATAAGTTACGATTTTTAATAAAACTTTAAGAATTCTAAATCAATGGTAAAACAAGTCACACAGTTTACATGTTTTACAATGAAGGCTTTATCGAGTTCCAGATGTTAATCAGATCAATTTGTATAAAAGTGCACGCTTTGCAAAGTGATGTTCTAAGTAAGCTACAGAGTTCACGCATTTATGCTTTGTTCATAATTGTTTTAATTCACATTTAAAGTCTGAGAATGGATACACACGCTCAGAATAGAATTCAAACACTTCGGCTGTACCGTATGCTACTTTGAAAATTCGTTTGTTACTGAAGCCAGTAAGCAGACAGCGTCCTTCTGTAGAAACTTTAACCCTTTGACCCACGCACCCGATCCATCAGTGGCCAAAACTTAACCATATGACTACCTCACCCTATCCACCAGCTTCCTGTATGAAGCTGGTGGATAGGGTGAGCAAATCAAAGAGTTAAGTGTTTGCTTAGTTGACAATGCAGGATGCTGATGAACAGGGTGCGGGAGTCAAAGAGTTAATGCAGGTGAAGAAATGTTCAAACAAAGTCTTGCAACAAGACACCTATGACATATGAATATTTTCAAGATGGTTGACGAAACACATGCCTAAATTTCTGTATTGTCTTTAGTGGTTCCTGTTTGATAACAAGAACATAGTGAAATGAAATACATGGACTTGTTTCCTCTAAATATCACATTTCAGCTTGCGCTTCAATCGTGATTTAAAATCAACACCTGTTTCAAAAGATTCTTAAAAAGTTGAATTTCACTACGGCTTTGAGAAATAAACCAACGAAAAAGTAAAAAGACGTATGTATAAATATATCTATAAACTTTTCAGTCTGATTACAACCGCTGGCAAGACCATCATAAGAAGAAAAAAAGTTTTAAAAAATTGAAAGATGTCAGGAAAATACACAACAATCCTGTACAAGAACGGTATCTATCAAGGAAGAACTACGGACTTGAGTACAGTGCAAGATGATTAATTTTCTGTGAAATGCACGATCAGTAACATTACGTGTATCGGAACTGGTGAGCAACAAAAGAAAAACTAATGAAATATCGGATGAATTTTGCAACTGAAATCCGCGATAGGTTTGCTAAGAAACAGGAGGAAAGGCTGAAATAGAAATGGAAGCGTGCGCCCATTTTAGAATACAGCTGTTCTTTAGATAAATTGTCTTGTCAAAGTTAAAAGTCATCCACTCAGCTGGTAAAACTATCAAAAAGTACAGACTGACGTGGACGAATAAAGTGCTGAAATAAAGCCAAGTCTTGAGTGCAAAACGCTGTACAATAATAAAAATGTACTAGAACCGTTAGCTTGCATAGTGTACCTTTCTTAATCACTAATATCACAAAGTAACGTTTTCGCTCCGCCCAGATAACAGTGCTGTAAGTTTGCAACATTTACTTCAACAGAAATATCCTGTTTGCACAATTTATCGCAACGGAAATGAAATATCCTGCTTGCACAATTTATCGCAACGGAAATGAAATATCCTGCCTGCACAATTTATCGCAACGGAAATGAAATACCCTGCTTTGCACAATTTATCGCAACGGAAATGAAATATCCTGCTTGCACAATTTATCGCAACGGAAATGAAATATCCTGCTTGCACAATTCATCGCAACAGAAATATCCTGCTTGCACAATTCATCGCAACGGAAATATCCTGCCTGCACAATTCATCGCAACAGAAATATCCTGCCTGCACAATTCATCGCAACGGAAATATCCTGCTTGCACAATTTATCGCAAAAGAAATATCCTGCCTGCACAATTCATCGCAACGGAAATATCCTACTTGCACAATTTATCGCAAAAGAAATATCCTGCCTGCACAATTTATTGTAACAGAAACATCATTTTGCTTCAGTTATTCCAACAGGAAACCCTCTCGGCAACACTTGTCCCAACAGGAATATACCGTTTGCAACATTTTCATAGCAAAAGAAAGAATTCTCCTATCATGCAGAAAGAAAACAGCAAAGGTTTAAAACTATTTTCTCGATAAATGTAGAGACCGGATCCTTACAAACCTGGAAAGCAAATATTGCAGATTTAGGCCGTGCAAATCAATAAGAACAGGAAGCTGATGGATAGGGTGACGGAGTTAAAGGGTTAAGTTTTTCCTTTGCTTGCGTGGTTGACAATGCGAGGAGCTGGTGGACAGAGTGCGGGAGTCAAAGGGTTAAACATGCTACTTTTTGTGAGTGTGATAAAGCCCTCTTGAACAAATTGCACTTTCAATTCCTTGCCTCCACATATTACTGTGGATATCTAATGATGTCTTTGCTTCGTGATCCTACTAACTTCTACTACAATACTGGATGGCAAAAAGTTTACATAAATTGTTAGTTGCCATGATTGGTTGTTTTGTTGTTGTTGTTGTTTGTTTGTTGGTTTTTTTTTTGAATCACTGTCCATCGCATGGCATCTGAGAAATCAGTGCATAGTTATAGACTCGGATTTTTATCTGAGCGCAATGAAGCTGTGTTGAGAAAACTGAATTAAGGAAGGCCTACTGACACTGTCGACAATATCTAGCATGTACTCTACCGTACTCAATTCTGTTAAATTCTAACGGGGCAAAAATCCTCCACGGAGAGGGTCACTAGCTTCTACAGTGAAAACACAGGTCCCCATGTAATAAGCGTTTCCAGACACCTCCGGGATCACGCCAGTCACGTCCTGTCCTCCCATCCCCGCTCCTTTTATTTCGACTTCATTCACGGCTGACCCCATGAACTGTGATCCCGTGACCCCTGCGCGGAAGTGACGTTTCTGTCCAAGCGATAGCACTCCACGGCGGTACTGTAGGGCCAGTCTTGCTGAAGTTCCTGAGCCACAAGGGGAGCGATCCACCTGAAAGTTTGGAAAACATCTTCATTTCGTGAGGTTTGTTTCCTGACTTTGCCTTTCAGGACAATCAAGATATTTTACCAGCATCCTGCATTGACAACTATGGTAGTAACGCAAAAACTTAAGTCTTTGACGACCCTCACCCTATCCACCAGCTTGCTCCAGGAAGCTGGTTCGTAGGGAGAAGGAATCAAAGGCTTAATTATTTTTGCAGTTGGTGGACAGGGTGCGGGGGTCAAAGGGTTAAAATTCCCTGTGCTAGTTAGGCATACTGGCAAGCCGGAACAACAAGACATTCAATCACCAGCTGTGACGAAACCCTGCGGTGATGGAGAAGTAGTGGCTGGAACAGGCAGACTATGTTGCTGAAAATACCGTATGCTACGACCCTGCACGCTAGCGGCTGTAGGGCGGTGATTGTCCACTGCACAGCTGAGACAGAGACAGTATTCGATTCCTCTTACAGCGATAGACCAGCCCTTTCCAGTGGCAGCACTGCTCTCTCTAAGAATGGGGAGGCTGGGAAGTAGAAGAAACCGCTAAACATAGCATATCTCATGTGTACCAGGACGATAGCCGCTTGTGCACTGTCATCCGACTTTGGGGTCGAAACAGTGTGAACAAGAAAGGGTACATTATCAAGTTCTGAAGAAGAAAGGCTTGCCAAGTATAGGGTTTCTACTCTTCAAACGCCAGCTTCGTTGGTCAGGCCACACTGTCCGTATGGATGACAACCACATCTCAAAGATGCTTGTATATGGAGAATGGAATGGAATGGAATCTTTATTTAATGTCTGTTCACAATAGTGATTTTGGACACACACACACACACACACACACACACACAACACACACACACACACACACACACACACACACACACACACACACACACACACACACACATACACACACACATAGGGAGAAGAAAACAAGGGGGAGGGATGGGGATGGGAAGGGGTAGTGGAAGTTTGAATGTAAGAAAGGGAACAATTACAATTAATAATTCAGAACAATAAGTTAACAGTGTCAATTCATAACAGACAACAATTAATTAACTCGTCATAACAATCTGTCAACAGGGGATCTGAGAATCAGGAACAATTACAATTAATAATTCAGAACAATAAGTTAACAGTGTCAATTCATAACAGACAACAATTAATTAACTCGTCATAACAATCTGTCAACAG
Organism: Monoplex corrugatus; assembly: GCA_030674185.1. NCBI lineage: Eukaryota > Metazoa > Mollusca > Gastropoda > Littorinimorpha > Ranellidae > Monoplex > Monoplex corrugatus. The sequence goes on from CM060308.1 coordinate 39,489,705, forward strand.
GGGATCTGAGAATCAGGAACAATTACAATTAATAATTCAGAACAATAAGTTAACAGTGTCAATTCATAACAGACAACAATTAATTAACTCGTCATAACAATCTGTCAACAGGGGATCTGAGAATCAGCTGGACTACCGAAATAATATCATTATTTTTGTTGTAAAGGATATCTCTAGAATCAGTATATGAAAAATCAAGATTGTTATTTCTATATGTCGTGAGTAAGATAGGGCATTCAAAGAGCAGACGGTGGACAGAATATCTCTAGAATCAGTACATGAAAAATCAAGATTGTTATTTCTATATGTCGTGAGTAAGATAGGACATTCAAAGAGCAGATGGTGGACAGATAATGCTTTTGAACAAATACATACATTCTGTGTATATTTTGTTTTCCAAGAGTTAAGTTGTGTATGGAGACACAGAAGCAAAGATACCAGAACCAGGGAAGACAACTAAAGCGATACAAGAATAATCAGAAAGCTAATCGCATGAGCTGCGGCATCAACACAATCAGCCGGAAAGATGTTGCCCAGAAGAGAGAAAGCTGGTGACATGCAGTGTGTGCAGGGCATAATTTTAAACTGTTTATAAATCATCATTGTCAAAGAGAAAATGCAAAGCAAAATAACAATACATTTAAAGGAAACTTGGGAAACGATATACATACTTTAAAATGCTATCAGTATGTCAAACGTCAAATCAGTAAAAACAAAAATTCGAAGCACAAGTGAATTAATGCCATCTCCACACACGTGCATGATCACACACACACACACACACACACACACACACACACACACCACAACAAATACACACACACACGCAAACACACACGCACGTACGCACGCACACACACTACGTTCTCTGTCTCTCTGTGTCTGTCTGTCTGTCTGTCTGTCTCTGCCTATGTGTCTGTCTGTCTGTCCGTTTGTCTGTCTGCCTATCTCCCTCCCTCCCTCTCTCTCTCCCTCCCTCTTTCTCTCACACACACACTTTAACACGCACACAGATACAGACACGCACAACACACACACACACACACTCGCACGCGCGCACATACCACACACACACACGCACATACACACAAACGACCTCTCTCTGTCTCTCTCTGTCTGTCTTCGTCTCTCTCTGTCTGTCTCTGTCTCTCTGTCTGTCTGTCTCTCTCCCCCCTCCCTCCCTTCCTCCCTCTCTGTCTCTCCCTCTCAGACTCATCCACACACTCACACACACACGCACGCACACACACACATACACACCCACCCGCGCACACACACGCACAAAAATACACACACACAACATACATACACACCCACCCACCCACCCACCCCCCCCACACACATACACCCCCCCCCCACACACACACGACCTGCTTGTCGGCAAAGACACAAATGGTGGTGAAAGGCGAGTCACTATCAGAGACAGCATGGTCACGCCCATCAGTGACTATGGTGCCATACAGGAAGGCCAGATCAGGGTTGTCCGGGTGATGGAGCTTCACTTTCGCCTGAAGTGCCTCTGTCAGTCAATCACAATTAAAAATCATAACAATTTTGGCAATGCTGAACTTCAAGGTAGTCGATTAATTTAACCCTTTGACACTCGCAGCCTGTTCACCAGTATCCTGCATTACCAGCTATGCCAGCTAGCAAAGCAAAAACTTAACCCTTTGATTCCCGGCACCCTATCCACCAGCTTCCTGCAGAAAGCTGGTGGATAGGGTGAGGGAATCAAATGGTTAAGTTTTTGCAGTTGGTGGATAGGGTGCGGTAGTCGAAGGGTTAAGAGAGTGAGTGTCTGGTTGTGTGAGGGTTTTTGGATTTTTGTTTGTTTGTTTGTTTGTTTGTTTGCTTGTTTGTTTGTTTGTGTGTGTGTGTGTGTGTGTGTGTGTGTGTGTGTGGTGTGTGTGTTTGTTTGTGTGTGTGTGAGTGTATGTGTGTGTGTGTGTGTGTGTGTGTGTGTGTGTGTGTGTGTGTGTGTGTGTGTGTGTGTGTGTGTGTGTGTGTGTGTGTGTGTATGTGTGTGTGTGCGTGTGTGATAAGTCGGTCTTTTTAACTGTAATTTTGTCGCCCCATCTACTGCGCCGCTTCAGTGGTGTTAATCTCACGCCGACCATTCTGGTTCCTCAACACATTACGAAACTCCTACGTTAATTCAGTGAAAGACCCAGTGCCAGAATCCACGGGAGGCCCCTCATGACGTCAAACTGCCACAGGGCCACCCACAAGAGTAGACCCTGCATTGCTGCTGAATCACTTTGGAGGAGTTCTACAGAGCCTCTTCTGATCCAACTCACTAAGGACACTGCCTAATAAATCCCACTACTACAGACAGTAATCAACCCGTTGCTGAGCCAGCCAAGCTGTTATCGAGAGATGTACCTCTCCCCCGCATCCCCCCCCCTCCAATATTTCACCTGGTGAGGAGACCACAACCTTGGAGCTCCAACGATAGCCCCCATGAACCACTGACAACAAAACAAAAACCAAAAAACCCCAACTCCAGTTCAGGTTATCTCAGGTATGGAATCATCATCATCATCATCATCATCACTCATCACTCATCATCATCATCATCAGGTGCCCTGCCGCATGGCTTTGGCGACCATGGACTTCCAACCATCTCTATCTCTCGTTGCCACCAGCATCTCCCCCACCCTCCTCATCCCCAGCCACTCTGCAAGTCCGTCTAGCATTCTCTCCCTGGGTCTACCTGGTGCTCTCTTTCCCTCCAGCTTTCCCGTTGTGACCAGGTGCTCCAAATCCCCCTTCCTCATAAAATGGCCTATAAATGTTGCTTGTCTTTTCCTAATCTTCCTTATGAGTGATCTACTTGTGTCTGCCTCCATCAAGACTGTCTCGTTTGTTTTCTTTGCTGTCCATAGAACTCTCAACATTCTTCTTAGAAACCACATCTCGGCTGCCTCAATCTTGCTCTGGCTTTGCTTGCTGACTGTCCACGTCTCGCATCCGTACAACAGTATTGGTTCTATATAACATTCAAGGACTCTCTTTCTGATGTTAATTGATAGGCATTTGTTGGTAAGAATGCTTGTCATCTTCTTGAATGCTCTTTTGGCTTGGCCAAATAGAAATAGAAAGCAAAGGTAAGGGGTTGGAACTGAACAGCAGGAAGAATGAAGTCATGGTGATCAGCAAAAAACATGAAATCCCCTCATGCAAAATAACAGCAAATGGCACAACCTTGACACAGGTTAATAAGTTCAAATACCTGGGAACGGTCATTTCATCAGACGGCAGATGCACATCGGAAATAACTGGCAGAATCGGCCAAGCCAAAACAGGTATGGAAACGATAGAGAAACCAAAGTTGAAGGGTTACCAGATCAGGCCATGTAGGGCCACACATATATCAGTAGAACAATTGTCATGATACTATGATGACTTCATGATTAAATTATACGAGTTATTTATTTGTTTTGATAAGCTCGATGTTAGGGCTGTCTGGGTGACGCTGATAAGTGGCCTGCGCTGTTTCAGTAAACTGCCATTACGCTGTATAAGTACAGTATCCAGAAATAAACAAAAACAGAATCAGAACGCTCATGTAAGGCAGTAAAACAAGAACGACTCAAATTTTCAGCTAACTGGACTTTGTCAAGAAAAATTAAAAGACAATGAAGAAGAAATGCATAAAAAGTCGAAGACTTTCCTGACTTTGAGTTCAGCTGAAGAAAACAGCTGTTATATATTCTGGTAACTAGGGAGTTAGGGAAGACAAATGCATTCTATAACGTAAAAATGGTCACGCCGTATCATTATTGTATTGTCCTGAGGAAGACTAAGGCCGAAACATTGCAAACTAGATACTGAAAATCAGCAAATTACCAGTCGCTGTGGTGTAATGGTTAACGCAACAGACTACATGTACTGACTGGAAGGTTGTGGGTTCGAATCCCCATAAGTCCTTTCAAAAATCATTGTGGGATATTTCGGCTTTAACCGGCTCCTACCCAGAGTTGGGTGTGCTATGACTCATTGGGAAGTATGGGACCACTTTACGGACACGTCATTGAGGATGTTGCTCGAATCTTCTGATCAGCACCGCAGGTGTCTGTATCCCTCGGGCCTGGTTGACGCCAGGAGATATTATGATAGTACATAGTAAGCGTAGAGTAGGGCCCTGTCACGCAGTGTCAATCGTAGATGGAACTCTATAGCATCATAATTATCATCCTCATCGACATCATCATCATAGAATTGTAAAAACTGTGCAAGCGTTTGTGGCCATTAAGGTGCACCAGAAAAAAAGGAAAGGTAAGCACAAAAGTAATCTTCCCCCCACCCGCACCCCCTGAGGTGATGATCCTATATAAAAAAAAGAAAAGAAATGAAAATCAGCAAATTATAATGCACTATTTGAGTGTCTTGTAACGTATAGTATAGTAACGTATAGGTAAACCCACTTGTAACAGCGAAGGCCCGGTCAGCCAAGGTAGCAACGGCACAGGAGGTAATGTCCAGCCCCAGGCGTGAGGCAGGTACGAAAGCGTAGAATGCTCCTCCATAACATATGTCCACTGTCACCACCCCTAACCCGGGTACGTCCACGTCCACATCTGTTGACATATCATCATTTTTGTTTGTTTTTCTTCTGTCGTTCAGTGTCTACACGACACTGTCAGGCCACATCTGGCAATGAATGTGGTTACTTTGTTCTCTTCCAGACCAGTCGCCGTGGTGTAGTGGTTAACGCAACGGACTACCGACTGGAAGGTTGTGGGTTCGAATCCCCATCGGTCCCTTCAAAAATATATCATTGTGGGATATTTCGGCTCTAACCGGCTCCTACCCAGAGTTGGGCGCCGGATGTGCTATGGGCTCATTGGGAAGACTGGGACCACACAGTCGAGTCTCATCCACTTCACGGATGCATCATTGAGGGTGTTACTCAAATCTTCTGACCAGCACCACAGGTGTCTGTATCTCTCGGGCCTGGTTGACGACAGGATATATTATGATAGTAAGCGTAGAGTACACAGCCCTGTCACGCAGTCTCAATCCTAGATGGAACTTCATAGCATCATGATTATCATCCTCATCGACATCATCATCATCGGATTGTTAAAAAAAAAGCAGCTGTACCAGCTTCTTTGGCCATTAAAGATGGCGTAGAAAATGGAACGGGGGAAAAATGTGCACAAAGGTAACTTCCCTGAGTACGATGATATAAAAAAAATATATATATAATTTGTTTTCTTCCCATTTCCTGCCCCCCCCCCACCCCCCTGCCATGGAGTGTGCTAGTCAGTGAGGGGTCGATCGTGTTGAGACACTGGATTCA
>CM060308.1:39505009-39512509 GCA_030674185.1 Monoplex corrugatus
CTCCCACACAGCCCGAGAAATCCAATGAAGCCTGACTGATATAATGTTCTGATTGTTTTTCTTTTGTTCGTTAATTTGTTTGATGTTACATTAATTGTTACCTTAATTGATACAATGCCTTCATGATTACAAAGATTCATTTATTCCTTACACACCTTTTTTTTTTTTTTTCCTGTCTAAAAGCACATATGTGAATAGACGTTAAAAGAAATAACGAAACGAAACAGACAGACAGACAGACAGACAGACAGAGACAGAGATTCATACCTCGTGATATTTACTGGGTCAGATAGGATGTCTGAATCAAATCCCGACGCCAAGGATGCTTGATAAACAGGAGAGATATGCGGGCAGTTACCAAAGTATGTTCAGACACGTCGCAAATGGAGATAAATTACTGACATCAGCTGTGTGTGTGTGTGAGACAGTTGCTTTGTCTCAAATGTATGCAGCCCGAACGGTGACGAAACGAGTATGTTCAGCAATAATTCGTTTGGCCTTTTTGATCTTAGAACAGAGACATGTATGCTGAGACTAGCAGCAACTGTATGATTTCGCTGGTGTCTACAATCTCACTTATGATGGGTGTGTGAGGGTAGTTGAATAGACGCTCGACCTTGCAACTGGGAGGTTCGGGTTCGATTCTGCCTGGTAGGGCCTGGTTGGCCCGAATTGATCTTTTTTCTCGATTTTCCAGCTCACTGTAGGTGTAGACCTGCTGGTGCCTGAATCTCTCTGGTGTTATTCGCATACAAAACATCAAATACACACACTAATGATCCTAAAACACGTCTGCCTTCGGTGGCTTAGGGCGCACGAAAATGATTAGCAAGCATGTCCCGCAAAGGGAGTACGACTACCTACCTGGCTTGGGAAAAAAATCAGCCATAATGTAAAGATAAGATAGAATGAAATGAGATGACATAAAATTTAAACAATGAAATAAAATGGAATGAAATCAAGTAAAGTGAAATAAACAAAAACAAAACAAAAAAGAGCCAACTTGAGCTTAAGTGCACGTAGGAGTTGCGGCTCCTAAATGATGAAAAATAAGAGATTTACACAATGATTGGATTTGTACTGTACAAAGCCTTCTGCACCTTCACGTGTGCGGGACTGTGAGCCACTGTGGTGAAACATATATAGGCAGTAAAACGTACAGATGATGATGGCTCTGTCTGTCTCATTAGACAACAGATTCACCTGGTTAAGGTCTCAGTTGGACAGCATCGGCTGTGGATGAACAAGTCGATTCTTGAGTGGTAGTCGTTGGTGCAGCTGACGCACATGAAGGCTGATGGCCGTGGTTGGGTGGTCACTGCCGCAGCTTTCTTTCTATCTTTTCTGTCTTATCACAATCCAGTTCGTTTCTCCTCTGCAGTGGTGATGCCTGCACGTACAGCCTGTCTCCAGTGATCTATAGCCTTCTCTCTTCCCAGGTGTCCAACACTCAACTACCTAGACATCAAGATCCCCCTTTCAACCTCGCTGACGTGGCCCAAAGAAATGCTAGGCAGTACATTAGGTATCAGACTGGCTACAGGAGCTGCCTCTAAATTGGCGTGATACACAATCCAACCACTCAGAGGCCTCAGTCCAGACTTTCATTGGATTAAGTTAGCCTCTTCCTGTCCCGAAGATACCGACAAGGTAGTAGGTTCCAACTTTGTCTGACCACCCTCATCTGCCTTCACAGCCATTGGGAATTTGTCTCCACCCGCCTGGTCCACCATCGGGATGTCCAGTTCCTGTATGTACCTGTACATTGGGGGCTGGTTTGTGGGCGTCAGGGCATATCCACACGACTCTGGGCCATGTATGCCGCACGTTAGGCCAGACTGGCTACCTTTTAACGCGTTCTCACCTGTCTCACCTGTCGGCGTCACCGGGTTCAGTGTTGGCCGCTGCGCTCTTTAACACCAACACCTCCCTCCAAGCCACTATGTCTTGACTTTTGTGGACAACTTTTTGAATATTTAAGCCACTGATGTTGGTTATGTTCTTGTTGTATAAGACTGGAGCTCTGCTTTTCTTCCTTTGTGCCTCTGTTTTTCCTTGAAAAATGGTTGCCGTGAGATCCGTGTTCTTGCTACGTGACACATGGCCAGTGTATTTCAGTCTTCTCTTGTTGATGTCTGCTAGTAGTTTTCTGGTGGTATCAAGTTCTTCCAGGACACTTTCGTTTAGTTCTTCTATCTGTCCTTTTGACACGCAGTAGTCTCCTATACAGCTACATCTCTGCTGCCTCAATTCTTCTGCAATCAGCTTTTCTGAGAGTCCAGGCTTTGCCGCCATAAGTCATGATTGGCCAGATCAAACATTTTGAAAGTCTTATTTTCAGGCCATTTGGTATGCCTGTGTCTTTCCAGATATTGTTGAGTTGGGCCATATTTTTGCTTTGCTATTCCAATTCTTATTTTGATGTGTTTGGAGCAGCTTCCATCATCAGGTTTTACAGAACCAAGATATTTGAAAATTTAACATTTTCTAAAGGAACTTTGTTAATTAAGATGTCATGATTGTATTCTTATTTTGATGTCTTTGGAGCAGGTTCCATCATCAGTTTTTACAGAGCCGAGATATTTGAAATCCTTAACATTTTCTTAAAGAACTTTGTTAATTAAGATGTCATGGTTGTTTTCAGTGTCTTTAGCGCTGTACGAACCGCTAATCTCTCTGTCTATGTCTCTTCTTCGCCAGGTCGTGGAGCTGTCTGTCAGTAATGCTACGTTTACACGGGATGCAACTAACGTGCAACCACTGGGTTTTACCAGTTGCACGAGGAGCCGTGCAACCGCAAAATTGTGTGGAGTTGCATTCGTGTAAAAGGAAACGTGCAACCGTTAGGCTCCTCCCCTGTTCCCGCCGTTTCTTGAGGCTCGCGCTGCGTGTGTCACGGAGGCACGCGTGGCGCGAAACTACTTCCTGCCTACAACCCCAGCCAACTCCAGCAACTCGTGTAAAAGTGTTCCCAACTCCACACAACCGTTTGGGGCCCTGCAACTGATGCAACTACGAAAACATTATCGCTCTAGGACAATATTATTTTCGGCCGTGCAACTACACGTACAACTAAAAATGGGATTTTACCGAAAAACTGACAACTCCAGACAACCTCAGACAACCGATTGCCTGGAGTCGTCTGGGGTTGTGAATAGGTTGCATGGTAGTGCAACCGATTAGTTGCACGCTAGTTGCACGTCGTGTAAACGGAGCATAAAGTTAGCACAACTCTCTACATGGATCATACAAAACTTGCCAGCTCATCTGCCCAAACCGGTATCATCTGCCCAAACCGGTAAGACGGAGAGAAATAACCAGATCGGACAAGTTGAAAAAAAAAACCCCAACTGATAACCTTTTTGAATCTTCCCTTTCCAACCTCTAGTACAGATTGTTTCATATAGAGGTTAAAAGCAACTGATAACCTTTTTTTGAATCTTCCCTTTTCAATCTCTAGTGGAGATTGTTTCATACAGACCGAAGAGAAATGTGTGGTTGTGTGTCTTTTCTGTCTGTATTTGTGTGTGTCTATGACAGAGACGTGTTTGCAATATTTTCTTATGTGTTTCTGGTTTGATCTTTACAAAAATCGGATCGAAGGGGTAGATCGTTGAAGAGTCACGAATCCATAAATCTGGAAGTCATTGCTCCAAGGTCAAAGTCAAAAATGGAAAAAAAAGTAAAGGTCAGACTTAAAACTTGAAAAAAAAGTAAAGGTCAGATTCAAAAAGTAATGAAAGTGAAGGTCAGATTCAAAAAGTGAAAAAAAGTACAGGTCACAGTCCAAAGGTGAAAAAAGTAAAGGTCAGAGTCAAAAAGTGAAAAAAATTAAAGGTCAGAGTGAAAAAGTGAAAATAGGTCAGAGTTCAAATGTAAAAAAAGTAAAGGTCAGAGTCACAATTGAAAAAAGTAAAGGTCAGAGTCAAAATTTGAAAAAGTAAAGGTCGGAGTTAAAAAGTGAAAAAAAGTAAAGATCAAAGCTAAAAATTGAAAAAGTAAAAGTCAGAGTTAAAAAGCGAAAAAAGTAAAAGTCAGAGTTAAAAGTGAAAAAGACTAAAGGTCAGAGTCCAAAATTGAAAAAGTAAAGGTCAGAGTCAAAAACTGAAAAAGTAAAGGTCAGAGTCAAAAATTGAAAAAAGTAAAGGCCAGAGTTAAAAGTGAAAAAGTAAAGGTCAGAGCCAAAATTTGAAAAAAAGTAAAGGCCAGAGTTAAGAGTGAAAAAAGTAAAAACCAGAGTCAAAAAGTAAAAAAAGTAAAGGTCAGAGTCAAAAAGTGAAACAAAATAAAGGTCAGAGTTAAAAAGTGAAACAAATATTGGTCAGAGTTAAAAAATGAAAAAAATGAAGGTCACTGTAAAAAAGTGAAAAAAAAGTAAAGGCCAGAGTTGAAATTGTAAAAACCGTAAAGGTCAGAGTCGAAAAGCGAAAAAGTACAGGTCAGAGTCAAAAAAGTGAAAAAAGAAAGGTCAGAGTCCAAATTTGAAAAAAAGTAAAGGTCAGAGTCCAGATTTGACAAAAAAAGTAAAGGTCAGAGTTAAAAAGTGAAAAAAAGCAAAGATCAGAGTTAAAAATTGAAAAACGTAAAAATCAGAGTCAAAAAGTGAGAAAAGTAAAGGACAGAGTCAAACAGTGAAAAAAAGTAAAGGTCGGAGATAAAAAGTGAAAAAGAAATGAAAGTCGAAGTCAAAATTTGAAAAAAGTAAAGGTCAGAGTCAACCAGTGAAAAAAAAGTAAAGGACGGAGTCAAACAGTGAAAACAAAGTAAAGGTCGGAGATAAAAAGTGAAAAAAAAAAGAAAGTCGAAGTCAAAAAGTAAAAAAAGTAAAGGTCAGAGTCAAACAGTGAAAAAAAGTAAAGGTCAGAGTCAAACAGTGAAAAATGTAAAATAGGTCAGAGTAGAAAAGTGAAAAAGTAAAGGTCAGAGTCAAACAGTGAAAAAAGTAAAGGTCAGAGTCAAAAATTGACAAATGTAAAATAGGTCAGAGTCGAAAAGTGAAAAAGTAAAGGTCAGAGTCTAAAAGTGAAAAAAGAAAGGTCAGAGTCCAAATTTGAAAAAAAAAGTAAAGGTCAGAGTCAAAAGTGAAAAAGTAAAGGTCAGAGTTAAAAAGTGAAAAAAGCAAAGATCAGAGTCAAAAAGTGAAAAACGTAAAAATCAGAGTCAAAAAGTGAAAAAAAATAAAGGACAGAGTCAAACAGTGAAAAAATAAAGGTCGGAGATAAAAAGTGAACCAAAAATGAAAGTCGGAGTCAAAATTTGAATAAAGTAAAGGTCAGAGTCGGCAAGGAAAAAAAAATAAAGGTCAGAGTCAAACAGTGAAAAAACAGTGAAAAAAGTAAAGGACAGAGTCAAACAGTGAAAAAAGTAAAGGACAGAGTCAACAAGTGAAAAAATGTCAGCGTCAAAAAGTAAAAAAAGTAAAGGTCAGAGTCAAACAGTGAAAAAGTAAAGGACAGAGTCAAACAGTGAAAAAAGTAAAGGACAGAGTCACACAGTGAAAAAAGTAAAGGTCAGAGTCAAACAGTGAAAAAAGTAAAGGACAGAGTCAAACAGTGAAAAAAGTAAAGGACAGAGTCAAACAGTGAAAAAAGTAAAGGTCAGAGTCAAACAGTGAAAAAAGTAAAGGACAGAGTCAAACAGTGAAAAAAGTAAAGGTCAGAGTCAAACAGTGAAAAAAGTAAAGGTCAGAGTCAAAAATTGACAAATGTAAAATAGGTCAGAGTCGAAAAGTGAAAAAGTAAAGGTCAGAGTCTAAAAGTGAAAAAAGAAAGGTCAGAGTCCAAATTTGAAAAAAAGTAAATGTCAGAGTCCAGATTTGACAAAAAAAGTAAAGGTCAGAGTTAAAAAGTGAAAAAAAGCAAAGATCAGAGTTAAAAATTGAAAAACGTAAAAATCAGAGTCAAAAAGTGAGAAAAGTAAAGGACAGAGTCAAACAGTGAAAAAAAGTAAAGGTCGGAGATAAAAAGTGAAAAAGAAATGAAAGTCGAAGTCAAAATTTGAAAAAAGTAAAGGTCAGAGTCAACCAGTGAAAAAAAAGTAAAGGACGGAGTCAAACAGTGAAAACAAAGTAAAGGTCAGAGATAAAAAGTGAAAAAAAAAGAAAGTCGAAGTCAAAAAGTAAAAAAAGTAAAGGTCAGAGTCAAAAATTGAAAAAAAGTAAAGGCCAGAGTTAAAAGTGAAAAAAGTAAAGGTCAGAGTCAAAAACTGAAAAAGTAAAGGTCAGAGTCAAAAATTCAAAAATGTAAAGGTCAGAGTCAAAAATTGAAAAAAGTAAAGGCCAGAGTTAAAAGTGAAAAAGTAAAGGTCAGAGTTAAAAAGTGAAAAAAGCAAAGATCAGAGTCAAAAAGTGAAAAACGTAAAAATCAGAGTCAAAAAGTGAAAAAAAATAAAGGACAGAGTCAAACAGTGAAAACAAAGTAAAGGTCGGAGATAAAAAGTGAAAAAAAAAAGAAAGTCGAAGTCAAAAAGTAAAAAAAGTAAAGGTCAGAGTCAAACAGTGAAAAAAGTAAAGGTCAGAGTCAAACAGTGAAAAATGTAAAATAGGTCAGAGTAGAAAAGTGAAAAAGTAAAGGTCAGAGTCAAACAGTGAAAAAAGTAAAGGTCAGAGTCAAAAATTGACAAATGTAAAATAGGTCAGAGTCGAAAAGTGAAAAAGTAAAGGTCAGAGTCGAAAAGTGAAAAAGTAAAGGTCAGAGTCGAAAAGTGAAAAAGTAAAGGTCAGAGTCTAAAAGTGAAAAAAGAAAGGTCAGAGTCCAAATTTGAAAAAAAAGTAAAGGTCAGAGTCAAAAGTGAAAAAGTAAAGGTCAGAGTTAAAAAGTGAAAAAAGCAAAGATCAGAGTCAAAAAGTGAATAACGTAAAAATCAGAGTCAAAAAGTGAAAAAAAATAAAGGACAGAGTCAAACAGTGAAAAAATAAAGGTCGGAGATAAAAAGTGAACCAAAAAATGAAAGTCGGAGTCAAAATTTGAATAAAGTAAAGGTCAGAGTCGGCAAGGAAAAAAAAATAAAGGTCAGAGTCAAACAGTGAAAAAACAGTGAAAAAAGTAAAGGACAGAGTCAAACAGTGAAAAAAGTAAAGGACAGAGTCAACAAGTGAAAAAATGTCAGCGTCAAAAAGTAAAAAAAGTAAAGGTCAGAGTCAAACAGTGAAAAAAGTAAAGGACAGAGTCAAACAGTGAAAAAAGTAAAGGACAGAGTCACACAGTGAAAAAAGTAAAGGTCAGAGTCAAACAGTGAAAAAAGTAAAGGACAGAGTCAAACAGTGAAAAAAGTAAAGGACAGAGTCAAACAGTGAAAAAAGTAAAGGTCAGAGTCAAACAGTGAAAAAAGTAAAGGACAGAGTCAAACAGTGAAAAAAGTAAAGGTCAGAGTCAAACAGTGAAAAAAGTAAAGGTCAGAGTCAAAAATTGACAAATGTAAAATAGGTCAGAGTCGAAAAGTGAAAAAGTAAAGGTCAGAGTCTAAAAGTGAAAAAAGAAAGGTCAGAGTCCAAATTTGAAA
>CM060308.1:39517509-39522509 GCA_030674185.1 Monoplex corrugatus
TACACAGTTGAATCAGAATAAATAATATTATCTACACATGATGTGACAGTATTTTGCTACTTCTAGTTTAACAAGTGCTCCAAGTTGGCATGGCTATTTATTTATCATCAACTTTAACCTTGACATAAATACACGAGAAAACATCAAGAAAATTTATCCTCGAAATGGTTCTACAAAATGAATTTTCTAAACAAAAAGACTGCAAACTGTTTCCTTAAAGCGTAAAAATGCAGCCTTTGAAAACGTGTTGTAAACTAGATATAGAAAGCAACATAATCACCATGATTTGTTCTTTGTTGCAGTGCATTTCAACGAGTGTGTGTGGTGTGGATGGAGAGAGAGAGAGAGAGAGAGAGAGAGAGAAGAGAGAGAGAGAAAGAGAGAGAGAGAGAGAGAGTTAAGAACTTTACTATACAGAGTATGTATGCAGCTTTACAGATTTGTAGGTTACTTCAATACCGGTGGAAAAAAATCCAGAAAGAGATATAACTTTCATTGATTAAGTATTAAGAGATCTGTTAGTAATTAATAACGCACACGCACACACAACAAGGGTAAATGAAAATTAAACATGTTATCATAAACCTGAAGACGGTCCATTACAAAGGATTGGATTAAAAATTCCAAATACCAGATATACATACAAAATGGGGAATGAGCAAGATCCGATCTACGTAATTTCTTTTTAAATTTGCCTGTTGATGTTACAAACTTCAGATTTGCTAATCCCAAACGCAAATCACACTACACACACCGGAAAAAAGAAGAAATCCGGGAAATTGTAAGTCAGAGGAAAAAAAAGTATTACAAAATAGGAAACTAGAATAACGTATGTATATGTATATATATATCAATGAAATAAATTCTGTTGGTTTTTTTTTTTGAAAAAAAAATCTTAACAACATTGCACTCAAGGGAAAGTTATATCACACACACACACAAGCACACACACTGGATCAAAACACAAAATGATCAGTTTCGATCCAGTTGAATAAAATCTTTCAGAAAAAAATCCCAGAAAATCCAGTGTCAGAATCACATTTCAGTACATGATCGAAGACCAAACTTCCTTCATGATAATGCGATTAGTTATGTACATGCACACACATGAGTTATGGTATGGATGGACGTCAGAATGTGCAAAAATTACACCTGGACTGATGCGAGTAGATAAACAAGATGGACATTAACAAAAGGCAGATGACAGCGTTTGATCACTTCAAATTCACCACTAAAAATGAACGTCATATTGGATAGACAACAAAACAGCTCCTTTTTTTTTATCTCACCCAGGTCAGTTGCAACGACTGTATATTTTCAAATGATATTTTCAAATGTAACTGGCTACTCATGCAAGCACACACACGTACATACATACATACATACATACATACATACATAAACGCAAACACACACACACACACACACACGCACACAAACAAACACATACACACAAACACACACACACACTCACACACACACCACACACACACACACACACACACACACACACACACACACACACACACACACACACTGTCTAATATTACTAGCAGTGTAAAGAAGTTAAATTAAAGAACTCTCTCTCTCCTCTCTCTCTCTCTCTCTCTCTCTCTCTCTCTCTCTCTCTCTCTCTCTCCATTCTCTTTCTCATTCTCATTCCTCATGTCTATCGTTGAAAACAATTCAAACACATCTTACACTCAGAACTATTCAAGTGCTTGCATCTTATTGTTAGAATTATTCATAGCTTTTGATGTTTTACGCTGCCTGTGAGATCAGTCATGCTTGAATGTTATCTTTTGGCTTATGGTAGTCCTTTGAAAAATACATTCAGCTAGAAGGAATTTTCACGACTGGTTTAGTATGTTGTATTATCGAGTTTTTATCTATCTGTCTATCTGTGTATCTATGTATCTATGTATCTATCTATGTATCCATTTATGTATGTATCTGTCTATCTATGTATCTACCTACCTTACTATCTATCTTTCTGTCAATCTATCTATGTATCTACCTATCCATCCACGTACACACACACACACACACACCACACACAGATATATGTATGTATATAGTGTCTGTCTGTCTGTCTCACTGTCTGTCTCATCTTCTAATCTAATCTTATATAACCCAAAACTAAAACCACTTGAACTATGTAAAACATAACATTTCGTTTTAACTTTCAGTTGGTCAGCCTAAAGTGGTATATCATTTGTTTGGTTGTACTATCTTGTTTCTTTACATATTCACCGTTTCGATTTCTTATATCACTGACTAAATACGATACAGAGCAGAATATGATTAGTCCTTCGTTTTTGAGGCACGTATCTTTTTTTTTTATTCATTTCATTAAGTAATAAGACAATGCAGATAAAAGTCAAGTATTATCAGTTTGTATATGATGGTCAAACTAAGGTTGTATTTTTACGTCATCAGGGATAAGCAAAATAGTCAAGCACGTCTGATAATCTCCCGTTTTATAAAAAAACAAATCCAGAATTGTATCGTAAAAAAATAACAACAACAACAACAAAATCCCACGAAAAAACAACCAAACAAATAAACTTCAGATTTCGTACTTCTCAAGGTCACTGTGATAAAACAAAGTCTGAATTGTATCTAAACAAAAACAAAACAAAACCAAATACAAAAATTTAGATTTCATACTTCTCAAGGTCAATGAGATAAAACAAAACCTGATATGAAACAAAGATATTGATGTACTGTCCCAACAAGGTGTAAGTATTGTCACAAAGTCTTGGAAAGCGCTGTTCTTACACTTTGAAAAAATGCTGATTTTGGGCACTTTTCTTTCTTTCTTTCTTTTTCCTTTTTTTTGTTTGTCCGTATGACCTTGACCTTTAAGCCACGACTTCTAAACTCATGCACCTGCAATTCCTCAAAGGTGTACATCTTTGACCATGACTGGGTAAAGAAAGACCCAGAAATAACATGTTTGTCACACACAGTGAAACAGACACACAGACACATCCCTCTCTCCGGTCGAAATAAAACAATCACCCTTTAAAATACAGATTCAGAAAAAAAATCCTGTTGTTGGTATACCAATAGTTGTGTATCATTCAAGTCGAAGTTTTCAAGTCTACATTAGAAAAACAAAAACACTTATAAATACAGATAGAGAGTAAGAACAACTACACGTAATCTGGTGAGTTACTAATCTTAGTTGACTCATGTATTTGAAGAGGCAGAGCAAATTTCTACCTGTGAAAAAAAAAAAAAAAAAAAAAACGACAAAGAAATTCATGGTGATATCACCGAATAGTTAATGTATCACCAGCTTCATATGCTGATTTCTGAACGCTTTGTACACATTTAACATCATACGGAAAATATGGGCTTGTCGTCACAAAAATAATACCGCTTGACACATTTAAACAGGACGAGGTTTCATGTACCTTCAACATTTTGTGAATATAATCTAGCCCTGTCTTTCAAATGTCCAAATGTCCTACACAGACCATGACTCAGCAGTTTCTCGCTGGGTGGGGAGCCAAAAAGCACAAACATGTTTTAAACACACGCACATGCACAACGTGTAGACACAATCTTCAATTGGATGGACGATCATTTTCTTATTAAAGTACACACATATGCGCGTGCACAGACGCACAATTCTCAATCGCAGGAATACAATCTTCTTAAAACTGCACACGTAAGCTCGCTTGCGCAGGTTAACCATTCCAAACTACACATGTGCACAGACACTCCAGATCGGTTGTGAAATGCAAACGGGAGCATGGATACGTAATTCTACACATGAAAACAACGCCACAAGAATACTTTCATTGGATGAAAGATATGCGACAATAACTTATGAATACAATGATCAATACAGTGATGAGATGAATACAAGCGCAAGTCCATTGATGTGGTTTATGCATTTATAAACTACAAAGGGTAAGAAGTTGTACGATTTCGGTTATGTGTACATAATACAAAGTAAATGAAATATCATCACTCATTTGATATTCACCAAAGAAGAATGCGTAGTTGACACATGGGTATAGTAAATAAACATAACAAAAGAAAAGAAAAAAACGTTCACACACATGCACCAAAAAAACCCCAAAAAACCCCAAAACAAAAAAATAAACAAACAACAACAAAAAAGAAAACATGAGGGATGTTTGATTCTAATGAGTACAATTTCAAATTAAATCATACGGTTGGGCTGGATTAGATCGGATTTTTTTTTTTTTTTTTTTTTTGACAGAACGGAGTTTTCCCGTTTGATATCCGGATTGCTCACCCCGGACAAAACAAGTCGCCATAATACGGCGCCACCTCTGATTTTCTATATGCCTGTTATTTTTGTTTACTATGAATGTGGATTTCTCTAAAGAATTTTGCCAGGGACAACGGTTTCGTTGCCGGGGGATCTTTAACAAGAGCTAAGCACAAGATTCATGCAAGACCTCGATTTGTCGTTTCAGACAAAACACTAGCACTCGGATCACGACGTAAGATTTAGAGGAGGTGGATCGTAGCGAAAACTTGAAAAATCCATGTATGAGCCATGATTTGAACTTGGATTTTTCGAGTCCTTGACGGATGCTTTAACCACTGAGGTCACTTCCCCTATGGGGACGATGACGAACGATCTTTTTTCATACTCAATTGAAAGCCACAAGGACTAAAATCATAGGCTTTTGTATCTTGAACAAAAATGTAATGGGTAAGTAACATAAATCACAATGGGAACAATTTGCAAGATGTCAAAGTGAACATTATTTCAATGAAGTCAGAAATCACAAAGACAGAGAAAGAGAGAGAGAGAGAGAAGAGAGAGAGAGAGAGAGAGAGAGAGAGAGAGAAAAGAGAGAGAGAGAGAGAAAGAGAGAGAAAGAGAGAGAGAGAGAGAAAGAGAGAGAAAGAGAGAGAGAGGGGGGGGGTTACACAAATGCAAAGGAATAGACAAAGATGGAATAAAAACAACAATAACAGTTGCTTAAAACAAAGCTTCAAAGACTATG
>CM060308.1:39527509-39545009 GCA_030674185.1 Monoplex corrugatus
AACTTATTTTGTAAAACACATAGAGATAAGATAATAAGTACTTACCAAGCAAATGATAATATACAGGCAATCAAATACTATGCTAGTCTTTCGTGTGTTTCATTAATTTGCTATATACATCATTACAGCTTACATTAATGTTGTCAGTGCAATTCACATAAACGTTAAGTATAATATATCAGTAGTAATTCCTTGCCCTTGATCAAACTAGACTTTAATGTTGAACACTCACTCAAACCTAACATGGCTTCGTGAGAGTAAACCACGAAGAAGTAGCTGAAATGAATCAATATGCCTTAATCTCAAATATCGTCTTTGTCTTTGAGTAGAATAATTCATGTACTAAGACATTATTTTTTTCTCACAATAACAAACCCTTCATTGTACATTCTGTCAATCATACGAACATAGATGGATTGTTGGTAGATCAGTTTGCTCGTCCATTTGTTTGTTTGTTTGTTTTTGTTTGTTTGTTTGTTCGCTTGTTCAGTGTTTTCACATCAGTTGCGAAATAGCAAACACATTCAGACAAAACAATATGCTATTTTTTTCATCTCAAGCGCACAAAATCTCTGGGTTTCATGCAAATAACAATTCGAGACTTCTTTTGTTAAAGATTCCACGCAAGGGAAGTCACCATCCCCATCTTCCCATTCCCTTGCACACGCACACACACAGACAGACACACACACACACAACACACACAAACACACACACAACACACACACAACACACACACACACACACACACACACACACACACACACACACACACACACACACACACACACACACACACACACACACACACACACAAGACACACACACACACAAACGTCAAATAAGCAGAGGTAGGAAACGGTGTCATCGTTAAACATGGAACCCTAAAAATACAACCAACTGTACTCATATGCCTTTTGTTGTCGTTATTTATTTTTTCAAAATCATTAACTCATCCTTCAATTATGATGCAACGTTTCCTTCGGATATGCCATAACAGCATGCCTGAATCCATCTGTCCCCTTTCTTTACCATATGTTGCTTAAAAAACTGTAATCCCAAAATTGGACATCCCTAAGCAAATGACACTACGCATTCAACGCATGTTCCATGTTCTACACAGCGACAGCAGGACCTCTTCTTTTTTTCTTTTTTTAAACTTTTTTTTTACTGCTCTTTCTCTATATACAGACATCAGCTGACGATGTAAAACCGTCATTCAATCATGCTACATTTCAAATTGTACCATTTCCGTCGTTCCACATTTACAGGATAACATATGGAATCCGTTTGTACTGCTCTTGTTGGGTTTTTTTTGGAGGGAAAAGGAGCTCCAACTTCAAGTGTAGTACTTTCGGTGTTCCTCGTTATTCAGGATGATATATGCACTTCACAAATTCGGCTCTTGTTGTGTGCACAAACACAAAAATGACATTCCCTGTCTGAAAATAAGACCGTCCGTCACAATGTAAAACGCCGAAGAATAATTGCATTGTCCTAAGAATGTCCTGAGCGTCGTTGTTGACTTCCACAGTGGACAGACAGTCTTGGAGGCATTGTGCATCGCCTGTTGTCATAGGATGTTTAACGTGCCAGTTTGATGGGAATTAGTTTTTCAGAAAGGACCAATATAATTTAGAAGTCTCTGGTCTCTGCCACACAGCACACAGCACACGCAACAAAACACACGTGAAAATGTGTAGGGAAACGAACCTGATGAATGCTCACCCGTCAGTAAATACTCGTTACAATTTTTAAAGAAAAAAACACAAAAAAACAGACAGTACAATTCCATTCAGGCAGACAGTAAAATTCCATTTAAGCGTTTAACCATAAAGTCCATTTCGGATCATGCCTTCTACAACTCGGTTTTTCAGCGACGCTCAAGTCAATTCTTTTTCGTGGCTGAAAAATGATGAAAAGATATGTGGGGAAAAAAGAGATCCGTACGAAATGAACAAAATACTACTAGGACTGAAGACTACATTTCATTGGTGACAACTGAAACGATTTGAACTTCAGTTCAATGACCTTCAGCGTGCGCCACCAGAAAACGACTACAGTACTGTCTGCTTAAATAATGAAAGAAATTATGCCCAAACTGTTATATAACATCTCCGGACAAATATTTGAAAGAGTTGAATAAAAAAAAAATATTAAAAAAAGGGAAGAAAAAATGTCCGAAACGAGGTACAATTCCACAAATATTCCAATACCTCCACAATCACTCCCTTACCCTCACCTCACACCACACCACACCCCCCCCCCCCACAAAAAAAAAAGAAAAAAAAAAAGAAGAAATTCGGCAGCAGGAGCTCATGCCTCATGTCATGTCAACGAGAACAAAGGACACACATGCCTGACATGTCAGGTCAGTCTAAGAAAGCGTCAGCAACAGGTTCCATCTTAGTCACACACCAGCAACCATCTCCCATTCACAACACACGCTGAGGGAAAAACAAGCCAATCCATCCTCAAGTCCAGGAACACGGGGGTGGGGGGTGGGACAGGATCGAAAGGGAACAAGGAAGTCCATCATCCGAGCAGACAGAAGGAGAAAGTGATTGGGGTGGAGGACAAGGGGCTGGGGGGGGGGGAGGAGGGGTAAGAAGTCAAGAGGTCAAGGGTCAGGGAGGAACAGGCAGCAAGACCGACCAGCCCAAAAAACAGCAAAATTCAAGGCACCAACCACAGCATGCCAAGGACATCACGTGAGTTTCAACTTGTCCAAAACCTCGCTTTTCTTCTTCCATAGAAAGACAAAAAAAAAAAAAAATGCCCGCTAACTTTGTAGTCTGTGTGCTTCTCTTGTATATATCACTTTTCTCTCTTTTTTCTGTTCTTTCTTTCTTTTTTCAAAAGCCTTCGATGTAGCAGTAGGAGACCATAGCGGAGATGAGTACGTAGGTAATCCAGAAGCTCACCAGAATGCAGCTGGTAACGACCTTGGCCCAGTGAGGTCCTCCCAGCTCCCCGCCCACAGAAGGACGCCTGCGGATGATGAGGATCGCGATGGTGAACAGGGCCATGACGCAGAAGACGGTCACGGACATGGCCAGGGTTCCTGGATCCACGTAGAACTTGTGGCCGTGGGCAGCGTGGTAGATGGCAGCCATGCTCCAGGCCACTCCGATGCCTAGGAAGACGTTCACGGCGTTGGAACCCGTGACGTTCCCGATGGAGGAGTCGGCATAGCGGTCGTTGGTGGCAGACACTTTGCTGGCGAAGGTATCTGGACAAAAAAAAAAAAAAGAAAAAAAAAGTCAAGTGAGATTCTGTACACACAGAATTATCATTATGATCTTGATGAAGCTTAGTCTGAAATAAAATGTTGTTATAATTACAGTATTTGTATAGAACCAGGTCTTGACAATTCAAATCAAAGCGCACCCACTGATCATACATACGCATGCGATTAACGTAGATAAAAACATGTGAAAAAAACAAAACAAAAAACAACAACAACAAAAAACAATCAAACAAAATACCCACAAAAACTGATGGAAAGAGAGTTGCAGAATTCATTGTAGGGAAAAGAAGTGGGTTTTTAAATTGGATTTAAAAGCAGAAAGAGTACAGACGAAGGGAGAACGGAAGTTTACGTCAGGCAGATGGCTCGAAACAGCAAAAGAACGCTGGTCGAAAGTTGATAGTTTAAATCTAGAAACCTGAAGGGAAAGAGTAACTCAAGGTAAGCGCAAGATGCGAGCTGACGTATAAATATTGATGTTGTTACGAAGTTATGATGGAGCAGACCAGTAAAAGATTTGTAACAAGCGGTATCCAACGTATATTCAATTCTATTCATACCAGACAACCAGTCAAGAGAGGAAAGGAGAGGACTGACATAATCAACCTTTTTCTTTCTGAAGACAAGACGAGCAGCTGAGTATTGTATATGCTGCAGACAAGAGTCTGGAGTTTGTACAAGAGGGAATTCATCACACTTGGACAATTCCACATGTGCTCCACCCAAATCTGCCAACAATTATCTGGCAGACTCCTTAAGCCTGCGCAAAACCCTATGCGCTGGCAAGGTCTTGAAATTGGGGAGTAGGGGAGGAAAGGACTCCAGAAACAGCAAGCTGACGCCACCAGAATGATGGAAACATTAAGATGGGCAGCGAGCAGGCCAGTGAACCTATGAAACACTAAGCTGACGCCACCAGAATGATGGAAACAATAAGATGGGCAGCGACCAGGCCAGTAGACATGAAACACTAAGCTGACACCACCAAAAGGATGGAAACATTAAGATGGGCAGCGAACGGGCCAGTTTTTAATGTTGCAGGCTGGGGTTGAACTCGAGATATCAGATCTTGAGTCCACGGTTCAATCAAAAGAACCAACCAGCTCGCTTGTTGCAGACAGAGGAGAGAAGCTGGCAGTAGTACAGAAAGGAGAACGTTACAGTAATCAAGACGAGACACTATAAGGACAATGGTAGACTGTCACAGAGTGACAACAGATTTTTAAGAATTGGCAGAAGTTCCAGAGAAAGTGTTCTTCACATATCCTCCTAAGAAGGTGCTGCTTTTAGGCACTTAGTTTTGAATCCCTGTGACCTTGACGTTGGTCTCCACAGTTCATCATTATTATAAAGTACCCTGCCACATGGCGTTGGCGATCATGGCCCTCCATATGCATCTATCCCTCGTTGCCGCAAACACACCTTCCACCCTCAGCCATTCTGCAAGTCCGTCCAATACTTTTTCCCTGGGTCTACCTGGTACTCTCTTTCCCTCCAGCTTTCCTGTTGTGACCAGGTGCTCTGATTCCCCTTTCCTCATAAAATGGCCTATAAATGTTGCCTATCTTTTCCTTATCTTCCTTATGAATGATCTTGTGTCTGCCTCCATCAAGACTGTCTCGTTTGCTTTCTTTGCTGTCGATGGAGGAACTCTCCACATTCTTCTTAGAAACCACATCTCGGCTGCCTCAATCTTGCTCTGGCTTTGCTTGTTGACTGTCCAAGCCTCACAACCGTATAACATTATCGGTTCTATTTAACATTCAAGAACTCTTTCCCTGGTGTTAATTGATAGGCATTTGTTGGGAAGAATGCTTTTCATTTTATTGAATGCTGTTTGGGCTTGGCCGATTCTCCACAGTTAAGCATTCAAATCTCCAGCACGGTCCACACTTCCAACTCAGATTTGGTAAACGTCCATCCAGAGGCGGCTGAAAATATAATGCTAAAATATTTTGGTAGCATACACACAGACACACAGATAAATACACAGACACATAGACAGACACACAGGCATATACGGACAGAAGACACACATACGTACATACATACATACATACATACATACATACATACATACATTCATACATACATTCATACACGCATGCATACATACATACATACAAACATACAAACGTACATACATACATACATATATATATATACATACATACATGCATGCATACACACATACATACAAACATACATACATACATACATGTATACATACATACATACATACATATAGACAGACAGGCAAACGGACAGGCAGGCAGACCCCTTCCCATCATTCACAGCTCTGGCCACCATCTATCTCATTCTTTCTTAAAATCTCTTTCAGTCTGTCTGTCTGTCTGTCTGTCTGTCTGTTTGTCTCTCTCTCTTTATCATTATTTTCATGATTGTTATTATTTTGACGCTTGATTTGCTATATGTATCTATTTGTCGATCAGATTTTGAGCAACGATAGATACAAAACATTAAAAAAAAGTTGCACTTTTTTTGTTTTCACCATTGGAAAAAAAAATTCATTCGTTCATTACAAACAGAATGACGATGACAGTAATAACAATAAACAACAACAACAGCAACACCACCAACAACAATATCAACAGCAACATCAAGAGCAACAACAACAGCAAAAACCAACTAAACAAACAAACCCCAAAAAATAACATCAACATCAAAACCCAAGGCAAGTCCACTTACCTGGCACACTGGTGCCGAGGGCGACAAAGGAAATGGCAGTGACAGCATCCTTCAGGCCGATGGTACAGCCAAACCCGGAGGCCAGGTCTCCGATCACTGCTGTTAGCACTCCGATCATGATGATGGATATCACGAAACACGCCCAACCTCCCCAGTAATCTGTGCGACAATCAGCATAGTTAAACAGTAGTTTCTTCTCTCTCTCTCTCTCTCCTCTCTCTCTCTCTCTCTCTCTCTCTCTCTCTCTCTCTCTCTCTCTCTCTCTCTCTCTCTCTCTCTCTCTCTCTCTCTCTCTCTCTCTCTCTCTCTCTGTTTCTGTCTCTGTCTGTGTCTGTCTGTATCTCTGTGTCTCTCTGTCTGTCTGCCTCTCTATTTCTCTGTCTCTCTGTCTCTGTCTCTCTCTCATCTCTCTCTTTCTCAGTCCCTCTCTCTGTTTCGTCTCTCTCTCTCTCTCTCTCTACCTCTCTCTCTCTCTTCGCAGTTGGTGGAGAGGGCAATGGAATGAAAGGGCTAACGTTTTGCCATCTAATGGATACAGTGAGGGAGTGAAAGGGTTAATTTTTAATTTTACAAATGGCAGAGAGGGTGAGAGAGTGAAAGGGTTATTCTTTTACAGCAGGTAGACAGGGTGAGGTAGCGAAAGGGTTACATGTTTGCAGTTGGCGGACGGGATGAGGGGGTGAAAAGGTTTATTCTTTGCAAATGGCGGACAGGGTGAGGGAGTGAAAGAGTTAATTCTTTTTTTGCAGCTGGCAGACAGAGTGAGGGAGTGAAAGAGTTAATTTTTTGCAAATGGCACACTGGATGAGAGAGTGAAAGGGTTAAATTATTTTTTGCAGCTGGCAGACAGAGTAAGGAGTCAAAGGGTTAACATTTTTGCAGCTGGCAGACGGGGGGAGGGAGTTAAAGGTTAAACATTTGCAAATGGCGGACAGGGTGAGGGAGTGAAAGAGTTAATTTTTTTGCAGCTGGCAGACAGAGTGAGGGAATGAAAGGGTTAATTTTTTGTATATGGCGGACAGAGTGCATTTTTCGCAAATGGCGGACAGGGTGAGGGCGTGAAAGGGTTAATTTTTTGCAAATGGCGAACAGGGTGATGGAGTGAAAGGGTCAATTTTTTTGCAATGGTGGACAGGGTGAGGGAGTGAAAGGGTTAATTTTTTTGCAAATGGCGAACAGAGTGAGACAGCGAAAGGGTTAATTTCTTTGCAGCTGGCAGACAGGGTGAAGGAGTGAAAGGATTTTTATAATGGCGGACAGAGTGAATTTTTTGTAAATGGTGGACAGGTTGAAAGAGTGAAAGGGTTATTTTATTTTGCAGCTGGCATTGGCAGACAGGGTGAGGGAGTGAAAGGATTATTTTTTTTGTATATGGCGGACAGAGTGAATGTTTTGCAAATAGCGGACAGGATGAAAGAGTGAAAGGGTTAATTCTTTTTGCAGCTTGCAGAAAGGGTGAGGGAGAAAAAAGGGTTAAAGGGAATATTGACACACAACAGACAGGGTGACCGACCTGTGGGCGGGATGAGAGCGAAGAGAACCTTCCAGAACAGGGTCAGGAAGTGCATGACGTAATCCATACAGGACGGCAGCTTCTCTTCCGCTTCCTCGTCGGCCTCATCATCTTCCTCGTCGCCTGTTCATCACAAGACATCAAGGAATCAATGTACATTCTACAATTTCAAAATGTCAGACTGTACAATTTCAGAATGTCAGACTGCATTTTTTGTCTTCAACTTTGGTTAAAATCCTCTCAAACATTCTGAATCTTTCTGATGGAGTCAGCCTAATCAAAACTACAGAAAGAGTGGTTATCTGTGAGCCTCTTCTAATAATGCTTAAAGATATATTTCTCTCTATCAGTATCAGGAA
The DNA here is from genome assembly GCA_030674185.1 of Monoplex corrugatus. Lineage (NCBI taxonomy): Eukaryota > Metazoa > Mollusca > Gastropoda > Littorinimorpha > Ranellidae > Monoplex > Monoplex corrugatus. The sequence continues at coordinate 39,535,341 of CM060308.1, forward strand.
GACTATTCTTATCGTGTTGGAAGATTTTTTTTTTTATCATTTTCTAATAATGCTTAAAGATATCTTTTTCTCTGTCAGTATCAGGATAGAGGTATTCTTGTCGTGCTGAAAGGTGTTGTTTCTATCATTTCTAATAATGCTTAAAAAGATTTTTTTTTTTCAGTATCGGGAGGGCTATTCTTATCGTTCTGAAACAGCGAGAGAGAGAGAGAGAAAGAGAGAGAGAGAGAGAGAGAGAGACAGAAAGAAAAAGAGACAGACAGACAGACAAGAGAGAGAGAGAGAGAGAGAGAGAAAGACAGAAAGAAAAAGAGACAGATAGACAGACAGAGACACAGGAAGAGAGAGAGAGAGAGAGAGAAGAGAGAGAGAGAGAGAGAGAGAGAGAGAGAGAGAGAAGAGAAAGAGAAGAAGAAGAAAGAAGAAGAAGAAGAAGAAGAAGAAGAAGAAGAAGAAGAGAAGAAGAAGAAGAAGAAGGAAGAAGAAGAAGAAGAAGAAGAAAGAAGAAGAAGAAGAAGAAGAAGAAGAAAGAAGAAGAAAGAAGAAGAAGAAGAAGAAGAAAGAAGAAGAAGAAGAAGAAGAAGAAGAAAAGAGAAGAAGAAGAAGAAGAAAGAAGAAGAAGAAGAAGAAGAAGAAAAGAAGAAGAAGAAGAAGAAGAAGAAGAAAAGAAGAAGAAGAAGAAGAAGAAGAAGAAGAAAGAAGAAGAAGAAGAAGAAGAAGAAGAAGAAGAAGAAGAAGAAGAAGAAGAAAAGAAGAAGAAAGAAGAAGAAGAAAGAAGAAGAAGAAGAAGAAGAAGAAGAAGAAGAAGAAGGAAGAAGAAGAAGAAGAAGAAGAAGAAGAAGAAGAAGAAGAAGAAGAAGAAGAAGAAGAAAGAAGAAGAAGAAGAAGAAGAAGAAGAAGAAGAAGAAGAAGAAGAAGAAGAAGAAGAAGAAGAAGAAGAAGAAGAAGAAGAAGAAGAAGAAGAAGAAGAAGAAGAAGAGAGAAGAAGAAGAGAAGAAGAAGAAGAAGAAGAAGAAGAAGAAGAAGAAGAAGAAGAAGAAGAAGAAGAAGAAGAAGAAGAAGAAGAAAGAAGAAGAAGAAGAAGAAGAAGAAGAAGAAGAAAGGAAGAAGAAGAAGAAGAAGAGAAGAAGAAGAAGAAGAAGAAGAAGAAGAAGAAGAAAAAGAAAGAAAGAAAACATAAATTGAGAGGGTTAAGGGAATAAGGGAGAAGAAGAAATAGCCAACATATAGGTGGGTGTACCTGCACTAACGGTGATGGCCTCCACAAACTGTTCCCTCCACGACGACGTTCCCACCACCAGGGACACGTTGGCCTTCTTCAGCAGTTTGTCTACCACGCTCTGTAACATCATCACCATCACCATCGTCATCGTTGTCGTCATCATCACCATCATCATGAACATAAGCAGGGTCATGATCATGATCATCATCATGATCGTGATCATCATTACCGCCGTCTTTGTCGTCGCCATCATCATCAATATCATCATGCTTACCACCACCACCACCACCACACCACCACCACTCATCTCATCATTATCGTCATCGTCGTCATCGTCATCATCGTCGTCGTCGTCGTCATCATCATCATCATAATCGTCATCGCTATTAGCCATAGCCATCGTCATGGCCATCGTTAAAATCGTCATCATCGTCACCATCATCACCATCGTCACCATCATCATCGCCAACATCACCATCGTCACATCACCATCGTCATCATCATCGTCCATCATCATCGTCATCATCATCTCATTCATCATCATCATCATCATCATCATCATCATCATCTCATCGTCAATCGTCATCGATCGTCGTCGTCGTCGTCGTCGTCAAAATCATCATCATCATCATCGTCGTCGTCGTCGTCATCATCATCATCGTCACCATCGTCGTCATCATCATCTTTCAGATTTATCACATACGCTGATACGATGAGAAGCAAATATGACCCATCAGAGCAAAATCAATGCTAACTTGATTTTTGGTTGTTTTGAATTATGAACATTTCTGAAACATACAATACTTTTTGACAATTTTAATGTATCATTGCACGTCAATGGAGAAAAAAGAAAAAGAAAACTGTAGCCATTTATAATAGCATACACCATCACCATCCCTCCATGACGGTGATTTTGAAAAAAAAAAGTAAAAAAATTGCACATATCTACGTCACATTTTCCAAAGCAACCGCAATGCCATTCATTGTCAAGGTTATTCTAGATGATTTACACACCATGGAAAGTGCCAAAAATTAAACTTTCCGGTAATTTTCAACATGTGGGGATCTGCAAGGGCTTCATCGCGCTGGTTTTTCTTTTCGGTGAAAAATACAAATTATGCAATCTGATCGAAAATAAACGACACAATTCAACTTTTGATCTAGAAAAACTATTGACACATTTGAACTACATTTGCTGTAACATACAAAACTTTGGTGTCAAAGATGTGCATTTACGCTAAAAAAAAAAATCACCCCGATTACTCTCACTGCTTACTTTTAGCCTCTACTGCTGTTCCGCCTAAGCGCCGTAGCACTAGGTTTATACTGCGGGTTACTGATTATCGTATTTTTCATCGTCATCATCATTAAGATTATAAAGTGTTTTTGAAAAATGAAAAAACAAAAAACAAAGAAAAAAAAGAAAGACAAAAAGAAGGGGAGGCAGAAAGAGAGAGAGAGAGAGAGAGAGAGAGAGACAGACAGACAGACAGAGACGAGAGACAGAGACAGAGAGACAGACAGAGAGAGACAGACAGACAGAGACAGAGAGACAGAGAGAGAGACAGAGACAGAGACAGAACAGACAGAGACACAGAGACAGAGACAGAAAGAGAGACAGACAGACAGAGACAGAGACAGAGAGACAGAGAGAGAGAGAGAGAGAGAATTAATGAAAGAAAGAAAGAATGAAAGAGACATAGAAACAAACCCTCTACTATATCGAACACTATTGGTCTTGTGATTTTTCATTTTCGGAGTGCTGCCTATATTACTGACCTTGAACTCCTGTGACTCCTTGATCATGACGGCGACCCTGATGATCTCCCCCATGCGGGGTTTGCCCAGCTCTGCCAGCCGCTCGTCCTCCACACTCATCATGGCTCCTGAGTCTTTGTCACTGTTTTTGCCTGGTGATCAGCACAGCAGGTATATACATCAGAAACTTTTATATATATATATATATATATATATATATATTATATATATATATATTATACACACACACACACACACACACACACACACACACACACACACACACACACACACACACACACACACAGATATATATATATATATTATATATATATATATATAATACATCACACACTCTATCATTCAAATATGTTAGACTTCATCATTGATATTGTCAAAACACTTCATGTTTATCAGAACTGATCGTTCATGTATAATCAGACACTTCATCATTTATATACATAACACACTATGTCATTCACATAGACTTCATCATTCATACATCACACACTTCATCATTCATAGCCATCAGAATAGATCATTTATTTATAATCAGGCACTTTATTTAAATACATCACACTCTATCATTCACATACATTAGACTTCCATCATTCCATATATTCACACACTACATCATTCACATCCACCATAACTGATCATTCATATACGTCAGACACTGCATCATTTACATACCTCATTATTTATACATCACACTTTATTTTTCATATACATCAGACTTCATCATTCATACATCACACACTTCATCATTCACATCATTCAGAATTGATCATCCATGTACATCGGACACTTCATCGTCCACATACTTTATCATTCATATATGCATCACACTTCATTTTTCAAGCACATCACACTTCATCATTCATACACATAAATATGTTGTCTATATACACCGCACACGTCATCATTTTCAAAACCCCCGCGGGTGTTTCTTGTTTAACAGTGCGTTGTTCATGTGCATCATACTTCATTATTCATACATATCATCATGTCATCATCATTGCTGCTTAGCGTTGCTTTTGTTTTTGATCAAATACATTGCAGTTAACGTAAACTGTCATTAAACTGCCATTCATTGGCAGACTGTATGGCAACGTTTCAGTGACAAATTTACGAATTTTAAGAGAGAGAGAGAGAGAGAGAGAGAGAGAGAGAGAGAGAGAGAGAGAGGAGGACAGAGAGACAGAGGCAGAGACAGAGAGAGAGAGAGACAGACAGACAGCCAGAGACACACTGAGAGATAAAAGGAGAGAGAGAGAGAGAAGACAGACAGACAGACAGACGGACAGACAGACAGACAGACAGACAGAGAGAGTGATGAGAGAGAAAGAAAGAAAGAAAGAAAGAGAGAGAGAGAAAGAGAGAGAAAAAGAAAGAAAGAAAGAAGAGAGAGAGAGAGAGAGAGAGAGAGAGAGAGAGAGACAGAGAAAGAGATAGATAGTTAGAGACAGACAGACAGACAGAGACCCAGAGAGAGACAGAAGGGAGAGAGAGAGAGAGGAGAGGAGAGAGAGAAGGAGAGAGAGAGAGAGAGAAAGAGAGAGAGAGACTCTCTCTCTCACGCACACCACGCACACACACACACACACACACACACACACACCACATACACACACAACACAAGCACACACCACCAGCATTAGTACAACCAACGAAACTGCTTTATGTCCATGCTATCTATCTTTAACTGCAAATGGAAATATTGTGTAAGTTACCGCCTCCTCCGAAGAAACTTCCAACCAAGGGAGAGATGAACGTGAAATGATAAGTAAGATGAACTTTGTTTCCAAAAGTGAGAAATAAGCATCACACGAGCTTTCTTTCATCCAGCTGTTACCCAGACGCGAATAAAACGTCTAATCTAATGCTGAAAGGATGAAAGATAGATCAAAAGGAACGAATGAAAAAAAAATCACAGAAAAAGCCAGAAAGAAAGAAGAAAAGAAAAGAAAAAAAGCGAAGAAAGAACGTTTAAAAAGATTTTTTAAATTATCATCAAATTATGATCATGCATGCTTTCAATAACATCAACAAGAAAATTTTGACATCAGTCCAAACTGAAGAAGACGAAGATAAAGATAAGAAAAAGAGGAAAACTGAAGAAAAAGACGACATAGACGGAAATTCAGGATGAAGACGAAGAAGACGGAGATTCAAATCGACGTAAGATCAAAGATTATATGATTTATAGACAAGACTATATCATTTATAACAATGGTTGTGGTTTCGAATCCTGGGGTGAGCTACATTAAAACTGGCCTTCTCATTGTCCCATCTTAACATCATGTTGTTCTTGTGGATTAGATACGTCCCCCTTCCCCAACTTCCCGGATGGTTATCCCCATAGGTCGTATTCACATGAAGTGGGTGCTGAGGTAAAAACTGAACCAAATCAATCATTTATAACAAGCATCAGTATTCAGTATCTTGTTGGAGTGAACCTCGGACACCCAACGTCTTGTTTAGGTCCTTTGTGGCGTTTTGTGAGCTAATCTTACAAATGGGAAAATAAGTCGATTTCTTAACATGTTCAAGAATTGTGTTGAAGAAAATGGCATGCAAAATCCTGTCAGGTGATGTATAAATGAAGGCTCATGGACACGACATCAACGCATGACAGAAAATTAATCGCCGTTTTCAAAGACGCTTTGGGAAGAGCTCTCTCAAGAACGTGAACTAATACTCTCTCACGAGGAAAACAGACAGTTGCTTCCCTTGCACCATTGAGCGCTGACTCTTGTGTGTGTACATATAATTATATATGTATATAAAGTTTTGTACATGTGTGTGTGTGTGCGCGCGCGGCTCGGCGGCGGTGTGTGTGTATTTTGGGTGTGGTGTGTGTTTCAAATACTTTCTTTAAGCAGACACTCCTTCATTGAAACGATGAACACCATAAAATAAACTCTCAAACACAAGAACAACAAGAACAACAAGAAGAGCCAACCATCCACTGACTATCCAACGACGAATGAACGAACGCATGAACGAACGAACGAACGAACGAACCAACAACCAACCAACCAACCAACCAAATTAAAGTAATCTAGTAATATGATAACATCAATGAATTCCATTTTCGAGAACAGCGGAGGAAAAAACGATTTTGGTCAGGATCCAAAAGAGCAGGTTGGCAACAGAGGATAGATAAACACATCGCCTTGGGTTTTGTTTGAAGAAGTAGTACAAATGTAGCATATACATGTATAGCCGCATACATACCAGTCGCCGTGGTGTAGTGGTCAACGCAAGGCACTATCGACTGCAAGGTTGTGGGTTCGAATCCCTCCTCCCCCCCCCCCCATCAGTCCCTTCAAAAATCATTGTGGGATTTTTCGGCTCTAACCGGCTCCTACCCATAATTGGGCGTGCTATGGGCTCATTGGGAAGACAAGGACCACACGCAGTCGAGTCCCATCCTTTTCACGGATGCGTCGTTGAGGGTGTTGCTCAAATCTTCTGATCAGCATCGCAGGTGTCTGTATCTCTCGGGCCTGGTTGACGCCAGGATATATTATGATAGAATACAGCCCTGTCTCGCAGTCTCAATCCTAGATGGAACTCCATAGCATCATGGTTATCATCCTCATCGACATCATCATCATCGCATTGTAAAAAAAACTGTCAGCTTCTGCGGCCATTAAGGTTGCGTAGAAAATGGGACGAAAAAAAAAAAGTGTGCATGTATGCATGTGTGCACGCGCTCGTGGGTGTATAAAAAGAACCCGATTGCAAATAGGGGGATGCTTATGATAAAAACCAAAACTTTTTTCATGGCACTTTGAACAACTAGTCCACCTCTGTCTCCCAACACTAGGTACACTGATCATATCACCGAAAAAACAAGAAAAGAGTGCAAATTATCAAGCAGCATGCTGGACCTTAAGTAGATCTGACTTCAGTAAAGAAAAGAAAACTATGCTACCATGAGTATCGATTAGACGAACAACGTATCGGTGTTACACCTCTTCACTTTTATGGGCTTCTCTCCTTACTCTCTACGATCTCTCTATCTCTCTCTGTCTCTGTGTGTGTGTGTCTCTCTCTCTGTCTCTCTCTCTGTCTCTTCTCTGTCTCTGTCTCTGTCTTTGTCTCTCTTTCTCTCTCTCTCTCTCTCACACACACACAACCACTCTCTACCCATACCCCTTCCCTCTCTGCCACCTCTTCCGTACCCTCCACCCCGAAGTAGTTGGTACCGTTCTGAACTTTGCTGGGAAGTTGAACTGCTAGGAATGTCTCATTATCTTAGTTAATCGCTACGGACACGTACCTGAAATAAGGGTAACTGTCAGTCTGTCTGTCTGTCTGTTTTCTTGTGTACTGTCTGTTTGTCTGTGAGGCAGGGAGATGAGGGAAAAAAAGAGCAAAAGAACCAAGTAAGGGTCGAGGCCATTGGTGATTATGGCAAAACAGTAGTGGTAGCAGCAACAACAACAACAAAATACAAAAACAACACTAGGATCTGGAGTTTGTTCATGAGCGATTCATCGCACTCGCACAATTCCATCTGCGCTGCGCCCTAACGTGCCAGCAGTTATCAAGCAGACTTTTAAAAAAAATTCTAAGCACTGGCAAGGATCTGAAATGGAGAAGGGGACGACATCTATGACAGGCTGACACCGCAAAAATGACCGGAACCTTAAATACAAATGGTCAGCCAACAAGCCAACATCTATGTTGCAGTCTGGAACTAAACTCAGCATATGGTGTCTTGTATCCATGCGTCTACTGAAAGGTGGAAAAAAGATCAGCCAGCCCGCGTAAAAACTGGCCTGCCTGAGGATTTATCCACAATCCCTGCTCTATCCGTATGGAGCTTTAATTAACCTTTTGACTCCCGCATCCTGTTCACCCGCATCCTGCATTGTGAACCATGCTAGCAAAGCAAAAACTTAACCCTTTGATTCCCTCACCCTATCCACTGGCCTCCCGCAGGAAATTGGTGGATAGGATGAGGGAGTTAAAGAGGTTTTCTTTTTTCTTTTTTTTTTTTGCAGTTGGTGGACAGGCTGCGGGAGTCAAAGGGTTAATGATCTGGGCTTAAGAGGATGAAACAATAACAACAACAACAATAATAATAACTAATAATAATAATATCAATAATAGTATCAATAATGATAATGGCAATAATAATAACGATAACAATAACAACAGCAACAACGACAATGATGATGATGATGATGATAATAATAATAATAATAATACTATAATAATAATGATAATAATAATAATGATGATAATAACAACAACAACAACAATAATAATAATAATGATAATGATAATAATGATAATAATAATAATAATAATAATAATAATAATGACAAGAGTAAGATAGATAATGATGATGACGATGATGACGATGATGACGATGATGATGATGATGATAACAAACCAGAAACGATCATCATCCTCAACCTCATTAGCATCATCAATGAAAGAAGAGAGAGAAAAATAACATTGTCGGTAAAATTCTCGAAAAAAAAATTCATTCACTGACATGTGCAAATTTACAGTTTCTATAGAATGAACCAGTTCAGAAGATTGAGAGAACAAAAAAACCTTCAATATCGTGCTATGACATGGAAGTTTCAGGGTTGAAAACGAAGCTGCTGCAGAGTCTACTACAACAGAGAAAAGAACGAAAAAGTCAAGAGGAAGAGAAACACGAAGTAGCGTAAAGGGTCATCATCAATTCACCCCACCCCTATCCATCCCTCTCTCCTACACCTCGCTCCCCCCCCCCCTTATCTCTGTCTATCTATCTGTCTGTCTCTATCTGTCTGTCTGCCTGTTTGTCTCTCTCTCTCTCTCTCTTCTTTCTCTCTATTCTTCACTGTCTCTGTCTATCATCTCTCTCTCTCTCTCTCTCTCTCTCTCTCTCTCTCTCTCTCTCCTGTCTCTCTTTCTTTCTATCTCTGTCTGTCTGTCTCTGTCTGTCTGTCTGTCTGTCTCTGTCTGTCTGCCTGTTTGTCTCTCTCTCTCTCTCTGTCTCTCTCTCTCTCTTTCTCATATATTTTCTTTCACTGTCTCTTATCAGTCTCTCTCTCTCTCTCTCTCTCTCCTGTCTCTCTTTCTGTCTCTGCTGTCTGTCTCTGTCTCTCTGTCTGTCTCTGTCTGTCTCTGTCTGTCTGTCTGTCCCTCTCTCTCTCTCTCTCTCTCTCTCTCTCTCTCTCTCTCTCTCTCTCTCCCTCTCTCTCTGTCTCCCCGAGCCATGATTGTGGTGGAAGGAATAATATGGCGGTGATCAGGCTGACATTATCGATCTGCAGCTCCTCAAAAATCCGTGCCGGCACGTAATGGCGCACGCCTGTGAAGGATGATGGCAGGAACTTGCCTCCTTCACATCACCCCATCCTTACTCTCCCTCCCTCCCTCCCCCCTCTCTCTCTCACTCTTTCTTTCTCTCTCTCTTTCTCTCCCCGTCACAGGCAAATCCTCCCACCAGCCAAGTAGGTCTACCCTCTCTGACCTCAACTCTCACATCTCACGCCCACTATTTATCATCCCCCCTTCAATCAGGCTACGTACGCCTTTTCTCCCCTTTTACTCTCTGTCTCTGTCTACATATCTGTCTCTGTCCCTCTATCTCTTCTTTCTGTCTCTTCCCCCTCTCTCTGTCTCTGTTCCTCTCTGTACTGTCTGTCTGTATGCTCTCTGTCTGTCTCTCT
>CM060308.1:39550009-39560009 GCA_030674185.1 Monoplex corrugatus
ATGTTGGATTTGAGAAGTTCTGCAATATGGGAGATAATTCCTACGTGACTCTCAAGAGTTATGTTCTTTAATTGATATCATAAAAATTCTCCCTGCTTCCCTCTTATTTCTTTGGTATTACAACCATTTTGTCTGACGTGTTGTTTAATACGAGCTGTTAGCAAGGCCAGATACGCCACATGATTAACATAATCACCTCTGAGACACGTCGTTTCATAAGAGCTGTTAGCAAGACCAGTCACGCCACATGATCAAAGTAACCACCTGTCTGACGCGTTGTTTCATAAGAGGCATTAGCAAGACCAGACACGCGATTTGCTTAACATGAACACCTGTCTCACGCATTGATTCTTTAGGACCGTTAGCAAGACCAGACACGCGATTTGCTTAACATGAACACCTGTCTCACGCATTGATTCTTTAGGACCGTTAGCAAGACCAGACACGCGACATAATTAACATAAACACCTGTCTCACGCATTGATTCTTTAGGACCGTTAGCAAGACCAGACACGCGATTTGCTTAACATGAACACCTGTCTCACGCATTGATTCTTTAGGACCGTTAGCAAGACCAGACACGCGACATAATTAACATAAACACCTGTCTCACGCATTGATTCTTTAGGACCGTTAGCAAGACCAGACACGCGATTTGCTTAACATGAACACCTGTCTCACGCATTGATTCTTTAGGACCGTTAGCAAGACCAGACACGCGACATAATTAACATAAACACCTGTCTCACGCATTGATTCTTTAGGACCGTTAGCAAGACCAGACACGCGATTTGCTTAACATGAACACCTGTCTCACGCATTGATTCTTTAGGACCGTTAGCAAGACCAGACACGCGACATAATTAACATAAACACCTGTCTCACGCATTGATTCTTTAGGACCGTTAGCAAGACCAGACACGCGACATGATTAACATAAACACCTGTCTCACGCATTGATTCTTTAGGACCGTTAGCAAGACCAGACACGCGACATGATTAACATAAACACCTGTCTCACGCATTGATTCTTTAGGACCGTTAGCAAGACCAGACACGCGACATGATTAACATAAACACCTGTCTCACGCATTGATTCTTTAGGACCGTCAGCAAGAGCAGACACGCGACATGATTAACATGAGCACCTGTCTCACGCATTGATTCTTTAGGACCGTTAGCAAGACCAGACACGCGACATGATTAACATGAGCACCTGTCTCACGCATTGATTCTTTAGGACCGTCAGCAAGAGCAGACACGCGGCACGATCAACATTACCACCTGCCTGATGTGTCATTTTATACAAGCTGTTAACAAGACCGGACACGCGACATAATCAACATAACCATCTTTGAGACGCGTTGTTTCATAAGACCTGTCAGCAAGACCAGACACGCGGCACGATCAACATTACCACCTGCCTGATGTGTCATTTTATACAAGCTGTTAACAAAACCAGAAACGCGACATGATCAACATAACCATCTTTGAGACGCGTTGTTTCATAAGAGGTATTAGCAAGACCAGACACGTGACATGATCAACATTATGATCTTTCTTTCTTTCTTTCATTGTTGTTTAAAGCCCAGCCGACTGCGCAGAGCCATATCAGGGCTATAACCGCTTCAAAACACACAAAACTTCAACAGGAAAAAAAAAGGAAAAGAAAATTAAGTACACATATCAATGCATTCGCGCACATGGTCTAAGGACATGCCCCCGGCGTAGGACCATTCCGTCCGATTTATCGCACAGGGGAGATTTAAAAAACACACCTGAATACAAATATAAGCATACATAAGGACACCAAAACATATATAAAAACAGGCATAAATTACCAAAAATTGCTTCCGCATATCTCACCTCCTTAGAGCCGAAAATACACTTAATACTTGTACGCAATTATCAATCCGAAAAAAAATACGTGAGACTTTATCGAAAAAGTACAGGTGAATGGACCATTAAGGCAGAAAATAAGTAGAAATGACAGAAAACAAGGCAGAAACAAAGAGAGTGAGAGAAAAGAGGAAATTTCTAGCACAGAATTTCCAGAAGGTGGGGATACTATTTATACTGAAAGAGCGCCCGGCAACCCAACGGAGGGCAACATAATGATCTCTGACACGCGTTGTTTCATAAGAACTGTTAGCAGGACAAACTAATGACATGATCAGAAACACCAAGATCAGAGAAATGGTGGGAACAACATCGGTCCACTATCATACGAGCATAATCAACAACAGAGAATTAACCCTTTGACTCCCGCAACTTGTCCACCAACTGCAAAAACTGAACTCTTTGACTCCCTCACCCTATCCACCAGCTTCCTGTAGGAAACTGGTGGATAGGAGGAGGGAGTCAAAGGGTTAAGTTTTTGCTTTGCTAGCATAGTTGACAATGCAGGATGCTGGTGGACAGGGTGCTGGAGTCTAAGGGTTAAGCGGTTTGTATTTGCATGACCTGAATGCAACTCCACCACCTGGCTCAACAAGCATAATACCCCCCCCCCCCCCAAAGAAAAAATATCTAGATTTAAAATGAGAGGCAGACCAAGGAAGACTTAGATCGATGACGTGAAAGAGACCCCTTACAATTACAGGGCATTTTTCCACTTCAGACCTTCCAGCTCGCTGCTGAGCGTCAATTCTTTCGCTCTGCTAACAGCAGCAGACAGATGAAAGAAGAACTGCAGGAAACTCTCGGCGTTGTGCGATTCTATTTGTTTTCACGTCTGCACACGATGTTTACCTACCAACATGGAATTTTCTCCTGAACTTTGCCAGGAATAACGCTGGATGTTCCACGTCGTTGACTTGAGTGGAGAACACCAGTTGTTTCTTTATCGCTTCTCTACTGTGTCACTCTCTCACTCGCAAGCCATCTTGCCTCACTACGTCACTCCCCCCTCCCCTCCTCCCCTCCTCCCCTCCCCCTCCCCCCTCATCCATCATCTTTATTCATCCCCTATCTTCCAGATTTACTTGCTTCCCTTACTCACTCACCTGTCTCACCTGTCGGCGTCACCGGGAACAGTGTTGGCCGCTGCACATGATGTCCTCACAAGTTGCCTCCAGCACTCTCGATCTTGGCTAAGTCTGACCACCTCCTGGAGTTTCCTGCCACTGATGTTTGTGATGTTTCTAGCAAGTGATGCAGGTGGCCGTCCTCTGTTTCTCTTTCCTTCCACTTTACCTTGGAGGACAGTGGACATCAAGTCTGTTCTCTCATTACGGATTGGTCACTAAATTCGAATAAAAGCATGGGAAAGCCGCAGACATTTTTGTTTTTGTTTTGTCTTTGTCTATCTGCCTGCTAGCCTGTTTACCCGTTACCTCATCTCCCGCCTTTTCTCTCATCTCTGCCTCTGACAGAGTACTATAGACGAGCGGTTTAGACACTTAATCTTTCCATGGATTCGAACCGGCTTGGATATCGCTTGGTAAGAAAAATGGGGTGGAGGGGGTGAGAATTTTCCGGTCTTTCAACTCAATTCATGCGCAGTCCTGGTAATTTCTCAACCTCGTTTCAATGTTTGTAGTCTTCTCGTACGCAGAACTTTAAACACGCAAGTCGAAAATCCTGTAAGCCACGCGAGCGTTTGATAGTTTATGAAAACACAAAAACATAACAGCATATCCCCCCCCCAAAAAAAAGCAACAACAACAACAACAACAACAAAAAACAGAGTATGATTGTCTTAATGACAGGCTAAAGAAAAGAAAGGTTATACATGTACAAGCCCACTTGTTGATTCGAGTGTGCGTGAGAGCTGCAGAGCAAAACAAACAAACAAACAAACAAACAAACAAACGAATGAACAAACAAACGAACAAACAAACAAACAAACAAATGAACAACAACAAAAACGAACAAACAAACAAACAGACAAACGAATGAACAAACAAAGAAACAAACGAAGAAAGAAAGAAAGAAAGAAAGGAAAACAAGAAAAAAACGAAAGAACGAACAAACGAACGAGCAAACAAACCAATAAACAAACAAACCAACAAACAAACGAAGAAAAACAAACGAAAGAACGAACAAACAAACAAACAAACAATCCAATAACCAAATAAACAAACAAACAAACAAAGAAAAACAAACAAACAAAACAAACAACCCTTACCACTACCACCACCTCAACCACCGCCACCACCACCACCACCACCACCAACCACTACCACCAACAACAACACCTCTGCCCCTCTCTCTCCCTTCCTTCTCCCCCCTGTTTTTTCTCTCAAGATCAAGACCATGCTGTCTGAGGCACCAAGGCGGACTTGGCCCATCAAAATCTGGCACTGGTCTGCACAACAAGTTCCAAGATAGCTGGCACTCCCCATCTCTCTCTCTCTCTCTCTCTCTCTCTCTCTCTCTCTCTCTCTCTCCTACTGTCACCTGTCTACATCGTGCACTGTTTGACCTCATTAAAGGTCTGTTGAAAGTCGTCAATGTCTCCCATACAGGTTAAACAGATGCCCACAATGGGCAGTAAGTAAGTAATAAGTAAGTACATGGAGAAACTGGAGGGAAAGAGAGCACCAGGTAGACCCAGGGAGAGAATGCTGGACGGACTTGCAGAGTGGCTGGGGATGAAGAGGGTGGGGGAGATGCTGGGGGCAATGAGAGATAGAGATGGTTGGAAGTCCATGGTCGCCAACGCCATGCGGCAGGGCACCTGATGATGATGATGATGATGATGATGACATGGAGAAACATGCTGCACAGGTTCGCACGTAAACATGTAAATATACGGGCGACTACTGCGTATAATGCACAATGACGACCGCTCACGTAGGTATAACAAGTAAATATGTATGTAGCTATGTATATATGCAAAGCGTACGCACATGACGACGGACACATACACATGACAAGTAAATATGTATGTAGGCTATGTATATGTGCAGTGTGTACGCACACGCGTCAGCATGCACATTTGCAAACAAACAAACGCAGTGTGTCTTCTCCGAATCGTTCAAGTGTACGTACTATTTTCTAGTCTTTGTTTGTTCATTTGCTTTTTGTTTTTGTTGTTTTCTTTTTTAAAACTGGAACATCTATAGGTATGTAAATAGAAGGAGAATTATGTGCGTGCGTGCGTGCGTGCGTGCGTGCGTGCGTGTGTGTGTGTGTGTGTGTGTGTGTGTGTGTGTGTGTGTGTTCGTTCTTTGATTTAACGTCTTTTCACTATAAGTGATATTAGACGGTTGTGTGTGTGTGTGTGTGTGTGTGTGTGTGTGTGTGTGTGTGTGTGTGTGTGTGTGTGTGTGTGTGTGTGTGTGGTGTGTGTGCGTGTATGTGTGTGTGTGTGTGCGTGTTGCTGTGTGTGTGCATGTGTGTATGTATGTGGTGTAGTGTTGTGTGTGGTATGTGTTGTGCGTATGTTTGTCTATTTGTGCGTATGTGTGTATGCGTGTGTATGTATGTGCTGTCCGTGCGTGCGTGCACCTGCGTGTGTGGACGCGCGTGTGTGTTCGTGTTCACGTGTGCGTGCGTACACATGTGTTTGCGTGCGTATATGAACGCGCGCACGTGTGTGCGTGCGTGCCTGAGAATGCTTGTGTGGTATGTGCGAGCACGTCTGTGTTCGTG
Organism: Monoplex corrugatus; assembly: GCA_030674185.1. Classification (NCBI taxonomy): domain Eukaryota; kingdom Metazoa; phylum Mollusca; class Gastropoda; order Littorinimorpha; family Ranellidae; genus Monoplex; species Monoplex corrugatus. The sequence goes on from CM060308.1 coordinate 39,555,608, forward strand.
CTCTTGTTGAAGAGTCGTACAGGTGGTTATAATCACTTTTACCTTTTCAACACAGCTGCTCGCCAAACGAACCACAAAGATAGGCTGGCTACCCGTTAAACACATCCCCACAGTCCAGGGAGAGGGGGAAGGGGTAGGGGAAGGGGAACAGGGAGGGGGAGAGGGTACTTCAAACGTAACACAAGCCCGCACCATCTCACCAGAGCATTCTCCAGTCATTCCCTGGTACCGATACAATCAACAAAATCGTTTCAGTCTTTGCCCTCTACCCAAAAGGGGCTCCCCTCCATGGGGACTCTGCAGTTTACCTTCCTTCTCCGCCTCAGCTCCTTTTTGTTTCCAAAATAGCCGTCAGAGCTACACTGTGGAATATAGAAAGTAAAACTTGTTCGTCTCCCTCCCTTGTTCTGGTTTAGTGTGTTGTGTGTGTGTGTGTGTGTGTGTGTGTGTGTGTGTGTGTGTGTGTGTGTGTGTTGTGTGTGTGTGTGTGTGTGTGTGTGCTGTGTGTATGTGGTGTGTGTGTGTGTGTGCACACCTGTGTGTGTGCGTGCGTGCGTGTGTGTGTGTGTGTGTGTGTGTGTGTGTGTGTGTGTGTGTGTGTGGTGTGTGTGTGTGTGTGTGTGTGTGTTTTGCTTTGTTTTGTTTTCGTTTGTGGGCTTCAACTCCCACGTGCACTCGAAAATACATGTTTCCACATGTATGGCCAGTCTTCTCTCTGTCTGTCTGTGTGTCTGTCTGTCTGTTTGTCTCTCTGTCTCTCTCTCTCTCTCTGTGCGTCTGTGTGTCTGTCTGTCTCTCTCTCTCGTTCTCTATCTGTCTGTCTGTCTCTTTCTCTCTCTCCCCTCCCTGCCCATCTCTTTGCCCCTCCCTTCTCTCTCTCTCTCTCTTTCTCTCTCCCTCTTTCTCTCTTTGCCCAGACATTAAAGTAGCCATATTCAATTTCTGGTGGTGTGCATGCCAGGTGTTTTTGTACACTAACATGGCTCACAGGACTATTTTTAACGTATTTGACATTCTGTGTGCGTTATACACACAACGAATGGGTTTCAGGCAATTGCAGTTTTGCACAGACTTATGCCGATCTGGGAGATAGGAAAACCTTTACCTCTCCAAGCGGTACCCCAAAAAGGTTCAAAACCAGTGCGGTTGTCTCCTCAAGTGGTCGGTCGTCATTTAAGGAAGCTAGGTATTAGAGACGACAATTTATAAGAAAACCAGCAGTATAAAAATAATATGGTGTCCATCTCCTTCCCCTTGCTGATTACCTTCCCCGTCTCCAAAGAGGGACAGGAACCTGTTTAAAGCTCGAGCGGTTGGACTGAGGCAGCGAGACAAGAGGACTAATTGGCTCTTAGGATTGATCCAGGCTGATTGGTTTAGCTTGGTTAAGCCATGCTGATTGGTTCTTAAGATTGAGCCATGCTGATTGGTTCTTAAGATTGAGCCATGCTGATTGGTTCTTTGTATTGACCCATGCTGATTGGTTCTTTTGACTGAACCATACTGATTGGTTCTTTGTATTGAGCCATGCTGATTGGTTCTTTTGACTGAACCATGCTGATTGGTTCTTTGTATTGAGCCATGCTGATTGGTTCTTTATATTGAGCCAGGATGATTGGTACTTAATATTGGGCCATGCTGATTGGTTCTTTTGATTGAGCCATGCTGATTGGTTCTTTTGATTGAGCCATGCTGATTGGTTCTTTATATTGAGCCATGCTGATTGGTTCTTTATACTGAGCCATGCTGATTGGTTCTTTATATTGAGCCAGGCTGATTGGTACTTAATATTGAGCCATGCTGATTGGTTCTTTATACTGAGCCATGCTGATTGGTTCTTTATATTGAGCCAGGCTGATTGGTACTTAATATTGAGCCATGCTGATTGGTTCTTTATATTGAGCCATGCTGATTGGTTCTTTTGATTGAGCCTTGCTGATTGGTTCTTTACATTGAGCCATGCTGATTGGTTCTTTTGTTGAGCCATGCTGATTGGTTCTTTATACTGATCCAGGCTGATTGGTTCTTTTGATTAACCGAGGCTGATTGGATCTTTATATTGAGCCAGGCTGATTGGTTCTTTATAATCAGCCAGGCTGATTGGTACTGAATATTTTGATTGAGCCATGCTGATTGGTTCTTTTGATTGAGCCATGCTGATTGGTTCTTTTGATTGAGCCATGCTGATTGGTTCTTTACACTGAGCCAGGATGATTGGCTCTTTATTCTGAGCCATGCTGATTGGTACTTAATATTGAGCCATGCTGATTGGTTTTTTATTCGGAGCCAGGCTGATTGGTTCTTTATATTGAGGCAGGCTGATTGGTTCTTTATACTGAGCCAGTCTGATTGGTTCTTTATCCTCAGCCAGGCTGATTGATACTTAATACTGAGCCATGCTGATTGGTTCTTTATACTGAGCCAGTCTGATTGGTTCTTTATACTGAGCCAGTCTGATTGGTTCTTTATACTGAGCCGTGCTGATTGGCTCTTAACATTGAGCCATGCTGATTGGTACTTAACATTGAGCCATGCTGATTGTTACTTAACATTGAGCCATGCTGATTTGTACTTAAAATTGAGCCATGCTGATTGGTACTTAATATTGAGCCATGCTGATTGGTACTTAACATTGAGCCATGCTGATTGGTTCTTTTGATTGAGCCATGCTGATCGGTTCTTTACATTGAGCCATGCTGATTGGTTCTTTATATTGAGCCATGCTGATTGGTTCTTTATACTGAGCCATGCTGATTGGTTCTTTATACTGAGCCATGCTGATTGGTTCTTTATACTGAGCCATACTGATGGGTTCTTTTGACTGAGCCAGGCTGATTGGTTCTTTATACTGCGCCAGGCTGATTGGTTCTTTATACTGAGCCATACTGATGGGTTCTTTTGACTGAGCCAGGCTGATTGGTTCTTTATACTGCGCCAGGCTGATTGGTTCTTTATACTCAGCCATGCTGATTGGTTCTTTATACTCAGCCAGGCTGATTGGTACGTAATATTGAGCCAGGCTGATTGGTTCTTTATACTGAGCCATGCTGATTTGTTCTTTATACTGAGCCAAGCTGATTGGTTCTTTATACTGAGCCAAGCTGATTGGTTCTTTATACTGAGCCAAGCTGATTGGTTCTTTATACTGAGTCAATCTGATTGGTACTTAATATTGAGCTATGCTGATTGGTACTTAATATTGAGCCCTGCTGGTTGGGACATACTATACAGCCAGGCTGATTGGTACATAGTATTGAGCCAGGCTGATTGGTATTTAATATTGAGCCATGCTGATTGGTTCTTTATACTGAGCCAGGATGATTGGTTCTTTTGTTTCAATATCTGGTGTTTCAAGATCAATCCCAGCTAGCAACACACACACACACACAAAAACTTACCTGTTCCTGCAAAGGTTTTTGTGGAAGCTTAAAGAATCTGATGATCATTTTAGGCAGATTTGTGTGAGGCGCATATGGAATTGTCTCAGTGAGATGAATCTGTCTAAAAGAAATTCCGAACTCCACATTCTCTGAAGTGATGATGTAATCACTATGTAATACTGCCTACAGCAGAACTTATAACAGATCTTATTTCTTCGGCTTGAACGAAACCTCGTTGATTACTTCCACAGGCACATAAGACTCAAATCATGTACTGAAAAAATTTCCCCTGACATACATGAATAAAAACAACACCCACATATTTCATCGGTCATCACATAACATTGAACTAAATTTAAGCATTTCGTAGGTCAGTTTGAATTAATTAATGACATACGCACATTTCAGTGGTTGCTATACGTCTTTTAAGTATTCACACATATTCGATTGGTCATCACAGACTAGTTAATAAGCTCAAGAATTTCATAAGTCATTTCAAATCAATAAACGACATACAAGAATTTCACTGGGTTGGCATAAATCGGCTAATCATTCAGACACATTTTATTACTTATCACAGAATTTATAATACTCTAAACTCAAGCATTTCAAAGGTCAGTTATAAGTCATCTATTGCTTGGCTAAATAGCTAGTTAACTACCAACTCACAAATCATTTGTCATCACAAATACTACTCTAAATTCAAAAACTGTACAGATCAGCAAATATTATCAAATAACGTACATCCATTCAAGTGGCAGGCATAAATCAGTTAACTCCTAACATATACTTAGCTGGTTACAATAAATTACCCGAAACACACATATTTCATTGATCAGAATGAATAAATTAAACGCATATACGCATATCTATCTATCTATCTATCGTCTATCTATCTGTCTATCTATCTATCTATCTATCTATCTATCTATCTATCTATCTATCTATCTATGTATACATACATGTATATATATGTACATGTACACACACATATATTGTATGTACATATATATATATATATA
>CM060308.1:39562509-39572509 GCA_030674185.1 Monoplex corrugatus
GAAAAAAAAAAGAAAGAAAAGGAAAAAAAAAGAACACTCACACACACACACACACACACACACACACACACACACACACACATACACACACACACACACACACACACACACACACACGCACGCACGCACGCACGCACGCACACACTCATATTCACACACTTCCGGTCATTGTAAAATAATCTCTCTGCTTGAAAAAAGTGATATTGAGAAAAGACGACAGTGTATAGCAGACTGGATAAAAAAGGAAAGTGAGAAAGACAGAGAGAAAAACAGACAAAAACAGAAGAAAGAAAAAAATATAGCGCGAAAGACTGACTGACTTACTGAAAGAAAATCTAAGAGAGAGAGAGAGAGAAGAGAGAGAGAGAGAGAGAGAGAGAGAGAGAGAGAGAGAGAGGAGAGAGAGACAGACAGACAGACAGACAGAGAGAGAGAGAGAGAGAGAGAGAAAGGAGGGAGATAGACAGACAAACAAAGCGAGAGAGAGACAAAGAGAGAGAGAGACGGACAGACAGACAGACAGAGAGAGAGAGACGGAGAGACAGACAGAGAGAGAGACAGACAGAGACAGAGACAGAGACAGAGACAGAGACAGAGAGGCAGACAGACAAACAGAGACAGAGAGGGACAGAGACAGAAAGACAGAGAGAAGAAAGATTAACGATATATTATGGCATTCACATCTCCATCGATATGTATATATCAATCATGCTGGCAGTGCGAGAAAAGATAATCACACAGTGCTGGAATATAGTTCTGTTACAAAACCAGTCGCTGGTTACATAATATGCAATAGTCCTCAGTACCCTGTTGAACAGCTGCAAACGTGGACTATCTACCGACGACACATTGAACGGCTGGATTTAGTGAAAAGATAGAGTATCTAACCTTTAAGACCTGAAACAGTGTGGCTTGCCAAGCACATAGTGTCTACTCATCAAGTGTCTGCTTTGTTGGACAAGATATCTTATCTGTTTGGAAGGCAGCCACGTCCTTTAAAGATGCTCCTGTACAGAGAACCCAAGCGAGGATACCGAGACTAGGGAAGACCATAAAAGCGATACGAGATAACAAGAAACACCACGAGGGTGCGGAGGGGACCCGGAGCACCGATGTCTCGCCACTCTCTGGACAATCACCTCCAAAACTTCCGACGCCACTCGATAGTCATTTCATCAAGCAAAGGAGGGCTGAAACATTCGGACCAAGTCATCAGTTACCTTGTTTACAAACCGAATGGCAAGGTGGGGAGGTGACAAACCCCGGGACATAGCCACACGACGTGCACCAATCAGGTCCAGCCCAGCATCCGGACCAAGAGTGAATAGATGACCCCTCTCTCTCGCCCCACGCTGGTCTTCATCTCTCTTTCGGGCAGCCCGCCCTGCCACCAGCTCGCATAGCTGCCAGCTCCTTCCCCCTTATTATAGTATCGACAGTAAGCGATCGGAAGCTTCCATAATCTGGAGACCAACTTCATCAGCGTCAGTATCAACGCCACAAACTGAGAAGACATAATCCACAACAGAGCATGTTGGTGACAGCAGTGCACGAAGGCACAATCACATTCCAACAGCACAGACAATCTGCTATTCAGCAGAAAAGAGGCTGGCAAAAACAGAACACTAGGGCCAAAAGACTTTTCCTTGTAGTGCCTGCACAGGAAAGTGTGCCCCCAGGATCGATCTTCCGTCGCAAATGAGGACTCACATCAAATGCTGGAGACAGTCTTCTATCCCAAATGAGAATCCACACCAAACACTGAAGACAGTCTTCTGTCCCAAATGAGGATCTATATCAAACAATGAAGACAGTCTTCTGTCCCAAATGAGGGTCTACACCAAACACTGAAGATAGTCTTCTGTCCCAAATAAGGATCCACACCAAACGCTGAAGAGTCTTCTACCCCAAATAAGGATCCACACCAAACACTAAAGACAGTCTTCTATCCCAAAGAAGGATCCACACCAAAGACTGAAGACAGCCTTCTATCCCAAATGAGAACCCTCACCAAACATGGAAGACAGACTTCTGTCCCAAAGAAGGATCTACACAATATACTGAAGACAGACTTCTGTCCCAAAGAAGGATCAACACAATACACTGAAGACAGACTTCTGTCCCATATAAGGATCTACACCATATACTGAAGACAGTCTTCTATCCCAAATAAGGATCTACACCATATACTGAAGACAGACTTCTGTCCCAAATAAGGATCTACACCATATACTGAAGACAGACTTCTGTCCCAAATAAGGATCTACACCATATACTGAAGACAGTCTTCTATCCCAAATAAGGATCTACACCATATACTGAAGACAGTCTTCTATCCCAAATAAAGATCTACACCATATACTGAAGACAGTCTTCTATCCCAAATAAGGATCTACACCATATACTGAAGACAGTCTTCTATCCCAAATAAAGATCTACACCATATACTGAAGACAGTCTTCTGTCCCAAATAAGGATCAACACCATATACTGAAGACAACCTTCTATCCCAAATAAGGATCTACACCATATACTGAAGACAGCCTTCTATCCCAAATAAGGATCTACACCATATACTGAAGACAGTCTTCTATCCCAAATAAGGATCTACACCATATACTGAAGACAGTCTTCTATCCCAAATAAAGATCTACACCATATACTGAAGACAGTCTTCTGTCCCAAATAAGGATCAACACCATATACTGAAGACAACCTTCTATCCCAAATAAGGATCTACACCATATACTGAAGACAGTCTTCTATCCCAAATAAGGATCTACACCATATACTGAAGACAGTCTTCTATCCCAAATAAGGATCTACACCATATACTGAAGACAGTCTTCTATCCCAAATGAGGATCTACACCATATACTGAAGACAGCCTTCTATCCAAATAAGGATCTACACCATATACTGAAGACAGTCTTCTATCCCAAATAAGGATCTACACCATACACTAAAGACAGTCTTCTATCCCAAATGAGGATCTACACCATATACTGAAGACAGACTTCTATCCCAAATAAGGATCTACACCATACGCTAAAGACAGTCTTCTATCCCAAATGAGGATCTACACCATATACTGAAGACAGCCTTCTATCCCAAATAAGGATCTACACCATATACTGAAGACAGTCTTCTATCCCAAATAAGGATCTACACCATACACTAAAGACAGTCTTCTATCCCAAATGAGGATCTACACCATATACTGAAGACAGCCTTCTATCCCAAATAAGGATCTACACCATATACTGAAGACAGTCTTCTCTCCCAAATAAGGATCTACACCATATACTGAAGACAGTCTTCTATCCCAAATAAGGATCTACACCATACACTAAAGACAGTCTTCTATCCCAAATGAGGATCTACACCATACACTAAAGACAGTCTTCTATCCCAAATGAGGATCTACACCATATACTGAAGACAGTCTTCTATCCCAAATAAGGATCTACACCATACACTAAAGACAGTCTTCTATCCAAAATGAGGATCTACACCATACACTAAAGACAGTCTTCTATCCCAAATGAGGATCTACACCATACATTGAAGATAGTCTGAAGACCAGCATATTAACTCGTCAGTCGGACTGACGGGAAGGTCCATAGTTTGTTTTAGTAAAAAATCTCTCCGCGTGAACTAACAACATCCCTTCCAACGAACAAACCAACTGAGCTAGAGGGTCACACGGGCTGGTTGGCTCTTCTGTTAGAGACGTGGTATCAAGATCTCATGCCTCCATTTCAATTCAACCCACAAGCATAAAAGTTGCCTTGTTCAATGTCCATTTTAATGCTCCAATCACTGTGGTGGTGCCAGCGTTACACTGGTCCCGTCCCCTTCAATATTTCAAACAACAACAACAACAACAACAACAAATCAAGTTTGCAAGTGCATAGCTTTTGCAGTCTCAAAGACTCTGCTAATCAAATGGGTGGAGCGGATATAATATTGTGTGAGTGCCATAAATCCCTTGTGAAAAATTCCAGACGTTATATCCGAATGGATGTAGCCTATCTTTTTTTTTTAAAACATTCATGAAGATGATATATAAACCAAAACAGACCGTGGTTTTCGGTTTTCAAGTCTGAACTGGCGGTTTCAAAATGTCTTAAGAATAGGTTTGTATTATTCGTTGTATTGAAATATGTCACGTACGTATTTCATGACGAAGATGCTGAAAGAATAAACTCCAACATGAACATTTCTGACAGAGCTTGGTTAGCTTTTCTTATTTGTTTGAAAAGAGTCCTTTTCTCACACTGGACGAAGCAGCAGAGAAGTTTCAGTCTTTTTCTCCTAATTTTTGTATTTGGTGTTTGTGATCTTACGCTTGACAAAGGCCAGCGGCCGAAAAAATTGCACCTGTCTTGTCTGGTTGTATTAATACGCGTTCTGGTTCTTTTTTCGTGTTTTATTCTGGTTCCTGTTTGCTTGAAAGCGTGCAGTCATACTTATCTTATCTTGGATTTTGTTTCCGTGCTTGTTTATTGCTTTTAGTCATTGTCCCCAGTTCAACCACACATCAAGGAAGTGTTATGTTATTGCTAGTTTGGTCCTGAGTTCTTGTGTATTTGTTTCTCTGTCGTATTTTGTGTACGCTTGACAAAGGTCAATTGGCCGAAAATTTGCGTTGGTGTCGTTTTGTTAACTGAACAAGTATTCTCATCCTTTTTTCGTGTGCTTCTGGTTTCTAGTTAATATTCGCTTGTTTGTCTGCTTTTTGTTTTTGTTTTTTGTTTTTTGCCTCTGGAAAGGTTCTTGAATGCAGATAGTTCAGCAATAGACTAATGTCCGTGCGAGAGAGTCTTACTTCTTGAGTCTGACAATCACTTACAGTAAACTCTATTCGATGCTTTTGATGCACTTTTATCGTATGCACCGTGTTCAAAATAACGTTATATAGTTTTTGTTCGGTTATCAACAAACAAGCTAATGGACAATCTAGAAATAACATGCATATATGTTTACAGTATCGATGAATGTAAGGCATCTCCATGCAGATCTATATAGGAAAGACAAAAATAGCTACACGAAGACGAAAATAACTACACTAAAAAAAACAACAACACCACATTTAGAAACACGAAAAAGACAGACTAAAGTGTTCTTTGCTAGAGTAAAGTGCAACATCTTCTTCTTCGTAAGTACACACGCACACACCACACAACACAACACACACACACATACATCGCAGAAAATCACATCTGTACCAATCTATAGAGAATCACAACAATTTCTGTCAACAACGTTTATAGAAACAAAGGAGACTACTATGGGAAAGACGGAAAACAAGAACTAGTCGACACAATGGGTGTTCAAGTCAACTAAGAGCTATCAGTAGCCTCTCTTCACGCACGGCAAAGCAGGCAAGACTGTAAATACTTATCTGGTTCTGCCGAGCCCTCCCTAGAAGCACTATTCGCAGAATCTGTTTCTAGACAGAAAATGAAAGCCAACATTAGTGAAGCAGCACATAGACACCAAACAGTACACTACATGAACACGATATCACTAATAAAATAAAAAAAGAAATTTTTGAGGGAGGAAGAAGAGGGAAATAAAGACAGAGAGGGGGGCTGGGAAATGGGGGAGTAGAGAGAGAGAGAAGAGGGAGAGTGGGGGAGTGAGAGGACAGACAGACAGGGAGAGGAGAGAGAGAGAGAAGAGCGGGGAGAGAGAGAGAGAGAGAGGGAGAGAGAGAGAGGAGAGAGAGAGAGAGTGAGAAAAGAGAAGAGAGAGAGAGAGACAGACAAAGAATGAGAGAGAGAAGCAAACAGACAGACAGACAGAGACAGAGACAGAAAGAGAGAGAGAAGAGACAGAAGACAGAGAGACTAAGAGAAAAAAATGAGAAAGAATGAGAAAGAATGGAAGAGAGAGAGAATGAGAAAGAGAGAGAGAGAGGAAAAGAAAAGAGAGAGAGAGAGAGAGAGAGAGAGGAGGGGCAAACATCATCACGTTTTTTAATCAAGAGAAGAGCAAACATCATCTCTTCTCTGTGATGAGCCATTCTGCCCATCCCGTGTCATCAGACGTACAGAGATAAAGCGGTTAATCACAGCAAAAACAGGCAATTTCCAAGCAAAGCAGCGCATTAGTCATACTTTTCCCCCTTCAAGACTACTTCTGGGCATTCAGAAATGAAAGGAACTAATCAGTGACAACTGCTGACTAAAGCAGTACCACGGATATTTTTCCATCCAGTCAGCCACCATAAATCAGCGTACGGTTAGCTGCAAGTCACTATAATACGCTTTCTTCGCATCCGTTTGGTGTCAACCTCTGCGCAAAAGGATGCTATCACCCGATCGGATTCGGCATTCAAATAAACAGGAATTAGAACTGCACAGAAATAGAAACAAAACACGTTACTGACATAACGAGGCAACTTACCATCTCTTGTTACTGTCAAATACGCGTTCTGATTCTATTTTTGTGTAGTTTCATTCATGTTATTATCAGCAGAACAAACTGGGTTGAACGCATGTGGACATAAAAGCGTACATGCAATAATCATCTTGGAAAAAAATTTTTCCTCACAATTTTGAGACATGAAACAAAAATGGCTGCCAGGGAAAATATGAACATTTTCAAAACTTGTTGGACAATAAAACAACAATGACTGCACTGAAAAAAATCATTGGACATTCGTCATGTGTAAACTACATGTATAGCTAGAACATGTGCTTTGAACTTCTAGAACGGTTATCACATGTCAACAATAAAGGAAAAGTACTTAACAACTACTGTAAAACAGTTGTCAGCTTTCTACAGTATAGGCCTACACCCATCAAAACGATAAAAAACATCCCACAAACGCTTTTTCACACATCTTGACTGAAGCAAACCTGCTTGCAACAATCGTCTCATACTACTACAAAAGTGTCAAAACAGAAGGAAAATGTGTGTTAGAAAACATCTAAACATCTGTCACATTTATATAAGGCTACTGTTGCAGCAACAACTCTCTTAAAAACACACAAAGGTTGAAAGAAAGAAAGAAAGAAAGAAAGAAACGAACAAACACAGCACACACACACACAGACACACACACAGATTCACACACACACACACACACACACACACACAACACACACACACACACACACACAGATTCCACACACACACACACACAAAACACACACCAGCACACACACACACAGATCACACACACACACACACACAAACACACACACACATACACACAAACAAACAAACAAACAAACAAACAAACAACGAACAAACAAGTGTCAGGACAAACAAACAAACAAAGAATTATCATCAGATAACTGTGCAAAATGAATTCATCAAATGTGCTTGCCAAATAAATTAAGAAACACTCGTCTTACATTTGACCAAAGCAAAAGCGCTTGCAAAAATAACACAACTGAAACAAAAATGCTTTAAAAATCTGTCACGACCATTTAGTACGCATAAAAGCTAAAGCCAGGCCGCTTGCAGCAATCATACTGGGGCATTTGTCACACCAAGGAAACGGACAGAGAAGCATCGATTACCTTCGTAGCAATTACGCCACATTTTTCACAGGCATGCATCTACCAAAATCAGAACGTGCATGATCAACATTTCTCTGTTTCTGAGGTCACATCTGCTGCACCTGTCCTGTGTTACTAGGCTCATGCCGCTTATCAAAGCTCTCCAACACATATCTCCAAACCCATCACTAAAACCGATCCTTTTTTTTGGGGGGGGGGGGGGGGGGGGAGGGGAGGGGTTCACTTTTTTTTAGTTATTTTTTGTTTGTTTTATAATGAACAGACATAAACTTGCAACGTAGTAACACAAAAATATCAATTCATACACTAAAGAGGAACTGTTTGGCTATCTGACAACATATGATATATAGAAAACACATAGAAATGTTTTATACACTGGCGGTTTCAAAGTGAATATCAATATTTTATAACCATGTCATAAAGATAAGTTTGTCCTCTATTGAGGAAACAGTGGCTTATAGTTATAGTTATTCCACTGAGCATTAAAGGTGGACAAGTGAGAGTTTATTTTGACCTTATACTCTTCAATTCTGAATCTTACATATAGTAATCTTTAAAAAGTAGATACATCGGAACACATTTGTCAACCTTACATTTATAGATAAATTGATTTTGCAAGTATTGTAATCTGATTGAGTATGCTATCTGTTATTACAGTTTGATCAACACCGAACAATATAAGGTTCCGCATGATTTTGATGTATTTCGTTGAAGTAGTTTTGCATATTTCATTGATTATAAGTATTCTATTAAGTTCCAAACTGAAGTTACCACGACAGCTGGGCATAAAAGACCACAAAATCTGAGACAATAATTTCTCACAAGGCCATGACGATGAGAATAGGTGTGATAGTGATAAAGCCGTGGAGTTCCCATTTGGATTGAAACTGAATGACAAGAATGTACTCTATGCAATTTTTCGTAATATGTCCTGGCGTTAAACCAGGTCTGAGAGATACAGACATGTAAAGAGTTGGTCCGAGACTTTTGAGCAATTCCCTTAATGATGAGACTCGATTGTGTGGTCACAGCCTTTCCAACAAGTCCACAGCATGTTCAGCTCTGGGTAAGCGCCGTCTAGGACAAAAAAAATCCCAGAATAACTGTTTGGTAATAAGAGGTTTCGAACCCAGGACCTTCCAGTCAGTAGTTTGTTGCGCTGCCTGCTTCGCCACGTTGACTAGTGAAACACAGTACAACCGGATAAACAAAGACAGGCGCAGACTCACAGGAACACAAGAGAGAGAGAGAGAGAGAGAGAGAGAGAGAGAGAGAGAGAAGAAGACAGACAGACAGACAGACAGACAGACGACAGACAGAGGCAGGCAGAGAGAGAGAGAGAAGAGAGGAGAGAGGAAGGGAGAGAGAGAGAGAAAGGAGAAAGAGAGAGAGAGAAACGGAGAGAGAGAGAGAAGAGAGAGAGAGTGACAGACAGGAGAGAGACAGACAGACAGACAGACAGAGACATAGACAGAGACAGAGAGACAGAGAAAGAGAGAGAGAGAAAGAGAGAAGAGAGAGAGAGAAAGAGAGAGAAGAGAAAGAGAGAGAGACAGACAGGCAGAGAGAGAGAGAGAGACAGACAGACAGACAGAGAGAGACATAGACAGAGACAGAGAGACAGAGAAAGAGAGAAAGAAAGAAAAGAAAGAGACAGACAGAGACAGAGACAGAGACAGAGAGACAGACAGAGAGAGACAGAGACAGGGACAGACAGACACACAGACACACAGAGAGACAGAGACAGAGACACACACACAGAAACAGAAAGACAGAGAGACAGAGAGACAGAAGACAGAGCAGACACAGACAGAACGGACAACAGACAACGACACACAGACACACAGAGAGACAGACAGACAGAGACAGAGAGACAGAGAGGTCAAGAAAAGTCTTTTCACAGACTGTGATTTATATGCATTGGAACCAGATGGATTTTAAATCCTGTGAGAATTTCCATTTGTTTACATTCCTTGCCTTTCTTTCAGTACGAGAATATTTTTCTTCTTCTAGGATCCAATCACGTAGAAAAAAGCGAATCGAAATGAAATTCCTCAGATCTGAAGAACGCTGACAGCAGATCAATGTGAGTGTGTGTGTGTTCGTTCGTTCCTGTGATTTAACGTCGTTTTCCTATAAGTGATATTAGACTGTGAGAGTGTGTGTGTGTGTGTGTGTGTGGTGTGTGGTGTGTGGGTGTGGTGTGTGTTGTGTGGTGTGGTAGTGTGTGTGTGGTGTGGTGTGTGTGTGTGTGTGGGTGGGTGTGTGTGTGGTGGTGTGGTGTGTATTGTATATATGTGGTGTGGATGTAGTGTGGGTGTGAGATGGTGTGTGTATTGGTATGGATGTTTGTAGGTGATGTGTGTGTGTGTGTTTGATTGGTGTGTGTGTGTGTGTGTGTGTGTGTGTGTGTGTGTGTGTGTGTTGATTGTGTGTGTGTGTTGATTGCGTGATTGTGTGTG
>CM060308.1:39590009-39625009 GCA_030674185.1 Monoplex corrugatus
TAATATCAGTATCACCCCATCCCCTTCAAATGGTTCCACACGTAAGACCTCAGCCCCCACATCTCACAAAGCAAATTATTTCTTTGACCATCAAAAAATTCACGAATGGCGTGTACTGTTAACTCTTTGACTCCCACATCCTGTCCCCCAGCATCCTGCATTATCAACCATGCTAACAAAACAAAACCTTAACCCTCTGACTCCCTCTAGCAGTTTTTTTATTACTTGTCCTCAAATATATTCTGTAAAATATTGCTGAACTGTATGAAATGCATCCATTTCACAGGATGAGTGACAGTAAGATTTTGAATTAACTCTTTGACTCCTGCACCCTATCCACCAACTCAAAATTCTTAACCCTTTGGTTTCGTCAATCTATGCACCAGCTTCCTGGGTGAGGGAGTCAGAGGGTTACGTTTTTGAAGTTGGTGGATAGGGTGCAGGGTCGAAGGCCTTGTGACACGAGAATGATAAACACACATCAGAAAAAGCCTACACATTCACTATATATAGCAGAGGGTGTGAACTAGTAGTCAAAGGACCTATCTACGACGCCAGATACCCGGGTTCGAAAATTACGAACAGGACCAAGTAAATCTCAATATGTAAGAATACGACACAGGTAAGAGGGCTATTACTAAACGGCAGTACTACAGGAGTCTTTTACTGAATAAACATAGTTTTTGAGAAGCTAATGCATAGGCATCACAACCTTATTTGTGTAAGCCTATATGTTCTTGCTTATTCACTCCATAACTATCAAATTCAAACTTTCTGTCTCCACAATGATGAACAAGTTGAATATCATCAACTTAAAGAACCATTAGTAAGAGGTAGTGCTGTGAGAGACTTTATAGGTTGACAAGCTTTATTAAACAAAGGAGGAAGTGAAGAATCTTCGTTGCTGCTAGATGACAGATGAAGACCGGAGTAAGGCGAAAGAGGGGTCTTCCATTCTGTCTTGGTCTGGAGGCTGGGCTGGACCTGGTTGGTGCCCGTTGTGTGGCTATGTCCTAGGATTTGTCATCTCCCTACCTTGCCATTCGGTTTGTAAACAAGGTAACTGATGACTGTGTCCGAATGGCTCATGCAACGCCAGGACAGTCCCCTTTGCTTGATGAAATGACCATCGAGTGGGGTCAGTAGCTTGGGAGGTGATTGAAAGGAGAATGACGAGGCACTGGTGCTCTCGGTCCCACCCACACCCTCGTGGTGTTTCTTGTTAATTTGTAATTCCCTCCTTGCTGGCTGTCCACAGAATGTGCTCCTTCTCAGAAAGTACAAAACAATGCCCACTCGACTAATGTTCAGATGCTCTAAATCCACTCAGGTCACTGCTTTGCTTCTTTCTCTCCACTGACTCCCCATAATCTCGCTCTGTTGTGCTTTAGATCCCTGAAAGGTCTGGCTCCTTCCTATCTTGTTGATCTTCTTCACCTCTACACTCCATCACGGCGGTTGTGTTCTTCATCTGATATTCATCTCCTCCACATCCCTCGGTTTTTTGTGCCAAGACCGCTGGCCAGCGTTCATTCTCCTTCCAGGCCCTATCTTCATGGGACAAACTTTCTTTCTCACTCCCGATTCTGATTCTGTCGGTATTCAAATCGTCACCACCCCTCTCTCTGTCTCTCTTTCTGTCTCTGTGTCTGTCTGTCTGTCTGTTGTCTGTGAGTGTCTGTCTGTCTCTGTCTCTGTCTGTCTGTCTGTCTGTCTGTCTGTATCTCTCTCTCTTCTGTCTTCTCTCTCTCTGTAGTCTCAAATGTATTTCTTTGACTGAAAGAGTAATGATTCCGTTGTTGGAGTACCTGTTATCTAAGGTATAATTTGTGTGTAGTGTGATGTAGACCCTCTTTGGGCGGGGGCTGAATGTAAAAAAAAAACAATACATTTTGCATATTTCATATTCTCGCAAATAAAATTTGTTCTCTCTCTTCTCTCTCTCTCTCTCTCTCTCTCTCTCTCTCTCTCTCTCTCTCTCTCTCTCTGCTCTCTCTCCTGTTAATCTAATCACTGCATGAGTTGATAAATGATGGTGTCGGTGCTGTTTGGCTTGTGCATGTTTATGTCTTACGTATTTTTGTTATTGTAAGCACATATTATTTTAAGATTAAGGGCCATGATGATGATGATGATGATGATGATGATGATGATGATGATGATGATGATGATGATGATGACCATCATCATTATTATCATCACAATTATTATTATCATTGATATTATTATTATCATCATCATTATTATTTATCATTGTTGTTGTCATTATTGTTTGTTTCTATATTTTTGGGGGTGGTAATAGGTGGGTAGGTAGGATTAATCACGGAGCATCCGGTGGATATACAATACAATTTCCACACTTAAAGCCAACATTCAGTCTTGATACACTCAGTGTAACAAACTTAGATTTAATCCTATTCCAACAACAAACAGCATAAAAAAATACAAACTTGCGACCTTCATGGTCCAATCAGGAAAGTGAAGGAATGCTATCAGAACAACCAAACCCCTGTGAGGGGGCCATAGAGGAACCAGTACCTAGGGACGGTGCTGTGAGTACATACGAACTCTTTGTCAGTCTCTTCATGCTGTCTTCGCACGCAACGGCCAACTCCCACCCAACCACACCCCCACTCCATCCTATCATTACCCTATATCTTAACACTGTCCACTGGATTCAGCAA
The DNA here is from genome assembly GCA_030674185.1 of Monoplex corrugatus. Classification (NCBI taxonomy): domain Eukaryota; kingdom Metazoa; phylum Mollusca; class Gastropoda; order Littorinimorpha; family Ranellidae; genus Monoplex; species Monoplex corrugatus. The sequence continues at coordinate 39,592,694 of CM060308.1, forward strand.
ATGTAACCAACTAGACATTCACTACATGAATTTCAGGGACACCTTGTTATTGTTAAGTATCTGTATGGGAGGAACTGGACGGGTGTTCAGGCTAATATGTGTTGTTGTTATCGTTGTTGCTGTTGCTCTCTCTCTGTGTCTCTGTCTCTGTCTCTCTCTCTTTCTTTCTCTCTCTCTCTTTTTGTCTCTCTCTCTTTGTCTATCTCTATCTCTTTCTTTCTCTCTTTCTCTTTGTCTCTGTCTCTTTCTCTCTCTTTGTCTCTATCTGTCTGTCTGTCCGTCTATCTGTCTGTCTGTCTGTGTCTCTGTCTCTCTGTCTCTCTGTCTCGTCTCTGTCTCTGTCTGTCTGTCTGTCTGTCTCTCTCTCTCTCTCTCTCTCTCTCTCTCTTTCTCTCACTCTTTGTCTCTGTCTCGGTCTGTGTCTATCTGCTGTTTGTCTGTATGTCTGTCTGTCTGTCTCTTTCTCTCTTTCTTTGTCTCCGTTCTCTCTCTCTCTCTCTCTTTGCCTCTGTTTCTCTGTCTCTGGGTCTGTCTCTTGTCTCTCTCTGTCTCTCTGGGTCTGTCTCTTTGTCTCTCTCTGTCTCTTCTCTGTCTATCTGTCTGTCTGTCTGTCTGTCGTCTCTCTCTCTCAAGACTTCTTTTCTCCAACGGCATCGTGTTTCTGTTTACTCTGATTCTCTATTGGCATTCAAACCTTCTCTGGAAACTGCTCTTTTCACGTATTGATAAACATCCATATCATTACCCATCTCCCGTTGCCTTGTTCTTTCTCTCTCTCTCTCTCTCTCTCTCTCTCTCTCTCTCTCTCACTCTGTCTCTCTCTCCATCCCCTCCCCACACTCTCTCTCTCTCTCACTCTCTTTCTTCAACTTTTTGTTCAACTTTTTGTTCAACATTTTTCTTTCAATTTTTTCTTCATCATTAGGAAAAAAAAATTCAAATAGATGTAATGTCAGCCATGACTATATTTATAAATCTTTATTTCGCGAAAACGTCGCCATAAAATTTAATGACTTTGTTTTATGCTCCTTGCCACAAGAACAAAAATGTCAATGGCAATAAACCATTTTCAGTTTCAGTTTCTCTCTCTCTCTCTCCACCCCCCTCACACACACACACTCTCTCTTCACCTCTCTCTCTCTCTCTCTCTTTCTTTTCTTTCTTGCTCCTCTGTCTTTCTTCATCTGCGCTACACCCGAATTAGCCCAGAATTGTTTGGCAGACACATTCAGCTTGGACAAAAGCCTATGCCCTGTCGTGGGTCTAGAAATGAGAAGGGGAGAAGGCGGGGCCAGGAAACTTACAAAGCACCAAGGTGACACAAGAATGATTGACTTTGAAGCATTAGTTAAGATGGGCAGCGAACTTGGCGAGTTTTTTTTTTTTTTTTTTTTTTTTTTTTCTTTCTTAAGGTTGCGGGCTGGGACAAAACTCGAGACATAAAATATTGATTCCACTGTTCCTGTTAAAAAGAAGCAACCAACTCGCGATAAGAAACAGACAGACAGAAGCAGGTAGGCAGACAGATAGACAGACAGACAGACAGACAGACAGGTAGGTAGACAGATAGACAGACAGACAAACATACATACAGACAGACAGACATATCGACAGACAGATAGACACACAGATAGACAGAAAGGTATACAGATAGGTAGGCAAGACACGTAGGCAGACAGACAGGCAGACAGAAAGACAGATAAACAACAAGCAGACAGTGACAGGCAGGCAGAAGGACAGACAGTTAGACAGACAGACTGACAGGCAGGAGGCAGGCAGACACACAGACAAACAAACAGACAGACGGAGATACAGACAGACAGACATACAGACAGACAGACAGACATACAGACAGACATACAGACAGACAGACAGACAGACAGAAGACCAAAAACTAGTAAGTGAAGGGGGAAAAGGGAGGATGGGGTACCGGGTAGGGTTAAGTGTCTGGGTAGAAGGAGAGCATGTACAAGATAAGGGTACATTCCCCGCCACATGACTTCTGATTACTGTTGAGTTGCACGGACTCACTGACACCACATTTCTCCACTTCTCACGGTCAAGCTGGTTGGGTGCCTGTGACTGAGCCGGCCATGGACTCAAGATTTGGTGTGCTTCAGTTCGATCCCAGCTCGCAACATTAACCCTTTGACTTCCCGCAACCCTGTCCAACAGCATCATGGTATATTGTCCACCATGCCAGCAAAAGCAAAAACTCAAACCTTTGATTCCCTTACCCTATCCACCAGCTTCCTGCAGGAAGCTGGTAGATCGTGCAAGGGAATCAAAGGGGTTAAGTTTTTGCAGTTGGTGGATACGGTGCGGGAGTCAAATGGTTAAGGACTGTCTAATTGTGTGTGACGCCACATCCGTGATGGTTACAAGCAAAGATATAAGAGAAGAAAGATGAAAAACAGGCAAGCTTTATGGAGAAAGAGCTGTGCAATACAAAACTTGCAACCTAATATGGTAATTCTTTGTGTGAACTTGCACATTCATTCTTGATTCACTTCACGTAACAATACATTAAAACTTTTGGTCTCCTCAGTCCCATCATCGAAGTGATCCTCATCAGAGAAAACCCACTGACTTACAGAAGTCATTATACAGAGGCATCAATAGCGTCAAGTGCATATGAACTCTATTTCGAGCATGGAGACGAGAAACTGAACCTGAAACTGAAATTAATCAGAGGCAATACTTAAAGAATTCCTAGCATGTGTTATGAGAAACTGCTGCACACACTATACAAATATTCACGTGAAAACCTATAATCCATTCTACATAATGGCTACCTGGCTGAACCTGTCTCTCAGTGCAAAGAAGGCTACTTACTGCGTAGCTGTCATCGGCGATCCGGCCGACTTCTTCAGCGAACTCACGACAGTGCGACTGAATAAGTGAGGAGTACATACATTCAACCAAATAAACGTACATCTTACACCGTTCAATTAAAACTGTATACCTCCACAATCCAATCAATCACATTAATTGCTATTAGTACACAAGTCTGTATGACCATTCATAGAACCGATCTCGAAAAAAGATCATCCGATAGTTTTGAATGGACAAACTACTCTCTAGAGGTACATACATATAGATACGAGAAAGCCGATATTCATTAGATGTATATACACTTCACGTGACAGATGTACATCTCACTCCATTCTATTCAAACCTTGAACTCCAGCATCCAGTCAGCGAAGTGAATGCCATCAGTACAGCCCCCTGAGAGGGGGAAAGGACAAACCAGTACCTAGGGGTGGTGGTGGGGGTGGTGTCATGTATACTAACAAGCTGTTTGTCATTTTCTCCTCCATCTATCTCAGTCCGCAAGGCAAGCTGTGTTTTGTGGGGCTGGGTGTGTTTTATCCGCTTCCACGTTTTTTTTTTCTTTAAAAAGCAGATGGTGAGATACATTTCAGTACAATATAGGTTTGATTGTTCCAGCGACAATACAATGTAGGTTTGATTGTTCCAGCGACAAATTGATACTAAGATAGACATAAAACCCATAACGATCATTTGAAAAAAAAATGCTAAAAGTAGGACTTTGATACCTTATCAGGGCATTGAGCTTATGTTAAAGATCAAGACCTACGCCACGATCATTTTGAATCTTCTCCATCACACGTACCTGTGTCGTTCGTCCATGTGGAATTTATTCTAAGTCAGGAGATGCAACCTTGAGAAACTGAAAAATGGCTTATAGCCACTAACTTCTACCATCGGAAAATAAGATATCATTATTGTTGTCATTCCTTGTTCTCTTCTCCCTTCTTCTTCTCAGTCTGCAAGATGAGTTTGAAAAAAAAAAAGGCTTTCAGCTGAAAATGTCTACGTTGCGAAATAAAACATTATAATTATATTGTCGTTGTCAGTCGCTCTTGCCTTCATGCTGTTTACGCAGGCAATGTTCACACCATAAGCTTAGAGGATACAGCTCTGTGACTCAGTGTCCATGGGGTCCCATGGACAACTACAGTCAGCTAGCGTAACAAAACAGCCTGCTCCAAATTCAGGGAGGTTCCAGAATGGAACTGACCGGTAGACAGACATGACAGTGTTTATGTTTATAACAGGAAGGTTCTGTGGATTCAGTTTCTCAGGATGACGTCTCCAGTCTCGGAGTGAATTCCAAATGCACTGACGTATAAGGTGACATGTGATGGAGAAGATCCAAAATGATCATGGCACAAGCCTTAAGTCTGCATATAAACCCATGAGCTGGCAGGTGTTTGCGTATATCCGAGACCGTGATTATGATAAAACAAATCCGCTTAGTTATATCTGACAATGAAGAAAAGAAAAAGAAAAAAAGTGTAAACAAAAATCACACATGTACGCACATAATGAGGCAAGACCCTCACTCTTTTTTCCAAAACTTACAATTTTAGGTGTTTGTGCATAGTCACAGTCAACACAAAAATATTGGAGCACACCAAAGTCTTTCCACTGTCCACAACAGGGGTTCAGGCATCAGCATATTTCACACTTCTCGGTTAACGAACTGGCAAGAAAGCGAACAATCAGGAAGACTAACTCCATTATACTGTGATCTGATATACGCACACGATCAAACAGAAACGGTTCCCCTTTTTCCTTCTTGTAGGCAAAATATTCATACAGCTCACTGTGGATAGAGCTGTGAACTCAAGATCTGAAATCTCAAGGTCAATCCCAGCTGCAACATAAACACTGGGCCTGTTAGTTACTGACAGAAATACTTCAATCATTCTGATGGTGACAGCTTACTGTTTTAAGGATCCCACCCTTCATCCCATTTCAAGCGTTTCCAGCCAGGACAAAGGGTTTTGTGCAAACTTAAGGAGTCTGCCAGACAGTTACTGACAGATTTGGATGGAGTGTATCTGGAACTATCCAAGGGCAATAAATCCCCGATGAACGGACCACGAACAATTTCACTCTATTTTCTTGAACGACTACTTTTTCCCCAGATTTTTTTTTGCCTACTGATATTCTATTCAATTATCCTAGAACGCAATTTGCCACAATAGTTTTCTTTTTTCACTCTGAAAAAATCAAGTATCGTTATTTTACAGAAAACTTCAAAACGTCTTTACTGTCCAGTCCATGAAAAGCGTTGCGTGATCATCTGTGGAAAAAAACTAAAAGAATTTTTTTTAGTGTACAGAAATCTATCTTACATAAGAAATCATGAGTGGTTTCTGTGTACGCTTTATTTATGAAAAAGAAAATAACAAAAAAGAAGGAGCCAACATTGTGGTGCGTAGATTTAACAGAAATATGTCTGTACACTTATAAAGTCAGACAGACCAGCAGAGAGACCTACAGAGAGACAGAAGTGTGATAGAGTCAAAGACAAAGAGGCCATATAAAGATAAGCGTCCATTCTTCCCATAACAGCTGATTGTCTTGAGTCCCAAGGAAGTCATTGACAGCACATCTCGCAGTACATCTCAATGTCCCCTTCACTGGCACCATGAATGGGGCAGATAATCACGGCTGACCACTGTCCTTTCCTTCTTATCATTACACGCCTGCACCTAAGCACCCAGCACAATGACTACAAATGACTGTGTCCTTACATTTAGAAGGGCAAGTATAAACACAAACTTTCACAGGGTGTTTGCTGAACTGGCCTGCGGAAACTCGGCAGAGATTCATGGCACTCCGGTAATTCCATATTTTTTATTTGTATTTCTATATCCATTTCATGAAAATTTACATTTTTAACCCTTTGACTCCCGCTTCCTATCGACCAGCATTCTGCATTGTCAACCATGCTAACTAGGCACAAAAAATAACCCCCTTGATTCCTTCACCCTGTCCACCAGCTTCCTGCAGGAATCTGGTCAATAGGGTGAGGGAGTCAAAGGATTAAGTTTTTCCAGTTTCATCTATCTTAGTCTGCAAGCGACATTTGGACCTGGTCAGAAATTAATCACTTACAGTTATCATTTTCTTTTTGTAAGTAGCCCATTAATTCAGGGGATTAACCCTTTGACTCCCTGCACCATGTCCACCAGCATAATACATTGTCAAACATACTAAGCAAAGCAAAAACTTAACCCTTTGACTCCCTCACCCTATCTAGATAGGTAGATAGGGTGGGGGAGTCAAAGGGTTAAATTTTTGCAATTGGTGTGTAGGGCGTGGGAGTCAAAGGGTTAAAGTGCCATGCTGATAACATGGAGGTCATGAGTTCGACCTACAAGCGGGCCACTTCTCCAACCCCTACTCCTTTTCTTATCTCAAGACTTTACCAGGGCATTGGGTTTACGCGTAGTTTTTATGACTTATGCTACGATCATGTTTTTGATCTTTTCTCATCATTAGGTATCTGCGACTTTGGTGCATGTGAAATTTATTCTGAGAGCAGAAACGTTGTCTTGACTTTGTAGTTTGAGCTTTGTTCAAGAGACTTCACTGCAATAGGCCAGTGCCATAGCGCTCTACCCAGTGCCATAGCGCTCTATCTATCTATCTATCTATCTATCTGTCTATCTATCCATCTATCCATCGATCCATCCACCCATCCACCCATCTATCTATCTATCTATCTATTTACATACACACACACACACACACACACACACACACACACACACACACACACACACACACACACACACACACACATATATATATATAGATATATGTATATTTCTCTGGTGTGTGTGTGTGTGTGTGTGTGTGTGTGTGTGTGTGTGTGTGTGTGTGTGTGTGTGTGTGTGTGTGTGTGTGTGTGTGTGTGTGTGTGTGTGTGTGTGTGTGTGTGTGTGCATAAACTCTAAGCTGACATTACCATACTACTTGAATCTAAAGCATCAAAAAAAAAAAGGATTCGTATTCTTTTATATTTCATTTTTTCTTTGTCACAATGCATTTGCCATGTGAAACTTGGACAGTTCCGTTGAAAGTGCGTCGCCACGATGCAGCGCCACCCATTTAAGTTTTTTTTTCACCAAGACCTCAGAAACACAAGAGGGCTTATTGGGTTTTAAGGGGAGGAACTTGGCAAATGAACCTAGTTCTACAATATTTTATGCCAGGGCAATCAGGCAAATGCCCTGCTCTTCACCATTTTCAACTGCCATAGGATCGTTTAGCGTGCAGGACCATAAAGCACATAGATCCGATTCGTTTTTCGTCCCCCTACTGAAGGACTAGATGTTCAGTTCGATTTTCTGGTTGAACTGAAGAGAAAAATTGAGACCTCAAAGGGAAATGAACTCTGGAATTCTTTGTGTGTGTATGTGTTGTGTGTGTGTGTGTGTGTGTGTGTGTGTGTGTGTGTGTGTGTGTGTGTGTGAGTGTGTTATATATATATATATATTTATGTGTGTGTGTGTGTGTATGTATGTATGTGTGTGTGTGTGTGTGTGTGTGTGTGTGTGTGTGTGTGTTGTGTGTGTGTGTGTGTGTGTGTGTGTTTTTGTGTGTGTGTGTCTAAAAATCACTACCATGAAAGACATTAAATAAAAGATTCCAACTCTGGAACCTGGAATTTAGTTAACGATAGGCGAACGTCTAAACTATTCTGCCATTTCACTCCCTGGTTCTATTGAAATAAGCAACCAGCCTATGGAGACAGACACAGTCAAAAGAACCAAAAGCAGAGGGTAGGGTAGAAGGGTGTCTGCGCAAAAAGAGGGCATGTGAAGATATTAAGTGAACATTTCCCCGTACATAACTACTGACACCGTCTAATATCACTTATAGTGAAAAGACGTTAAATCAAAGAACGAACGAACGAACAAACTACTGATCACTTTTGAGTTGCACAGAGCCATTGACGGTACTTCTGTCACAGTCAGGCTGGTAGGTTCTTGTGACAGAGTCATGGACTCAATACTCAATGTCTCAAGTTCAGTCCCAGCCTGTGCCATAAAATCTGGTCGTATTCGCTGGCTATCTTAATGCTTCATCAATTTTTGTAAGTCAGGGTCTCAAAGGTTGATTCACACCCCTTCCCTGGTATTTCAATACCTTGCCAGCGTGTTAAGATTTTACGTAGGCTCAAGGAGTCTGCCGGATTACGTCTGGCAGATTTGGGTGGAGCTCAGATGAAACTGACCGAGCGGAATGAATATCTTTTGAACCTTTGACTCTCGTACCCTGTCTACCAGCAATCTGCACTGTCAACCGTTTGACTCCATCGCTCTGTCCACCAGTTTCCTGTAGGAAGCTAGTGGATAGGGTGAGGGAGTCAAAGGGTTATTTTTTTTGCAGTTGTTGGAAAAGGTGCGGGATTCAAAGGGTTAAACAAACTCCAAACTCTCATTGCATCCCAATGCCGCCTTCACTGGCCCAGTCACTGGACAGATGACCATGACAGACCATTTTCATTTTCCCGTTTTCCTATCACTGCAGGTAACAGCACCCTAAAGGCTGAGTTTAAGGACTAACTGACTGTGTCTAAAACAACACCCATGATTACACCAGTAGATAGATAAAAGAGAAAAGAAGAAATATAGGCAAGCTTTACGGGAAACTACTGTACGTACAACACAAATTTCCACACGTAAACTAACTTTTTCATTCTTTGTGTAAATTTGTACATTCATTCTTGATGTATCACGCGTGGCAATACACCAAACTTTGGTCTTCACAATCCCGTCAGCAAAAAGAATCCTGTTTGTGCAAAATGTGTTTACTGATAGAAAATCATGACATGGATGCAGTACTATCAAAATTCCTGGCATGTTTTATGAGAAACTGCTGCACATACAATACAAATGCCCACATAAAAGCCAGTAACTCATTCTTTATAAGCTCAACCAAAGGAAACGTACATCTCATACCACCGCATTAAAATTATATACCTCCTCAGTCCAATCATTCAGCTTAACTCCAGTTAGTACTCAATTATATACTGTTAATTAACGAAACCATTCATGAAAAGCAATGCTGCGATAATTCTGAAACAAAAAGCAATTCTGCTGTACATACCACTGTACACTTGAAAGCTGATGGTCATTAAATATGCATTCCACGTAACAAACGTACATTTCACCCTATTCCATTCAACCCTTGGACTCCAGCATCCAATTAGCAAAGTGAATGCTATCAGTACAATCCCTTGTGAGGGACAAGCCAGTAGCTGTGAAAGAGGGAAGGATAAACCAATACCTAGGGGTGGTGTCGTGTATACTAACAAGTTCGTTGTCAATCTCTACTATCTATCACAGCCTACGAGGTAAGTTGTGTTTTGTGGAGCTGGTTGTGCTTTTATCTGTTTCCACGACTTTTTGTTTTCTTCTTTGATATATGGAGATATACATTTCACTACAACGTAGTTTTAGATTGTTTCAGTCATAAACTATAGCCCTCATGTGGCTCTATGCAGTCGGCTGGGCTTTAAACAACAACAACAACAACAAAATATAAACTGATACAAAAACAGACATACCTCCAATGACAATAATCATAATAAAAAAATATGCTAAATAGACTTCAAGACCCTGCCAGTGCATAGAGTTTATGTTCAGGTTTAGGGTCAGCGCCACGATCATTTTATATCTTCTCCATCACATGGTATCTGTGGCCATCGCTTTATATGGAATTTATTCAGAGTGCAGTTGAGCTGTCTTGAGAAACTGGAAACTAAACGAAAGAAAAAATTAAAAAGGCTTTTAGCCAATAACTTCTACCTTTGGCGAATATAACATCACTGTTGTTGTCAGTCCTTCTTCACTTCTCCTCTTATCCCTTTCTTCCTAAATCTGCAAGGCAATCCAAAACAAGCGTGACTGCCCGTGTTCAAGCAAACAGGAACCAGAAAAAAACACTTAAAAAAAATATGAACGCGTATTTAATACAAAAAGACAAGACAGGCGCAAATTTTCGGCCAACTGGCCTTTGTCAAGCGTAAAGATTACAAACAAACAAACACCTGATACAATAATTTTGAGAAAAAGACTGAAACTTCCCTGCTGCTGCGTCCAATGTAAGAAAAGGAATAAACTGACTAAGATGACATCATAATGTGTTTTTGAATAAATATGATGTCAGAGCGGAAATGAGAACTATGACGCACTAGCGAAGAGTAGCGTTTGGAATGTAATAGATACCAGTATCAAATAATACAGAAGAGAAAAGATAGGCATATGTTCGACAGATGGCAAGGTAAGTTTGAAAAATGGCTTTTAGCCGACAATTTCTACCATTGAAAAATAAAAGCATCATTGTACTTGCAAATCTTTCTTTTCTCACTTCCTCTCCTCAATCTGAAAGGCAGGTGTGACAAATGACTTTTAACCGAAAAATGTCTACCGTCGGAAAATATAACATCATTGTCATTAAGCTTGCAGCGACAAAGGACAGATTCGTACGGAGGGCCATGATCGCCAACGCCATTCGGCAGGACACATGATGATGTCGTCAATCGCTCTTGCCTTCACACTGTTTTCAAAGGCAATGTTCCCACAATAAAGGGCACAGCACTATGGCTCACACCCCACGGGACCACATGGACAGCTAGCGTAACAAAAGAGCCGACCTGAAACTTGGGGAGGTTCCCCTGTTGGAAATGGCTTCAGTGGACCACTTGACAACGTTCATTCTCATAGCATGCTGACTGACTCCGCGGATAGTGCGTGGACTCAAGATCTGATGTCTCGAGTTCGATCTAAGCCTGCAGCATATAACAACCTGGCCTGGTCGTAACACATCTTTGATGCTCTAATCGTTCTGGTGGTGCCAGCTTTTGTCTTTTATGGGTCCTACTCTTCACCGCACCTCAAGCACAAAGGGTTTTGCGCAAGCTAAGGATTCTCCCAGATATTATTGACAGATTTAGGTGGAGCGCACATGTGTGTGTTTGTGTGTGTGTGTGTGTGTGTGCCCGCGCACCTGCTGATAATATCCTATTCAATTATGCCAGAACACAATTATGTCACAATAACTTTTTTCCCATGTGAAATACAGTTAAGTATCGCTATTTCACAGAAATTTTTAAAGACTGTGCTACCCCTAAAAAGTGTTGCCTGACTGAGGAAAGGAAAAGCTAAAAGAAAACAAAGAAGTTAAACTGTTTCAATGTGTAGAAATCTACCTGGGACAAAAAAATCATAAAGAGTCCTTATGTCTCTTTTTTATGAAATAGAATAAGTTAATAAAAAGAAAATAAGAAGAAAATAAGTTGTGGTATACAGGCTCGCCGGAAGTATGTCTATACACTAAGTCAGACAACCAGACAGACAGACAGACAAGTGGGATGGGATGAAAGACAAGGAGACAGACAGATAGACAGACAAGCGGGCTGAGGTCAAAGACAAAAGATCTCAAGAAAAGATAAGTGTCCGTTTCTCTCCCCACAGCAACTGATTGTCTCGCGTCCCAAGGAAGTCATTGACAGTAAATCTCACGGTACCGTCTCAATGTCGCCTTCATTGGCACCATGAATGGGATCAGATACCCACTGCCGACAACCATCCTTGCCTTCTTATCATTATACGCATGCAACTAAGCACATAGCAGCTTTACCCAATGACTGCTTACTTACATTTAGAAGGGCAAGTACTAACCTTGACAGGTAATTGCTAAATTGGCCTTTAGAAACACGACAGAGATTTAACCACTCTTGGGTAATCCAAAACAAGTGTGACTGCCGGCGTTCAAGCAAACAGGAACCAGAAAAAACACGAATGAAGAATATGAACGCGTATTTAATACAACAAAACAAAAAAAATTGAGAAAAAGACTGAAACTTTCCTGCTGCTGTCTTCGGGTCCAGTGGTTTGCGCCTGTCTTGTTTTGTTGTATTAAATACGCGTTCATATTCTTCTTTCGTGTTCACTCTTGGGTAGTTTCCATATTCCTTTAGCTTTGCATTTTAATATTCAATTTATTGAAATTCGCAGTCATAATCAGAGTTCCTGGATTTCATCTATCCCAGTTTGAAAGCAAAAATAGTGATTTGATCGAAGTTTAAGCACTCACTCACAGACAGCTTAGCTGTAAAGGCCCAGTTAGTTCAGTTGGTTTCGGGGCCACAATCATGACGCAGAGATCGAGGGTTCAGACCTCAGGATAGTCACACAACTGCCGTTTTTTTCTTCTTCTTCTTCTTCTTCTTCTCTCTATTCCCCCTCTTTCTCTTTCTCTCTATCTCTCTTTCTCTCTATCTGTCTGTCTGTCTGTCTCCGTCTTTTTCTTTGTCTGTCTATCTATCTTTCTGTCTGTCTGTCTCTGTCTGTCTGTCTGTCTGTCTGATTCTTTCCCTCCTTCTCTCTCTTCTTTTTAAGTGGCCCTTACAACGGCCACAAATGTGTCCCCTCCCCGTTACCTATCATCTAAAGACTTTGCCAACTCGCTGGATTTATGCATAGTATTTTGGCTTATGCCATGGTCACTGGGGATCTTTATTTTTTTCCCATCACGTGACATCTGCGGCGTTGGCGCACATGGAATTTATTCCCAGCGCGCGCGGAAACGTTGTCTCCAGTTTTGGAAGTTGTCGTTTGTTCAAGAGGGCTTCCCCCGCACTAGGACAATTCCATATACGCTCCATCCAAATGTGCCAGCAAATCATCTGGCAGATTCCTTGAGCCCGTGCCAAACCCTATGCACTGGCAAGGTCTTGAAATGGAAAGGGGAAAGTGGTCGGGGGTGGGGGTGGGGGGGGGGGGGAAGACCTATGAAACATTTAAGCTGACACCACCAGAATAATGGGAACATTAATCAAGATGGACAGCAAAGAGGCCAACGTTTAATTTTGCAGGCTGGGCTGAACTCAAGATATCAGAAATGGGACGTAGGAAACACTGAGCTGGCATCACTACAATGGTGAAAACATGAAAACAGGCAGCGAACAGGTCATGTTTTTGATTAAAGAGAAGATAAAAAGAAAAGGCCAACGTTGTGGGCTGGGATATTTTGAAAAAAAAAAAAAAAAAAAAAAATTTTTTTTTAAATGACAGTGAAACTGGAATCTCTCTTATTATCCCTTTGACTCCCTCACCCTATCCACCAGTTGCAAAAACGTAACCTTTGACTCCCTCACCTTATCCACCAGTTGCAAAAACTTAACCCTTTGACTCCCTCACCCTATCCACCAGTTGCAAAAACTTAACCCATTGACTCCCTCACCCTATCCACCAGTTGCAAAAACGTAACCCTTTGACTGCCTCACCCTATCCACCAGTTGCAAAATCTTAACTCTTTGACTCCCTCACCCTATCCATCAGTTGCAAAAACGTAACCCTTTGACTGCCTCACCCTATCCACCAGTTGCAAAATCTTAACCCTTTGACTGCCTCACCCTATCCACCAGTTGCAAAAACTTAACCCTTTGACTCCCTCACCCTATCCACTAGTTGCAAAAGCTTAACCCATTGACTCCCTTACCCTATCCACCAGATTCCTGCGTTAAAGCTGGTAGATAGGGTGAGGGAGACAACAAACGGTTGCTTTTGGCTTTGCTAGCATGGTTGGCAATACAGATTACTGATGGACAGGGTGCGGGAGTCAAAGGGTTATTAAATGTCCTTATTAATGTGCCAAATGTTTTAGGTAGGTCAGTTTTAGTTTCAAGTTGCTCAAGAAGGCGTTAAACGTTCAGATTATTTCCGAATGCACTAAGATCACATCACCCGTGACGTGTAATGGAACGTTCAAAATCATCATGACATGAGCCATGAGCCTTGAGCCTTGCGCATAAAGCTTACGCAATGGCAAGATTTCCAAGTTCTATTGAACTTGTAGCCATCAAACCGCAATACTTTTAACCCTATGACTTCCGCATCCTGTCCACCAACTGCTTAACCATAACCCTTTGACTCCCTTACCCTATCCATCAGCTTCTTGCAGGAGACTGGTGGATAGGTTGAGGAAGTCGAAGGTTTAAGCAGGAAGCTATTGAATAAGATGTTGGAGTCAAAGGGTTATAAGTTTTTGCTTTGCTAGCACAGTTGACAACGCAGGACGCTGATGGAGAGGGTACGGGAATCAAGGAGTTAAAGGGATTGGTTTAGTAATGAACTGTAAGTTGTCTCTCATCCCCACTCTACTCTCTTCCCCCTCCCCCTCCCCCTCTTGGATTTTTGAACGGTCATACTCCATACCTCTTCCAGATCTCAGCTGGCAGGTCTGGCTGAATTTGCATTTAGAATTGTCGAACTGGCATGGATCTTTCCTGATCAGTTTCCAACTGTCAAATTACTCAAATCAAGTTTGTTATTCGTTCCAACGGGTTCCGTATCATTTCCGGGTTCAATCGCACCGTGAATGGGCAGATAACCTTGAGTGACCATTTCCGCTTCCTCTGTCTGTTTGTCTTTGTATTCATTACTTTCCTTGATGTGAGAGTATTCTACTATCTGAGGGGGTTGAAAGTGTAAAGGGACACTATGCACTAATTGGCGACCGATCGGTCATCTGTAAGTGTTCACATCGATTTCTCTTTCTCTTTATTTACTTACATGTGTAATAACAATAACCATATTGAGGAATGTTCCATCAAAGATACACATAAATATATATTTATGTATATATACATATAATATATATATAGATATAAATGTATATATATACATACACAAGATCAGCATCGTCACATGGCATGGTTGGGTGTCCAACCTTCACATTCCGAAGAAGTTTAGCTTGCCAAGTATAGAGTCTACTCATTAAATGCAAGCTTTGTTCGACAGCACATGTTGCTCTTAAGATATTCCTATGTGGAGAGCTGAGCAAGGATACCACGACCAGGGCAGACCATTAAAGTCAATACAAGTATACTCTGAAGGCCAGCCACCTCTCGACACAAGGATACCTAAAGGCCAGCCATCTCTTGATACAAGAATACTCTGAAAGAATGTCACCCATCTCTTAATACAAGGATACCTGAAGAAATGTCAGCCATCTCTTTATACAATGATATTCTGAAGGCCAACCATATCTTGATACAAGGACACTCTCAACGCCAGCCATCTTTTGATACAAGGATACTCTGAAGGAAGGCCAACCATTTCTTGATACAAGGATACTCTGAAACCCAACCACCTATCGATACAAGGATACCCTGAAACCCAAACACCTATCGATACAAGGATACCCTGAAACCCAACCACCTATCTATACAAGGATACCCTGAAGGCCAACGGCCTATCGATACAAGGATACCCTGAAGGCCAACGGCCTATCGATACAAGGATACCCTGAAAGCCAACCGCCTATCGATACAAGGATACCCTGAAGGCCAACGGCCTATCGATACAAGGATACCCTGAAGCCAACCGCCTATCAATACAAGGATACCCTGAAGGACAAACACCTATCGATACAAGGATGCTATGAAGGCCAACCACCTATCGATACAAGGATACCCTGAAGGTCAACCGCCGATCTATACAAGGATACCCTGAAGGCCAACCATCTATCCATACAAGGATACTCTGCAGGCTAACCACCTCTCGGTACAAGGATACCCTGAAGGCCAACCACTTATCGATACAAGGATACCCTGCAGGCCAACCACCTATCGATACAAGGATACCCTGAAGGCCAACCGCCTATCTATACAAGGATACCCTGAAGGCCAACCGCCTATCGATACAAGGATGCTATGAAGGCCAACCGCCTATCTATACAAGGATACCCTGAAGGCCAACCGCCTATCTATACAAGGATACCCTGAAGGCCAACCGCCTATCGATACAAGGATACCCTGAAGGCCAACCGCCTATCTATACAAGGATACCCTGAAGGCCAACCGCCTATCTATACAAGGATACCATGAAGGCCAACCGCCTATCTATACAAGGATACCCTGAAGGCCAACCGCCTATCTATACAAGGATACCATGAAGGCCAACCGCCTATCTATACAAGGATACCATGCAAGGGCAACCCCTATTATACAAGGATACCATGACAGGCCACGCCTATCTATACAAGGATACCATGAAGGCCAAACCGCCTATCGAACAAGGATACCATGAAGGCCAACGCCATTCTATACAAGATACCTGAAGGCCAACCCCTATCGATACAAGGATACCTGAAGGCCAACCCCATCTTATACAAGGATACTCTGAAGGCCAACCATATCTATACAAGGATACCATGAAGGCCAGCCATCTTATACAAGGATCCCATGAAGGCCAACCTATCTATACAAGGATACCTGAAGGCCAACCCCTATCTATACAAGGATACCATGAAGACCAACCCTATCTGATACAAGGATACCTGAAAGCCCCAACCACCTATCGATACAAGGATACCCTGAAGGCCAACCGCCTATCTATACAAGGATACCCTGAAGGCCAACCGCCTATCTATACAAGGATACCCTGAAGGCCAACCGCCTATCATACAAGGATACCTGAAGGCCAACCGCCTATCGATACAAGGATACCATGAAGGCCAACCGCCTATCGATACAAGGATACCATGAAGGCCAACCGCCTATCTATACAAGGATACCCTTGAAGGCCAACCCCTATCGATACAAGGATACCATGAAGGCCAACCGCCTATCTATACAAGGATACCTGAAGGCCAACCGCCTATCTATACAAGGATACCTGAAGGCCAACCCCTATCTATACAAGGATACCTGAAGGCCAACCACCTATCGTATACAAGGATACCTGAAGGCCAACCGACCTATCGATACAAGGATACCATGAAGGCCAACCGCCTATCGATACAAGGATACCCTGAAGGCCAACCGCCTATCTATACAAGGATACCATGAAGGCCAACCGCCTATCGATACAGGATGCTATGAAGGCCAACCGCCTATCTATACAGGATACTGAAGGCCAACCGCCTATCGATAAAAGGATGCTATGAAGGCCAACCGCCTATCTATACAAGGATACCCTGAAGGCCAACGCCTATCTATACAAGGATGTATGAAGGCCAACCGCCTATCTATACAAGGATGTATGAAGGCCAACCGCCTATCGATACAAGGATACCCTGAAGGCCAACCGCCTATCGATACAAGGATATCCCAAAGGCCAACCACCTATCGACACACGGATACCCGGAAGGCCAACCACCACTCGATACAAGGATACCCTGAAGGCTAACCACTAATCGATACAAGGATACCCTGAAGGCCAACCATCTATCCATACAAGGATACTCTGCAAGCCAACCACCTCTCCGTACAAGGATACTCTCAAGGCCAACCTCATCAGCTACAGTATCAACACCATCATCAACTGGGAAGACATTGCCACAAAAAGAGAGCACTGGCAACAGCAATGCACTCAGGGCACAATCGTAGTTTGAACAGTGCAGAGCAGTTTCTATTCAACTAAACAAGGACCGGCAGAAGCTGGACAAAGGGCAGCAGGGCTCCTACCCATCAAATGCCTGTAGAAGAAAATTTGCTGTAAGGATCAGTCTTCTATCCCACATGGAGACCTACACAAGGTACTGAGGTCTAGTATGCCTACTCGTCCATTCGGATTGACATGATGGGGGAGTCCAATGATTAATAATGGAACTGGCTCTAGTTTCCTCTTTGGTAAATTTTCACTCTCATCGTAAGCCCTTCCACAGACGGAAATAGACACATTATTTACTCTTTACGTTATGGGTCCTTTCAGCTTACGTATTACTATGATACGAATCGCCTGTGTCATATAGCGTGTTGTACATTATGTTGTATGGACCCCAAATATCCTGTAAATGAATACTGATTCCGTGTGCATGGGCTCGTATATCTAATAACTTACACCTTATCGGTGTCGTGTGGTTCCTGCCTATCTAGTATTCATTTCTGTCTTTTCCGTGGTCCTCTGAGTTCTATAGGGAATGATTCATTGCTGTTGTGGGGATCGTTCACATAGCCCCCATGGGAAGGTCGTGACCCCTTTTTGGTGTAAATGCTATATATAGCCTCTTCTCTGTCTATCTATCTGGCAGACAGACAGACAGACAGACATGCAGGCGGGCAGACAGACAGAGAAGAGGACATTTGTAGCATTTACACTAAAAGAGGTCCCGGCTGACAGACAGACAGAAATAGAGACAGGGAAAGAGAAGGGAGAGAGGAGGAGGAGGAGGAGAGAGAGAGTGTGTGTGTGAGAGAGAGAAACAGAGAGATGAGAGAGAGAGAAAGAGAGAGAGAGGGGGGGTGAGGGAGAGCAAGGCCGAGCTTGGCCGCATGCCTGCGC
Source organism: Monoplex corrugatus (assembly GCA_030674185.1). Classification (NCBI taxonomy): domain Eukaryota; kingdom Metazoa; phylum Mollusca; class Gastropoda; order Littorinimorpha; family Ranellidae; genus Monoplex; species Monoplex corrugatus. The sequence goes on from CM060308.1 coordinate 39,610,816, forward strand.
GTTATGTGCATCCAGGTACACTTGCTCATATGTGTATTTACAATACATACATACAATACATACATACACATACTACATACATACATACATACATACATACATGTACATATATACATACATATACACATACACGTCTATATATATGTATACATATATATATAGATACACATACACAACACACACACACACACACACATATATATATATATATATATATAGATAAAGAAAATAGTAGAAGATATAGAGAAGAAGAGAGAGACGAGAGAGAGAGAGAGAGAGAGAGACAGAGACTAGAGACAGACAGACAGAGACAGAGAAGAGAAAGAGACAGCAGAAGACAGAGAAGACAGACAGAGACAGAGAGACAGACAGACAGAGAACAGAGAGAAGACAGACAGACAGAGAGACAGAGAGGCAGACAGACAGACAGAGACAGAGAGACAGAGAGACAGACAGACAGAGACAGACAGAAGAACAGAGAGACAGAGAGAAGAGGAGAGAGAGGCAGGGAGAGAGAGAAAGAGAGAAGAGAGAGAGAGAGAGAGAGAGAGAGGAAGAGAGGAGAGAGAGAGACAGAGATAGAGAGACAGAGAACAGAGAAGAGAGAGAGAGACAGACAGAGAGAGACAGGACAGACAGAGACAGAGAGAAGAGAGCGAGAGAGAAGAGACAGAAGACAGACAGAAGACAGAGACAGAGAGAAGACAGACAGAGAGAGAGACAGAGAGAGAGAGACAGACAGACAGAGACAGAGAGAGAAGAGACAGAGACGAGAGAAGAGAGAGAGAGCAGGAGAGAGAGAAGATAGAGAGAAAGAAGAGAGAAGAGAGAGAGAGAGAGAGAGAGAGCAGACGAGAAGAAGAGAGAGAGAGAAAGAGAGAAGAGAGAAGAGAGAGCAAGGGAGGAGAAAGAAATAAGGAAAAATACGAAGAAGACGAGGCATGCAGACAGTAAGAGTATTACAAGATAACAAGAAACAAACAACCTATAATCCATACATTAATGGTATTAACATAATAATACATAATACATAATATACTTACATTACATACATATCATAATACGACATACACAATATTATACACAACACAGAACACACACAACACACACACAACAATATATATATAATATATATATATATATATATGACATGTATGTATATGTGATATAAATTATATATATATATATATACATAATATATACATTATATATAATTGATGATATATTAGAGAGACAGAAGACAGACAGACAGACAGGACAGACAGAACAGAGAAAGAGAGAGAGGGAGAGAGAGGGAGAGAGAGGGAGAGAGAGGGAGAGAGGGAGAGATGCATCCATACATGTGTTGCACATCAGTGACGATAACTAACAGTAAGCACTATATTCAGTATGTACACGGTTTTTGACTTTATTCCTGGCATCGCTGCAAACGAGCATTAGTTGATTAATTAATATTGTGAATGGCTAGAAATGGAAACTCTTGCAAAGAGTCCGTACAACAGCAGGCCTAATTGGCTTTAGGGAGGGGCCGGTAGCGAGTAAAAACATTAACTGATGAAAGTTCCCTCCCCTCCCTTCCCCTCCAAACACACACACACACACACACACACACACACACACACACACACACACACACACACACACCACACACACACACACAGGCACCACACACACACACACACACACACACACAAACACGCATATATATGCATACACATACATACACACTTGCGTTCAAACGCACATTTACATACAACCACGTGCATGCACGCACGTATACACACACACACGCACACACACACACACACACACACACACACACACACACACACACACACACACACGCTCGCGCACACACACAGACACAACACACACACATACACCACATACACACACGTACACACACCACACCACACCACCACCACCACCACCACCACCACCATCACATCACCCTAAAACCTTAAGTGGGCTTCTCATGGATAACTGACACGCAGCAATTAAGGACCACCCCAATGCGAAAACGGCAATGAAATGATGATAGATTAGATGGGGGTGTTCTCTGATCTAGGCTTCTAGGCGAAGCCAGCTGCCTGTTAATTATAGGCACAGCAAGGGGTATAGAAAACGGGAAGCAGGTCGGCAGCCATTTTGAGGAGACTTTTTTTCCCGATTAGGGGCCCAGCCCTTTAGGAGAGGGGACATAATCTATTTTATGCTTGTTCTAACAATTTTTTTACTACTAGTGCTCATATACACTTTGTGTAGTAGGAGTTAAAATCTGGCTGGGAAATATTAGAGTTATTGGAGTTATTTCAAGAGGAATTCATTGCGCTCGGACAACTCCATATGTGTTCCACCCATATCTGTCAGCAATTTATCTGACAGATTTCCTGAGCCTGGACAAAACCCTATGCAATGGAAAAGTCTTGAAACGGGGAAAGGGTAGAGGGGACCTGTCAAACACTAAAGCTGACACCACCAGAACGATGGAAACATTAAGATGGGCAGCGAACAGGCCACTTTTTAATGTTGCAGGCTGGGATCGAACTCAAGATATTCGACCTTGAGTCCACGGCTCTACCTTGCTGAATTGAACTGTATCAACTTCACAGGATGAATTACAGTAAGGTTTTTAATAAACCCTTTGATTCCTGCACCTTATCCACCAACTGAAAAAAAAACTTAACCATTTGATTCTGTAACGCTATACGCCAGCTTCTTGCAGAAAGCTGGTGGATAGGGTGATGGATTCAAAGGGTTAAGTTTTTGTTTTGCTTGTATGGCTGGCAACGCAGAATACTGGTGGACTGTGTGCCGGAGTCATAAGGTTAACCCATCTTTTTCTTTAATCGTTTCATTTTTGCTTTAGAATAAACAGATTTCAACAAACAGTGTTGTAACAGGAAGTGATATCGATTCATACAAGTAGGAAAAAGTACTGTTAACATATGAAGAACATATATCATACAGAACATACGTACCATAATTCTAAAAAGCCAAGGTTTCAATATTTACGTCAAGCGTTGAATACATGTCATGAAGATACAATTGTTTTCTATTGAGAACATATCGGCATACAGCTGTTCTTGAGCATTCAAAATAGACAACTGAAAGTTTCTTTGGGCATGATACTGTTCAATTTGCGTCGAAATGAATAATTAAAACTCTGTTATTTACTGCTCATCTTAACATTAACTGTTGTTCTGGTGGTGTTAGTATATGTTCGATCAATCCCCCTTCCCCATTTCCCTGGCACATGGTTACCCCTATCCGCCACATCACCTGAGGTGGGTGCTGACGTCAAACTGAACCGGACCAATCGATCGATCAGTCAGGTAGCCAGCCACTTTCAAACCATTGACGAAGATAACACTTGTATAGGCTGCTATGCATCATTTACAGACAAAAAACATCTGCAGCTGTTGCGAGTCTATATGGCTCATGCTTGTCACTACGTACAATATCAATACCATATTTTAACCTACATGTACTACACTGTTCTAAACCCCAAAAAGTGTGAATATGTGCGTCTACTAAAATAGTTAATATCTGATTCGGACGACATGAGAGGCGAAGCTACAGCCTATGATGGCATGCTCGCAGGCATGTTTACCTTAAAATAGAACAGCACGCGAAACAAAATTATGCCTCCCGTCACATTTCCTCCCCGTTCCCTTCGACAGAGAGAAAAGAGAAAAAGAGGGGGAGAGAGAGAAAGAGCCATTTCACCCCTCCTCAACAGAGACAGAGAGATAGAGAGAGAGAGCCATTTCACCCCTCCTCAACAGAAACAGAGAGATAGAGAGAGAGAGAGCCATTTCACCCCTCCTCAACAGAGACAGAGAGATAGAGGGAGAGAGAGCCATTTCACCCCTCCTCAACAGAGACAGAGAGATAGAGAGAGAGAGAGAGAGCCATTTCACCCCTCCTCAACAGAGACAGAGAGATAGAGAGAGAGAGAGAGAGCCATTTCACCCCTCCTCAACAGAGACAGAGAGAGAGAGAGAGAGCCATTTCACCCCTCCTCAACAGAGAGAGAGAGAGAAAGAGAGAGAGCCATTTCACCCCTCCTCAACAGAGAGAGAGAGAGAGAGAGAGAGCCATTTCATCCCCTCCTCAACAGAGAGAGAGAGGGAGAGGGAGAGAGAGAGCCATTTCACCCCTCCTCAACAGAGACAGAGAGAGAGAGAGAGGGAGAGGGAGAGAGAGAGCCATGTCACCCCTCCTCAACAGAGAGAGAGAGAGAGAGCCATTTCACCCCTCCTCAACAGAGACAGAGAGAGAGGAGAGGCCATTTCACCCCTCCTCAACAGAGACAGAGAGAGAGAGAGAGAGAGCCATTTCACCCCTCCTCAACACACACACACACACACACACACACAGAGAGCCATTTCACCCCCTCAACAGAGAGAGAGCGAGAGGAGAGAGAGAGAGAGAGAGAGAGGAGAGACCATCTCATCCCTCCTAAACAAAGAGAGAGAGAGAGGAGAAAGAGAGAGAGAGAGAGAGCCACTTCATCCTCCCCTCAACAGAGAGAGAGAGATAGAGCGAGAGAGAGAGACAGAGAGGAGACAGTGAGAGACAGAGAGAGAAAAAGAGCCATCTCATCCCTCCTCAACAGAGAGAGAGAGAGAGAGAGAGAGAGTGAGAGGAGAGAGACAGAGAGAGAGAGAGAGAGAGAGCATTTCACCCCTCCTCAACACACACACACACACACACACACACACACACACACACACACACACACACACACACAGAGCCATTTCACCCTCCTCAACAGAGAGAGAGCGAGAGGAGAGAGAGAGAGAGAGAGAGGAGAGGAGACACCCATCTCATCCCTCCTAAACACAGAGAGAGAGAGAGAAAGAGAGAGAGAGAGCCATTTCATCCTCCCCTCAACAGAGAGAGAGAGAGAGACAGAGAGAGAGACAGGGGAGAGACAGAGAGAGAAAGAGAGCCATCTCACCCCTCCTCAACAGAGAGAGAGAGAGAGACAGAGAGAGAGACAGTGAGAGACAGAGAGAGAAAGAGAGCCATCTCACCCCTCCTCAACAGAGAGAGAGAGAGAGAGAGAGAGAGAGACAGAGAGAGAGACAGTGAGAGACAGAGAGAGAAAGAGAGCCATCTCATCCCTCCTCAACAGAGAGAGACAGAGAGAGAGACAGAGAGAGAGACAGTGAGAGACAGAGAGAGAAAGAGAGCCATCTCATCCCTCCTCAACAGAGAGAGACACAGAGAGAGACAGAGAGAGACAGAGAGAGAAAGAGAGCCATCTCTCCCTCCTCAACAGAGAGAGAGAGAGAGAGCCATTTCATCCTCCCCTCAAGAGAGAGAGTGAGAGGGGGAGAGAGAGAGAGAGAGAGCCATTTCATCCTCTCCTCAAAAGAGAGAGAGTGAGAGGAGAGAGAGAGAGAGGAAGAAAGAGAGAGAGAAAGAGAGACATTTCATTCCTCATCAACAGAGAGAGAGAGAGAGAGAGCTAGAGAGAGAGTAGAGAGAGAGAGAGAGGAGAGAGATTTCATCCCCACCATCTCAACAGAGAGAGAGAGAGAGAGGAGAGAGGGGACAAGAGAGAGAAAGAAAGAAGAAAGAAAGAGAGAGAGGAGAGAAGAGAGAAAGAAAGAAAGAAAGAGGAGCAGAGAGAAGGAAACAGATCCCCACCATCTCAAAGAGAAAGGAGAAGGAGGAGAGAGAGAAGAGAGAGAGAAGAAGAGAAGAAAGAAAGAGACGAGGAAGACAGAGAGAGAAGAAAGAAAGAAAGAAAGACAGAGAGAGAAGGAAACAGAGGAGGAAACGGAGAATGAGAGAGATAGATAGATAGATGAGAGAGAGAGAGAGAGGCAGACAGACAGACAGACAGACAAAGAGAGAGAGACAGACAGACAGACAGACAAAGACAGACAGACAGACAGTGACAGAGACAGAGTGAGTGAGAGTGTGTGTGTGTCTAGGTCTACGTCATTTTTTTGTTTCACACAGAACGAATGACGCGTGAAGTGTTAATTAAACAGTCAGTGCTTTATTACCACCCTGCCTATTCTCAACACGTATGCATCCCATTTCCTAGCGACTGTTGTGGGTTTAAATCTTTCACTTCCTCACTATCTATGTTGACAAGGTTCCCCCGCATTATCAGCCACGATAACCCAATCAATAACTTTACCCTCTCATCCCCTCGTCCAATCTACCACCTTCCTACATTATCAGCCAATATAGCAACACGAAAATATCTTTCACTCCCTGACCCTAACCATCATCTTTGTGGATTTATCAGCCAGGATAGCATCACGAAAACAAATCTTTCACTCGCTCACCCTAACCATCGCCTCTCTGGATTATCAACCAAAATAACAAAACGAAAGCAGTTCTTTCACTTCCTGACCCTAACCATCACCTTTCTGAATTATCAGAACAGGATAGCAAAACGAAAACAATTTTTTCACTCCCTGATCCTAAACATCACCTTTCTGGATTATCAGCCAGGATCATCATCATCATCATCATCAGGTGCCCTGCCGCATGGCGTTGGCGATCATGGACTTCCATCTGTCTCTATCTCTCGTTGCCCCTAGTATCTCCCCCACCCTCCTCGTCCCCAGCCACTCTGCAAGTCCGTCCAGCATTTTCTCCCTGGGTCTACCTGGTGCTCTCTTTCTCTCCAGCCCGTTGTGACCAGGTGCTCCAAATCCCCCTTCTTCATAAAATGGCCTATAAATGTTGCCTGTCTTTTCCTAATCTTCCTTATGAGTGATCTACTTGTGTCTGCCTCTATCAAGACTGTCTCGTTTGTTTTCTTTGCTGTCCATGGAACTCTCAACATTCTTCTTAGAAACCACATCTCGGCTGCCTCAATCTTGTTCTGGCTTTGTTTGTTGACTGCCCACGCCTCACATCCGTACAACAGTATTGGTTCTATATAACATTCAAGAACTCTCTTCCTGATGTTAATTGACAGGCATTTGTTGGTAAGAATGCTTGTCATCTTCTTGAATGCATCAGCCAGGACAGCAAAACGAAAAAAATCTTTCACTCTCTGATCCTAACCATCACCTTTCTGGATTATCAGGCAGTATAGCAAAACGAAAACATATCTTTCATTTCCTCATCCTAACCATCACCTTTCTGGATTACCAGCCAATATAGCAACACGAAAACAAATCCTTCACTCCCTCACCCTAATCATCGCCTCTCTCAATTATCAGCCAGGATAGCAAAACGTAAATTGATTTCACTCTCTCACCCTAACCATCACCTTTGTCTATCTATCCATCTATCTATCTATCTGTCTGTCTATCTATCTGTCTGTCTACCTATCTATCTATCTATCTATCTATCTATCTATCTGTCTGTCTGTCTATCTATCTGTCTGTCTATCTATCTATCTATCTATCTGTCTGTCTGTCTATCTATCTATCTATCTATCTGTCTGTCTATCTATCTGTCTGTCTATCTATCTATCTATCTATCTATCTATCTATCTATATCCGTACCTATCTATCTATCTATCTATATCTATCTATCTATCTATATGCATATTATATATATGCACACCCAGGATTGCAAAACGAAAACAGTCACTCCACTCTTTCACCCTCAGCATCAGCTTCGTGCATTATCGGTCATTGCGTCCAAATGCAAATTTATTCGTTTCACTCTTTCACCCTATCCACATATCCCAGAAGAACTTGATACCACCAGTAAATTACTAGCAGACATTAACAAGAGAAGACTAAAATACACTAGCCATGTATCACGCAAAAAGAACACAGACCTCATGGCAGCCATTTTTCAATGAAAAACAGAAGCAAGAAGGAAGAAAGGCAGACTTCCAATCTCATACATCGAGAGCATGACCCAAATCAATGGCCTAAATATTCAAGCAGTTGTCCACACAAGTCAAGACAGAGGCATTTGGAGGCGCAGCGGCCAACTTTAAACCCCGGTGAAGCCGACGGATGACAGGTGACAAGTCACCCCATCCACTAGCTTGCAGCAAGATGGACCGACCATTCATGTAGCGTCTGTTTACGTTCCTGTTGCTATTTTGCTAGGGAAGTTTCATAATCTTATTTCTGTGGCTAGCTTTGTTATTTTCGTTTTTCTTCGCTATGCCTGGGGACAGGAACAACGCACGCTGCATATATTTATATACATCTACCTATCTACCTATCTATTTATCTATCTATCTATCTATCTATCTATCTATCTATCTGTCTGTCTGTCTGTCTATCTATGTATCTGTCTGTCTTTCTGTCTATCTATCTATCTATCTATCTATCTATCTATTTTCAGGATTTTCGTATATCTTCACTATGCCTGGGGACAGGTTGTACGTGCAGGCATCGCTACCACAGAGGCAACAAGAGAGAAGGAAAGTTGTGGCAGCGACCACCCTGTTATAGTCATCAGCCTTCGTGTGAGGGAGCTGTGCTATGGATTGCCGCTCCAGCATCGGTTTGTTCAGCCACAGCCGACGATGTTTCACATCCAGGTGAGCTCTAAACTGAGCTCTGTATTATCTAATCTGACAGACGGAATCATCATCATCATCATCATCGCTAAAATTACAATCGATCAATCCGAAATTCCATGGTGATCTCTCTCTCTGTCTCTGTCTCTCTCTGTCTCTGTCTCTGTCTCTGTCTCTGTCTCTGTCTCTGTCTCTCTCTCTCTCTCTCTCTCTCTCTCTCTAATTTTAACGAAAAAACAAAAAGATTAAAACTCATGACAAAAGAGAACAATGAAAATCAGAATATCGATGATATTTTATTTTTCAGAGGCAGGTTATTATCTAAAAGCCATTAGAACAATGCACGCTGCATATATTTATATACATCTATCTATCTATCTATCTATCTATCTATCTATCTATCTATCTATCTATCTATCTATCTATCTATCTATCTATCTATCTATCTATCTATCCATCTATCTATCTATATATATATATATATATATCTGTCTGTCTGTCTGTCAGTCAGTCTACCTACCTACCTACCTACCTACCTACTTACCTATCTATCTATCTATCTATATGCATATTACATATATACATGCATGTATGCATATATATATATATATATGAAACATATATACATGTATATATATACATACACACACACACACATATGTATGTGTGTGTGTGTGTGAGAGAGACCTAGAGAGAGAGCCATGGACTCAAGATCTGATATCTTCAAATTCAATCCTAACCTACAACATTAAAACCTGACCTGTTCGCTGCCTACATTAATGTTTCCGTCATTCTGATGGGTCAGCTTAGTGTTTCGAAAGTCTCTTCTCACTCTCCAGCTTACCCCCCTCCCCCCCCCCCCCTTTTTTTTTTTCCCCACTATTTCAAGACTTCGCCAAAGCATAGAGTTTTGCACAAGCTCAGGGAATATGCCTGATAATTGCTGGAGGGATTTGGGTGGAGCGCATACAGTGTTGTTCGAGTGCCATGGCTCCCTCTTGATTAAAACTGCAAACTCCAAGCTAGCTTAAAGCCATTTTTCAACCTTGACGTTCTTAATCTACATACCTATTTGGAACTAAACTTACTGGAAAAAAGAAATGCATCGATAAATCAATATATAATAACACAGTACATAAAAAACCCAAATAGTATCAGTATCTGTAGTCATTTGAAGGATACAGAAAGAGAGCTGTAGATAAGAAAATAGTAATTAATGTATTTGTATATAGTGTGTGTGTGTGTGTGTGTGTGTGTGTGTGTGTGTGTGTGTGTGTGTGTGTGTGTGTGAGTGTGTGTGTGTGTGTGTGTGTGTGTGTGTGTGTGAGTGTGTGTGTATGTGAGAGAGAGAGAGAGAGAGAGAGAGAGAGAGAATGATATGTAGATAAGAAAATAGTAATTTATGTATTTGCGCGCGCGTGTGTGTGTGTGTGTGTGAGAGAGAGAGAGGAAGACAGACAGACAGACAGACAGACAGACAGACCGACCGACAGACACACAGGCAGACAGAGGAAGAGGCAGATAAAGAGACAGAAATAGAGATGAAAGACAGAGAGAGAGAGAGAGAGAGAGAGAGAGAGAGAGAGAGAGAGAGAGGAGAGAAAGACAGAGAGACAGAGAAAGAGAGAGAGAGAGACAGACAGACAGACAGACAGACAGAAACAGAGACAAAGACAGAGACAGACACACATTCACAGACAGATATACAGACGAGAGACGAGAGGCAGACAGACATAGAGAGACAGAGACAGAAAAACAGATGAGAGACAGAGAGAAAGGTCGAGTGCAGATTGAGTACCAGTGGGAGTGTCCAGAAATCGGAGCTTATACAATGGAGTGAGTGATTGAGGTCATTGCTGGAGGTATTAGTGGCCTAATGTATCACAGAAAGACCCACGCCCTGTAGGTGGGTGGCTTAATTTCAGTCCCTCCCTTAAGCCTGCACCTGAAAATCGTCCGCGTGTGCACACACGTATTGACCAAAAGGATCGTAATGCGTACTCGTATGCATGCACGAACACCACACACACACACACACACACACATGCACACACACACACGCATGCACACTCACGCACACACCACGCACGCACACACACACACACACGCACGCCACACACACACACACACACACACACACCACACACACACCTGCGCACAAGCAGATCCACAGACACACACCATCTGTACAATTTTTTGTTATATATACACGCATACGCATGTGCGCTGCTCAATCACCACATACGCTCAGTCTCTAACAATTGAACCCCCACCTCCTTTAACCTTTTGACTCCCCACACCTTACCCACCGACTGCAAAAACTTAACCTTTGACTCCCTTACCCTATCCACCAAGCTTCCTTTCAGGAAGCTGGTGGATAGGGTAAGGGAGTCAAAGGGTTAAGTTTTTGCTTCGCCAGCAGTAGTCAAAGGGTTAAAGTACCAACGCCTACCATTTCACTCCCCATGACCCCTCCTCCCTCACGAACACAGACACATTGCGTGCTTGTGTCGTCCAAAAACGAATTAGCACTGAAGAGATATTATTGTCAATGTCAAAACCAGACCAGGAAATCATAACGCAAAGAGACTCCAAGAACTGTTCCAGTATTGAATAACTCAGTGTACGACAACAACGATTAACCCTTTGACCCTTGCACCCTAACAATGATTAACCGTTTGACTCTCGCACGCTATCAGCCAACTGCAAAAACTGAACTCTTTTGACTCCCTCATCCCATCCACCAATTTCCTGCAGGAAGCTGGTGGATAGGGTGATGGAACCAAAGAGCTTAGTTTGCGCTTTGCCAGCATGGTTGACAATGCAGGATGCTGGTAGGACAGGGTGATTGAGCCAAAGAGTTAAGTTTTTGCTTTTCCAGCATGGTTGACAATGCAGGAAGCTGGTGGACAGGGTGAGGGAGTCCAAGTGTTAAGTTTTTGCTTTACCAGCATGGTTGACAATGCACGAAGCTGGTAGACAGGGTGAAGAAGTCACAGAGTTAAGAACCCAAGATGTCGGAATAAAAAACATTCTATAAGTTGATTGGGTCTTGAACATTTGAAAGTGAAATGAAAAAATGGACTGAACATTAAAAGGTTAAGATACAAAATGAAAAATACAGACACAGACACGCACACACACCACACACACACACACACACAACACACACACACACACACACACACACAACACCACACACACACACACACAACACACACACACACACACACACACACACACACACACACACACACACACACACACAACTAAAACTAAAACAACAACAATAGAAGCAGCAGCAACAACAACAACAGCAGCAACAGAAACAACAACAAGAACAACAACAGCAGCAGCAGCAACAGCAACAACAGCAGCAACAAGAACAACAAGAACAACAACAGCAGCAACAGCAACAACAACAACAACAGCAACAACAACAACAACAAAAACAACAACACAAAAACAATAATAAACAACACAAAAACAGCAACAAGAACAATTTGGCAAATTTGTGTAGAAGACATATGGAGTGCGAAGAATCCCTCTTGCGCCATGTCAAAACTTTCCAAACAGCATGCACGAGTACACCAGATCGAATTTCCTTAGATGTAAATACTTTACAACCCCTATTGATTTTCTGCCCATATCGATTTCCCAATCGCTACCGCATCCATCTTCGTTTGGGCCGTTACGTCACTCCATTCATAAGTGAATGTGAAGCGCGTGCAGGAAACTGATCTGCTTCCTGATTGGCTGTGACGGGCAAGTGAGAGCGGGTCCTGGGAAAATGGATATCTTCACGCTTTTCTCTTGTCTGCCAAAAAAAATGAGCCAAAGTGGAATTTTGTTTTGTTTATCTGTTTGTTCTTGTCTGCTAAAAATGCGTCAAAGTGGAATTTTGTTTCGTTTATCTGTTTGTTTGTTTATTTGATTTGTTGTTGTTGAGGCTGTCATTGTTGATGTCGATTAGTTTATTTCTTTCCAATAATCTCTCGTTTCCTAATTGAAAAAAAGGGATATTGTTTCATCTTGACTGGACAGGTGTGTATGTGTGTGTGTGTGTGTGTGTGTGTGTGTGTGTGTGTGTGTGTGTGTGTGTGTGTGTGTGTGCGTATGTGTATGTGTGTGTGTGTGTGTTGTGTGTGTGTGTGTTGTGTGTGTTGGTGTGTTGTGTTGAGTTCGTTCGTTTTTTGATTTAACGTCTTTTCACTAAGAGTGATATTAGACAGGCGTGTGTGTGGGGTGGGAAGGGGGGGGGGGGCGTAACAAAACTTTGTGAACAAGATTTTCTCAGCTTTTTAAGAGTGGATCTTTACGAAATTTCGGTCAAAGTTGTGGACTGTTGAAGAGTCGCAAACGCATAAATTTGAATAAAAGTCAAACTCTAAGTCAAGGACACACAGTCCACCTAAAATCAGAACTTTCCAGGATGTTTTGTAGACAGCGCTATCTCAGAAACTTGTGACAGTACTTAATACCTGATTTCACTGTTGTGGTAGTTGAACATTATCCTCGACGAAGATAAAGTTTTCTTTTGACCAAGACAAAAGACGTCACGATAATTTTGAGAAGTTCAAAATCTTTATTGCAATAATTTGTGTATGAAAATATTGTTAGAATAGCTTGATCATCTTATATTTGCTTTTTATTTGTCTGTTTTGTTATTGTTGTTGTTTTTGTTGTTGAATTCTGCCTACATTTTACATCAAGGTCTCCAACCTAATATTCTGTTCTCGCAGAGAGTGTTACTCTCTCTCTCTCTCTCTCTCTCTCTCTCTCTCTCTCTCTCTCTCTCTCTTTTCTCTCTCTCTCTCTATTTAGTGACTGGTGGTGGGAGGGCTCAGGGACACTAGAAGATGTGGGTGGAATGCTAAGTGAAGTCAAGAAGTTAACGGAGGCACGACAGTCAAAGCGAACAGGGTTGTTAATGTCTCGATTTTGAGAAATAAATAGAGAGATGGATGGACTGAGAGAGAGAGAGAGAGAGAGAGAGAGAGAGAGAGAGAGAGAGAGAGAGAGAGAGACTTCAGACTTCAGACTTCAGACTTCAGACTTCAGACTCCAGAATTTTTGTTCAAGAAAGGCCATAACCCCTACTGAAGGGGTGCTTGTAAGTATAATGAAATAATCAGAAAGCATATTATATAGGATTAACAATCAACAACAAAATGAACTGTACATTATGATAATGCAATTTCCCTGATTTTAGCTGCTTTAAGCAGGAACAAACCAAAATTCTTAATATAATCGAAACGAGGTGAACACATTAACAAACACAGTTTAAACATATTTGGGCATCTATAATATTTTTTCAGGGATAAGCCTTGAACGGATTTCATCTAAAACTGGACAACACAGGACAAGGAGAGAGGAGAGAGAGAGAGAGAGAGAGAGAGAGAGAGAGAGAGAGAGAGAGAGAAGAGAGAGAGAGAGAGAAGAAAGAGAGAGAAAGAAAGAGAGAAGAAAGAAAGAAAGAAGAGAGAAGAAAGAAAGAAAGAGAAGAGAGAGAAAGAAAGAAAGAAAGAAAGAGAAAGAGAAGAGAAGAAGAGAAGAGAAAGAGAAAGAAAGAAGAGGACAGAGAGACAGAGAGACAGAGACAGAAGTTGCAGCTCACTGATGGTAGTCAAAACAATGTTCACCTTTAGAACCGGAAATTTGCTACTCATCATCCGGCACCCCAGGTATCTATTTTTATCCAAAGTAGCTTCTATAAGGTTCTTC
>CM060308.1:39630009-39632509 GCA_030674185.1 Monoplex corrugatus
TTACTGTGATTAACAAAGGGATTTGTAGGTATTGTACTTTTAATAAGTTTGACCAAAACATAATCATCGAGCGTCCTGCCGCATGGCGTTGGCGATGAGAAAGGCTCAATGTTGATGGAAAGGATCTAAGAATAATAAGGGATATGTATTGGGAACAGACAGCAACAATGGGAACAGAAAATAATGTAAGCTCTTGCCAAACTATCGAAAGAGGGGTTAGGCAGGGATGTGTTCTGTCACCAGACTTGTTTTCACTTTACAGTAGAAACCATCATGAGAAACCTAGAAGAATGCCCTGGGGAAAAAGGTTAGAGGAAACAAAAATGATAAACAGCCTTCGTTATACAGATGACACCGTTCTAATTTGCAAAAAAAATGGTAAAAAGACCTACAAATGTTGCGAATATAAAAGAAATAGAAAGCAAAAATAAAGGGCGGGAGCTAAACAGCAAAAAGACTGAAGTCATGGACCAGAACAGACACTATAGAACTCCACAAAAATGACCCATCAGTAGTTCAGGTTTTCCCCTGATGGATGATGGCTCTATGGCAGCAGGACATCTCTGGCTCCAGTGGGCTTCATGGCACTAGGGCTGTTATTATTACTACATGAACTTGAAGATGGTGGCGAGTTGATGATGTGCTGAGGAGCCGGATGAGCGGTTTAAAATGTGACATTAGTTTTTCTAGGACAACAGAAAGGCGGATCAGCACGAAAATATGATCTGACCTCTCTCTGTCTCTGTTTCTTTGTCTCCGTCTCTCTGTCTCAGTCTTTGTCTGTCTGTCTGTGTCTGTCTATCTATACAACAGTGATTTATATCATCATCATCATCATCACATCATCGGTCGTCGTTTCGTTCATTATTATTATTACTACTACTACTACTACTAGTATAGTAGTATAGTAGTATAGTAGTAGTATAGTAATAGTAGTAGAATAGTAATATAATAATAATAATAATAACAATAATGATATAATGATAATGATATTAATACTACTACTACTACAAATAATAACATATTATTTATTATTATTATTATTATTATCATTATTATTATTGTTATTATTATTATTATTGCTATCATTATTAGCATTATTGTTGTTGTTCTTCTTGCTGTTTTTGTTCTTGCTGTTCTTGTTGTTGTTGTTGTTGTATTGTTATTAGTGGAATAATTATTATCACTATCATTATCATAATTCTTATTGTCATGATAATATTCGTCATATCAGTATCATTATTACTGTATAGTAGTAGTAGTAGTAGTAGAGGAGGAGGAGGAGGAGGAGGAGTGTCATCATCATTATCATCATTATTATGTTATTATTATTATTGATTATTATTCATGATTGCGATTATTATTATTATTATATTATTATTATTATTATTATTTATTATTATTATTATTTTACTATTATCACTATCATTATCTCCCCTGGTTTGTCACCCGCAGCCAGTCCAAGATGGCATTATGCATTCACAGTCTGAAGCAGACCTGTCACGTTTAATGTCATCTCCAGTCTCACACTCAGCGTCCTGTGTATCGTGTCAGCGTTGGCCATGTCTCTGTGTGTTCTGTCTAGTGTCACTGTCCCCCTAGAGCACAAGTCTACAATGGTCACTGAAGGTCTTCGCCCCAAACGGGAGTCCCCCAAGGTGCAGCCTAATGCCAATTGTTATTCCGTTCTTTCCGCGGTGTGTGTGTGTGTGTGTGTGTGTGTTATTATAATAATGGTTTTCTTCGAATGCGTTGTGTGTGTGGTCTTCTTTGACTCTGTCTCTGTCTTATGTGCGTCTGTCTCTCTGTCTCTGTCTGTCTGTCTGCCTCTGTCTTTCTTTTTGTTTCTTTGTCTCTGTGTGTCTGTTTGTGTGAGTTTGTTGCAGTATCTGTATGTTTGTCTCTGTCTTCTCTTTCTGTCTCTCTCTGGCTCTGTCTGTCTGTCTGTCTCTCTATGTCTCTGTCTTTCCCTGTTCCCCCCCTTCTCTCTCTCTCTATCTATCTATTATCAATCTATCTATCTATCCATCTATCTATCTATTTATCTATCTATCTACCTATCTACCTACCTATCTATATATCTCTCTATCTCTCTATCTTATCTTCATCTATCTATCTAGCTAGCTAGCTATTTATCTATTTATCTATCTATCTACCTACCTACTTACCTACCTACCTACCTACCTACTATATCTAATTTTTCTATCTATCTATCTTATCTATCTCTGTCTATCTGTCTGTCTGACTCTCCCCCTCTGACTGTCTATCTATCTGTCTGTCTGTCTGTCTGTCTGTCTGTCTGTCTGTCTTTGATTCAGAACGTTCCATGTTATTTTCTTTTTCTTTTGTTTCTTTTTCTTTTTTATTCATGCACTGAGGTTTTGTTTTGGTCCTTTTAATGAAAAAAAATAAAAACGACCACAAAGAGAAGGTGTTAGGCAGTTACTTTCAGATAAAGATACGCAAAAGTGTACAGCTCCTTCGTTGCAGAGCACTGTCT
>CM060308.1:39637509-39640009 GCA_030674185.1 Monoplex corrugatus
TACCCTGCCGCATGGCGTTGGCGATCATGGACTTCCATCTGTCTCTATCTCTCGTTGCCCCTAGCACCTCCCCCACCCTCCTCGTCCCCAGCCACTCTGCAAGTCCGTCCAGCATTTTCTCCCTGGGTCTACCTGGTGCTCTTTTTCCCTCCAGCTTTCCCGTTGTGACCAGGTGCTCTAAATCCCCTTTCCTCATAAAATGGCCTATAAATGTGCTTGTCTATCTCTCTGTATCTCTTTCTCGAAAATATTTCGTCATTAGATTAGACAGTTTAGGCCCCTATAGTGCAAGGGCTGGACCAAAACAATCCCGTATAATGCGTACACTTGGTAGCTCTTATTCTTATTCTTACTGTTTAAAGTCCAGTCGACTGCACAGAGGTATATAAAGGCTATAACAATTTCAAAACGTACACAAGATCTGGCTGAAAAAAGGCAGGAAAAGAAAATAAATCACACGTATCAATGCATGTGCGTACATGATCTAAGGATATGCCCCTGGTGTTGATATTCCGTCCAATTTATCACCAGAAAATTTTAAAAAATTGAATACAAATAATATAAACATAACTAAAAACACTAAAACATACATGAAAATGGCCTAAATTATCAAACATTGCTCCTGCACAACATATTTCCTCACAGAGCCAAACATGTAGTCAATACACGTCAATGCGATCAATTATCAATCTTAATACCAAAAGAAATAAGAGGGAAGCAGGGAGAATTTTAAATATCAACTAAGTAACATAACTCTTGAGAGTCACGGAGTTATCTCCCATGTAGAATTTCTCAAACCCAACACAGTTTGCGCTAACCCATTCAGCTAGCATAGACGCAGCCACAAAGCATAAAGTGGTAAGCTCAGACATTCTTTAAAAAAGGAATGCCCAAGTTACCCATATACCCTGCATCGTGGTTGTGTGTAGCGTAGTTGCAGGGTATATGGGTAACTTGGGCATTCCTTTTTTTTAAGGAATGTTCTGAGCTTACCACTTTATGCTTTGTGGCCGCGTCTATGCTAGCTGAAAGGGTAGCGCAAACTGTGTTGGGTTTGAGAAATTCTACATGGGAGATAACTCCGTGACTCTCAAGAGTTATATCAATCTTAAGAGAAGTTTTGTACGGCTTTATACAAAACATACAGACAAAAGGGCCAACAAGGCAGAAAACAATCGGAAAAGATGACAGAACGCAAGGGAGCAAGTCAGAAACAGAGTGACAAAAAAGAGGAAATTTCTAGCACAGAATTTGCACAAGGTAGGGATATTATTTATACTAAAAGAGCTCCCGGCATCCCCACTGGAGAGCTGCAGATGTTTTAACGTGGTGCTAGTGCTGATATGACTCTAGTGGTCGGCTGGGCTATAAAGCAATATGAACGAACCCTTGGAAATAAGTACTGATATGTTATCCTCTCTCTGTCTCTCTGTCTCTGTCTCTCTCTCTCTTTCTCTTTCTCTTTCTCTCTCTGTCTCTGTCTCTCTCCTCTCCCTCTCTCTCCTCTTTATCTCTATCTCTTGTTATCTATCCCCCTTCTGAGGGACCATCGCTTTTATGAACAAATCACCTTATGTTTGAACTCTCTCTGTCTGTCTGTCTGTCTGTCTGTCTGTCTGTCTCTTTCTTTTCAGACACAGACAATATGTTCCAGCTTATACTCTGTCAATAATTCAGTTATCCTCATCATCTCTCGTGTTTCATATACAGAGTTTTGTCATTCAGCCCCCCCCCCCCCCCCCAAAAAAAAAAAAAAAAAAAAAACCCAAAAAAACGAACCAAAGCCAAAAGAGGTAACCAGTGCAATCTTTGCTTCAATCAAATCAGTTAAAAGCGAGCAATATTTACTGTTGATGTTGTTAGCCCCTGTGGCAGAACTCATCATTCCTATGTTTGATTTCAAACTGCCTCAACAATAACAGGCAATTCTGAAAATGGAAAGGACGAAACAGAATATGATTTAAACTGAGTTTGATGTCTGCATTTGAGTGTCTCCAACAACAACAGCATCATCAACAAAATGCCAGTGAGATGTTTCCAGCAACTATTTGTTATTCTTTCTTTCTTTCTTTCTTTCTTTCGTTCTTTCGTTCTTTCTTTCCTTTCTTTCTTTCTTTCTTTCTTTCTTTCTTTCTTTCGTTCATTCTTTCGTTCTTTCGTTCTTTCGTTCTTTCTTTCCTTTCTTTCTTTCTTTCTTTCTTTCTCTCTTTCTGTGTTTATTTATTCATATTTCCTTATTTCTGCTTTTTTTCCCCTTCTTTTTCTCTCGCCAGCATACTCGTTCTTCCCCTCTCCCCCTGGCGATCCCATCACTACAATTTCTTTTTAGGAAGTATTCCATACATCGTTCAACCATAGGAACTATTCTTTGACAGTTCAAGGTGTACCAAACATTGCTGGTGGAATACGTATCGATTACGTTCCCATGTGTTTGAACTAGATTTTGCAATGAGTCTGGAGAGAGAAGCAAAAACAATGGATATGTGTGGATCCTGGATCC
>CM060308.1:39645009-39647509 GCA_030674185.1 Monoplex corrugatus
AGAAATATAATCCTTTAACACTTACTTCAAACAAACTAGCTGGAACGTATATGATTATAATCCTTCAACGTTTAATTCAAATATACTGATTATAAATACAGTCTATTCACACTTCAAGTACTTCAAACAAACCAGTCTCAAATGACATAAACGTTTAGCACTTACTTCAAACATACTACATGTATTAATCAGAGGACATAACTCTTGAGAATTATCTCCCATGTCGTATAGAACTTCTCAAATCTAACACAGTTTGCGCTACCCATTCAGCTAGCATAGAAGCAGATACAAAGTGCAAATGCTACATGTATTTCGAACATATGTAATCCTGCAATACTTGCTTTAAACACACTACTTGGAATGTACGTATATAATCCTTTAACACTTACTTCAAACATACTAATTGGAACAGATACAATCTTTTAACACTTACTTCAAACATACTAATTAGAACATATCTAATCTTTTAACGCTTACTTCAAATACACTACTTGGAAATACATAATCCTTTGACACTTACTTCAAACAAAGTAGTTGGAACAGATAGTCAGTTTTAATATTTTCTTCAAACACACTAGTTGAAACAGATACATTCCTTTAACATTTTCTTTGAATATATTGATTGGAACAAATGTGATCCTACCGCTGACTTCAAGCATACTGATAGATACAGATACAATCTTAACATTTATTTGGAATACACTGTTAAGAACGTATCAACGATTTAATCTTTGATAGCACAAGCCCAGCATAATCAGATGCAGTATCTGACCAACATTACTTACTAGAAAGAAAAACCTCATATAGAAATATTTCGTGATGATCTAATATCATGGAACACTTTCTTTTTTTAAAAAAAAAGCATGTGCTTTTTTGAGACGGAAAACTTTGAAAATTCGAGATAAATGGTTTCGATATAATGTTTTGAGACAAATAAGTTCGAATAGTGTTTGGTTAACAACAAAAACATGATGGGCGAAAAAGAATCGTTATTAATGAATTATAAAAGAAGTCCTTGTTATTGTGTTTCTTTATTTCATGCTTGCGTTAGTTTAGTCGTACGTCAGAAACTGGTATTGTATTACTTCATTCTTTTTCTGTTGAAGTTCTATGCGTTCTAAAAAAAATAAATAATAATAAAACCCTTCCCTAGAAACAAACCAAACCAACCAAACAAGAAATGTTTGTACCAGTGCAACCCCCCCCCCCCCCCCCCCAAATTTCAACAACATCATTACATTGAAGAACATTCCCTCAAAGGTCATGTAATTTTTTTGTAAAATGGTAGTCATTTATCTTTATAAAATCATGATTTTGTAGAAAAAGTGGGCCCATTTTGTTATATCATGTCATCATTGTTAGTTGTTGCACAACTCTCAATCTGACACAAAACAGAAATCTTTGCAGAGATAAACCAAAAATGTTTAAAGGCCACACATCAAACAAATCAATCTGGAAAATTTGATTTTGTCACCCACTTCTGTACACTCCACGGATCAGCGGGCCTGTAGACTGGGGTACTGTACCAAACAATTATCATTATGATTAACATTACTAGTATTAGTATTACTACAGTACTACTGCATGTGACAAAAATTAAATAAACGAATTAAAATAAACAATGCAAAACAAAACAAACGAACAAAAAAACAATCGCTAATACTAAATGAAAGCAAATGCATCAACTAAAAAGACGAATAAATAAATAAACAAATAGATAAACAATAAACAAATAAATAAATAATAAACAAATGAATAAACAAACAAATAAACAAATAAATAAACAAGCACGCAAAGAAACGCTTATACGAGTATCATCAACCATTCTCATTCAAAACAAATTGTGCACTTGCAAGTTTTAAGCTCACTATATATTCGCAGCCGCATTTGTACTATGCACAAAGCACAATGATTAAAAAACAAATACAGTCCCAAATCGCATTGATTCACAAACTTCCAAAGTTCCCTTCATTGACTTTGTAAGGTGCATTTATATGCTTGTGATTATTTACACAGAAACATACTATGCTACAAGCACCAATGCTAAGGAAAGCGCGGCGTTAGCGTATATGAATCACATCATTATTTTTTTAAGCGCGGCGTTAGCGTATGTGAATCACATCATTAACTTTTTAAGGTGCCTATGCTTGTGGCTATTTGCACGGTAGCATGCAGTGTGTCTACTGGCAGATTGGCAAGTAAGCATACACAGGCGCGCGTGCACATGTGATGATTAGACTTGGCTCGCCGCATAATTTCCATCACGCAATGCTTGAGACAAACCCACAGAAATGCACATGTTTGCACATGAAAGATGCATAGTGCGCTTAGTGTGTAGTCTCGCTCGCTAGACGAGCGAGTGCTCAGAGAACGGGGTGGTAAGCATAGAGACAGAGGTTTACAGGTACGTTTTTTTTTATATATATAACAATCAGTGCAAAAGTGTGTGTGTGGGTGGGTGGGTGGGTGCGTGTATGTGTGTGTGCGTGTGTGTCTGTTG
>CM060308.1:39657509-39667509 GCA_030674185.1 Monoplex corrugatus
CACAACGGGAAAGCTGGAGGGAAAGAGAGCACCAGGTAGACCCAGGGAGAAAATGCTAGACAGACTTGCGGAGTGGCTGAAGACGAGGAGGGTGGAGGAGATGCTAGGGGCAGCGAGAGATAGAGACAGATGGAAGTCCATGATCGCCAACGCCATGTGGCAGGGCACCTGATGATGATGATGATGAACCCCATGCACAGTGGCAACACTATGTAAAACTGTACCGGAGTTTGTGGCTATCTAATCAGCGTAGAAAATGAAACAGAAAACAAATCCTTGTCTTTCCTCATTTTGTACTCGTCCTTTATCTTAAGAAGTGTCTGTGGACTATTAAAAAAGTGAGTATGTTGTATAGAAACTAGTTGGCGATTTAGAAAAGTCAAACTAGTTAAACTACTGAATATTATGAATTTGGGTAATCTATCTATCTATCTGTCTATGTATCTATGTATCTATATATCCATCTATCCATCCATCCATCTATCTATCTATCTATCTATCTATTATCTATCTATCTATCTATCTATCTATTATCTATCTATCTATTTATCTATCTATCTATCTATCTATCTATCTATCTATCTACATGTGTTTTCGAACCGTGTATGACGTCTTCTTCTGGTGATGCACAGAAACATAATATCAAATTAATGAATGACGGAAATGTATGACATATTGTCTTTCTTTAACTTGTGAAAGTGCACAATGTGTCTGCAAAGAAAAACAAAAACAAACAAATTTGCTCAGCAAGGAAAGGAAACAAGTCAAATGCCAAGGCCTTGTACTTTCTGATAAACAGCTTAGTTATACATATTTCCACATCTTTGTGGTATAGCCGGCTCTTCTGATCTTCACCCTTGCTTGATGAATGGATGCTGGATGTCTTCCAGGTGATCTATACTTGTCTCCTTTCCTGATAAACATCCCATAAAATGGCATTGTATTGCAAGAAGGAGCAGCCCACTGACGTATAATTAGTCTTCTGGCTTGACAATGCTCTTCGTAAAAAAGAAAGGAAAAGACTGATGCTTGCTTCAGAACAATAGATGAACCTTTGAACCATGTTGTGGGTAAGAAGTTTAAAAAAAATTGAAAAACAAAAAAGCAATGCCACTTCCACCGCAGCAACAACAACAACGACCTCATCAACAGCAGCAACAACAACAACAACAATCAGCACAACAACAACACCCCCCCCCCCCACTCCCTTTGCTTGATAAAACGACTATCGAGTGGCGATTGGAGCTTGGGAGGTGACTGTCCGGAGGGTGGCGAGACATTGGTGATCTGACTTCTATAGCTATCTGCACCTTCGTGGTGTTCCTTATTGACTTAACTCCCATGGCAGGATATTTATACTGGGGATCGGAAACCCAAGTGCACTATTACAAAACCGCCTCATATCAGATACAAGAGATTTCCCACAAACCAAAACAGTCAACCACTCAGGAGCCAATGGGCTCACCTTGTCCGCATTAGCTCTCTTCCCATTTTCATTATGTGCCAGCTACGCATATGATCCAGATCAGGGTTATGGAAAGTAAAGCAGCAAGAGAGAGGAGTAAAATCCTACATCAGAAAGCTGACCTGAGAGTACTGAGACCTTTATCACCATCACTGTGTTACGGTTATGGCACTGCATCCACCTTCATTCCTGTAGCGATCTTTACCACTATCACTGTGTTACGCTTATGGCACTGTATCTACCTTCATTCCTGTAGCGATCTTTACCACTATCACTGTGTTACGGTTATGGCACTGTATCTACCTTCATTCCTGTAGCCATCTTTACCACCATCACTGTGTTACGGTTATGGCACTGTATCTACCTTCATTCCTGTAGCGATCTTTACCACTATCACTGTGTTATGGTTATGGCACTGCATCTACCTTCATTCCTGTAGCGATCTTTACCACTATCACTGTGTTATGGTTATGGCACTGCATCTACCTTCATTCCTGTAGCGATCTTTACCACTATCACTGTGTTATGGTTATGGCACTGCATCTACCTTCATTCCTGTAGCGATCTTTACCACCATCACTGTGTTATGGTTATGGCACTGCATCTACCTTCATTCCTGTAGCGATCTTTACCACTTCACTGTGTTATGGTTATGGCACTGCATCTACCTTCATTCCTGTAGCGATCTTTACCACCATCACTGTGTTATGGTTATGGCACTGCATCTACCTTCATTCCTGTAGCGATCTTTACCACTATCACTGTGTTATGGTTATGGCACTGC
This sequence comes from Monoplex corrugatus, assembly GCA_030674185.1. NCBI lineage: Eukaryota > Metazoa > Mollusca > Gastropoda > Littorinimorpha > Ranellidae > Monoplex > Monoplex corrugatus. The sequence goes on from CM060308.1 coordinate 39,659,759, forward strand.
ATCTACCTTCATTCCTGTAGCGATCTTTACCACTATCACTGTGTTATGGTTATGGCACTGCATCTACCTTCATTCCTGTAGCGATCTTTACCACCATCACTGTGTTATGGTTATGGCACTGCATCTACCTTCATTCCTGTAGCGATCTTTACCACTATCACTGTGTTATGGTTATGGCACTGCATCTACCTTCATTCCTGTAGCGATCTTTACCACCATCACTGGTTATGGTTATGGCACTGCATCTACCTTCATTCCTGTAGCGATCTTTACCACCGTCACTTTACGGTTATGGCACTGCATCTACCTTATTCCTGTAGCCATCTTTACCACCATCACTGTGTTACGGTTATGGCACTGCATCTACCTTCATTCCTGTAGCCATCTTTACCACCGTCACTTTTACGGTTATGGCACTGCATCTACCTTCATTCCTGTAGCCATCTTTACCACCATCACTGTGTTACGGTTATGGCACTGCATCTACCTTCATTCCTGTAGCCATCTTTACCACCATCACTGTGTTACGGTTATGGCACTGCATCCACCTTCATTCCTGTAGCGATCTTTACCACTATCACTGTTTACGGTTATGGCACATGCATCTACCTTCATTCCTGTAGCGAATCTTTACCACCATCACTGTGTTACGGTTATGGCATGTATCTACTTCATTCTGTAGCGATCTTTACCACCATCACTGTGTTACGGTTATGGCACTGTTCAACCTTCATTCCTGTAGCGATCTTTACCACCATCACTGCGTTACGGTTATGGCACTGTATCTACCTTCATTCCTGTAGCGATCTTTACCACCATCACTGTGTTACGGTTATGGCACTATATCTACCTTCATTCCTGTAGCGATCTTTACCACCATCACTGTGTTACGGTTATGGCACTATATCTACCTTCATTCCTGTAGCGATCTTTACCACCATCACTGTGTTACGGTTATGGCACTGTATCTACCTTCATTCCTGTAGCGATCTTTACCACCATCACTGTGTTACGGTTATGGCACTATATCTACCTTCATTCCTGTAGCGATCTTTACCACCATCACTGTGTTACGGTTATGGCACTGTATCTACCTTCATTCCTGTAGCGATCTTTACCACCATCACTGCGTTACGGTTATGGCACTGTATCTACCTTCATTCCTGTAGCGATCTTTACCACCATCACTGTGTTACGGTTATGGCACTGCATCCACCTTCATGCCAATATTCTACCTTGCCTCAAAGAATATACACAGAAAAGCCCTTAAATCTAATGAGTAAAAATGGAATCGTCCAAAGATAAATAATTATTGCTTTGTGTTTTCCAATTTTTGGTTCAGTTTCAGTGTCTCAAAATACCGCCTCTGGGCTTAAAATGCATGTACATTCCATATGCACTGATGTCATGGAGAAATTCGAAAATGATCACGACATAAGCCATAAGCCTGCACAGAAGTCTTACGGACTGGCAAGTTCTTGAATTCCAACCTCATGTATGAGTTTTATATATAATTGAGTCAGTTTGTCATGGAACAATCTACGCTATAAAGCAATGAAATGTATATCTCACACTGATAAATTAAAAAAAAAAAACACGCGGCAATGCATGGAAACATCAATCGCCCCCCCCCCTCCCCCCTTTCCTTTCCCCGCTAATAATAAACTTACACAACCAACGTTTTACATAATCACAAATAATAATTTAGTCAGTTTCTAATGAAGAACGCCACTATGATCTGGACCATAATCTAAAATACAGTCAAACATACCCTCTCGTCAATATTTTTCACATTCTACAGTTGGGGGAAGGGGGTGGGGAAGAAACATCGTTTAAACAGAAGAAAACACATGAATGCTGAAATAGCACAGTCCATGTTGACAATGATGGTTGATAAATGATGATGGACTTAGATATACCTGTGTGTGGGAGGTTTCTGTATTTTTTTAAGGAATCTCTGTATTTTTAAGGAGGTCTCTATATTTTTAAAGTAATTTCCAGCCTTCCCATATTTTTCTTTGATGCGCGTATGCGTAGTGTTTTGCCCACACTGTGAAGACAGTATGTTGCTGCACACCGTGCATACGGTCCGTGCGTATGTTGGGCGTTTTTGTGTTTCCATAAGCTACCGGACACTGACATGACTGCACAAAATCTTTAACGTGCATATTTGATGTTTTGCACGCGTATACACACGAAATGGGTTTAGGCGCTTAACAGACCTGAACACGCGTTGACCTGAGAAATCGCGGAAAAAAATTTCCATCCTTTACCCACCACGCACGCGGTAGGCATCATCATCGTCGTCGTCGTCGTCGTCGTCGTCGTCGTCGTCGTCATCATCATCATCATCATCATCACCACCACCACCACCATCACCACCTTTATCATCATCATCATCATTACATGCCTTGCCGCATGGCGTTAACGACCATGGCCCTCCATACGACTCTCTTTTCGTCGCTACAAGTACATCTTCCACCTTTTCTGTTCCCATCCACTCCACCAAATCCCCCGTTCAATATTTTCTCCCTGGGTCTATCAGGCGCTTTTTTTTTTTTTCTCCTTCCAACTTTCCTGTCGTGACTGAGTGCTATTATTTCAGCAGGCAGGATCAAACCCCAGACCTTCCGACTGGAAACCTGATGTCTTACCCACTTGACTACCGTACCCTTGGAAACATGATTTAACCCTCTGACTCCCTCACCCTATCTACCAGCTTCCTGCAGGAAGCTGGTGAATAGGGTGAGGGAGTCAGAGGGTTAAGTTTTTGCTCTGCTGGCACGGTTGACAATACAGGATGCTAGGAGGACAGTGAACAGGAGTCAAAGGGTTAATAATTAAATCAAATATAAAAGATCGCTGACTTCACATGATCCACGTGGAAATTAATGTTTAACGAATAATACTGGATTTGTTGGACATAGTTGTGTGTGGGGAGATCTGTGTGTGAATGATATGCAGACAGGCAGGCAGATCCTGGCACAACGTGTGTGTAAAATAGAAAAATAATGATAAAAGATGAGACACCTCCCGGTGTGTTTGTTGCCTTGGGGGGGCCAGTTCTCGCTGTGTATTGAGCGTAATGAGGCATTGGTGATATTGTACTCTTATATCGATCTGTGTGTGTGTGTGTGTGTGTGTGTGTGTGTGTGTGTGTGTGTGTGTGTGTGTGTGTGTGTGGAGTGTGTGTGTGTGTGTGTGTGTGTGTGTGTGTGGTGTGTGTGTGTGTGTGTGTGTGTGAGAGAGTGTGTGTGTGTGTGTGTGTGTGTGTGTGTGTGTGTGTGTGTGTGTGTGTGTGTGTGTGTGTGTGTGTGTGTGTGTGTGTGGTGTCCTGATTCTAATATTATATCTGTATGTGTGCAGTTTGGTTGTTTCTTTCTTTCTTTCTTTCATTCTTTCTTATTTTATATTTTTCAATTGATTTTTGATAAGCATGTTTCGTCAAGCTTTGGAAAAGCAGGTTTCAAATATTAATGATGGATGTCGCAGTGCGCATGGCCAATAACGAATTTACTTGTTTGTTTGTTTGTTTGTTTGTCTGTCTCTTTGTGTATTTCCAACAATGACAGGTCCATTCAGCCGTTTCCCGTTTCTTATAGATAGGCCTACATCAGTTGTGTTTTGAAAAAAAAAGTTATCAACGTACTAACACAGCGTGCGCATACACGCACACACGCACATGCACATATTTTACACAAGCACAATACACACATGTACACACATATACACACACACAAACACACACACAAACACACACACACACACACAAAGCAGAACAACAACAACAACAACAAAACCACTACTGTAAATAACCAGCTGCGTGATGAACAGTTGACAAGAGATGTTCGTATCAACCATTTTGCCTTGAACAGCAATGGTTGAACTTGGTAAATCACCACCCTAAAATAACACGCCATCTGTCCCCCGGGCAATGGCAGTCAGAAAGAGGGGCTATTAATGTCCATCTAACAGCAGCACACTTGCAAATAACACAGCCAGCGTTCAGTTCGCACATTTAACCTTAACCCTTTCACTCCCTCACCCTATTTACCAGCTTTTTGCATTATCAGCCATGGTCATCATCCTCATCATGTGCTCTGCTGTGTGGTGTTGGCGTATCATGGCCTTCTATACGAATCTATCCTTTGTCGTTGCAAGTATATCTCCCCAACCCTCTCGGTCTTCATCCACTCCGCATGTCCGTCCAATATTTTCTCCCCGAGACTAGCAGGTGCTTTGTTCCCTCCAGCTTTCCTGTTGTGACCAGGGGCTCTAATTTCTTTTGCCTTCTAAAATGTCCTATACATGTTGTCTTTTCCTAATTTTCTTTATTAATGTTCTTCTCGTGTCTGCCTCCTTCAAGACTGTCTCGTTTGTTTCCTTTGCTGTCCATGGAACTTTTAACATTCTTATTAAAAACCACGTTTCAGCTGCCTCGATCTTGTTCTGACTTTGCGTGTTGACTGCCCACGCCTCACATCCATACAACAGTATCGGTTCTATACAACACTGAAGAACTGTCCTCCTGATGTTAAATGATAAGCATTTGTTAGTAAGAAAGCTTTTTCATTTTCTTGAACTCTGATTTAGTTTTGCCGATTCTGCTGGCTATTTCTAATGTTTATCTGCCGTCTGATGAGGTGACTGTTCCCAGATATTGAAACTTATCAACTTGTCTCAATGTTGTGCCATTTTCTTTTATTTTGCATGAGGGGATTTCATAGATTTTACTGATTACCATGACTTCAGTCTTCTTGCCATTCAGCTCCAGTCCTTTATTTGTGCTTTATATTCACAAGATTTTGTTGGTCTTTTTCATTTTCTGCAATTAGAAAAGATCGGCCACGGTAGCAAAGCAAAACTGTAACACTTTCACTTCCTTGTGCTACCCACCAAATTTCTTCATTATTAGTCATGACAGAGAAGAAAAACTTTCTTGTTTTTTTAATGATTACCATGACTTCAGTCTTCTTGCTATTCAGCTCCAGCTCTTAATTTGTGCTTTATATTCATAGGAAATTGCTGGATGGGGTGAGTGAGAGAAAGTGTTAATCTACAGGATACTGGTGGGTAGAGTGAGGGAGAGAAAGTGTTAATCTACAGGAAGTTGATAGAACAGACGAGGGAGAGAAAAGGTTAATCTATGAATTTGGTGTATAGGATGAGGGAGAGAAAGGATTAATTTACAGGAAGTTGGTGAATAGAATAATGGAGACACAGACTTAATCTACAGGAAATTGGTGGATGGGTGAGGGTTAACCTAGAGCTACTGACGGATACAGCTAGGGAGAGAAAGGGTCATTCTACAGGAAGTTGATAGATAGGTTGAGGATGAAAAAAAATGTTAATGTACAAGGAGTTCGTGGACAGGGTGAGGGGAGGGGAGGAGAAAGTATTAACGCTTTTAATCCAGCACCCTGTCCACCATCATCCTGCATTGTCAACCATGCCAGCAAAGCAAAAATTTAACCCTTTGACGCCCTCACCCTATCCACCAGCTTCCTGCAGGAAGCTGGTGGACAGGGTGAGGGAGTCAACGGGTTTAATTTTTTTGAAGTTGTTTGATAGGGTGTGGGAGTCAAAGAGTAAATTCACAGGTTCACAGGATGCAAATAATTATATAGAGTGACGAAAAGAAAGAGTTAATCTACGAGAAGGAAACTGGCAGATAGAGCGAGGAAGAAATAGGGATAACATGTAAGACGCTGGATGATAGGGTGAGGGACAGAAAGGGTTAAGATGTAGTAGAGAGCAAGTGAATAAAGTTGGGCAGTAAAAAAAGCAGTAACCTTTCAGATTCGCTTTATGGCGTACATGCAGCTACCACAAACGACAAAACGACATAAAACGGAGAATATGCTCTAAGTGGCTTTGCAACGCTTTTTAATTTAAATCTTTTCCACTTTCCACCACAGGATTCGTGACACTAAACGAACTAATCAAATCAACTAACAAACATACCTACTTCAAACACATAGATGCCGCCAACATGGACTTGGATAAAGACATATTAGGATTAACTGAAGTGAGCTGACAATATTTATTTTTATTTGTTTGTTTCTTGTTGTTGTTGTTTTTTGTTTTGTTTGGTTTTGTTTGTTTTGACTTGAGATCAGCGTTTCTGTCTTTGCCCATGTGCAGGATATCAGCTCTAAGTAGTAGAACTCTTTGTTGCTGTTAATTCTTTTAATGAAACTAGTTGGTAAAGTCAGTATTCTTTCTTGACCAGGCAGATTGTTCTATCGAGTAAAAAGGCAATTTTTTTTATAACTTGTTTTTGTTTGTTGTTATCTTTTGCAAGGGAGACAACTGCACTTTCCTTCTCTTGGTGTTGTACCAATAATATATTCACGTCGATCTTATTTGAAACGACATGGACAAACATACTGCATGCATTACTCTCTCTCTCTCTCTGTGTCTCTCTCTCTGTCTCTGGCACACACACACACACGCACACACGCACACACACACACACACACACACACACACACACACACACACACACACACACACACACACATACACACATTCTCTCTCTCTCTCTCTGTCAATATATCTCTGTATATAACTCTCTGTCTGTCTGTCTGTCGGTCTGTCTGTCTGTCTGCCTGTCTCTCTCTCTCTCTCTCTCTCTCTCTCTCTCCTCTCTCTTTCTTCTCTCTCCCCTCTCTCTCTTTGTCACTGTCTTCTCTCCCTTTCTTTCTTTCTTTCTTTCTCTCTCCCTCCCTCTCTTTCTCTTTGTCTCTCTCTGTCTGTCTTCCTATCTGTCTGTTTGTCTCTCTCTTTCTTTCCTCTCTCTCTCTCTCTCTCTATCTCTCTCTGTCTTTCTGTCTTTTTCTCTTTCTGCCTCCCTCCCTTGCACGAGTGAACAAACTTGCATTCGAGCCATGGTACTTGCTTGAAATCATAAAACATTTTGATGATATCTGTTGAAAAGTTTTGCCTCATTTTGTTTGAGGTGTGGTAGTTGATTGGGTCCAACAATTTATGCGTCTGAGGTTTATATTATAAACATTAAACATGTACAAAAGTATGTTGTAATGAATATGGGGGAATAAGCGCCAGAGGAAAATCTGACGAGGGAAAATTTCTCAGTATGACACCGTTCGTGATAGATCAGGATGCAATTTTACACGTCTGTTGGGCTAACTGGTGGGATAGGGTGATAATTGCTTTGTGGGGTTTATTCCCTTTGCCAGGACTCTTGTCTGTTTGTTTGTCTGTCTCTGTCTCTGCCTCAGGTGTCTGTCTCTGTGTTTACGTGAGAGACAGATCTTCGTTCTCTGTCAATCTGTCTCTGTCTCTGTCTGTCTGTCTCTCTGTCTGTCTGTCTGTCTGTCTCTGTCTCTGTCTCTGTCTGTCTTTGTCTCTGTCTCTCTCTCTGTCTCTCTGTATGTATGTCTGTCTGTCTGTCTCTCCTCTCTCTCTCCTCTCTCTCTCTGTCTGTCTCTGTCTGTCTATCTGTCTGTCTGTCTCTCTCTCTCTCTGTCTCTCTCTGTCTCTCTCTGTCTCTCTTCTCTCTCTGTCTGTCTGTCCTCTCTCTCTCTCTCTCTGTGTTTCTGTCTGTCTATCTGTCTGTCTGTCTCTCTCTGTCTCTCTCTGTCTCTCTCTGTCTCTCTTTCTCTCTGTCTCTCTGTCTGTCTGTCTGTCTCTCTCTTTCTCTCTTATGTTTCAGTTTCTATTATGCTGTCCTCACATTTTATGGTTCTTTTGTTTCATGCAGATTATGTACGAATCCAGATAAATAT
>CM060308.1:39675009-39682509 GCA_030674185.1 Monoplex corrugatus
TCTTTGACAGGAAAATTCCAGCCTTGTTTTGTGCATACAATAGATTTGTTTTTCTTAAAGTCTTGGTTACAAACAAACAAACAAAAATCGGGCGGTGCTGCACTGCGAGGAGAGCAGCCCAAGTTTACCATGGTAAATCCACTATGACACAACAAATGGATATGAATGAATATGAATATGATATCTTGAGTTCAGTCTCAGCCCCGAAACAATTAAAAATTGGCCTGTTTGCTGCCCATCTTTACGTTTGGGTTCTTTGCATATATGGAATAGTAAAGATTATCATTATATGCTTTGTATCCGTCTAGTGGTGTCAGCTTAGTGTTTCAAAGTTTTCACGTACGTCCTTCCTCGTTCCACTCCTCTGTTCAAGACCACGCCAGGGCACAGGGTTTTACGCAGGTTTAGGGGCTCTGTCAGAGAATTGCTGGTAGATTTTGGGTGGAGCGCATATGGGATTGTCCGAGTGCACTAAATCCCTCTTGAACAAACTGCAAACTTCAAACTCCTAAATTCGAAAAAAGAAACAAAACAAAACAAACAAAAACCCCAGTTAATTCCCTCTTCCTCTTGATTTATCCAGATAAAACCGCAAAAGCAAAAAAAAAAAAAAAAGAGACTGGTACATTTTACATGGTACATTTGAATCCCTGCACTAAAAGTCAAGTCTAATTGAGAACTAATTCCTGAATATATATCTAGAATTAAGTATAAGCATAACTGGTCCATTTAAACTCCATCTTTCTCTTGCAGGTGAATAACCCTCTTTCCTGAATGCAGCTATACTCTAATTACTTACTTATGTTCACTTTTAACTGAATTTCAGGCGTAGACGTTACATGATGCGAACTGCTTAGATGTGTCTGCAATCCTACATCAGTTTCAGACAGTGAAGGAACACAACCTGACATGGGTAATAGAAACATCTCAGAATATTCATGTCTTCCTCAACTAATAACGTCAAACACTAACTCGATAATGATCAAAGAAAACAAAGCCGGGTTGAGAGAGAGAGAGAGAGAGAGAGGAGAGAGAGGGAGGGAGGGAGGGAGACGGAGAGAGACAGACAGAGAGAGACATACAGAGAGAGACTGAGAAACAGACAGACAGACAGAGGCAGAGGCAGAAACAGAGACAGAGAGAGGAGACAGAGACAGAGGCAGAGACAAAGACAAAGACAGAGACAGAGACAGAGACAAAAGACAGACAGACAGACAGACAGAGACACAGACAGAAAGAGACATACAGAGAGAGACAGAGAAACAGACAGACAGACAGACAGAGGCAGAAACAGAATCAGAGAGAGGAGACAGAGACAGAGGCAGACAGACAGACAGACAGACAGAGACACAGACAAACAGACAGAGACACAGACAGGCACAGAGACACAGACAGAGAGAGACACACACAAAGACAGACAGACACAGAGGAGAGAGAGAGAGAGAGAGAGAGAGAGAGAGAGAGAGAGAGAGAGAGAGAAAACAAGAGAGAGGAAGGCGGAACGAAATAAAAGAAAATGAATGCATCTTTATTGTCCAACGGTATAGATGCAAATGTACAGGCCAACTTACACATCCACCGTTTCTAATCTACTTACGAGCGTATATCAAACATAAGAAATGATAGCGAGACATTATAAAAACATTTAAAGAAAACAAGACAAAAAATTAACACAACAAAAAACTTAAAAAGTCAGAGATTTTATCATCAATACATAAAAGAAAAGAAAAGAAGAGAGAGACAGAGAGAGAGAAGAGACGAGAGAGAGAGAGAGAGGGAGAGAGAGATAAAGAGAGAGAATAATGCATACCCCAATATGTGTTCCTCTTCATATAATAAGCTTAAATTACAAAGATTCCTTCCAAATACTAGAACAGATCCAAAATGCTTTAGGTGTGCCTGCGCAATAGTACCTAGTATAAATGAAATAAAATTAAATAGAACAACATTTCAAAAGCCCACAAACAACAAACAAACAAACAGACTGACAAACACACTGAAGGACCTGATCAGATATTCTTCAAAATTCATACCTTGCTGCACGCATATGATGGGTTGCACTTGGTCAACCCAGGCCGAACGTCCTGACCCGACTTTTTATGAAGATTGACAAGGGGCCAGGAATCGACGCCCGCCAAGACTGAGAGAGAGAGAGAGAGAGAGATGAGAGAGAGAGAGAGAGAGAGAGGAGAGAGAGACAGACAGACAGAGAGACAGACAGACAGACAGACAGGACAAAGACAGAGAGAGAGACAACACACACACAGAGACAGAAAGAGTGAAAGAGAGAGAGAGTGAAAGAGAGAGAGAAAGTGAAAGAGAGAGAGAGGCTAGAAAGCAAGCGAGCGATGAGAGAGAAGAGAGAGAGAGAAAGAGAGAGAGAGAGACAGTGAAGAGAGAGAGAGTGAAAGAGAGAAGAGAGTGAAGAGAGAGAGACAGAAAGCGAGCGAGCGAGAGACAGAGAGAAAGACAGAGAGATAGAGAGAGAGAGTGGTGTGTGAGAGAGAGAGTGAAAGAGAGAAAGAGAGGAAAGAGAGAAGAGGACAGAAAGCGAACGAGCGAGAGAGAGAGAGAGAGAAAGACAGAGAGAAGAAGAGAGAGAGAAGAGAGGATAGACAGCCAGAGTATAGAAGCGAGAGAGAGAGAAGAGAGAGAGAGAGGGAGAGGGGTCACAACACAGACTATCAGTGAAAGCGGGAAGTGTCAGCGATCATGGCTAACCCAGCTGACCCCTATTCAGTGCCAGAATTTTCTGGGCTTTTTCACTTCCTTGGCAGCGCTTATGTGATAGACGTTTCCAAAACTTCATCTCTCGTCACGCATTATTAATCCTTGGGAAGGGGCGTCAGGCACCGGTCAATCTCTCTCTGTCTCTCTGCCTCTGTCTCTATCTGTCTCTCTCCCTCTCTGTCTCTGTCTCTTTCTCTATCTCTCTGCCTCTCTGTCTTTCTTCCTCCCTCTCTCTCTCTGTCTTTCTGTCGCTGTCTCTCTGTCTCTGTCTTTGTCGCTCTCTCTCTCTCTCTTCTCTCTCTCTTCTCTGTCTCTGTCTCTCGCTTCCTCTGTCTCTGTATCTCTCTCTGTGGTCACACAGATACACCAGACACACACACACACACACACACCACACAACTGACACATACACACTTATAGTGAAAAGACGTTAAATTAAAGAAACGAACGAACACATACACACTTACACTTACACTCACGCACGCGCGCACGCACGCGCGCACGCACGCACACACACATATTCTTTTCTCTCTCTCCTTCTATCTCTTTCTCAAAAACACACACATACACACAAACCACACACACACACACACAACATACACTCTCTCTCTCTCTTGTCGCTCTCTCTCTAGGTCTGTCTGTCTGTCTGTCTCTCTCCCTTGTCTCTCCTCTCTCTCTCTCTCTGTCGCTCTCTCTCTATGTTTGTCTGTCTGTCTGTCTGTCTGTCTCTCTCTTCTCTCTCCCTCTCTCTCTCTTTGTCAGTCTGTGTGTGTGTGTGTGTGTGTGTGTGTAGTGTGTGTGTGTGTGTGTGTGCATGCGTGCGCGTGTATGTGTGTTTGTGTATGTGTCTGCTTTTGTGTATGTGTGTATGTTTATATTTTGTGTATGTGTTTGTCTTGTGTGTTCTGTCCGTGTGCGTATGTACTGCCCCCCCCCCCTTTTTTTGTTTGTTTGTTTGTTTTTTCGTGTGTGTGTTCATGTGTATACGTTTGTATATGTGTGTGTATGTGTTTGTGTGTGTTTGTATGTGTTTGTGTGTATGTCTATATGTTTGTATGTAAATATGTGATTATGTGGCGTATAAATCTATGTATATATAGTGTGCATATGTACGTGTGTGTGCGCTTGCTTGGGTGTGTGTTTGTGCATGTATGTATGTGTGTGTGCGTGAATGCGTGGATGCATGCGTGCATGCGTGCATGCACGCGTAGGTGCGTGAATGCGTGAGTGAGTACGTGCACGTATATGACACGTGTGTGTGTGTGTGTGTGTGTGTGGTGTGTGTGTGTGTGTGTGTGTGCGTGCGTGTGTGTGTGTGTGTGTGTGTATGTGTGTGTGTGTTTGTACAAGAAATAACTTCAAGATTGGCAGAGCACCGCAAAGGTCACCAAGGACCTTTTTTTCTCTCCAACCCTCCATATATTTTTTTCTGTTTTTTTTTCAGCAGTGTCTTCCTTAAAGATTACTTGTTTCGTTGATGTTGTCACAAACCAGACAGTTCGTTTTGTCATGCAAAATATTATTTTTATTTTGTCTGTCAGTTCGTTTTGTCATGCAAAATATTATTTTCAGTTTGTCTGTCAGTTCATTTTGTCTTGTAAAATGTTATTTTTGATTTGTCTGTCAGTTCATTTTGTCTTGTAAAATGTTATTTTTGATTTGTCTGTCAGTTCATTTTTGTCTTGTGAAATGTTATTTTTGATTTGTCTGTCAGTTCATTTTTGTCTTGTGAAATGTTATTTTTGATTTGTCTGTCAGTTCATTTTGTCTTGTAAAATGTTATTTTTGATTTGTCTGTCAGTTCATTTTGTCTTGTAAAATGTTATTTTTGATTTGTCTGTCAGTTCATTTTGTTTGTAAAATGTTATTTTTAATACCTCTGTCAATTCATTTTGTCTTGTAAAATGTTATTTTTGATTTATCTGTCAGTTCATTTTGTCAAGCAAAAAATTATTTTCAATTTGTCTGTCAGTTCATTTTGTCTTATAAAATGTTATATTGGTTTCTCTGTCAATTCATTTTGTCTTGTAAAATATGTTTTAATTTGTCAATTCATTTTGTCTGATCTTGTAAAATATTTTTAATTTGTCTGTCAATTCATTTTGTCTGATCTTGTAAAATGTTATTTTCAATTTGTCAATTCATTTTGTCCTGTAAAATATTATTTTTAATTTGTCTGTTTTTTTTCTTCTGTTTTCTGGTTAGTTGGTGTTTGAGACATCGCAAGGGAAACAACCATGCTTTTACTCTCTAAGGGCTGAAAGACACCGTTGTCAGGACGTTCTCTGGACATGAACACTTATCTGGAATCGGTTCTTCAAAACGATACGTGCTAGCTCCCTGATCCAATTTCACTTTCTCTAGATAACGCGCCCGAGCGTGGAATGACTTCCACATGCACACTGACGTCACCGATGCCAAGTGATGGAGAGGATCCAAAATAATCATGACATAAGCTTTTAAGCCTGCACATGCCGCCTGGTTGTATAGAAGGCTACAGTGACGCTTGGCAACGTAACCACGCTCGCTCCTTGTGTTTGGGGGGTCATCTTTGTCTGTCTGTCTGTCTGTTTGTCTGTCTGTCTGTCTGCCTCTGTCTGTCTGTCTGTCTGTCTTTGGCTCTCTGTTTCTGTCTTGTTTGGGGGTCATCTCTGTCTGTCTGTCTGTCTGTCTTTGTCTGTTTGTCTCTCTATCTGTCTGCCTCTGTCTGTCTGTGCCTCTGTCTGTGTGTCTGTCTGTCTCTCTGTCTGTTTGTCTCTCTATCTGTCTGCCTCTGTCTGTCTGTCTGTCTGTCTTTGGCTCTCTGTCTCTGTCTCTCTTTCTGTCTCTGCTTCTCTTTCTGTCTCTCTCTCTCTCTCTCTCTCACTGTCTTTCTCTACCTCTGTCTTTCTGTCTCTCTCCCTGTTTCTGTCTCTGTCTCTCTTGTCTCCGTCTCTCTGTGTATCTCCCTCTGTCTCTGTCCCTCTCGGTCTCTGTCTCTATCTTTTCTGTTCCTCTTTGGGTCTGTCTCTGTCTCTGTCTGTCTGTCTCATTCATTCTCTCTCTGTGTCTGTCTTTCTGTCTTCTGTCTGTCTGTCTGTCTGTCTGTCTGTCTCTCTCTCTCTCTCTCTCTCTCTCTCTCTCTCTCTTTGGTTCTGTTTTTGTTTGAACCTTACCAGGAGAAACAACCTTTCTTGCCCTCTCTTGGGGCTGTGACGGTTTTTCTAACTTTGCTTTTGTTGTCGCTCCCTGGCAGTCATTCTCCGTATACAAACTCCTACCTTCATTTATAAAGAGAGAGACAGAGACAGAGAGACAGAGAGAGACACAGAGAGACACAGAGACACAGAGAGACACAGAGAGAGACAGAGAGAGAGTGACAAGACAAGATATGGCATGGAAAGCAGCATGGAAAGGACCAAATTGTTGGCCAGCCACCACACGACCGTCACTGCTGATATAACTATCCATGGACTGAAGCTAGGTACTGCTCAACAATTCACTTACCTGGGATCCATCATTAACCATGAGAGTCCCAAGTCAGTGAACCCCGTCCAGGGCAGCAAAGATTATAACAGCAGTGTCCATGCTGAAATTTGTGTCGAAGGACAAGAATATCTCCATGAAACACGTCATCGTCATCATCATCATCATCATCATCATCATCATCACCACCATCATCATCATCATGTGCCCTGCCGCATGGCGTTGGCGATTATGGGCCTCCATATGAACCTATCCCTTGTCGCTGCAAGTGCATCTTCCACCCTCTCTGTCCTCAGCCTCCCTGCAAGTCCGTACAACATTTTCTCCCTGGGTCTACCTGGTGTTCTCTTTCCCTTCAGCTTTCCTGTTGTGACCAGGTGCTCTATTTCCCCTTTCCTCATAAAATGGCTTATAAATGTTACTTGTCTTTTCCTAATCCTGTTTATCAATGATCTTCTTGTGTCTGCCTCCATCAAGACTGTCTCGTTTGTTTGTTTGTTTGTTTGTTTGTTTGTTTGTTTGTTTGTTTGTTTGTTTGTTTGTTTGTTTTTGTTTTTGTTTTTGTTTTTTGGGGTTTTTTGTTTGTTTGTTGTTGTTGTTTGTTGTTTTTTTTTTTGGGGGGGGGGGGTTGCCGTCCATGGAATTCTCAACATTCTCCTTAGAAACCACAGCAGATTTTCTGAAGGGCCAGCAGGAAGCTGGTGGATAGGGTGAAGGAGTCAAAGGGTTCATTTTTTGCAATTGGTGGAGAGGGTGTGGGAGTCAAAGGGTTAACAAGATTATAGCTGTTCCAGATTCGGTCCTCCAGGGAACTGTTAGAAAGAGAGACGGAGGTGAAGACTTACAGACACCACACACACACACACACACACACACACACACACACACAACACACACAACACACACACACAAACACCACACACACACACACACACACACACACACACACACACACACACACACACACACACACACACACACACACACAACCCATATACTGACAACTGTGTAGAATGAACAGAGAAACCATTTGAAGATAAACAGCTTCCGGCACACAGCGAACAGAGCTGGACAAATCTTGTGAACAGTTCTTCAGTGCGGCGCCCTGATAATTCTTCACAGAGCTAAGAGAGAAGAAAAACAAACCATAAAGAGTTAGAAGAAGAAGAAAAAGAAGAAGAAGGTGAAGAAAAAGAAGAACAAGAAGAAGAAGAACAACAACAATAACAACAACAACAACAACAACAGCAACAACAACAACAAGCAGAAAACAGCAGCAGCAATAGCAACAGATAAAGAGAACAA
>CM060308.1:39687509-39690009 GCA_030674185.1 Monoplex corrugatus
TTGGTTTGGATCTCTCTCTCTCTGACTTTCTCTCTCTCTGACTCTCTATCTCTCTGTCTCTCTGTCTCTCTCTCTCTCTCTACTCTCTCTCTCTGACTCTCTCTCTCTCTCTCTGTCCCTCTCTCTCTCTGTGTCCCTCTCTCTCTCTCTCTGTCCCTCTCTTTCTCTCTCTTATTTTTTAAAAGGTTTCTTGTATGGAAGGTTAATGATTTAGTAAGTCTCTATCATCGACAGGCATTTTGTGCCGTAAACCACGCTGGAAAAAACACGACTCTGGAACACATTTGGCTTGGTGGTGATGCTGTACTGGGGGAGGAGGGGTTAGGGGTGTGTGGGAGGGCTCCACACATTGCTTAGCATTCTGAAGGCGGTTTCGCACTAAGACTTATGTATGCTGTAAATGTTCGGGAAAAAATCTTCAATACTTAGAATTTGACGATGTTGATCATTCCCTTGAACGCCCATTCAGCTCCATTCTGATCATCCGTCCTCCTTATCGTTATCGTCGTCGTCATACATTAGCACTGCACCATCACCAGCACTTCTCTCGTCGTTCGTCGTCGTCACCATCATGATCGTCATTCTCTTGTCATCGTCGTCGTCGTCGTCATCGTCATCATCATCATCATCATCTCATCATCATCGATCATCATGTCTCTCATCATCATCACATCATCATCATTATCATAATCGACATCATCACTCCTATCACCGCGCCACTTTCATCCACGCCATTATTATCATCATTATCTTCCACATCACATGTCAACACCAATATCTCCATCCACCATCATCCTCGAGAAGACATCCAGAGCTAACAAGGCAATGACAACAAAACAACAAAACAACAAAAGCATACCAATGAACACCGAGATCAACCACAGCATAAGAGATCGTAACAACACCACCACAACAACAACCACAATTCACAAGTCGTAACACCACACCACCACCACCACCACCACAACCACCACACACCATCACAACAACAACAATAAGAACAACATAATAACAACAACAACCACAACAGCAACAAAACAGTCATCAGTCACAACAACGAGAAAAAACATCAAGAGCAACGCCGACAACAACCATCACCACCATCACCACCACGACCACCACCACAGTTTAACAACAACAACAACAAAAACAACGACAACAACAACAACAACAAGACAACGACAACAACAACAACAACAACGACAACGAACAACAAACAACAAACAACAACAACACAAGAAAAACAAAAACAACAACAACAATAACACCAAAAGCAAACAATCGTCGCTTATATCTGTATTGATAAGAAAAAGCCTGAGACACCAGCCACACAGGTGGTCCAGATCACAAACCCACACACAGCTAGTTATCACGACCCCGGTGTTCTCTTCTCTCCAATACGGATTCCATTTGCCAATGCTACTGAAATAGACAATAACATCGAAAGTGCATACATGTGCGCACTTCCTTCATAAAAGCGCTTCAAAGCCTAGGACATTGACACGCAGTCGATTTCCTTATTTTGCACACCAGCACATCCGCACACCCGCACACCCCGCCGCGCCGCGCGCGCGCACCCACACACACACACAACACACCACACACACACACAGAATCACCACACACACACAATCACCTACTCACACAGGAACATATACGCGCGCGCGCGCACGCACGCATACACACACACACACACACACACACACACACTCAAACACACAAACACAAATACACACAAATACACACACAACACGCACGCACGCACGCACCGCGCACACACACACACACACACACAACACACACAAACACACAAACACACACACACATACACACAACAACAACACACACGCACAAACACCACGCACGACGCACGCACACGCACGCACACACACACACACACACAACACACACACACACACACACACACACACACACACAACACACACACACACACACACACACACACCACACACATATCACACACACACACACACACAGCATATACAACACACATAATACCAGCATTCGAATAATATACTTGTCACTTTTATGTATTCTTGATGAAATATCTTATTTCGTTTGTGTTTTTATTGCCGTATTTCGTTGTTGTTGTTTCTTGTTTGTTTGTTAGTTAGTTTGTTTGTGTGGGTTTAGTGAGTCTAAAATGTCTTTTATTGTCCTTTTCCTCATTCATATTGCTTTTACTGCAACACAGTACTAGCTGCAGATGCATAACTTGACCTATGTACAAAACATCTACACTGTTGGAAAATAAGTAAAATAAATAATGTACAATTTCAAAAAAATATCACACAGATAGCCTATACGTACTCAAATAGAGTCAAGTATTCAAACACTCGCAAAAACATATACACACACACACATACATACACACTCTTGCATGCACACAATAGTAAAACGTAATTAGAACGAACGAACCCACACAAACACACGCACACAAAACACCACACACACAAAACACATACACCACACACACACA
>CM060308.1:39695009-39705009 GCA_030674185.1 Monoplex corrugatus
GACAGACAGACAGACAGAGAGAGATGATACAAACAGATAGACAGACAAACAGAGGCAGACACAGACAGACAGAGAAAGAGACAGAGAGACAGACACAGACAGACAAACAGAGAGTATAATAAAGAAAACAACGTAGAGATACAGACAGACAAGACAATAAGAGAGAAAGAGACATCCAGTGGTTCTCGCACCTTGTTCAGTCTGTCCTTCCAAAAATGCAAGACTAATTTTCTGCCATGTCAGTGGATATTTACGTGTGGGCGAGAGAGGTATGCGAGATGGGGAATGGGTATAAAAGCCATGGAAAGAAGTTGGAAAGAGAGAGAGAGAGAGAGAGAGAGAGAGAGAGAGACAGAGAAAGAGAAAGAGAGAGAAAGACAGAGAGACAGAGAGGAGAAAGAGAGAGAAGGAGAAAGAGAGAGGAGAAAGAGAGAGAAAGAGAGGAGAGAGAGAAAGACAGAGGAGAGGGGGAGAGAGAGAGAGGGAGAGAAAGAGACAGGAGAGAGAGAGACTGAGAGAAAGAAAGAGAGAAAGGAGAGGAGAGGGGGAGAGAGAGAGAGAGAAAAAAGAGAGAGAAGAGAGAAAAGAAGAGAATGAGAAAGAGCGAGCGGCGACAGAGACAGAGACGGAGACAGAGACGGAGACATAGTGCAATGTGTATGTTTCTTCACTGTTTTTCATTTCTTTGATTTCAAATTATCCTTCAATTTTCTCCTTGTTGCGAATCCATTCTCCCCCCCCCCCCCCCCACTATTTTCCCTCAAATCCGAAAGAACGTACAGCTTTCTTTATCACACCCTCTCCGCCCACTGCCCTCACTCTTCATCCCACCTTCATCACCCGACCTTGTCAGCCAAGCAATACAGTAAAAGAAAAAAAAGAAAAAAAACAGAATGTCCCCTTAGCGCCAAATAAAATGAGAGAACACAACACGCTCGTCGCATCAACTGGGAAGGCACATTAAATTCATCGGATTTAAAAGAAAAGCACATTAAGTTCATCAGATTAAAAAGTTAGGCACATCACGTTCATCTGATGGAAAAGGAAGGCACATTAAGTTCATCAGATTAAAAAGTTAGGCACATCACGTTCATCTGATGGAAAAGGAAGGCACATTAAGTTCATGAGAATAAAAAAGGAAGGCACATTAAGTTCATCAGAATAAAAAAAGGAAGGCACATTAAGTTCATGAGAATAAAAAAGGAAGGCACATTAAGTTCATGAGAATAAAAAAGGAAGGTACATTAAGTTCATCAGAATAAAAAAAGGAAGGCACATTAAGTTCATCAGAATAAAAAAAGGAAGGCACATTAAGTTCATCAGAATAAAAAAAGAAAGGCACATTAAGTTCATCAGAATAAAAAAAGGAAGGCACATTAAGTTCATCAGAATAAAAAAAGGAAGGCACATTAAGTTCATCAGAATAAAAAAAGGAAGGCACATTAAGTTCATCAGAATAAAAAAAGGAAGGCACATTAAGTTCATCAGAATAAAAAAAGGAAGGCACATTAAGTTCATCAGAATAAAAAAAGGAAGGCACATTAAGTTCATCAGATTAAAAAAAAGCACATTAAGTTCATCAGATTAAAAAAAAAAGCACATTAAGTTCATCAGATTAAAAAGGAAGGCACATTACGTTAAGTTCATCAGATTAGAAAGAAAAGCACATTGAGTTCATCAGATTAAAAAGTTAGGCACATCACGTTCATCTGATGGAAAAGGAAGGCACATTAAGTTCATCAGAATAAAAAAAGGAAGACACATTAAGTTCATCAGAATAAAAAAAAAGGAAGGCACATTAAGTTCATCAGATTAAAAATGAAGGCACATCAAGTTCATCTGATTAAAAAAAGAAGGCACATTAAGTTCATCGGATTAAAAAAGTAGACACATTAAGTTTATCTGGTCAAAAAGGAAGGCACATTACGTTCATCTGATCAAAAAGGAAGGCACATTACGTTCATCTGATCAAAAAGGAAGGCACATTAAGTTAAGCTCATCATATCAAAAAAGTAGGCACATTAAGTTCATCAGACTAAAAAGGAAGGCACGTTTAGCCATCAGATCAAAATGATAGGCACATTAAGTTCATCAGACTAAAAAGGAAGGTACATTTAGCCATCAGATCAAAATGATAGGCACATTAAGTTCATCAGACTAAAAAGGAAGGTACATTTAGCCATCAGATCAAAATGATAGGCACATTAAGTTCATCAGACTAAAAAGGAAGGTATATTTAGCCATCAGATCAAAAAGATAGGCACGTTAAGTCCATCAGATTAAAAAGGAAGGTACATTTAGCCATCAGATCAAAAAGATAGGCACGTTAAGTCCATCAGATTAAAAAGGAAGGCATATTAAATAAAGTTCATCAGATCAAAAGTGAAGACACGTTAAGTTCATCTGACCAAAAGACAAAGCACATCAATTCTCTGATTAAAAAAAAAGAAAGCACAACAAGTTCAGTTCATCTGATCAAGAGACAAAGCACATCAAATTAAGTTCATCTGACCAAGAGATAAAGCACATCAAGTTATTCAAATCAAAAAGGAAAGCACGTTTAAGTTCATCTAATCAAGAGACAAAGCACATCAAGTTAAGTTCTTCAGATCAAAAAGGAAAGCACATTAAGTTTAAGTTCATCAGATCAAAAAGGGAAAGCACATCAATTTAAGTTCTAGAGAGAAAAAAAAAGCATCTGATATTGTCAAGACGAAATGGTCACTTCCTGTTCTGAAACCTTTTCTGTTGATGCTTCAGACAGAGAGAGAAAGAGAGGGGAGGGGGGAGGGGGGAGGGGGGGGGGGGAGGAAACGAGAGAGAGCGAAGATCGATTAGCTCTCACAAAGTGATGCATCGCTCATGTTTCTTTTGAGTCTGTCCTCTCTAAAAATCGAAGACTAATTTTCTGACATGTGGATCGATAGTTTGAGGACGAACAGGGCAAAAGATAAACCAGAGAAAGGGGAGAGCGAGAGAGAGACAGACAGACAGACAGACAGACAGACAGACTGACAGACAGACAGACAGACAGACAGAGACAGAGAAAGAGAAAAGAGAGAGAGAGAGAAAGAGAGAGAGAGACTAAGACAGACTGAGAGAAAGACTAGGACAGACTGAGAGAGAGACTGAGAGATAGAGACAGATTGAGAGAGAGAGAGACAGAGAGACAGAGAGAGAGAGAGAGAGAGAGGGTCAGATTCAGGTGGTTTATTCACAAAAGCCACGGCCCTTTAGAAGGGAGTAGGACAAACCAAAACTGCACAATCATACATGTGATAATTATGTTGTAGCAATCTACATGTACGAGAAATATTTTTTACAGTTTCTTCGTTCGTTGAGGACAAAAGTAAAGAAGGTTCTAATAAAGCAAAGATTTTCAAGATAATTGTGTGGTATGATCTGCTTACTGACCCTTTAAGATTGGACACAAAGATGGATTTCCACTTTCTGTGTTTCTTTGCATAAAGGATATAGCACTTTATAAGCATATGATTGTGTCTGTAACGATAGTGATGGGTGTGTGTGTGTGCGTGTGTGTGTGTGTGTGTGTGTGTATGTGTGTGTGTGTGTGTGTGTGTGTGTGCGTGCGTGCGTACGTGTGTGTGTGTGTGTTGTGTGTGTTCGTTCGTTCTTTGATTTAACGTTTTTTCACTGTAAGTGATATTAGACGGATGTGTGTGTGTGTGTGTGTGTGTGTGTGTGTGTGTGTGTGTGTGTGTGTGTGTGTGTGTGTGTGTGTGTATGTGTGTGTGTGTGTGTGTGTTTGCGCGTGCGTGTTTGTACGTGTGTACGTGCATGTACGATTATGTGTACATGCGTGTATCTGTATCCATCCATACATAAATGCATATAAGTGCAAATGTCCGTCCATATGTACAAGTAACGGTGAAGTATTTTCGTCTTTCTCTTGATTCAAAAATTGTCTATCAAACTTTTTGTTTCTCACCCTAACCCGGAACAACATTCTTGAGTTTTCTTTGCTGCTTTCACCCACTCCCATCACCCTTTTCAATCCCTCTCCTTCCCCTTTCCCCTTCAATTCTGACTCTTTGGCCAAGAGGAAACGCATCAAAAGAAGTCAAAGACATTTCCTCTCAGCATCAGACCAAAATGGAAGGGCATACCAAGTTCCAGAACAAAATAAAGAAAAGATCTGTGATACTGGCGGGACAAAACGGTCACCTTCTATGCCAAAACATTTCCTCATGGTGTCAACAAACAAAAGAAAAGAAAAAAAAGAAAGAAAAAGTAAAAGGAAAAGATAATCAAAAACAAACAACAAAAAAAGAACAAGAAATGATTTGTTATTTCTCTCAGAGTGGCTTATCAATCATTGCCGTTTTGTTTGTTTGTTTGTTTGCTTGCTTATTTGTTTGATGTTTGTTATTGTTGTTGTTGTTGTGTTTTAGTCCCACGTCCTTCTTCCCAACATTGAAGACAAAGTTTCTGAAAAGCCACGCTAATCAATTCTTTTTTTCTTTATCCTCTCTCCTCGCCCTTCTATAAATAGACCAGTGCAAACATTGTCATCAACAACAGTAAGAGATATAAGAGAACAAACACGAAAAACACTTTACAATGCTGAAGACCCCAGCTCTTCGCACATAAACAAATTCAGTCTCAAAAACCAAGTCATCTCTTTTCCTCTTGCTCTATTCAAGGTTAAAATCTCTCCTCTGATCAACTTGCCTTGGTAAATGAGACACAGGATTTCTGAAACATTCCTCCTTCATTCGGCATCCTCTTGCGTGCACTTGGTTACGCTGATTATCAATACACAAATCCGTGCGTACCTTTAAGACCTCTGCCATAATTATTTTGGATCTACATCACATGGCCAAAAATGTCTGCTCAATTTCTTGCAACACCATGAAGCAAGATCGTGTTTCCAACTTTTACGTTCTGAAGAAGAGTGTGGCTTGCAAGGCACTGGATGTCTACTCATCAAATGTCAGCTTAGTTTTACAGGACACGTCGTTAGTATGGGAAAACAATCAAATCCCAATGATGCTCCCGTACAGAGAGCTAAAGCAAAGAAATAGAGTGATCAAAGAAGACCACTAAAGCGACTCAAAGACACTCTGACGGCCAACCTCATCAACTGCGGCATCAACACTATCAACTGAGAAGACACCAATGGCAACAAAGCATGCAGGTGACAGCAACAATTACTGACTTGTTAGCGCATAGGGTTTTGTGCAGGCTCAGGGAGTCAGCCAGATAATTCCTGGCAGATCTGGTTGAAGCACATATGGAGTTGTCCGAGTGCAACAAATCCCTCTTGAACAAACTCCAAACTCCAAACTCCAGCCCTTCCAGTCCCAAGAGAGATAACCGCTGTCTTGACAAGAACAACAAAGCGGTGTCACCTGAACATTCCGTACAGTCGAGCCATAGAGGAACTACGCTTTAAACTTTGACTAGAAACAAGTTTCATCCAATCGTTATGTCATCAACGTTTGCCACTCAATTCTTCCTCTATCAACTTCAATCGTAATGTCTTGAGTATCTGCCATTCAGGTCTTCTTCTCTGTCAGCTTTAATCGTAACGTCTTTAATATCTGCCACTCATGTCCTCCTCTGTCAGCCCAGTCATAATGTCTATTTGCCACTAAGGTTTTCCTCAGTCAATTTCAATCGTAATGCCATTGAGGTCTTCCTGTCAACTCCAATCGTAATATCTTTAATATTTGCCACTCATGTCTTCCTCTGTGAATTTCAATCGTAATGTCTGAAATATTTGGCACTCAAGTCTTCCTCAGTCAGATCCAATCGTAATGTCTTTAATGTTTACCACTTAAGTCTTCCTGTCAACTCCAATTGTAGTGTCTTTAGTATATACCACTTCGGTCTTCCTGTCTACTCCAATCGTAATGACTTTAAAATTTGCCACTCATGTCTTCCTGTCTACTCCCATATTAATATCTTTAATGTTTGCGACTCAAGTCTTCCGCTGTCAACTTCAATCGTAATGTCTTTAATATTTGCCACTCAAATTTTTCTCTAAGCTTTGTACAATCCAATCCAAATATCTGTAATATTTGTCACTCAAGTCTTCCTGTCAGTCCCAATCGTAATGTATGTAATGTCTGCCACTCAAATCTTCCTCTGCCAGTCTCAGAGGCGGAAATCTTTCAAGATACCCTGACAGTAATTGTAGTGTGTCATGGCGGTGCCACGGTCAAACCGTACAATCCAACGGCCTTTTTCGTCGTCATCACGAGTGGTTTCCATCAGACAGAAAACAATGTCCGAGTCTCACGCTCGCAGAAACTGGAGAGTACAAATGAGTGACAACATCTAAAGACATCTGTGATTCTGAATTAAATCCAGACAGATTAATTTTAAGCTTGACGGTTCAAAAGGATGGGCACTCCAAATCAACAAGTAATGAAACTTCCTACGAAACAGAGACAGTCGTCAGTCTAGACTTCAGTGAAGCCGTACTCTTGAGATTACTCGACGACAGTTAGGTATTTGTTTGGGATGATAATGACTGACTGCCTCGTCTTCTGACGCGAATGTCTTTGGTCTGTTTGTCTGGCTGTTTTTCTGACAAATTCTCTACTTCCATCTTCCTCTTCTGTCACTGTCTCTGTCTCTCTGTTTGTCTGTCTTTCTCTGTCTCTGTCTCTCTGTCTGTCTGTCTGCCTGTCTTTCTGTCAGTCTGTCTGTCTGTCTGCCTCTCTCTCTCTCTTTCTCTCTCTCTCTTTCTCTTTCTCTAATGCTCTGGCTCGTCTCTGTGCCTCTGTGTCTCTGTTCTCTCTGTCTCTTTTTCTTCTTGGTTTTCGTTCTCCACCATCTTCCCCTCCTTCCCTATCTGTCTTCCGTGTGTATGTGTGTGTGTGTATGTGTTATGTGGTGTGTGTATGTTGTTGTGTGTGTTGTGTGTGTGTGTATGTGTGTGTGCGTATGTGTGTGTGTGTGTGTATGTGTGTGTGTGTGTGTGTGGTGTGTGTGTAGTGGTGTTGTGTTGTGTATGTGTGTGTATGTGTGTGTGTGTGGTTTGTGTGTGTGTGTGTGTGTGTGTGTGGTGTGTGTGTGTGTGTGTGTGTGCTGGAGTGTGTGTGCATGCATCGCTTTCTCTCTCCGTCTCTGTCTCTCTCTCTCTCTCGCATTCGCCCGCTCTCTCCTTCCCTCGCTCCCCCCTCTCTCCTTCTTTCCTTCTCTTAAACACATATACATACATGCACGTGTACGCACACGTGCACATATACACACACACACACACAAACAGAGACACAGAGACACTCACAAACACAAATATAAACAAAACAACATACACCACACACACCATACATACATACACACAGGCACACAAAACACACACACACACTCACACTCACACACCACACACACAACACATACACTACACACAGACACACACACAACACACACACACACACACACACGAGCGCGCGCGCACACACACACACACATTTCAATCAATAGCTCAAGGGGAGCAAAATTTGAAATATTAGATTTGTATTTATCTGTCAAAACGTATTGCTTGTGTTCCGAGGTCTCTGCCTTGTTTACAACGGCAACTCCAGACATAGTGGCTCAGCATTTCTCTTTGAATTTGAAAACTTTAAAAAGAATTGATCTGTTTACGTGGCGTTTTCTTTCTTTTTTTGTTTCTTTGTTTAATCTAGATGCCCCACCGGCTATTTTACAGAAGATAATTTCACATCGACCTGAGAGAGGAGTGATGTTTGGACTCTGTGTGTGTGTGTGTGTGTGTGTGTGTGTGTGTGTGTGTGTGTGTGTGTGTGTGTGTGTGTGTGTGTGTGTGTGTCTGTGTGTCTGTGTGTCTCTGTGTGTGTGTGTGTGTGTGTGTTTCTGTGTCTGTATGTCCATTTGTCTGTCTGTCTGTGAGAAAAAAAATGTTGTAAACAAGATTTTTTCAGCTCTTTATGGATAAATTATTATCAATTTTGGTCAAAGCTCTGATGGACTGGGGAGGAGTGGATGTAGATAAGTCTGAAAAGCAAAAGACAAAGACCAAGGTCATCATCATCATCATCATTGTCATGTGCCTTGCCGCACGGCGTTGGCGATCATGCCCTCCATATGTATCTATCCTTTGTTGCCGCGAGCACATCTTCCACCCTCTCTGTCTCAGCCACCCTGCAAGTCCGTCCAATATTTTCTCCCTGGGTCTACCTGGTGTTCTCTTTCCCTCCAGCTTTCCTAAGCTTGCCACAGTCCAGTATCCCTTAACTCTATTGTGAATGCACTTGCCACAGTTGAGCTCTTCCTGCTGGCCTAGGGCTGCCACAGTGAAATCTCTGAGAACCGGGTGCAAGTGAACTTATCCATCGATTTTAGACAAAGAAACTGGCAAAACGTAGCTGAAGCGTTCAACAGAAGTTCCCTCCACAAGGGAAGCAACTGCCAACTACTAAATCATTAGCAAAACAAAAGTGGAGGGAGTTATATACTCTAGACCGTCTGTTACTATGATCGAAGTAGCCCGTCCTCAGTGAGAGCTCAGCTCTTACTTCGATCGAAGTAGCCCGTCGTCAAAGAGTTAACTGCTTTTGATTTGTCCCTGTCAGTTATGATGCCTACTCCTCTTTCACGTGTGTTTCCACAAGAATATATTATTGCATGCTCTCCTGGTGTTATCATGCCTGTTCCTTTCCATCTCACTTCCCCTAGTCCAAAAATACTAATGTTAAGCCTTTCCATCTCCATCTTGACATTCTATGATTTTCCTTTCTGCGGCAATGTCCTGACATTCCATTTTGCGATTTGCAAGGTCGCAAGGTAGCAAAATAATTACCTCCAGTATGAGTAGTAACTCCAATCAGCTGTGCCTGTGTATTAAAGCAAGACTTGGTAAAATGTGAAGAACGTTGTGTAGTGCCTTGATGAAAAAAATAATAAACTGTATCACTATATGTATAATATGTAAAAACAAATTACTCGTTTCAATTTTGAAACTTAAAACTACTAACCTATGATATATGTTAATCATTCCATATATGTAATTGTACATTTAACATGCATCATTGTTGTTATTGATATTGTCATGTCTGCTTTTCGAAAAAAAAAAACCATTCTAAGTAAAGGTGTGAAAAAAATTGCCCAAACTTTGGACTTTTCAAGAAAGGTGTGCAAAATAGCATTTTTCTAGGAACTTCTGACGATACATAATAATCTATTTCCAATGTCGTGAAAGGCCGCCATTGTCCTTGATGAAGATTGCATTTTATTTCAACCAAAGCTTCCGAAGGTCATGGTGATCTTGAGAAGTATATAATTTGGATTTCCTGTTCTATTTTTGTTATTGTTGTTGTTGTTATAAGAAAGCAGATTGTTTAAATGGTTTGACCGGATAGTTTTTGTATTGTCTTTTTTTGTTTTGTTTGTTTGTTTGTTGTTCTCCTGAAAGTTAGTTTATCTGTCAAATTTTTCTAGATTTTGGATGACATAATAATGGAGAATTTCCACATCACAATTTCCAATCTCTTTTGGTGTTTGTGTCTCTTGTTGTCTCTCTTTGGCTCGTTCACTGTTTCCGTCGCTCCTTTCTTTCTGTCTGTCTCTCTGTCTCTGTCTGTCTGTCTGTCTGTCTGTATCTGTGTCTGTATCTCTTGTCTCTGTTCCTGTCTCTCTCTGTCTCTGTCTCTCTCTTCTCTGTCTTCTCTGTCTCTCTCTGTCTCTCTCTCTCTCTGTGTTTCTCTCTGTCTCCGTTTCTCTCTGTCTCTCTGTCTCTCTCTCTGTTTCTCTCTGTCTCTCTCTGTCTCTGTCTGTCGTCTTCTCTCTGTCTCTCTCTTTTCTCTCTGTTCTGTCTGTCTGTCTCTGTCTTCTGTCTGTCTCTCTCTCTCTCTCTCTTTCTTTTTATATCTGCAGGTATTTAATGCGTAGTGGTTTATTGTGGCCAGAATGGCATGAACAATCCTCTGCCTACCCACTATAGAGCTGCGAAAGCTTATACACAACTGGTCTGTTCATTACCGACCTGAATGCTCCGATCAGTCTGGTGGTG
>CM060308.1:39725009-39727509 GCA_030674185.1 Monoplex corrugatus
GTTCTAATGTATAAAGGATATCTTCCAGTTTCTCCATATAAAACAGTATTAGAAGAGTGAATTGGTACAGCCAAAAAACGTTTTATAGCATATGTATGCACTTTTTCCATATGTAGATTTACAGTAAGACCCCATACTTCAGCTGCATATGTAAGTAAAGGTTCTATCTGTGTATCAAACATTTTCCAATATAAATTACAATCAATAGAATTGAGCTTCCGTAAGGATTTTAGAATTTCAATAACACCTTTTTTCCCTTTATTACAAGATTCTTCCCATGCATAATTTAAACTTAATTTTGTCGAAAATATTATTCCTAAGTATTTATAAGAATTAACAACTTTAACCTCGTTAATTCCATAGAACCATTTTTCGTGTTTTGATAAATGTCCACCCTTCCTGAAAATCATAATATTAGTTTTATCCATGTTAACTGTTAAAGCTAGTCGATCCGATTCTTCCTTTAAGACATTTAACTGGTTTTGTAAGCCTTTGACTGTACCAGAGAGAAGAACAACATCGTCTGCAAACAGCAATAGGAATATCTCAATAACCCCAGGGATAATTTGAATGCCATGCCTGCCTTTTCTTGACAGTTCCACTGCTAATTCATTAATGAAAAATGAAAACAATTGAGGACTCAATTGACACCCCTGTTTCACTCCTTTAGGGCATTCAAAATAATCTGAATATACACACTTCTCACGCACGCATGCAAACACTGAGTTATAAACTCCTCTTAGGGCCATATATAATTTTCCATTCACACCACTTTTACGTAATATATTCCAAAGATTATTACGATTCACAGAATCGAATGCCTTCCTAAAATCCACAAATGCAACATAAAGTTTCTTATTTAAAAGTAAATGCTTCTGCACAAGGGAGTAAAGTGTGAAAATATGATCAATTGTACTGTATTTTGCTCTAAATCCAGCTTGTTCTTCAACTATTTTCTCTTCTTTTTCTGCCCACTTTGTTAATCTCTTATTCAAAATATATGTATAAACTTTACTCACTATACTTGTTAGAGCGACTCCTCTATAATTATCTGGATTATTCACATCTCCTTTTTTATGAATTGGGATTATTATGGACTTTGCCCATTCTGACGGAAAAATGCCATTATCAAAAAGCTTGTTACATAAATGGACAAGGAAATCAATTACATTAGCATTTGCATGTTTTAACATTTCGCTGATTATTTGATCTGGTCCTGCGCTCTTTCCTGCTTTCAAATGCCTGATACTCGCAGTCACTTCTTCTTTAGTTATAGGCTCATTGAAAAGGGGCTCAAAATTATTTTCTTCCTCTACTATATTACTCTCTTGTGCAGTATTTCCCCCGATATCATTGAAAACACTGCAGAAATGATTGTACCATTGTTCAATAGAGATTTCATTGTACACAAAGGCCTTTCTATTAACAGATCTTATTATTGACCAGAATGTCCTGGAGTCATTGATGGAATCTTTGAGTGTTCTTATTTTCTTATCTTCGTATTCCCTTTCTTTCGTTTTCCTTAGTTTAACATACTCTTTTCGTGATATGACATATGCTTCTCTTTTTTCTTTTTTTTCTTTTTCTGTTTTGCATCTCTGGAATCTTTTCAGTAGCCTCTTAACTTCTTGTTTCTTTCTTTCACATTCCTTATCAAACCAATCATTCTGTTTCTTTTGTCCTTGTCTCACTGTTCGTACCATACACGCAGCTGCCCCGCATAAAGCCTTAGTAAACTGCTCCGAACTGTCATTCACATTATAATCTAACAAACCGAAAGCTGTCTGTAGACAATTGTTGAACTCAGAACCATCAAGCTCTTGTACAAATAAACTTGCTAATTCTTCAGACCATACAATTTTTTCTTCCCCTTGTTGTCTTGCACTTTCTACATATGTATGATTATTTCCCCTTTTCCATATTACCTCAACAGGTAGATGCCATGAATCAACACAGTTACCTACCCGTAAATCAAAGCATGAGACCAGATTATATGGAACAAGAAAATAGTCAATCACACTACACCCGTTTGGAGACACAAAAGTGTATTCACCCTCTGTATCTCCATCACAAAAACCATTCAAAATAACCATATCCAACATGAAACATAAGTTCAACAATATTTTGCCAAAACTATTCACAGTTTCATCTTTAGAACAACGTACATCACATTCATTATACATCCTGTCATACTCAATGTCTTCCAAATAAGTAGTCATGTCTTCAGGCGCAAACTGTTCGTGACCTGTTCTAGCATTGAGATCTCCCATAATTATAAAATGTGTTTTTTCTTTTTCAAACTGTTGTAGCATTAATTCTTCCAGCATCAAGATCCCATCTTTAATTAATGTTTCGTTATATCTAGGGCTTCCTTCTGGCGCAACATAGCATGCAATCAAAATCAGATCTTTGTCTAAATCAAATACATTTTTGTTTACTCTGATGGCAATGGTGTTATCATAATCTAACATTATTTCTTTCACACAATTTTCTAAAGTTT
>CM060308.1:39732509-39735009 GCA_030674185.1 Monoplex corrugatus
TCTTCTTCGCAATTCTTCTTCTTCTTCTTCGCAATTCTTCTTCGCAATTCTTCGCATTCTTCTTCTTCTTCGCAATTCTTCTTCGCAATTCTTCTTCTTCTTCTTCTTCTTCTTCTTCTTCGCAATTCTTCTTCTTCGCAATTCTTCTTCGCAATTCTTCGCAATTCTTCGCAATTCTTCTTCTTCTTCTTCGCAATTCTTCTTCTTCTTCGCAATTCTTCTTCGCAATTCTTCTTCTTCTTCTTCGCAATTCTTCTTCGCAATTCTTCGCAATTCTTCTTCTTCTTCGCAATTCTTCTTCGCAATTCTTCTTCTTCTTCTTCGCAATTCTTCTTCGCAATTCTTCTTCTTCGCAATTCTTCTTCGCAATTCTTCGCAATTCTTCGCAATTCTTCTTCTTCTTCTTCGCAATTCTTCTTCTTCTTCGCAATTCTTCTTCGCAATTCTTCTTCTTCTTCGCAATTCTTCTTCGCAATTCTTCTTCTTCTTCTTCTTCTTCTTCGCAATTCTTCTTCTTCTTCGCAATTCTTCTTCTTCTTCGCAATTCTTCTTCTTCTTCTTCTTCGCAAGTCTTCTTCTTCTTCGCAATTCTTCTTCTTCTTCTTCTTCTTCTTCTTCGCAATTCTTCTTCTTCTTCGCTCTTCTTCTTCGCAATTCTTCTTCTTCTTCGCAATTCTTCTTCTTCTTCGCAATTCTTCTTCTCCACCTATCAGTGGTCGCATTAAAAGCAGGAGTCTCAGTGTAATGAGTATCTCTTGAACCAATTCCAATTCCAGACATCTCTGGCAGGACACTCAGTGCTTGTCTTACACACTGGTGTAAAGTGTTAGTGAACGCTCCCTCTCATCAATCGTGCACGTGCCATACGTGCTTCTGACGTAGTTAAAATCGATCTGTCTTCGCAAATAAACATGTTCCAATCAACTCAGCAACGTTCGCATAGACTCAGGTGAGAATTTCCGGCAAAACACCAAGAGCTGTACTTGGAAATTTCCTGTTCCTAGTCATTCTCTGTCCTTTTCAAATGGTTTGCATAGTGTTGAAGAGCCAGATAAAAAAGCTGATAGATTTGAGTCGATTACATATGACTCAGACTCATCAGACTCAAAGTCATATACTTGTTGTGAGAACTCAAATAGGGCTATCAGATGAAAATTGATGTATTTCAGGGCTACAATGTTTACTTGCACTCCAGTATGAGTTTTTACGAATGTGATTTTTTTGTTATCCCAATATTGAATGGCTGTCATTTTCAGAATGTGTGCGTTTAAAGTCTCTTTCTCTGTCTCTCTGTCTCTCTCTGTCTCTGTCTGTCTCTCTGTCTCTGTCTCTGTCTCTGTCTCTGTCTCTCTCTCTCTCTCTCTCTCTCTCTCTCTCTCTCTCTCTCTCTCTGTGAGTGAGTGTGTGTGTGTGTCTGTGTGTATGTATGTTGTGTGTGTGTGTTTGTGTGTGTATGTGTGTGTGTGTGTGTCTGTGTGTATATATGTATGTATGTATGTGTGTGTGTGTGTGTGTGTGTGGTGTGTGTGTGTGTGTGTGTGTGTGTGTGTGTGTGTGTGTACGTGTCTCTATAAGCCATCGAACGTTCACACAGTTTCTAAGATCTTTAACGTGCATATTTGATGTTCTGCACGCCTTTACACATGAAGGGGACGGGGGGCGGGGGGGGGGTCCAAACACTGGCAGGCCTGCACTAATGCTGACAAGGGAGATTGGAAAATACCCAACCTTTACCCACCTGGTGGTGTCTACACAGATAGAAACCCAAATCTTTCTATCACAAAACCAGAGATTGATCTACTCGACTAACACCTGTCAGTGATCGCACTAAAACCAGGAGTCTCAGTGTGATGAATATCTCTTGAACTAAAACACTCAAGAGCTTGTTTTACACACTGGTATAAAGTGTTTGTGGATGCCTCCTCTCATCAAACCTTACACGTGCCATACGTGATAATGACGTTGTTAAAATCGATCTGTCTTCGTAAATGAGCACGTTCCAACCAACACGACGCTTATGTATACATATAGCTTCAGGTGATCTGGGAGATTGGAAAATTCACCAAACTTTACCTACCTGGTGGTACCTAACCAGGTTAACCCAAATCTTTCTATCAAAAGACCAAAGTTTCGACTACTCGATTATCACCCATCAGAGATCATATTAAAAGGAGGAGCCTAAACATGATGACTAGTTCTTGAACCAATTCCAGTTCTAGACAATTCTGGAAGAACACTCAGTGCTTGTCTTACACACTGGTATAAAGTGTTTGTGGACGTCTCCTCTCATCAAAAACCCTTACACGTGCCATAAGTGCTAATGCCGTTGTTAAAATCGATCTGTTTCGTAAATGAGCACGTTCCAACCAACACGACACGTATGTATACATAATATTGTAGCCTCAGGTGATCTGGGAGACTGGAAAATTCACCAAAGTTTACCTACCTGGTGGTACCTAACTAAGTTAAAACCCAAATCTTTCTATCAATCAGAAGACCA
>CM060308.1:39750009-39757509 GCA_030674185.1 Monoplex corrugatus
ACAATCTGTGGATAGATCTTGAGTAAATTTCTAATACCACCAGCTTGACTGAATGAAAGTACTGAATGTAGGATCGATTTTCAGTACACTTGACACGTTAGTCTGCTGACAGCCATAGCATGACGAGAAAAAAAAATCTAGGAAGGACTTCTTGGCTATTCAGGGACAGACACTTCATCTTCTACAATGGCTTTCTTTTACAACTCTTTTTTGCATTTCCGACCAAACGAAACAAAAAAATCCAGTAAATAAACGAGCAGGATAACAAGGCACAGTACAACCAAAACCAACGACAGATAATTGAATATCTAACGTCCATACACATAACATACACATTGGGAGTGCATTACATGTTACATAACAGCTAACATAAAATGACGATTGAAAATATCAATATACACACCATAATGTCACAAACATTCATATGCATTACATACAACATATATTTGCGGCAAAAATACATTTGAAATAGGAATATATTCAAAGTGACGCTTGGCATAAAAACCATTCATCCATACATGTGTTATATTGACATGTTCGTTTTAATGCTGTATGTTTCTCAGTGTCCAAGATGTTTTCAAATGCTTTCTGAATACAATTTTTTCTGTGGTACATTATCTTTGTGTTTATACTTATAAATATAGAAATTTGCATGGATTATCATTAAATCTAATGTGTTGTTTGATCTACAGTTAGTGAAACATCTAAACAAAACACTTATCTCACCGAGGTAACATGATGACATACATTATTCATCATTCTTTCGAGTTGTCGGTAGAACGTTTGCACCAGATTACATGCCCAAAACGTATGCCACAAACTGATCTGTTCCTTTCTACAAAAATTTGCGATTGTAATCAGCTATAACACCCAGCTCCTTTATTTACAGGGCAAGCCTGGTGAAATGTGTTGGAAAATTTTGTTAGTGTTTCATTTTTAATATGTTAAAATATTTCCCGTTAATAAAGACGTCACTGTCTCCATGACACCAGTATACGTAACACGATTCGTTTCTGTTCTATATTCAATTTTTTTTCTTTTGACTTCCGCACCCTGTCCTCCAGCATCCTGCATTGCCAACCATGCTTAGAAATAAAAAAAATAACCTTTTGACTCCCTTACCAGTGAGTGAGTCAAAGGGTTAAGTTTTTGCAGTTGATGGATAGGGTGCAGGAGTCAAAGGGTTAAAATTCAAAAGACATGAAAGTTCCGTCCGGATTTATCAAGTCATTGATAAAACTCTATGTTCGTATTTGCCCAGTTTTCATAGAAACGGAATTTTTCGCTGCGTTTTAAGTTAGAAAAGACATCTTGGCAATACACAGAAACTAAATCATCGAGGAAACACCTTCTTGGTTATCCATAGTCAGAAATTAAATCTTCTAGCAAGGGCTGCTTGGCTATTAACAGACAGAAAGTAACTCTTCTAGCAAGAACGTATGCCTAAGTTTCAGACTAATATTGTTGTGAAAGGCATCATCCTTTCCCCATTACTTGCAAACTGCGGCAGGCAGTTACAAAAGGTTATCACCTTTCACCCATTAGTCGTTACAGAACTCTTGCATCTGCATGCTAAAGGTGAGAAAGTAACCACTCAGCAACAGAGATCTGAAAAAAAAACAGGCCATGCTACATAAACAGTTTGTTTTACTTTACTCTGCAGTCTTACAGCTTGCATATTGAAGGGCGTAACAGTTGAGTGGTTAAAACACTGGTTCCCAGTTCGGAATATCTGGGTTCAAAGACTGCTTGGTACCAGCTAGGTGTCGAGAACAGAGACTTTTTCGAACGCCTAGGTCAACAACGTAAGTGCAAACTGCAAGTACCTAAACTCCCTCGTGTGTACACGCACGCAAAAGATCAATTAACACACACGTTAAATATCCTGTAAGCCATGTTTGTTTTCAGCGGCTTATGGAAAAACACAAAAACACCAAGCATGCACACACGCAGAAAAAGAAGTATGACTGCCTTAATGACGGGGCATTGACATAAACGGTTCTATGTGCGAGTACACGTGGAAGAGACGTTAACAGGAGGGTGACAGAGAGAGACACAGAAGAGAGAGAGAGAGAAAGACAGAAAGAGGGAGAGAGACAGACAGAGAGAGAAAGAGAAAGAAAGAGAGAGACAGACAGACAGACAGACAGAGGGAGGGAGAGGGACAAGGAGACAAACAGAGGAAGAGGGAGAAAGAGACAGAAAGAGAGAAAGAGAGAGAGTGAAAGAAAGAGAGAGACAGACAGAGTGAGGGAGAGGGAGAAAGACAGAGACAGAAAAAAGAGACAGAGACAGAGACAGACAGACAGAGAAAGACACAGAGAGAGAGAGGGGGGCGAGAAAGAAGCAGAGAGAGACAGGCAACAGACAGACAGACAGAGACAGAGAGACAGACAGAGACAGAGACAGGGAGAGAGAGAAAGACAGAGAGGCAGTTAGAGACACAGACAGAGACAGACAGACAGACAGACAGAGACAGACGGATAGAGAACTCATACAAAGCAGAAGTCGTGAGAAGGGTTGGATGGGTATAGAGCCAATACTAAAGCCTACAGAAGAAATAAAGAGTTCCTTTCATCATGAAGGGGGCCAAACAGGAATCACGCCAAGAACGACTATGTCTAAAAAGCCTACTTAATTAACTCCCTTGCTTTCATCCGTTAAACCAGTAAAGATAAAGGCAAAAGGCTGTCCCATAACCTTGAGACCGTAGGTGAGGTGGTAGAGACCGCAACTTTTCTCACAGAGTCATTATCATGAGAGTAGCGCCTCATCTTTTTCTCCCCTGCTGCTTTACGATCAAGAAGTACCCATTTAGAGGAGGGCTGACCGGAGGGGGTTGGAGACAGCCCTGAGTATGCAGTCAGATTTGAAGGCATCAATCTTCAACCCTGTGCTAACCAGATATCTCGCCGCTCTTTTTTTTTCCTGTGTCTGGTCAATACAACTGGCACGATCTTTTCCCTGTCTAATCGACAGTACACAAACTCTTGTCTTTCTTGAAGACATCATCATCATCAGGTGCCCTGCGCATGGCGTTGGCGATCATGGACTTCCAGCTGTCTCTATCTCTCGTTGCCACTAGCATCTCCTCCACCCTCCTTTGTCCCCAGCCACTCTGCAAGTCCGTCCAACATTTTCTCCCTGCGTCTACCTGGGCTCTCTTTCCCTCCAGCTTTCCCGTTGTGAACAGGTGCTCCAAATTCCCCTTCCTCATAAAAATGGCCTATAAATGTTGCCTGTCTTTTCCTAATCTTCCTTATGAGTGATCTACTTGTGTCTGCCTCCATCAAGACTGTCTCGTTTGTTTTCTTTGCTGTCCATGGAACTCTCAACATTCTTCTTAGAAACCACATCTCGGCTGCCTCAATCTTGTTCTGGCTTTGCTTGTTGACTGTCCACGCCTCATATCCGTACAACAGTATTGGTTCTATATAACATTCAAGAACTCTCTTCCTGATGTTAATTGATAGGCATTTGTTGGTACGAATGCTTGTCATCTTCTTGAATGCTGTTTTGGCTTGGCCGATTCTGCCGGCTATTTCTGATGTGCATCTGCCGTCTTGAAGACATAGTCTACCTTTTTTTGCCCAGCAGTGATTTCCTTCTCTACGTATGTTTTCACTCTTTTGTCTCCACTGCCCTCCTGTCCTTCCCCTCCACTTTGCCTGTGCTTCGTGCTCCGGAGTTTTGGTCGTTGTTAGGTGATTGCTTTGGTAATGGTGAATAGTGAGAGTACACGCTTTGGTTTGATTCTTGCATCGAAATTTGACGCCGTATAAATGTCAGTAGTAGTAGTAGTAGTAGTAGTAGTGGTAGTAGTAGTAGTAGTAGTAAAAGTAGTAGTAGTAGCAGTAGTAGTAGTTGTTGTTGTCGTAGTAGTTGTAGTAGTAGTAATAGTAGTGATGCTATTATCATAGTAGTTGTAGTAATAGTAGTGATGCTATTATTATCATTATAGTAGTAGTAGTAGTTGTTGTTGTTGTTGTTGTTGTTGTCGTAGTAGTTGTATTAGTAATAGTAATGATGCTATTATCATAGAGTTGTAGTAGTAGTAGTGATGCTATTATTATTATTATAGTAGTAATAGTAAAAGTAGTAGTAGTAGTTGTTGTTGTTGTAGTTGTAGTAGTTGTTGTAGTAGTAGTAGTCAGGCTACTATCATAGTAGTAGTAGTGATGCTATTATTATTATTATTACTATAATAATAATAATTATTATTATTATTACAGTAGTAGTAGTAGTATTGATACTATCATCATC
Organism: Monoplex corrugatus; assembly: GCA_030674185.1. Taxonomy (NCBI): domain Eukaryota; kingdom Metazoa; phylum Mollusca; class Gastropoda; order Littorinimorpha; family Ranellidae; genus Monoplex; species Monoplex corrugatus. Next base: position 39,754,273 of record CM060308.1, read on the forward strand.
ATCATCGTTAAACAAAAACAACAACAACAACAAGATGTATTGGAGAGCTAAAATGAACAGCGTGGGGTACAATGACACATAATGGATGAGGAAGATAGGGCAGAAAAGATAATAAAAGTCACTTTCATTCTTGCTTTCAACAGTTGTCGTTGTGCTCAGGTTCATTTGGCGGCCGCAAAGTGAGTGGGCATACTTGTGTCTTTTTTCCGTGTACAGTTTGCACACAGGTAATTTCTTTTAATTACCAGTAGGGGTAGGGGTAGGGGTAGGGGTAGGAAGCAAAGTTTTCCCTTGTACCTGTACATCAAGTCGAGTAGCTAAAAGGGACGAGAGGTCTAATGAAATTACCGTGTACCGACATCAACAGCACCACGGTCAGCACTTGGGGACTGTTGAGTAGTCTAGTCATAAAAAAATTACTTATTCTGCTTTGTCTATCTATCCTTTTCGTTTAGCCAGTTCAATCTCTAGCTTGAAAAATCTACATGGAAATTAAACCCTTTGACTCCTGCACCCTATCCGTCAACTGCATAAACTTAACCCTTTGACTCCCGCACCCTATCCATCAACTGCATAAACTTAACCCTTTGACTCCCGCACCCAGGGGAAGCTGGTGGATAGTGTGAGGGAGTCAAAGGGTTAAGTTTTTTGCTTTACTAGCATGGTTGACAATGCAGGATGCTGGTGGACAGGGTGCGGGAGTCAAAGAGTTAATCGAACGAAAAACATAGATATCTGGTAACAGCGAAATATATTTCCCCCCTTCCAAATTCGTTTTTGAAATTTCGATACAGTTTGAGTTTACTACTGTTTTCCAAAGCCCCCCCCCCCCACCTCCTCCACACACACACACACAACACACATACACACACACACGCACACACACACGTAACACATACACGTACACACACACACACACACGTAACACACACACACACACATACACACACACATGGTACAAGGTGACAGGTCCAGATGGTACTACATAATGATAGCAAGTAGTTCAAAGAACAAAAGCCAGGAAATGATGTAAAGAATACTTCACACTATGATCAGTCCACTTTGATAAAGAGCTGTTATAATAATAAAACACTGTGATCACCTCACACACGCACGCACGCGCGCGCGCACACAAACACACACACACACACAAAACACATATATACACACACACACACACGCACACACACACACACATTGGAAATGAACACTTCTTAACGGTAGTACAGCAGGCAGTTAAGTATAGACAAGATCTATAAAACTTCTTCCATCATCAAGTATAGACAAGATGTATAGAACCTCTTCCATCATCAAGTATAGACAAGATATATAGAACTTCTTCCATCATCAAGTATAGACAAGATGTATAGAACCTCTTCCATCATCACATATAGACAAGATCTATAGAACTTCTTCCATCATCAAGTATAGACAAGATGTATAGAAGTTCTTCCATCATCAAGTATAGACAAGATGTGTAGAAGTTCTTCCATCATCAAGTATAGACAAGATGTACAGAACCTCTTCCATCATCAAATATAGACAAGATGTCTAGAAGTTCTTCCATCATCAAGTATAGACAAGAGAGTAGAAGTTCTTCCATCATCAAGTATAGATAAGATGTCTAGAAGTTCTTCCATCATCAATATAGACAAGATGTATAGAAGTTCTTCCATCATCAAGTATAGACGAGATGTATAGAAGTTCTTCCATCATCAAGTATAGACGAGATGTATAGAAGTTCTTCCATCATCAAGTATAGACGAGATGTATAGAAGTTCTTCCATCATCAAGTATAGACAAGATGTATAGAACCTCTTCCATCATCAAGTATAGACAAGAGAAGTTAGAAGTTCTTCCATCATCAAGTATAGACAAGATGTCTAGAAGTTCTTCCATCATGAAGTATAGACGAGATGTATAGAAGCTCTTCCATCATTACGTATCGACACGATGTATAGAAACTTCCATCATCAAGTATAGACAAGATGTATAGAACCTCTTCCATCATCAAGTATAAACAAGATGTATAGAAGTTCTTCCATCATCAAGTATAGACAAGATGTATAGAACCTCTTCCATCATCAAATATAGACAAGATGTATAGAAGTTCTTCCATCATCAAATATAGACAAGATGTATAGAAGTTATTTCATCATCAAGTATAGACAAGATGTATAGAACTTCTTCCATCATCAAGTATAGACAAGATGTATAGAAGTCATTTCATCATCAAGTATAGACAAGATGCATAGAAGTTCTTCCATCATCAAGTATAGACAAGATGTATAGAAGTTCTTCCATCATCAAGTATAGACAAGATGCATAGAAGTTATTTCATCATCAAGTATAGACAAGATGTATAGAACCTCTTCTATCATCAAGTATAGACAAGATGTATAGAACCTCTTCCATCATCAAGTATAGACAAGATGTATAGAACCTCTTCCATCATCAAGTATAGACAAGATGTATAGAAGTTCTTCCACCATCAGCTATAGACAGTTGTATAGAACCTCTTCCACCATTAGCTATAGACAAGATGTGTAGAAGTTCTTCCATCATCAGGTACAGACAAGATGTGTAGAAGCACTTCCATCATCAAGTATAGACGCGATGCATAGAAGCTCTTCCATCATCAAGTATAGACGCGATGCATAGAAGCTCTTCCATCATCAAGTAAAGTATAGACGCGATGTATAGAAGTTCTTCCATCATCAAGTAAGTAGACGCGATGCATAGAAGTTCTTCCATCATCAAGTAAAGTATAAGACGCGATGCATAGAAGTTCTTCCATCATCAAGTAAAGTATAGACGCGATGATAGAAGTTCTTCCATCAAAGTAAGTATAGACGCGATGCATAGAAGTTCTTCCATCATCACGTAAAGTATAGAACGCGATGTATAGAAGTTCTTCCATCAACGTAAGTATAGACGCGATGCATAGAAGTTCTTCCATCATTCACGTAAAGTATAGACGCGATGTATAGAAGTTCTTCCATCATCAAGTAAAGTATAGACAAGATACATATAAATTCTTCCATCAAGTAAAGTATAGAAAAGAATTATAGAATCTCTTTCATCATCAAGTAAAGTATAGACAAGATGTTAAAAGCTCTCCCATCATCAAGAGGGAGGCAGTATGTGTTGGTGTGTGTGGGGGTGGGTGGGGTGGGGGGGGAGTAAGGGAGCAGCAAACAGGACCATAGCCGGAAAGACTATGACTTACTTGGTCGC
>CM060308.1:39760009-39770009 GCA_030674185.1 Monoplex corrugatus
TTTTTTTTTTTTTTTTTTTCGTGTCTTTTTTTTTCTGGTTCCTGTTTGTTTGAACGCAGGGAGACAAATTTGTTTTGGATTTCAAAGCTCAAATGTTCATAGAGGCAGTCAATCCAGCTAGCCATTTCTTGTTATGTAAGACTGCAAAAATCTTGCCTTACTGAGATAATGCAAAAATCTTGACTTACTGAGATAATGCAAAAATCTTGCTTTACTGAGACAATGCAAAACACTCGTCTTCTGAGATAATGCAAAAATCTGCTTACTGAATAATGCACAATTCTTACTGAGAATGCAAATTTGCCTGCTAATAATGCACACATCTTGCCTTACTGAGATAATGCAAAATTTGCTTTACTGAGATAATGCACACATCTCGCCTCACTGAAATAATGCAAAAACTCTTGTCTTTCTGAGATAATGCAAAAAGCTTGCCTTGCTGAGATAATGCAAACATTTTGCCTTACTGAGATAATGCAAAACTCTTGCCATACTGAAATAATGCAAAAACTCTTGTCTGAGATAATGTAAAAAAAAATCTCGCCTTACTAAGATAATGCAAAAATTTTGCCTTACTGAGATAATGCAAAAATCTTGCCTTACTGAGATAAAGTAATAAAAAATATCGCCTTACTGAGATAATGCAAAAATCTTGCCGTACTGAGATAATGCACACATCTTGCCTTACTGATGAAATGCAAAAATCTTGCCTTACTGAGGGTAAGTCACAGTATAGGATAAAGACTGCAGGTTTGTCCAGGATCTTGGTGTGCTAAGACGAGTGTCATCGTGTGTCTCCAGGATCTCTGTCATGATCCATCAGAGAAATATGTTTAAAAACGGGGGCGTAAAGGGTAACCCTGGCATATCCTGTAAGGAATACAGAATCAGCTTCACAGGTGCTCATGCTAAGCCTTCAGTCGTGACTTTGTCTTACCGACGTTTTCTTGTTCATATTACGCTGTTTTTGATATTTCTTCACAGAAAGGGACCATAGTATTTCATCGAGCCAAATGCCTTTTCAAGTCTACCAAACACTCGGAGATAATCGCTTAGTAATTATACGTTTAATATTCTATGCCATTGCATGTTATATCAGAGACACCCCCTTCAGCTAAAACAGTTCAGGGTGGAACAGGGGAAGAGGGTAGAGAAGCAGTGGAATCACAGCAACATGCGCCACACATTAGTATGAGGATTACATTAAGATTATGACTTAAACTCTGTCAACAATCACATCTGTATGCACTACACTTCAGCATCAGGGTTAAATCAAGGCGTGAACTCGAGAGACTCGTAACCCTGGCCAACAACAGACAATACCATCATAATCATAAACAAAAAAAACGCCTCTTCGCCACAGCAGGCCATAAGTTAGAATAAGAGAGTGGCTCGCCAGGGGAAACCAGTTAATGCAATGCTGTGTCCATGCCAGCAGGCTCCCAGATCATAGACATAGATACAGAGACAAGCAACTCTCTCGCACTTGATAGATCGCCTCGCTATGACAAGGGGCTAGCGAGCAAAGGAAACTGATTGGACCAGCTCCAGAAAGATTGACCACTCTCGTCCCGTACCGGTAGACAAGCCAATAACAGGTAACTGCCACGCTCTCTGATCTGACTGCCTCACCATGGTACGGAAATTAAAACCTAAATCAAGCTAACTATAAAAGACATTTAACCCCTCTCCACAGCTAGACAAACACGAAAATGAACTGAGAGGTCAAGCCTCTGAAAATGTATATGTAGTAGTCTTAATTATTTAAGAAAGTCGTTTATGGATTTGGGTTTCATATAGGTATGGTATTCGATCCATAAATGGCGCATCCATCTAGGAGAATAGAAGTTGCTCACAAGCAAGATATTAACTTTTTCCCCAAATTTGTCCATGGCCAAAGAGGTCTCATGGATATTTATACAAAGGAAGGGAAGCTAGCATGCAGACGAATGAGCATATAGAGTTAGGTGATACTGTTCTGTGATTCTACCAGCTTCAGTTCAAATTTTAGCAAATTCCTGTTATCAGACAAACAGACAATAGTAAGAAGTAAACTTTAAAGCTTTTTTTCACGGAGAAATTACGGTCAAAAATACGCATGAATGACATAGAAAGCGACAGAGACTAGTAGAAGAGAAGGTCAACATGTTGGATAATAATATAAGAACTGAAGCAAACATATCGTCACATATACACATAATATTATTTACCAAACAGCACTTTTTCACGGTCTCAACGACCTGTTGAAATTATCATCATCATGTGCCCTGCCACATGGCGTTGGTGATCATGGCCCTCATTACAAATCTCTCTTGTCGCTGTAAATACATCTCCCACCCTCTCTCTCTTCACTGCGCAAGTCCGTCCAGTATTTTCTCCCTGGGTCTACCTGGCGCTCTTTTTTCCTACAGCTTTCCTGTTGTGACTAGATGCTCTCATTTCTTTTGCCTCACAAAAAGTCCTACAAACGTTGGTTGTCTTTTCCTAATCTTCTTCATCAATGTTCTTCTTGTGTCTGCCTCCATTAAGACTGTCTCGTTTGTTTTCTTTGCTGTCGATTGAAATCTTAACATTCTTCTTAGAAACCACGTTGCAGTTGCCTTAATCTTGTTCTGACTTTCCGTGTTGAAATATTAAAGGTGTTAATCGGACATTATCAAATCGGAATCGATGTCGAGACCAACCTAAATCAGGAGATCCACAGAGCAGGTGGATTGATTGGCCCTTTCAATAGGACAGTAGACTAGCAAAATATAAGTCTCAAATCTTGAGTTCAATCTCACCCCGCGATGTAAAAGGTGGCTTGTTCTCTGCCCGTCTTAATACTTTGTAAGTGATTCACAGGTCCCGTTTGCATTCTGGTTTCAGTTCAGTTACAGTTTCTCAAGATGACATATCCGTGATCGGAATGATTCCCATATGCACTAACGTCATAGGTGACATGTGATGCTGATCATGGCACAAGCCTTAAGCTTGCGCATAAACCCGTGAGCTGGTCAGGTCCTGAGAGTCCTACCTAGCCTATGTTTTACCTAGCCTACAATTTGTACTAGTATCATATCAGTCTATCACTGGAACAATCTTGGTTACATGAAAATGGTATGTGTACCTGCGTGTCTTATCTTCAAAGAAAAGACAACAAATTCAAGGTCTGAATCACGACACAACCACCCATTTCATGACTTTGCCAGCCCAAGTGTTTCGTACTCGATCAAAGGGTTTGTCACATAATCTGACAGATATTATGGATGGAGCGCAAATGGACTTGTCTGAACGCAGACCATCTCTTTTGAACAAACTCCAGACTCGCCCAATAGTTAATCAACGTAACTATTCATACCTATGGTGTGTCCTGCCAGCTGTCTCACAAACTTTCAGATCGATAAGCAATAAGGGACAGCAGCTGTTGCTATAGCCAACTCGTTTATCATCCTCCCACTCAACCCGCCCCCCACCCCCTACCCCCAACCCCAAACCCCCAACCCCCCCCCCGCACACACACACATACACATCACACTCTTCTCAACATCCCAGACTTTGGTGACAAGCTGTTCAGGCCCCCGAGAACTGGAGTGATGGAGTCGAGAGTTACTGATGACTCACAAGCTTAGTTTGTTTACAAATGACTCAGAGCTTAAGTCCCCTTGTTTATGATAGTATTTGGTTTGCGAGCTTGCAGCAAGCAAAGGATTCCTTAAGTTAACTCTTTGACTCCCGCACCCTGTGCACCAAATGCAAAACTTTAACTCTTTGATCCTCCTATCCCTATGCACCATATCCTCTGCACTCACCCTATACACCATCTTCTGCACTCACCCTATACACAGCTCGCACACCTATACCAGCTTCCTGCACTCACCCTATACACCAGCTTCCTGCACTCACCCTATACACCAGCTTCCTGCACTCACCTATACACCAGCTTCCTGCACTCATCTATACACCAGCTTTGCATCACTATACACCAGCTTCCTGCACTCACTCTATACACCAGCTTCCTGCACTCACCCTATACACCAGCTTCCTGCACTCACTCTATACACCAGCTTCCTGCACTCACCCTATACACCATCTTCCTGCACTCACCCTATACACCAGCTTCTGCATCACTCTATACACAGCTTCCTGCACTCACCCTATACACCAGCTTCCTGCACTCACCCTATACACCAGCTTCCTGCACTCACTCTATACACCAGCTTCCTGCACTCACTCTATACACCAGCTTCCTGCACTCACCCTATACACCAGCTTCCTGCACTCACCCTATACACCACTTACTGCACTCACCCTATACACCAGCTTCCTGCACTCACCCTATACACCATTTACTGCACTCACCTATACACCAGCTTCCTGCACTCACCCTATACACCAGCTTCCTGCACTCACCTATACACCAGCTTCCTGCACTCACCTATACACCAGCTTCCTGCACTCACCCTATACACCAGCTTCCTGCACTCTCACCCTATACACCAGCTTCCTGCACTCACCCTATACACAGCTTCCTGCATCACCCTATACACCAGCTTCTGCATCACCCTATACACCAGCTTCCTGCATCACCTATACACCACTTCCTGCATCACCCTTACACCAGCTTCCTGCACTCACGCTATACACCAGCTTCCTGCAGGAAGCTGGTGATAGGGAGAGGGAATTAAAGGGTTAATTTTTACTTTACTAGCACGGCTGGCAATCAATGCAGGATGATAGTGGACAGGGTGCGGGAGTCAAAGGGTTCCTTAACTTACGAGGGGAGTTGACAGCAAAAGTAGTGGATATTAGTTCTCTCTCTAAGTTGACTCTATGATCAGTGCAGCCGCCGTTACCGTTGCAGGAACTTTATTTCAGTTGAGTCGTTCATATATCCCTTTATTGCATTATTTCGTTCAGCGCTTTCAGCAAGCCAAGTGATATTAAATTTACGAGGGTCTTTGCACTTCCCAAGCAGTGGGTCTCTGAACAAAGTTTATGCCTACTGCATCCGCCTTCATGATGAAGGAATTATAGTTCGATCACTCATTCATCCATTCATTCGTCCATCAGTACATTCATTCCATTCTTCTCTCGTTTATTCACCGCTGAATTCATTTATACATTCATTTATAAGAATTTCGATTCCTTGTTTATTCAGTTATCCATCAGTATATACATTCCATCCTTCTCTCGTTTGTACATCACTATATTCTTATATATATATATATATTCATTTCCAAGTATTTTGGTCCCTTTTTGCCGCGTTCTTTTATTCATGAACTAATTCCTGAAGGATCTACCTAGGAGATATGAATTTGTTCAGAAACAAGATGTTAAGTTGTTTTCTTTTTTTTTTTCATTTGTCCATTGCCAAGGAGATCTGAGAGATGCTGACGCAAAGGAATGAAACTCTTACATACGCGGTCAAATGGACCATGGAACGGTGGTCAAAAATGAGAGAAAACAGAAAAGTAATTTGACTCCAAAGAAGTAAAACAGAAAACGAAGAACAAAAGTAGAAAATGGAGACACACACACACACACACACACACACACACACACACACACACACACACACACACACACACACACACACAAACACACACACAACACACACACAACACACACACAACAAACACATCCACACACACACACACACACACACACACACAAACACACAACCACTCACACACACACATCACACACACAAACACACACACACACACACACAACACACACACACACACACACACACACACACACACACACACACACACACACACAAGTGCTAAACTGAGCGACAGGTTATAACAGGAGACATTTCAGGCTTATCAAAACAGGCAAAATGACCGCCAATGACAACAAGGAGATGCTTAAAGCTAATCAAGAAATGGCACATTCAACAATAACAACAAGAGATACTTCAGGTTAATCAAGAAATGGCACACTGAACACAAATTACAAGAAGAGACACTTCAGCTTAATCAAAAATGCCACAATGAGAGCTAGTTACACCAGGAGACGCCTCTGATTAAAATCAAAAACTGCACAATGAGGAAGTCGTGGGAAGGGGGGTAGGGTTGGGGAACAAAAAGGCACAATCCATTCTCCAAGGCGCCAAACCCAAAAGTTCGACCACCAGTACATACAAATGTGGGTTGGACTCCTGCTGTTGCCAACATCATCTATCAAAGGTTGTCTTTGGTCATAAGAAATTCATGAGAAGATCTCGGTCTCTTACATTTTGATTCATAACACATGATTGTTACCAGCATGTGAAGGTTACAGGCGATACGCTGCCTGACTTTAAAAATCTAAAAACGAATTAAAACAAATAAGTTACTCTCTACCTCAAGTTCACCCAGTTGACCTTGACCAGGGTTGGGGAAGATAAATCAGTGAGCGAGAGAGAGGAGAAGAGCACCTGTCCTCATCATGCCAGCTCTGAGAAAAGTTACCATCTCACTCCCATTCGACCTCAACATTATTGGATATTCGTCATCTTTTCTCTTCTTGAATATAGTACCTGGACTACTGCTACTGGCAACGTTTTTGCCAAAGATTGTGTCCTTGTTGTTTGGGTTGGTGAACGTAAAGCATTGGATGGAGAAAAGATGAGCACAGAGCTCACAGAACTGGCCCTGAGAAAAGTTCAGGTCTCTACCACCTCACTCTCTCACGACCTCAGAAGAAACGGGACAACCGTCACCTTTATCTATTTTCATTCATTCATTCGTTCATTCATTCATTCATTCATTCATTCATTCATTCATTCATTCATTCATTTACTTTTTTTTATTTTTTTTTTTATTTATCTATTTATCTATCTGTTTATATATTTCATTTCATTTCTTCATCATCATCATCAGGTGCCCTGCCGCATGGCGTTGGCGATCATGGACTTCCATCTGTCTCTATCTCTCTTTGCCACTAGCATCTCCCCCACCCTCCTCATCCCCAGCCACTCTGCAAGTCCGTCCAGCATTCTCTCCCTGGGTCTACCTGGTGCTCTCTTTCCCTCCAGCCTTCCCGTTGTGACCAGGTGCTCCAAATCCCCCTTCCTCATAAAATGGCCTATAAATGTTGCCTGTCTTTTCCTAATCTTCCTTACTAGTGATCTACTTGTGTCTGCCTCGATCAAGACTGTCTCGTTTGTTTTCTTTGCTGTCCATGGAACTCTCAACATTCTTCTTAAAAACCACATCTCGGCTGCCTCAATCTTGCTCTGGCTTTGCTTGCTGACTGTCCACGCCTCGCATCCGTACAACAGTATTGGTTCTATATAACAATATTGGTTCATTTCTTATGCCACCCAAACTCCTGCTATTGGCAACAGTTTTGCCAAAGATTGTGCCCTTGCTAATTGGTGTTGGCGAACGTAAAGCACGGAGGAAGGGGAGATGAGCGCAGTCCTCATAAAACGCACTGAGCACAGTTCAGGTCTCTACCACCTCACTCCCTTATACTTCAGCATTACGGAACAACTGTGACTTTTTTTCTTTCACAGTATGCTATCTGGGCTCCCGCTGTTGCCAACATCCTCTGCCAAAGATTGTGCCCATTGCTCGCACGAATGTATTGAGTCATGATTCCTGATTTGTCTTCCTCTCATAACAACGTACTGATTCAAAACACCTGGCAATTACCAGCAGGTAAACAAACGTAGAAAAAAAAGGTAATCTGTCGCCACAAAAGTGGTGGGAGATCGAACAAGGTGGTAAAGGTAATTCTTGTTAGGTACGCGCTAGTTTTAGTGAGGGCTCTCGGTATGCGATTGTGGTCGTTGCTTTAATGTCTTGTCTTGTCTTGTTTTGTCTTGTCTTGTCTTGGCTTGTCTTGTCTTGTTTGTCTTGTCTTGTCTTGTCTTGTCTTGTTCTGTCCTGTCTCGTCTTGTCTTGTCTTGTCGTGTCTCGTCTTGTTTTGTCTTAAATACGTGTTTTGATTCGATTTTTTGCGTATTTCGGGTTCCTATTTGCTTCAACGCTGGCAGTCACTTTGACTTAGATTTCTCATTTTTAATAACTACATTTTATACATATTTATATCGCTTTACCCGACGGAGGTTATTGGAAGCGGACATGTAGAAACTCCTCAAAAATGCAAAATCACAAAAAGAAAAAAATGCAAAAAAAGGATTTGAATATAGGGACATGGAATGTACAGACTATGTTAGAATTAGGAAAGCTCTACCTACTAGTCAAAGAATTAGAAAGGAGCAAGATGAACATAACAGGGCTCTGTGAGGTTAGATGGAGTGGGCAGGGACTTTTTACTGTAGGAGAGCATACAGTTGTATATAGTGGAAATGAAAAAGGTGGCTCAAGAGGAGTAGCAATTGTGCTGGACAAAAAGCATGCTGGAGTTCTGAAAAGCTATAATCCAATTAATGACAGATTTCTCACTGTCAAAATAAATACCAAATATGCTGTTTTAAACATAGTTCAAGCCTATGCTCCAACATCCACTAGCTCAGAAGAAGAAATAGAAACTTTTTACAATGACCTCCAAACTATCAGAGACAAAATCCCCAAAAAGGAAATATGCATTGTGATGGGTGACTTCAACGCTAAAGTTGGAGAGGGGGCTGACACAGAATGTGGAATAGGACCATATGGTTTAGGAGAACGAAATGAGAGAGGTGACATGCTGGCTCTGTTTTGTCAGGCAAATGAGATGAACATCACAAATACTTTCTTCCAACAACCACTGCGCAGAAGATACACATGGATCTCTCCAGGAGACAGGTGTCGTAATCAGATTGATTATATTATCATTGACAGATCGTGGAAATCAACTGTCCTCAATGCAAAAACAAAGCCTGGAACAGACTGCGACACGGATCACATTCTTGTGACAACCAAATTAAGAATGAAAATATTGAAGAAGCCTAAAACCAAATCGACGCCAAAGTTCGACATATCAAAATTAGAAAACCCTGAGCTGGCGTTAGAATTTAGTATAGAAACAAGTAATCGTTTCTTAAAGTTACTTGAAGTTTGGGATGAAAATGACTCATATCCTGATGAAATCTGGACAGACATAAAAAACACACTGACCAAAATCTCTGAAGAAAAACTAGGAAAAGAAGAGAAAAGGAAAAAAGCTAAGCCCTACATAAGTCAGGAAGTGATAGATCTGGCAGAAAAGAAAAGTCAAGCTCGAAAGCAGGGAGAGCGGGAAAAATACTCAGCACTGAAAAGGGAAATAAAAAGTAAAGTCAGAAGAGACAAAGCAAATTGGCTGGCACAAGAATGCAGTAAAATCAATGAACACAACGAAAACAGGAAGTCGAGGGAGCTCTTCAGACAAATAAAAAAAGTGAAAAAAACAAATTTCAAAGCAACAAACCAATGCATCAACAACAAGGATGGTCACACTGTGACTGAACCAGATGATGTCTTGGATAGGTGGAACGAATATGGCACATCACTTTTTGGCAAGCCTGACAGCCATGAAAATAATTTAGAGCCAAATTTGGAATTGACCCCTGGAGATACGGAACCTGAACCTCTGCTCAGCGAAGTTGAATCTGCCATTAAAGATCTAAAATGCAGAAAGTCTCCTGGTCTTGACAATATTCCTGGAGAGTTGTTGAAACACTCAGGTGATGGTGGACTCAAAGTAATGCATCACTTATGCTGCAAGATATGGAAGACTTGTCAATGGCCTACAGACTGGAAGCTCCAAGAATTTGTCATGTTACATAAGAGTGGAAATGTCAAAGACTGCAACAATTATAGAACAATTGCACTGATCAGTCATGCCAGTAAAATACTGCTGATAATAATTTTAAACAGGTTAAAGCCAAAAGTAGAGGAAGAGCTATCCGACTGTCAGGCAGGCTATAGGAAAAACAGGGGAACAATAGATATGCTGTTTGTACTCCAGATATTGATAGAAAAGATTAGAAACACAGACCAAGAGATGTTCATCGTTTTCATTGACTACAGCAAAGCGTTTGATAGCGTGATTCACCAAAGTCTTTTCCACTTCATGATCAAAATGGGTTTTCCAAGAC
>CM060308.1:39777509-39782509 GCA_030674185.1 Monoplex corrugatus
AATCGAATGGTCTTCATTAATCAATCCTCCAGGGAAAGAGACGAAGGGGAAGACAGAAAAAATTTGGACTGAATAACATTGGAGAACAGAGTAAAAACATTGCAGAGACCCAGGCTTTGGCATACAACCGACGTAGCTGGACGAATCTGGTGAACAGTTCTTTAGTGCGGCGCCTCGATGACTATTCACATGATTATGGGACGAGGAGGAGGAGAAAGAAGAAGAAGAACAGAACAAGAAAGAACAAGAACAAGAAGAACAAAAAGAAGAAGAAAACAACAACAACAAGAACAAGAAGAGGAGGAGCAACAACAACAACAACAAAAAGAAGAAGAAGAGCAACAACAACAACAACAACAAACAAAAAGAAGAAGAAGAAGAGCAACAACAACAACAATAAGAACAAAAATAAGAAAAAGAAGAAGAAACAACAACAAGAAAAATATGAAAAAAAAAGAATAAGAAGCAGTAGCAGTAGAAGAAGAAGAACAAGAAAAACAAGAACCAGAACAAGAACAAGAACAAGAAAAACAAGAACAGGAACAACAACGACAACAGCAACAACAACAAGAAGAACGACTTAACAAGAAGAAGAAGAAAGAGAAGAAGAAAAGAAGAAGAAGAAGAAGAAATAGAAGAAGAAACAGAAGAAGGATTCAAATGTTTTAGTTATTCCAATCCTTGGGGGCCAAGTGTTTAGCGTATTGAATTGATGGTTGAAAGGCTGTAGGTTCCAACTCCCTGTCACTCCAAACATTTGTTCATATGTCACCTCAGCGCCGTAAGAATTCTATTCGCAACAGAAAGTAGAAGTAAATGTTATCCCATAACTCTGATGAGAGTCAGATGGTAAAGATCTCAATTTCTCTAGGAAACAGCATTGTCAGTCGTTTCCCCGATATAAACGCTTTTCCTTCCTCACCCTATCCACCACCAGCGATAAGACCCCTTGACCATTTCACTTGTTTTCCCGATGCACAGCTTTCTGCTTGAAGCTGATGGATATGGTGAGAAGATGAAAGGGTTAAGATTTCACTTTGCCTGACTTCTGTTTGGAAAGAAACGACATCATTAATCTTTCATTTTGGAACTGTTTACATGTCAACAAATTCTGGTAAAGGATGGAAAGAACTTTTCAAGACAAAATGTGTAAATATTTGTGTAAACATCAGATTATCTGAAAATGTAATCCTATTTGATATTAATGAAATTTTGGCGCAGATTCAATATCTAATATTTAATATAATGGACCTTATAATTATACAAGCAAATTCGACAAGAATGTACGAAACGTCCTTTCGCTTAAAATGTATCTATCTGAAAACACTAACACCCACAAACACACACATACACACACACACACACACACACACACACACACACACACACACACACACACACACACACACACACACACACACACACACACACACACACACACCGACAGAAGAATACAATTCATAACTGAGGTGGATGGAGCTTACATGTACATACTTTCAGAGAAAAATGAATGCCATATCTATTCCTAGTATCAGAAGACATTAATACCACTTTTTCTTTGTTTATGATAGATATACATGCTTTTCTCTTTAACCTGTGTGTGTTTGCTTATATATTCATCTTACATCATTGTTGACAGTGATTGTACCTCATAGACATAGACCGTTTGTTGTAGATGTGGCAGGCTTGCGAGTCCTTTGGACTTTAAGTCTTTAACGCAAACAGTTCTGTTTTGTTAATATTGTTTGTCTTTGTATCTTGTTGAAAATGAATAAAAAGGGATTTGAAAAAAAAAATGCTTTGCTATCATGACAGACAAACAGACAGACAGACAGACAGCATCAGACAGAGGGAGAGATCAGAAAGACAAGAATGAGAAAGAGAGATCAGAGAGAGAGACAGAGACAGAGAGAGAAAGAGAGATCAGAGAGAGAGAGAGAAGAGACAGACAGACAGAGACAGATAGAGAAAGAGAGATCAAAGGCACAGAGAGAGTCAGAGACAGGAAGAGAAAGAAAGATCAGAGAGGGAGAGGGAGAGAGAGAGAGAGAGAGAGTGACATACATACATACATACATACATACATACAGACAGACAGACAGACAGACAGACAGACAGACAGACAAACAGACACAGAGACAAGTGAGACAGAGAGACAGAGACAAAGACAAAGACAGACTTCGGAAGGAAAACATTATAAACTGAAACACTTACCTGGATTCCCGAACACAGCCAGCCCACGTAATATGCAACAGAAAAAGAGAAACAAACATGAAAACATTATTGGAGGCAAGATGTAACGTTAAGAGAGAGAGAGAGACAGACAGACAGACAGAGAGAGACAGACAGACCGAGAGAAAGACAGAGATACAGAGAGACAGAGGCAGAGGCAGAGACAGACAAACAGAGAGAGACAGACAGACAAAGAGAGACAGACAAAGAGAGAAACAGACAGACAGACAGACAGAGACAGACAGACCGAGAGAAAGACAGAGATACAGAGAGACAGAGGCAGAGGCAGAGACAGATAAACAGAGAGAAAGAGAGAGAGAGAGAGGCAGACAGACAGAGACAGACAGACAGAGAGAAAGACAGAGATACAGAGAGACAGAGAGACAGAGGCAGAGACAGACAAACAGAGAGAGACAGACACAGAAAAGAAAAGAGACAGAGAGAGAAACAGACAGACAGACAGAGACAGAAAGAGGGAGAGAGGGAGAATAACAATGACAAGGATGCTTTTTTTTCTTTCCAACGCTCAAGCTACAACTCATTTTTCAAACATGTCGTTAATAATCTAAAAACATACATCGGCTAACACTTACAATTGCAATAAAAGAAACCTCCTTCAATAAATCACTAACGTAAGACACAAATATATCAAACAGCAACATGTACTCCCTTCTGAATGAAGAAGAACGAGAAGAAGAGCATGATGAATAAACACAGTGAAAAGAAGAGCAATAAGTCCAGTTGGTGTTTATGTCTATGCGTAAACTAGAAAGAATATGAAGACTATTTCTTACTTTGTCATTTGACCTAAATATTACAGGTAACTTTCACTTACATAAATTTACTCAGCTGATGTCATCGAATGAAAAACAGATGTCGTATATAATCGTATATGATTTATCTTTGTTTTCGTACAATGTATATAATTTATCTTTGTTTTTTGTACAATGCATATAAACCTGGAGATACAACAGCCTCAAGATGCATGACACTTGTTTTGCTCCACTTGCTTGGGTGTGTTAATGTAGTCCGTTTGCAAACCGCTTCATAAGTGGCCATGGCCTAAATGAATCTGAATTTGGATCTCTTGTCTCTGTCTCTCTGTCTTTCTGTCTCTATGTCTCTCTGTCTTTCTCTTTCTTTGTCTCTCTGTCTCGTTTTGTGTATTCGTCTCTCTGTTTCCGTCAGTCTGTCTCTCTCTATCTTTGTCTCTTGTCTCTGTCTCTGTCTCTATCTCTCTCTTTCTTCTCTCTCTCTCTCTCTTCTCTGCGTCTCTTTCTCTGTCTCTGTCTCTGTCTGTCTCTCTGTCTCTGTCTCTCTCTGTCTTCTCTCGTCTCTGTCCTCTTCTGTCTGTCTCTCTCCTCCTGTCTCTGTCTGCTCTCTGTCTCTGTCTGTCTGTCTCTTCTCTCTTTCTCTCTCTCTCTTTCTCACCACACACACACACACACACACACACACACACACACACACACACACACACACACACACACACACACACACACACACACACACACACGGAGACAACACACAGTTTTGTTGTGTGATTTTGTGCATCACCATTCCTCTTTGTTTCTTGCTCTATCTTCATTTCCCTCCTTTCGCTTTTAGTGTGTTGTGTGTGTGTGTGTGTGTTGTGTGTGTGTGTGTGTGTGTGTGTGTGTGTGTGTGTGTGTGTGTTTGTGTGTGTGTGTGTTGTGTGTGTTTGTGTGTGTGTGTGTTTGTGTGTGTTGTGTGTGTGTGTGTGTGTGTGTGTGTGTGTGTGTGTGTGTGTGTAGTGTTTGTTTGTTGTGTGTGTGTGTGTGTGTGTGTGTGTTGTCTGTTGTATTTTTGTGTCTGTTGTCTTTGTGTGTGTGTTGTGTTGTTGTCTGTTGTTGTGTGTCTGTTGTCTGCTGTTGTGTGTGTGTGTGTTGTGTTTGTTGTTGTTGTGTGTGTGTTGTGTTGTGTGTCCTGTGGTGCTGTGTGTGTGTGTGTGTGTGTGTGTGTGGTGTGTGTGTGTGTGTGTGTGTGTGTGGTGTGTGTGTGTCTCTGTCTGTCTGTCTGTCTGCCTGTCTCTGTCTTTCTGTCTGCATGTGTGCGTGAGCATAACTGTTATGGACGGTTTGAAAGTAATTTCTCACTCAATGCTTTTCCTCTCAAAGAAATTAGCGGAGAGAACAAGGGTTGTTCAGCCAGCCGACGAGAAACTCGGCAATAACTTTATATTGAGACTATTTTCACAAAATCAATGGTGAAACAATACGAACAAGCTTTGCTTTCCAGTCGGATTCTTCTTATCACATTCCTTTTTCTTTTGTACAACTTAAAAGTTAAGCAGCAGTAAGTAGATGCCATACGCTCTGTTTGTGTGCGTGTTTGTTTGTGTGTTTGTTTGTTTTTTGTCTGTCTGTCTGTCTGTCTGTCTGTCTGTGTCTTTCTTTCTTTCTTTCTTTCTTCCTTTTTTCTTTCTTTATGTTCGTCTGTGTGTTTTTCTTTGAAGGAAAGGTTGCTTTTATTTTCTTTTTTTTTTTTTCATTCCAAGCAATGTTTTCTCAATGTGTGTATACGGTTATAATGCTTTTACAAGTTTTGTCTCATTGTGTGTGTGTTGTGTGTGTGTGTGTGTGTGGTGTGTGTGTGTGTGTGTGTGTGTGTGTGTGTGTGTGAATGTGTGTGTGTGATGTGTAGCGTGTGTGTGTGTGTGTGTGGTGTGAATGTGTACGTGTGGTGTGTATGTGTAGTGAGTGTGTGTGTGTGTAGTGTGTGTGTGTGGTGTGTGAGTGTGTGTGTGT
>CM060308.1:39795009-39797509 GCA_030674185.1 Monoplex corrugatus
GGCTTGTGCCACATAAACAGAAATCAACTGCATCCTAGAAATGCTCGTGTGTGAAGAGCTGAAGAAAGGACACCGTGACCAGGGAAAGACAAAGGCAATACAAGGATGCCAAGGATGCTCTTATGGCCAACCTCATCAGTTGTGGCAACCACACTACCAGCTAGGAAGACATTGCCTGCATCTGAGCGTGACAGCAACACACGCAGAGCACAGTAATATTTCAAAAAGTACAGAACACCTGCTGTTCAATAAGAACACGGATCGGCAGAAGCGGAGCCCGGGTCTGCAGGACTTTATCTCATGCAGAGACAGAACGGTGAGGAGAATATCTGTCTCCAGGATCTGTCTTGTGTATCCCCCATGAAGACCCAAACCAAGCATTGAAGATCTGTATACTTTCCCACCCGTCAGATCGACAGAAAGTTTATTGTCATCATCAATAGTACATGTAGAAGTAGCGGCAGCAGCAGCAGCAGTAGTAGAAGCAAAAGGAGATGGATAGCATAGTACAGTATATAGCATAGCAGTATAGTTACAGAAGCAGCAACAGCAGCACACAGTAGTAGAAGCAAAGAGATGGTAATAGCAATAGTAGCAGTAGTAGTAGCATACAGTAGTAGTTACAGAAGCAGCAGCAGCAGTAGTAAGTAGTAGTAGTAGTAGTAGTAGTAATAGTAGTTGTAGTGGTAGTGTAGTAGTAGCTAGTAGTAGTAGTAGCAGTGACAGCAGCGAAAAAGAACCAATAAAACAACAAACGCACAATAATAGCATCGCCTTTTATCATGACACATTTCAGGACATCTTTTTTTTATTTTCAAGCGACACTGTATGTAACAGAACAGTATGCTGGCACTCACAAAATCTGACTACCTTCAGTTCTGCTAGTCAAGCAGAAAATAAGACATCCACTAATCAACTCCATCTCTGTCATGCGGGTAATATGTGTCCTTTGATCAGTCAGAGGCAGGCCAAGCAAGAAATATTGTTTTCTGTACGAAATGATGCCCTATACTCTTTTTTTCTCTTATTTCCTTACAAACGGTTAGATACTCCCCCATTTACCTATCAGCAAAAGTACCTGTAGCTTCAAAAGCAGAGCCAAGTACCACAGCAGACGCAAACAACAGCAGCAGAGAAAATGGTAGAAGCAGTGGCTGTGACAGGTGTTGTAATAATATGATAAGTAACAGCAGTCACAGCACTTGCACCAAGCAGCAGCAACAACAGCAGCAGTAAACGTAAGGCTGGATGTGTGGCAGTAGTAACGTTCATCATCATCATGTGCCCTGCCGTATGGCGTTGGCCATCATGGCCCTCCATAAGAATCTATCCCCTGTCGCTGCAGGTACATTTCCAACCTCTCTGTCTTCAGCCACCCTGCAAGTCCGTCCCATGTTTTCTCCCTGGGTCTACCTGGTGTTCTCTTTCCCTCCAGTAGTAATGATAACAAAGTTTATCAACAAATAGCCTTCCCAGGAAGATCTTTAGCAGACATAACAGCAACATCATAAAAAAAGCAACAGCAGCAACAGAAGCAGTAACAGCAGCAGTTAGTGGTAACAGTGATCAGTGACGATGACGATGGGGTGGTGGAAATAGTGGGATAATAACAAAAACAGAAGCATCAACCAAACATTCCTTTTAACCCTTTGGTTCCCTCACACTGTTCACAGCTTCCTGGTTTATCAGCTACGATAGCAGAGCAAACACGTAACCTTTCATTGCTGCAGGGAATCCCCAAAAGTTGAGTTTTGCAGCTGGTGGAAAAGATGAGGAAGTCAAAAGGTTAATTAAACGCGATTATCCATCTAAAATGGTTACCGGTAGTGAAGCAAGCACATCACGTGTAAGCAATCACAAGTTCTGATTGGCTTAACTTCTACCAATGACCGGAGAATACCAGAAATCCATCAATCAAATCTCTTTGTCCTCCAGGCCTGTGCCCAATCAGACTAGGACAGAGGTTGAAGAGAGAATCCCTGTACAAACTGGCGGTTCCAGCATCTCGCATGTCATCCACGATTATCCCATCCATCATGTTTCGCATCCTTTACCGTTCCGTTCATGAACGATAACCCTACGTGGCAATGGTGACCCTAACAGCAGTAGGGAATTCATAATTATGATCTTTATGGGACATGACCTGTGAAAGTGCTTCGTCTACAGTTTAAAGAATTGCACACACACACACACACACACACACACACACACACACACACACACACACACACACACACACACACACACAGAGTATGTGTGTATGTGTGTGTATGTGTGTGTGTGTGTGTACAGGAATAAGGAAAGTGAAAGTACATATACATAATTATGTATATATACATACATACATACATACACATAATCATATATATGTGTATATATATATATATATATATATGTATGTGTATATGTATCTATATGTATATATATATATATATATATATACATACATATATATGTGTGTGATTGTGTGTGTGTGCGTGCGTGCGTGTGTGGTGTTTGT
>CM060308.1:39812509-39835009 GCA_030674185.1 Monoplex corrugatus
CTCTCTCTCTCTCTCTCTCTCTCCTCTCTCTCTCTCTCGCAAGTGGTGCTAGCCTTGAAATGTTCTTTTTTCTCGACTTGGTCAAAGCAATATCAACTGAACTGAACACACACACACACACACACACACACTGTCTCTCTCTCTCTCTCTGTTTCTGTCTCTCTGACTGTCTGTCTGTCTGTCTGTCTCTCTCTCTCTCTCCTCTCTCTCTCTCTCTCTCTCATCTCTCTATTCGGCAGGAGTGATAATTATCATTACCGGCCTTGTTGTTTACCTGACCAACTTCCACCAACCGCTGACGGCGTGACCTGCGGTCAAAAGCTGGTAATATCGTACGTGAGTCTGTTGGGAATATAGAGGGAAATACGATTTTGGTTGGAAAACGTGAATCTTTCAGCAGTCCACACACACGTACACACGCAAACACACACACACACACACACACACACACACACACACACACACACCATACACACACACACTCTCCTCTCTGTCTCTCTCTCTTCTCTTCTGTTTCTCTCTTCTCTCTGTCTCTCTCTCTCTGTCTCTCTTCTCTCTGTCTCTCTCTGTCTCTGTCTCTCTCTCTCTCTCTCTCTTCTCTCTCTCTCTTTCTCTATCTCTTTTATTATATATATATATATATTATGTTGTGTGTGTGTGTATAATAAAATACATATATATACACATATATATATACATTTTGTATATGTTGTGTGTGTGTGTGTGTGTATGTGTAGTTGTATTACATTACATTACATCACATTACATTGTGTTATATTGTATTATATATATTGTATAGATATATATTATATATATATATATATATATTATATATATAATTTGTGTGGTGTTGTTGTTGTTGTTTTGATTGATGTCGTTGATGCTGTTGTTGTTGGTGTTGTTTTTCAAGTTTACTCTTTAGTGTTTGTTTTTCTTTCACGGACATTTTAGAAGTACTAGTTTTGGGGGGCAATGCTTTTATGGGGACAGAAAACAGTCGAAATACATAAGTAGCAAATTTGATTTGTTCTAAGTAAACCTAACATTTATCCGTAGTAAAAGCAATTCTATTTTTCTTTCAAAATCTTTACTGCGTGAACCAATGAGGGTTCGCACCCATAAATTTCCAGTCAGTAGTTCCCTTTACGTCACTCTGCAAGACGATAACGGGTTAAAAAAATAGCATAGTACTGACAAATTTGCAACTTTCACCGAAATGTGAACATAATATGATGTGCTGTGGCACACAAAAACAAAAAACAAAAAAAACAACACAAAAACATAGTCAAATTTCTATGTTCCACTAGAGAAGCTAACAGACTGCCATAAGTGAAGGCGACACACTGATCGTATGGTCGGTGTATTCTGTGTCCATTCTGTTCATGTCTGGATAAACCCATGGTTGTTATCGCTGTATGGTGAACCAATTTACGAATGTTATAATTTGATGTATGCGATTTTTACTCCAAATTCAGTTGAACACTTTGCGTATTACCCATAATCAGACTGTTTGGTGAAGTGCTTAGGGCTGTTTGACGAACTGATTACATTCTTTCTATCATTATCTGCCTTGCTTGTCCATTCACCTGTATGTGTTCGATAGTCTTACGTACTTTCTCTTAGTATTGATAATTACGTAGATGTATTTAATATATTTTTGGCTTTA
Organism: Monoplex corrugatus; assembly: GCA_030674185.1. Lineage (NCBI taxonomy): Eukaryota > Metazoa > Mollusca > Gastropoda > Littorinimorpha > Ranellidae > Monoplex > Monoplex corrugatus. Next base: position 39,814,176 of record CM060308.1, read on the forward strand.
GGGAAATGAGATCTTCTGAAGCAATGTTAGGTTACTTAGGTCAGTTTCTATACATCTTTTAGTGTCCTTAGTTACGTTTAATTTGTATTCAGATATTTTTTTAATCCCATCCCTCGTGTGATAAATTGGACGGAGTGGTCACCGCCAGGGACGTCTTAGATTACGAGCGCGAATGTTATTGATATGTGTACTTCATTTTCTTCTCTTTTTTTTTTTTTTTGTGTGTTTTTTTTTTTTTTTTTTGAAGTGTTGTGCATATTTTGAAATAGTTATAGTCCTGATGTGGTTCTACGCATCGGCTGGGCTTTAAACAAAAATAACAATTACAATGACTGTGTTGTTGCACAGTGTGCACCTTCCGTTGGCGTGGTCATGCTGGGTCTTTTCACGTTTATCGAAGACAGCCGCTGACAGGACTTTTAGAATCTTTACCGTGCATAATTATGTGATATTGTGCATGCGTACAAGCACGAACGGGGATTTAGGCACTGGAACGTCTGCAATCATTTTTTGTTGACTCGTTAGATCGGAAACATTTGCTAGCTCGTATGTTCCGTGTGAAAGAAAGAATGATCCTCATACAGCATTTTGCGGGCTTGCCAGGTTGTGAACGTTTTGGGGATGCCTGGGGCTCTTTCAGTATAAATAGTATCCCCTGGAATTTCTGTGCTATAGACTTCCTCTTTTCTATCACTCTCTTTGTTTCTGCCATTGACCCTTTGCTTTGTCATCTCTATCATTTTCTGCCTTGCCGGTCCATCTAACCGTATACATTCTAGAAAGTTACATATGTTCTCTTACTTTAATTGTACATTTATAAAGCGCATTTTTGGTTCTTAGGAGTTGTGACGTGCAGAGGCAATTTCAGGTAGTTTAAGCCAGTTTATACATACATTATAAAACAAATATATACATATGTATATAATATATGTATATATATATATATATATATAGTATATAAATTTTAATGTATATAAATACTTAAATGTATACATATATATATATGTGTGGTGTGTATGTATGTGTGCATGTGTATATGATCATATATGTATATATTATAGTGTCCCTAGTTACGTTTAAAATTTTATTCAGGGCTTTCAAAATCCCCTGGTGACAGACTGGAAGGAGTGGTCAATGGCAAGGGCGTATCCTTAAAATTATGTGTGCGAAAGCATTGATATGTGTACGCAATTTTTTTTCCCAGTTTCTTTTTTTTTTCCAATCGATGCTGCTGCAGGATGCTAGCAGATACGGCGAGGGAGTCAAACGGAAAACTTATGTTGACATGGGACATTGCAAAATTCTCCACACTTTACCCTTTACCCAGCAGGCGGGGAGGTACCTAGCCCGGATCGAACCCTGAGCTTTCCCAATAGAAGTCCAATGTTTATCCACCCGACTACAGCGCTTGTCTATAAATATTTCCCATCGTTGCCAGCAAAGCAACTTGAAGTAGGAAACTCTGTGACTGAAACTGCTGTGAAATCATCGTTCCCCGACTGACGAGTTTCCTTAATGTTACATTTCTCCTGTTTTCAGTTCCATCTCTCCGCACCTGCGTCACTACCTTCACAACGCTCATTCTGGCTCTCAGACATTCCCCACTCCACCACCACCACCACCACCACCACACACACACAACACACAACACAAATCCACTACGGACATTGAGGTCACCATAAGAGCAAAGTTAAAAAAAACAAGAAATCTTTGACAATGTTACGATAATGAGAATGGACATGGCTGATAGCGATTAAGTTGTTTTTTTTCCTTTTCCCTTTCATGTTATTATTTATTTATTTTTATTATTATTTATTTATTTATTTATTATTATTTATTTATTATTTATTATCTATATTCATTTATTTATTTATTTGTTGTTTATTTGTTTGTACTTACTTATTTATTTATTTATTCTTTATTTATCTATCTATTTACTTATTTATTATTATTTATTTATTATTTATTATTCTTTTTTTTATTTTTTTTATTACTTATTGATTATTTATTTATTATTGTCTTCATTATTAATTAATCTATGTACTATTCATTTGTTGTTTATTCTATTTATTATTCATTATTCATTTTTTTTCGTTTATGTTTTCTTTGATTGATTGGCTGGTTGGTTGATTAATTGTTTGTTGTAGCATTCATTTATTTATTAATCTGTTAAATTAGTTATTTATTTGTCTGTTTGTTTGTTTATTTTTTATTTATTCTTTGTTTGATTTATGTGTTTGTTGATTGATGTTTGTTTTGTTGTTTGTGTTTTTATTATTTGTTTATTCGTTTTTTGTTGTTTTTTTGTTTGTTTTTTGTTTGTTTGTTTGTTTGTTTGTTTGTTGGGGGTTTTTGTCTTTTGTTTCTTCATCTTTTTCATCAAGGCTGTCTTATCTTTATTATTTTTTCACTAGCATGTCCCTGATTTAGTAAATTTGTTATATCTTTGTTCCCTTTTTATTTTCCATTTTAAATTCTAGTTCCCTGTATTTGTGTTCCTCTTTTCTCTGTTGATTCATTTATTTTTTCATTTACTTGTTTGTTAATTCAATTTTGGCCAAGAAATGTTTTTCTTTCTCTCGCTCACTCATCCCTGATTTATTAATTTTTTATGTGCTTGTTTGTTGTTTTAGTTTGTCTTTATTTCCATTTCCTGTCTAGTTTCAATCATTTTTTTCAACTTTTTGTACTTACGTAAATATGAATATTTGTATGAGTTTTATATATATATTCTTTTTCATGCCACGAAAGATATTTTGTCGAATTCGATTACAATTACGTAATATTTTTGTTTTGAACATACATATGCATATTTAACAGCCTACTTACCAGCCTACTTACACACATACCTACCAATCTACCCACCTACCTACCTATCTAACCACCTACCTACCTACTTACCTACCTGCCTGCCTGCCTGCCTGCCTGCTTGCCTGCCTAATTACCTACCTACCTACCTACCTAATTACATAATACATACATACATACATACATACATACATACATACATACATACATACATACTTACATACATACATACATGGAATGTTCTGAGCTTACCACTTTATGCTTTGTGGCTGCGTCTATGCTAGCTGAATGGGTAGCGCAAACTGTGTTGGGTTTGAGAAATTCTACATGGAGATAACTCCGTGACTCTCAAGAGTTATGTTACTTAGTTGATATTTAAAATTCTCCTGCTTCCCTCTTATTTCCTTTGGTAATACATACATACATACATACATACATACATACATACATACATACATACATATATACATGCATACATACATACATACATGCACACATCATACATACATACATACATACATACATACATGCATACATACATACATACATACATACATACATACATACATACATACATGCATGTATGCATGCAAACATACACAATCGATCAGTTAGGCCTACTTACACGAATTCAAGCATCTTCGAAGCAATTAACTATGAGAAATGTGAGAAATGTGCTTACCTATTCGTCATTTTATTTGTTTCCTCATATGTTTATTCGTTATTCGTTTGTTTGGTTGTATGTGCGTGTGCGTGTGCGTGTGTGTGTGTGTGTGCGTTGTGTGTGTGATGTGTGTGCGTGTGTGTGTAGTGAGTGTTGTGTGTGTGGTGAGTGTGTGTGTGTGTGTTGTGTGTGTGTGTGTGTGTGTGTGTGTGTGGTGTAGTGAGATGTGTGTGTGTGTGTGTGTGTGTGTGTGTGTGTGTGTGTGTGTGTGTGTGTGTGTGTGCGTGTGTGTGTGTTTGTGTGTGTGTGTTTTGATTAACATCTTTGGCCGTGATAGTCTATTGGTTTAGACTTTGCGTTGTGTGTGTGTGTGTGTCTGTGTACGTGCATGTATATGTGTGTATGTGTGTGTGTGCGTGCCTGTGCGTGCATGTGTGTGTGAGTGTGAGTGTGTGTGTGTGCGTCTATGTGTGTGTGTGTGTGTGTGTGTGTGTGTGTGTGTGTGTGTGTGTTGTGTGTGTGTGTGTCTTTGATTTAACATCGTTGGCCGTGATACTCTATTGGTTAAGACTTGGCGTTGTGTGTGTATGTGTGTGTTTGTGTGCGTGTCTGTGTGCGTGTGTATGCGTGCGTGTGTGCGCACGCGCGCGTATGTGTGTGTGTGCGTATGCACGCACGCTCGCGCACATGTGTGTGTCTGTGTGTGCGTGTGCACGCGTGCACGCGCATGTGTGTGTCTGTGTGTCCAGTGTGTGTCTGTGCGTGTGCGTATGCGTGTGCGTGTGCGTGTATGCGTGTGTGTGTGTTTTGTGCTGTTTTTTGTTTACGTATTTCGTCGATGCCTTTTCATCGAACTTCATTTTGCTTCCGTGAACCCAGAGGCACAGATACGTGGCATCCCTAACATCACCCACGGAGTTTGACCCAGGTCAGTTTAGTAGAACGAAAAGCGACACTCGAGCCCCGAGGGCCAAGCAAACATTACCAGCTCTAAAAACCCTCTCTGCTCACCTCTAGTTTTGTAATTACCTCATCTTAACCATCACCAGTCCCCCCTTAACCCTATCGTCCCCTTCCTCGCTCTGTCCGCCAGTTTTCTTTTGTAGCCATTAACTTAACCCTTTGATTCCCTCACCTTGTTCATCAGTTTTCTGTAGGTGTTAACCCTTTGATTCCCTCATTCTTACCCATCAGTTTTCTGTAGTTATTAACCCTCTATTCTCTCACTCTGTTTAGTTTCCTGCACTCGCAGTTTCCTCCACTAGTTTCTTTTATTATTAACCCTTTCACTTCTTCACCCTATCAACAGATTCCTGTAGCCATTAACCCTTTGATTCCCTCATCCTGTCCATCAGTTTCCTGAAGCCATTAACCCTATGATTCCCTCACCCTGTCCATCAGTTTCCTGTAGCCATTAACCCTTTGATGCCCCCACCCTGTCCATCAGTTTCCTGTAGCCATTAAACCTCTATTCCTTCACCCTGTCGCTCAGTTTCCTGTAGCAATTAATCCTTTTTCTTCCCTCGTCCTGTAGCCATTAACTCTCTATTGCTTCACTTTGACTACCAGTTTCCTGCATTCCCTGACCCTTTCCACTAGTTTCTTTATAATATTAACCCTTTCACTTCTTCACCCTGTCCATCAGCTTCCTGCAGCCGTTCGCCTTTTCACGTCCTCGTCTTGTCGACAGATTCCTGTAGCTATAAAACCCTTTATTCCCTATCTACCAGTTTCCTGCAGAAGTTAACCCTTCTATTATCTCTCGCTATTTTCCAGATTCCTACAGTCATTAATCCTGTCATTCATTCCTCACCCTATCCACGACCTTCTTGCAGCCATGATTCCTTGTATTGCTCTCCCTATCTACCAGTTTCCATTAATCCTTCACTTCCTCACCTTACCCACCAGCTTAATGCAATCATTGATCCTTCTTACTGCCTTACTCTATTCATCGCTTTATTTTAACCGTTCACTCTGTCACCCTATCCACCAGCTTAATGCAATCATTGACCCTTTTACTGCCTTACTCTATTCATCACTTCATTTTAACCGTTCACTCTCTCACCCTATCCACCAGCTTACTGCAGTCATTGACCCTTTCATTCCCTTACTCTGTTCATCACTTCCTATTAACCTTTCACTCTCTGCACTCATCTAGCTCGCTGCAGCCATTCACCCTTTCACCCCCATCACTGTATCCATCACTTTCTATTAACCTTTTCACTCCCTCATCCTATCCACCAGTTTTCTGTATGCATTAACTCTTTTATTCCACCACGCTGACCACTACATTTACCCACCAGTTTCACGTAGCTATTAACCTCTCTGCAGGAAGCCAGGTGGCAGAATGGAGGAATGAAAAGATCATGGTAGCAGGAAGCTGGTGGATAGGGTAAAGGAGTGAAAGAGTTAAATTGAGGCCACACAATTCCATCCTTCCCTGAGAGCAAATTTCACATCAGGTTCAGGTTGCCTGGACCACATTTACGTCAACGAAGTTAGTCCGCATGAAGCTCCCAATTAGGTAAGATAAAGTTATTTGACTGGTTTCGAAACAAAATTAACACAGTAAAATACAAGCTCCGATGGGGGTCATCTTCAGTGTGTAGACAAAAGAGTTTTCGTTCATAACGAGTTTACTGCCAGGTCAAATATCGTTCGTTTGTTTTTTTCAGACTAGTCCTCGTCTCCTGAGAGTTAGGTCAAATTCCGTAGGTTACTTATACAAACAGGTTACTGTGTCCATTTCTGAATCAGTTTCATTGCTCTATCAATATACCACAAAGATTCCCAGGAGATCAGATGCTGCCTCGTTGAAATAGCAAATAAAAGAATCTATTTTTGTATTAAACATTTGGGTGAGTTCCAATAGCGTACTCCAAGATCTTTCCTAGTCCAAAATTGTCATTGCAGTGGCTACGGACGATGAAAACTGCAATAACTGCAATAACTAAGAAAGTAGTAACGCTGAAAGAATGGCAGAGACCGACCTTTACCAAATAATAATAATAATGTTTATTTATATAGCGCATATTCCATGCAAACATGCTCACCAGCGCTTTACATTTCGCAAAACAAAAAATGTTCACAACTACGTATACAATGAGAAAACAACCACCATCAAAGCTACACAAGTAAGAAGATACATCAAAAACCACAGAATATTCAAGTTCAAACACTGACTTACGCAATGAAACAACAACAGACCTTTCGTAATAATAATAATAATAATAATAATGAGCATTTATATAGCGCACAGTCCAAAAAATTGCTTCTGGCGCTTTACAAGTACACACACACACACACACAGACACACACACACACACACACACACACACACACACACACACGCACGCACGCGCGCACGCACGCACACACACACACAAACACACACACACACACCATACACGATCGCAGGTTGTCAATATCATAAGCATAAAGAAGAAGCACCACGAAGAGGAGAAGTCAGCACGAGAACAGATGTGTTTTGAGTGAGGTTTTGAAAGAGGTAATAGACTCTGCGTGCCTGAGAGGAGTTGGTAGGGTATTCCACGTAGTGGGAGCCTGGTAAGAGAAAGATCGTTGGCCATAAGTTTTTGTCCTCACAGAGGGAATGCGGAGAAGTCTAGTGTCAGATGAAGAGCGGAGAGAGCGAGAAGGAGTGTAAATGTGAACAAGTTCAGAGAGGTATTCAGGGCCAGTGCCAGAGACAGCATGGTAGGTCAGTGAAGAAATTTTGTAATCTATCCTGTCTGAGATGGGAAGCCAGTGAAGTGAGTGAAGCAAAGGAGAGACATGTTCAAATTTAGAGGACCTACAAACCAGACGGGCGGCATTATTCTGTATTCGTTGAAGTCTATGTAAGAGATGTTTAGGAAGTCCAACCAAAAGAGAGTTGCAATAGTCAAGTTTAGAGAAGATGAAAGCACAGACTAGAGTTTTAGTAGCGTCAGCAGACAGGAGGTGGCGGACAGAGCTAATCTTCCGAAGTTCAAAGTAAGCACTTCTACAAACATTTGAGATGTGTTGCTGAAAAGAGAGGGTTTGGTCAAGAGTGACCCCAAGACTGCGAACAGCGGAAGAAAAGGGAACTGTGATATTGCCCATTTCAAGAGAAGTGGGCAAAGATGGTTGGCTGAGAAATTTCTTGGGGCAAGCTAGGAGGAGTTCCGTTTTGTCATCATTTAGCTGAAGTTTATTTTGTGTCATCCATACCTTCAGGTCTGAAATGCACCCCTGCGTCCGAGCCATCAGCCCATCAATTTCATTAATGGAAGCCGACTGATGAACCTGAGTATCATCAGCGAAGCTCTCATGTGACATGGCGTGACGACTGATGACATCGGACACAGGTGACGCATACAGCACAAAAAGCATGGGTCCCAGAACAGACCCTTGTGGGACGCCGGAAGACAGAACAGATGGTTCAGAAGAAACACCCTTCACACAGACAGTTTGAGTGCGATCGACTAGATAGGATTGGAACCAACTCAGAACAGAACCACAGATGCCAAAAGAAGTTTGAAGTCTGGACAGAAGGATAGAATGATCAATAGTGTCAAAGGCAGCGGAGAGATCTAAGAGAGCAAGAATGGAAACTCGGTCATTGTCAAGACCGAGAAGAATGTCGTTGACTATCCTCAGGAGAGCTGTTTCAGTGCTGTGTGACTGCCTGTATGCTGACTGGTGTGGATTCAGGAGGTGGTTGTGAGTGAGGTGGTCTAACAGTTGGGAAAGAACGATTTTCTCAAGAACTTTAGAAAGGAATGACAGATTAGAAACGGGTCTATAATTCTTTAAACAGTTCCGATCTAATGATGCCTTCTTTAAAAGTGGCCGAACAATTGCTAACTTAAAGATGGGTGGAAAACAACCAGAGGAGAGAAGTATTCATGACGTGAGTTATCTGGGGTAACAAAACATCAAGACAGTCAATGAGACAAGCTGTTGGCACGGGGTCAAGTTCACATGACTTTGGATTACAATTCAGACACATTTTCTTAACAAACTCTTCTGTGACTGGCTTAAAGACATGCAAATTAGGACCACGATATAATACTGACAAAGAATCTCCGAGAAAACATACGAATTTCTGGACCGTTGCCATCTCCAACCAACAACTACTTGTCCGATGGTAACAAAAGAGTATAGGTACCATCATCATGAACAGACAATGGAGAAGGATTGGGCACTTAATTTGGGAAGAACATGGTTAACATGGCCTGGGTTGCTCTTCACTTGGCACCAAAGAAGACGCAAGAAACATAAGAACACCTGGCCATGAACAGTAGCAGGTGAACTCAAGACCTTGAAACACACCTGAGGTACCACACACAAAATTGGCCCTGTACAGATAGGAATGGCGGACCTACGTTGCTGCTCTAAATGCCAATGATGTTAACAGGCAGCAAGAAAGTGATTATGATGTTCCAAGTACTGAGATGAACAAACCATCCCCATGCCTTTTTTATATGAGGCAAGAGAAATTTGAGCACACACTCACACCAGGAAAGCTGGAGGGAAAAAGAGCACCAGGTAGGCCAAGGGAGAAAATATTGGACATGTTTGCGGATTGGATGAGGACAGAGAGGGTTGGAGTATACTTGCAGCGACAAAAGATAGATTCGTGTTTTTCAGTTTCAGTTTCAATTTCTCAAGATGACGTCTACACGCTCGGAATGAATTCCACACGCACTAACGTCTTAGGTGTCAAGTGATGGAGAAGATCCAGAATGATCACGGCACAAGCCTTAAGCCTGCACATAAACCATGAGCTGGTCAGCTCCTGAGGTCCTACCTAGATAGTTTCATAACCCTGGGGTCGAAGGGGAGTGAGGTGGTAGAGTCCTCAACTTTTCACGGGGCCAGCACCACGAGGGCGGCGCCCATCCCCTCTCCCTCGCTTCAAATTCATATTCATAATATTATTCACTTTTTTTAAACCAAGACTTCAGAAAGGCAAGAAGGCTAATTGGTCTTCAAGGAGTGGGACCTGGGAAATCAACCTATTTCTTCAATGTTTTATACCAAGGCAGCCGGGCGATGTCCTGCTCTTTATGATTATCAACTACCGTGGGATCTTTAGCGTGCGCAGCGAAAAGGCACACGGGTCCGACTCATTTTTCCTCCCCTTCCGAAGGACTTGACGTTCAGTTCGATTTTCCAGTCAAGCTGCAGAGAAAAGTCGAGGCCTCTACGGGGAGCGTACCCTGGAACCTCTATTTTTGTTATTGGCAGGCGAACGTCTGAACCATTCTGCCACTCTTCTCCCTTCGTATTGATGGGCCATGGTCGCCAACGGCCGTGCGGCAGGCCACATGATGTTGATGATGACGATGATGATGATACTCTTTCCCAGCCGGCACACGTACTTTGGGTCGTTGTTTTGGCTGTTAACAATCTTGTTTAAAAGGAAGCTTTCGTAGGGCAGTTTGTAAGTGCAGTACACACACAGGTACCCTTAAACCTGTCAAAACTGTGTGGACTATGCAATTAACTCACTGACCGACATAGTCCAGGTCACAGTTTTGTGCTGATGGTTATCACATATGCGGGAGGAGCTTCAGACGAGAACGTACCTTTGTTTTCCAGCATCCACTTTGGAGTTTCTACGAGAGAGATTCAACGCATTCGAACACTTCCATATGCGCTTGACCAGAATCTGTTAGCAATCATCTTTCAGTCTCTTCATGCATGTGTAAAAGCCCTATGTACCGGTACGAAGAAGAACAACAAGAACAAGAAGAACAAGAACAAGAAGAACATGTTAAGTACAAGAAGAACAAGAAAAACGAGAAGAAGGAGAAGAACAAGAAGAACAAGAACAAGCACAAGAAGAACAAGAACAAGAAGAACAAGAACAAGAAGAACAAGAACAAGAAGAAGAACAAGAAGGAAAGAAGAAGAATAACAACAACAACAGCAACAACAACAACAACAAGGAGGAGGAGAAGAACAACAACAACAATAACAAGAACAAGAACAAGAAGAAGATTGTCCTTGTATAGTGATATGCTCCTATGCACATCTGACTTACCACACGTTGAATATTTACAATACATATACTGTAATACATACATTCCTTTATTTCGAAACTGAAATGTTATGTTATTGGCTAGACTGGATTATAACCAGAACCACATAAAAAAGAGCGATAACAGGAATTTGATTTTAAAATAAACACATAAAAAACGAGACAGGGAGACAGGCGCAATTTTTTCGTCCAACTGGCCTTTTCAAACGTATACAAAGGACAACAAAGAATATTTATACAAACCTAAGGGGAAAAACAAAGCAACAAGATGATTTCCCTAATGTTTTGTTAAGTAGTACTCTCTCTGAAGAAAAATTGTGTGTTTATTCTTTGTTGATTTTTTTTGTGTGAAGGTTGTGTATTTAGTCTCTTTGTTTTGTATGTATGCATGTTGTTTGTTCATTCTTTGTTGTCTTCTGTACGGACGTGACAACGGCCAGTTGGCTGAAAAATCGCTGCTTGCTTGCTTGCTTGCTTGCTTGCTTACTTGCTTGCTTGCTTGCTTCTTGTTGCTTGTTTGCTTGCTTCTTGCTTCCTTGCTAGTTGTTTGTTTGTTTGTTGATGGGTTGGTTGATTTGTTTGTTGGTTGGTTGGTTGTTGTTGGTTGGTTGGTTGGTTGTTGTTGGTTGTTGGTTGGTTGGTGGCTGCTGGCTGGCTGGCTGGCTGGTTGGTTGGTGCTGGCTGTTTGTTGGTTGGTTGGTTGGTTGGTTGGTTATATCTTATTACATTTGCATTTTCATTCTATTTTGTGTGTGTATTCCTAGTTCATATTTTCTCAATGAACGAAACTGAATTAGACTGTAGGTCACATCTCAACGGACTTTTCTAGGTACAATACTAACTGCTCTTCCTAAGGTAAACATGTTGCTTTCGTTTCCTCCTTTTTCCCCTGTAAAGGCTGATGGCACTGTTGATAGAGCCGTGGGCTCAGTTTTTTTTTTTATGTCTCCAATTCAACCCAGCCCTGCAACATGAAACTCGGTTGTGTCTGTCTCCAGCAATCATTCATTCTTGGTGGTGTCCTCAGTGTTTTATAGTAGGTCACCACTCCCCACATGTCCCCATTTCAATATCTTGTTAAGGGCAAGCAGTTTCGTGTAGGGCTCATGGTGGTCTGTCAAATATATAACTGCCTGCTGGCAGATTTGGGTGCAAGCGCATATGGAATTGTCAGAGTGCGATGAATGCCTCGTGAGTAAATTCGAAACTCTCCAAAATCTGCCAACTGTTTTTTTTTCCTGAACGTATTAACGATCATCAGCTTTGTTGGGATTTTTGTTTGTTTGTTTGTTTTTGTTTGTTTGTTTGTTTTGTTTGTTTGTTTTGTTTGTTTTGTGTTGTTTTGTTTTGTTTGTTCGTTTCTTTCTTTCTTTCTTTCTTCTTTCTTTCTTCTTTCATTGTATGTGTGTTTGTTTTGTTTGTTTGTTTGTTTGTTTGTTTGCTTGCTTGCTTACTTTGTTTTGTTTCGTTTGTCTGTTTTAAACTTGTTCTAGATAGGGAACTGGCTCTTTTCTGAAATTTCGTTAGGGAGAGCATCGTTATTGGTGTGAATTCTGTTTGTGTGCGATGATGTATAGTGTATGTGAGACCTCTGTTGATTCTCTATACCATGGATAAAACTAGCACGTACATCACCACTAAGGTCTTGTGGACGGGGGAAACAAAAAGGGATTAGTGTTCTTCCTTACTTGGAGTAAACCTAGGACCCCTGGCTGGTCAGACCTCTAACCTTGAGGTCATTACACTGCCAGTCTGTTTGATAGATTCATTCATTCATTCATACATTCCATTCATTCACTCGTTCGTTCATTCGTTCATTCATTCGTTCATTGTTCTTCGATTCGTTCTATACGTTCGTTTCATTCTTCGTTCGTCGTTCGTTCGTTCGTTCGTTCGTTCGTTCTTCGTTCGTTCGTTCTTCGTTCGTTCATTCATTATTTCTTTTTGTCTTTCTTTTTTTTTCTGTCACTCCTTCATTCAGTCATTCAATCATTCAGCCATTATCTTTCCTTCCTTCTATCTTTTATTCACTCCTTCATTCCTTTATTGATCCATTTATTCCTTCATTGATTCCTTCATTGATTCTTTCATTCCTTCATTCGTTTATTCGTTCATTCATTCATTCATCATTCATTTTATTTATTTATTCATTCATTGATTCCTCCATTGATTCCTTCATTGATTCCTTCATTCCTTCATTCATTTATTCATTCATTCATTCATTCATTGACCTTTTTTACCACAGGACGAAGCAGCTGGAAGCTTTTGTCTTTTACTCCTAATTTTGTGCTTGATGTTTATTCGTTTATCATCTTACGTTTACGCTTGACAAAGGCCATTTGGCCGAAAATTTGAGCCTACTTGTTGGTTGTATTAAATAGCGTTCCGATTCTATTTTCGTGTTCTTTTCTGGTCCCCATTCATTTACCGACGGGTCATTATTCATTCATTCATTCATTATTCATTTAATCATTCATTCATTCATTCATTCGTTCATTCATTCATTTATTCATTCACTCATTCACACATTCATTCATTCATACACTCATTCACTTATTCATTCATTCATTCATTCACTCATTCATTCATTCATCCATTCATACATTCATTCATTCACTTATTCATGCTCATTTTTCATTTATTCATTCATTATTCATTCATTCATTCGTTCGTTCGTTATCATTCATTGATTCATTCATTCACGTTTTGACCGGTCTTCTGCAAAACGACAATCCAAACTCCCTACACGCCTTACTTAAAGACATAAACAGAAATTTATACAAAGCACTTCCTTCAACTTAGCAAACGACCCTCTGCGCGTACGTGATACACTTACTTGACTGTTGAACTAATTAATTTACGCTTGACTGTTTAACTAATTAATTAAAAGCGGAGCGCGCCATGTAACGAAATCAATCACCATGCCTACACCGTACACAGCTCGTGTGAATGACCACCTGTTATGCGTTGCTGACCAGATCGAAGGCGTCCATGGAACGGCCAGTGACTGACCAAACACACGGGGTGACTGTCAATATGAGATGTCAGTCCTATGGTTGATGGCGGTTCCGTTCTGTTCGGTTCTGTTCGGTTTCAGAGGAGAAGGTTGTTACTGATGTGAACTACAAAGGGAAGCCATGTTACTATGCTGTTTTCACTTGAAAGGGAATGGTAAATTATCGTCGACGAGCTGGGGAGGTTAAAGTGGCAGTAGTAGTGTGGTTGTGGTGGTTTGGTGGCTGTGGATGTGGAGAGGTAGTGTGATTGGTGGTGGTGGTGTGGTGGTGGTGGTAGTGGTGGTATGTGGTGTGGTGGTGGTGGTGGAGGAGGAGAAGGAGGTGAGGTGGTGGTGGTGGTGGTGGTAGTGGTGGTAGTGGTGATGGTGGTGGTGGTGGTAGTGTGTGTTTTGTGTGTGTGTGTGTGTTGTGTTGTGTGTGTGTGTGTGTGTGTGTGTGTGTGTGTGTGTGTGGGTGTGTGTGTGTGTGTGTGTGTGTGTGTGTGTGTGTGTGTGTGTGTGTGTGTGGTGTGTGTGTGTGTGTGTGTGTGTGTGTGTGTGCGTTCGTTATTTCTTTTAATGTCTATTCACATGTGTGATTTTAGACGAACGTGTGTGTGTGTGTGTGTATGTGTGTGTGCGTGTGTGTTGTGTGTTCGTGTGTGTGTGTGCGTAGTGTGTGTGTATGTGTGTGTCTGTGTGTGTGGCGCGCGAGTTGTGTTTGTGTTTGTGTGTATGTTGTGTGTGCATCGTGTGTCGTTGTGCGTGTTGTATTTGTGTGTATGTGTGCGAGTTGTGTGTGTGTGTGTGTGGTGGGTGGGTGTGTGGTGTGCGTGTGCGTGTTGGTCGTTGTCTGTGCTGATAATATTGTTGGTGGCTGTGTTGTTGTTGGAAATGGTGTGTGTGTGTATGTGTATGTGTGTCTGTCTGTTTGTCTGTCTGTCTGTGTCTGTCTGTCTGTCTGTCTGTGTCCCGTGCGTGCGTGTAACCGTTCTGGCGCTGACCTGTGTGCTTGACAACTTTCTAACACACTTTTAGCTCAATCGATTCCCAGCCAGACATTAGCAATGCTAAAGAAACGAAAGAGTAAACGGAACATGGAGAAACGAAGTCGACAAATAAGATTGAGAAAGAAGGACAGAGAAGGCGACGAAGAAAGAATCAAAGACAGAAGACTGATAAACCATAAGGAAACTCTGCAAGATATATTTTACAGAATAGACCAAAAAAAAAACAAAAAAAAAACGAAAATTAAGATGGAACCAAAAGGAAAAAGAACGTATTGATTAAACAATGAAAAACAATATAGCGTTAAATCTGAATTAACCTAACTGCCAGCATTCAAGAAAAACTTCTTAGAACAGGAAACACACCAAAATAGAATATTGAGAATGCTAATTTAGTTCACACGGAGGGAGACGAAGAGGCAGACAGAGAAAAAGATGGGAAGACAATATCAGAGAGTGGACTGGCCTTGAATGGAACATCATTCTGCGGAAAGCTGAGGACCGTGAGGAGTGGAGGAAGTTGGTTGCAAAATTTTCAGTGGTGCCCCAACGGTCAACCAGACTACGGGACTGATGATGATGATGATGATGATGATGATGATGATGATGAATTTAGTTCACAAACAAGACAAGCGCATATTATTGGCCAATCAGCCTTTGTCAGCTCACACAAGAGACAACAAAGAAACAAATATGCAAAACTTAAGGCAAGGACAGCAATAAGACATTGCCCCTGTATGTCTTTGGTCATGGAAGTCTGTGGGGATTTTTTTCCTTTCTTTGTTCCCCAAACCCCACCCACACCCTGTACATCATGCGATTTTGTTTCACTATTGTTTCTTTATTTCGTGTGCGCGTGACAAAGGCTAGTTAGCTGCGTACAGAAAAGGTGGGAGATGTACTTGCGGCGCCAAGGGATAGATTCGTATGGAGGGTCATGATCGCCAACGCCATGCGGCAGGGCACATTATGATAATGAGTTGGTCGAGATTTTGCGCTTGGTTTTATTTTGTGAATTGAATATTTCGTTCTTGTTTTAATTTCGTGTAATTCTGCTTTCAATATAGCATAAGACAAACAAGGAGTTAGGAAAAAATTAAAATATGGTTAAGCATTTCTAACAATGTCTATTTTTATACAGATTTAGAGAAAATCCAGATTATGTACTTTTCAAGGTCTCTGCGGTGTGAAAAGGCTTCAGCTGAAGTAAAACTTCACGTGAAGCGAACAGTGAAAAAAGATTTCCAATATTACCGGAAATATTTTTTTAAATGCTGATCAAAAACAAATTCCTCAAAAAGACCTAATGTTAATTTTGTATCTTTGTTTTACATGTATGTATGCATGTATATATGTATTATGTATGTATGTATGTCATGTGTATGTATGTATGTATGTATGTATGTATGTATGTATGTATGTATGTATGTATGTATGTATGTATGTGTGTGTGTATTATGTGTGTGTGTATGTATGTATGTATGTAGTGTGTGATGTAGGATGGATGGATGAATGGATGATGGATGGATGTGGATGATGGTATGAATGTGATGAATGGATGGTATGGATGGATGGATGTGGTGTTCTCCAAACTCATGTATTGTCAAGCCCTCATGGGCCACGGTCTTTGACAAATTGGTGATAAAAGCCAGGTAAGAAATATACAGACAGACAGCACACAATACTCCAAACCAAACAACTCAACGCCACAACAAACACAAAAAACAAACAACCATACAAGAAATACAACAACATACATACATACACACATACACACACACACCACATACACACACACACACACACACACACACACATACTACAGACACACACACACACACACACACACACACACACACAACAACACAAAACACATACAAAACACCGCAAACAAACAAAGTCTAAAAAAAAAAGGGAAACAACATCAAAAATCAAAAAAAAAAATAATGAAATTGAGATTTGAGGAGGAAAGAGGGTGAGAGGAACAATAATGAATAAGAGGAAATTGGGTGCAGGAGATGGTCAAGCTCCTTAGAACGAAAGGAGAAACAAATTAGAAAAAGAGTTAATTAAGCTCATGATGAACAAATACAGAAACAAAATAGAGGAAAAAGTGAAGAAAAAGATAAAATTCTGAAAAGAAAAACGACCCAATTAACTAAGAAGGGCAGAAAGATAAGACGAACAACACAAACACACACACACACAACACAAACAAACAAACAAACCACACACAACAAACAAACAAGCAAACAAGCGAATTATCAAAAAATACTGATTCTCTAAAAGAGCAAATAAACAAAAAGTAACAAAAAATAATAATAAACAAAGAAAACCAAAAAGTAACAAAGAAGAATAATAAACAAAGAAAACCAAAAAGTAACAAAGAAGAATAATAAACAAAGAAAAAAATACACAAAAAATAATAATAAACAAAGAGAACGCAAAAAGAAAAGAAAATAATAGAACAACAAAAACCAAAACAGCTAACAAACAAACAAAAACAAACAAAAAAACAAAAAGTAACAAGAGACTAAAAACAAACGAAACAAACAAACGTAACAAAGACAGAATAATAACAAGAAACAAAAAATAACAAAAATAATAACAAAGAGAACCAAAAAGTAACAAAGAAGAATAATAACAAAGAAAACCAAAAGTAACAAAGAAGAATAATAACAAAGAAAACCAAAAAGTAACAAAGAAGAATAATAAACAAAGAAACCAAAAGTAACAAAAAATAATAACAAACAAAGAAAACCAAAAGTAACAAAGAAGAAAATAAACAAAGAATAATACACAAAGTAAAAGAAAAAACACCAAGGCAGGAAAAAACGAAACAAAAAAGAAGAAGAAAATAATTAGCCAAACAAAGGCATAATGTAGCTGGAAGGCAAACCACAGCCACTCCACCACCCAAGGACGCAAAACAGAGAAAACAGACCAAACGAGGCACCTCTCTTGACAAAGCCTTTCATTTCCTGACAGTGTATTTGCACAGGCACCCAATGGGTCTGGGGCGATAAGCATGGTACCTGGAAAACTTCCCAACAAACCTGTCACCTCACGGAACTAGCTTTGCTTTCTCTGCTCCCATTACTTCCTTAGAAACTTGCTATCTTCAAGGACACTGAGTGCTTTAAAGGGTGATGTCGGTGATCAGTTATGGCCCTTGTCCTTTCCTGGTTTTGGCTTGTGGGTTGTGATCGGTGTTGGGTTCTTCAAGGTGGTTCATGTCAATGACATGATTCTTTATTTTTCTTTCTTTCTAGGATCACTGCACTCAGGGAGGTTACCTTTGTGCTCACCTTTTTTTCCCGTTCCATTTTCTACGCCGCATCAATGGTCACAGAAGCTGGAACAGTTTTAACAATGCAATGTTGATGATGCTGATGAGGATGATAATCATGATGCTGTGGAGTTCCATCTAGGACTGAGACTGCGTGACAGGTCTGTTCTCTACACTTACTATCATAACATATCCTGGAGTCAACCAGGCCCGAGAGATACAGTCACCTGCGGTGCTGGTCAGAAAATTTAAGCAACACCCTCAATGACGCACCCGTGAAGTGGATGAGACTCGACTGTGTGGTTGGTCCCAGTCTTTCCAATGAGCCCATAACATGCCCAACTCTGGGGTAAGAGCCGGTTAGAGCCGAAAAATCCCACAATGATTTTTGAAGGGACTGACGGGGATTCGAACCCACAACCTTCCAGTCGGTAGTCCGTTGCGCTAACCACTGCACCACGGCGATTGATATGATTCTTACAGGTTGAAGATATCCTTTCGTTTTTGTGATCAGTGGATTCTGGTTGACAGATTTTTTTCCCTGTGGCTTGTTCTTCCATACAGGAGGACTTTGATATGATACTGCGGCGTCGGTGCACTATGATAAAGTCTTGGCTACTAAGCATTCTGACATGTTATAATTACTACAGTCTCTTCTGACATATTACTGACTCTAGTGCATTCTGCCAACCATATCATTGGCATCAGAAGCATTCTGACAGATCAATGGCTGTAGCACATTATGACAATTACAGGAGCCAGTACATCATTATTATTGGCTTGACTGCATTCTGGCAACATAGACAGGAGGCACGCTCGCTTGGTTTGGTCTCCTCACCCGCCTTGTCGCAGAGTCCAAGGCCATTCTCCAGAGCGGTCATCATTGGAACAATCTTGGTTACTTATAAAAGACATGTATATCTGTGTAGCCTATCTTCAAATGAAAGAACAGATACATAAAATAAATATATAAATAAATAAATAAAAAATAGATAAACAATACAGAAATGAATCAATCAATAAATCAACAAATAAATTTATGGTCTGAATCACAACCACTACCATCAGCATAATCGTTACATCACAGAAACCCACCCCCCCACCCACCCACAGTTGCGCCCATACGCACATTAATCTGAATTTAACAAAAAGGTTCAGAAAAAAACACGAAGAGAAATGACACGTATTTATACAACAAACAAGACAGGCGCAAATTTCGACATGGCTTTTCAACGTAAGATTACAACAAACAAACAAACACTAGTACAAAAAAAAAATGAGAAAAGACTGAGACTTCCTGCAGCTGTCTCAATGTGAAAAGGAACACTTTCAATCGTACCAACATACATAGGCAACATGAATACTAGATATCACCACATCACTGTCATGAATACAACATGCACATGCATCATTGTTGCCCCGAACTTGATGACAGATTATATTGGCCCTTGGCCCTTGGCCTTTCCATTTGTAGATACTGTCAAAGCATGAGCTCTGGTCTGTTCTTATATGTTACAGACTCCTTTGCAATCTGATAACTTTCTTGGCTTCGGAGGATTCTGAAAGATTACTGGCTTGAGAACATTCTGAGAGAGTCAGAGAGAGAGAGACAGACAGACAGACAGAGAGAGAGAGGGAGAGAGAGAGAGAGAAAGAAAGAAAGAAAGAGACAGAGAGAGAGACAGAGAGAGAGAGTATTGACTCCGCTGGATTCTGTCTCTGGGGAAATCAGATAGTCTCTTGGGACGGTGCCTTCTGATAGGTTATTGAGTACATGGCATGCTGAGAGTTCGCTGGGTATAATGCGTTCTAACAGAATACTGACTATAGCACATTCTGAATTGTAGTACATTCTGAATTTTCTGGTTTAGGATTTAAAGTATTCTGACAAATATATATATATATGTTGTTGTTTTTTTTTAGCGCTTTCTAAAACATTTTTACGTTTAGTGCATTCCGACATACATTCTGTTTTGGAGCATTCTAACATAATTTTTAAACAATTTCTAAAAATCGTCAACACTTTTCTTTTTTACTTTTAGTTCAGTCTGAAGTCTTGTGTGTGTGCTTTTGTGAGTGAGTGTGTGTATGTGTGTGTGTGTGTGTGTGTGTGTATGTGTGTGTGTGTGTGTGTGTGTGTTTGTGTGTGTGTGTGTGTGTGTGTGTGTGTGTGTGTGTGTGTGTGTGTGTGTGTGTGTGTGTGTGTGTTGCGTGTCATAGTCCCAAGTGGAAAAGAAAGATTTATTCTTTACAAAAGTAAGAGCAGAGAGAAAGACTGACAGACAGACAGACAGAGACAGAGAGACAGAGACTGACAGAAGGACAGACAGACAGACAGAGTGATGTGGGCAGTGTAACAATGCCGAAGACCCGGCAAAATGCTGTGTCAGTATTTAAGTCCTTTTGGGTTTTTTTGGTTTTTTCCTCAAACGTTTATATGTTATGTTTGTTTTGTGTTTTAAACCAGACAGCTTATTGTGTCGCATACAAGATCTACTTTGATTTGTGTGTGTGTGTGTGTGTGTGTGTGTGTGTGTGTGTGTGTGTTGTGTGTGTGTGCTGTGTGTGTGTTGTGTGTGTGTCTGTGTTGTGTGTGTGTGTGTGTGTGTGTGTCTGTGTGTGTGTGTGTGTGTGTTGTGTGTCTGTGTGTGTGTGTGTGTGTCTGTGTGTGTGTGTGTGTGTGTGTGTCTGTGTGTGTGTGTGTGTGTCTGTGTGTGTGTGTGTGTGTCTGTGTGGTGTGTGTGTGTGTGTGTGTGTCTGTGTGTGTGTGTGTGTCTGTGTGTGTGTGTGTGTGTGTCTGTGTGTGTGTGTGTGTGTGTGTGCGTATGTGTGTAAATGTGTGTGTATGTGTGTGTATGTTGGTTTTTTTTTGTTGTTGTTCCTACTTTTTGCAAGGGACACAACCCTTCCATCCCTCTCTCGGGGCTACGACAACAGTCCACATTTGACTTATCTTTTTGATTTTGATCTTTTCAACATATTCTTGGCTTCGGTCCATTTGGACAGATTATCTACCAAGTATTCAGAAAGATTAATGA
>CM060308.1:39872509-39882509 GCA_030674185.1 Monoplex corrugatus
TTTTTTTTTTAAACTGAACTGTAATTATTTTGATTCGCAAGCCAATTCTTTCTCGATTTTATTTCTCTTTGGAAACTAACAGCCTACCATACCTCTTCTGGCGTTGTGTCAGCATCAAGATCTGGCAATGCTCTTAGCTAACTGCACACACACACTCTCCAACACTCTCTGCTGATGATTACTTTATCCCATCCTCCAGACTATGCATGTAGCCGCGCTCGCAGACGCGTTGTTTTCTGGTTTCTTGAATGTTTTGGGGTAGGGGTGAGGAGTAAGTCGAGTAGAGATCAGCTTTGGTTTAGTCTGCAAAATGTTTAACGTTGGGACGTGTTGATGAGAAAGAGATTGAAAACATGGAGGACTAAGGGGGGCTGAGGGTGAGATGATACAATAAATGTTTATTCTGAAAGGTGAAAAGAGGAAAGAGAGAATGACAATGGCAATGGCACTTTGTTTTCCAGAGGTAAAGTTGTTAGAGCTTAAAGACATTTTCAGACTTGTTGTAGCTAATCATATATCTGCCTAGCACTAAAGGGTACTGGAAAAAGGAAATAAATCAATATTATATCAATCATACACAAAACAATAAAAGGTTACGAGCATCAGCAGAAAGAGACAGAGACAGACCGAGAGAGAGAGAGAGAAAGAGAATTATGAATGAATGAACGAACGAACGAACGAACGAACGAACGAACGAACGAACGAACGAACAAACGAACGAACAAACGAAAGAGCGAACGAACGAACGAACGGACGGATGAATGAATGAACGAATAAATGAATGAATGAATGAATGAATGAATGAATGAATGAATGAATGAATGAATGAATGAATAATTCGTTCGTTCGTTGATCAAGATTTAAAGTCCTGTCACACGTAGTATACACGAGAACTAACATATAAGAACTTTCATAAGAAGCTTACAAAATGCTGTCTTACTCAAGCAAAAAAAAAAAGCTGAAAATATGTGATCAGCCAAACACGAACGGTTAGTTGCAATATAGCTGAGATTAACTCTTTTGTAGTTGGGACGGGGGCAGGGGAGGGGAATGATCATCATCATCATCATCAGGTGCCCTGCCGCATGGCGTTGGCGATCATGGACTTCCATCTGTCTCTATCTCTCGTCGCCCCTAGCATCTCCCCCACCCTCCTCGTCCCCAGCCACTCTGCAAGTCCGTCCTGCATTTTCTCCATGGGTCTACCCGGTGCTCCCTTTCCTTCCAGCTTTCCCGTTGTGACCAGGTGCTCCAAATCCCCCTTCCTCATAAAATGGCCTATAAATGTTGCCTGTCTTTTCCTAATCTTCCTTATGAGTGATCTACTGGTGTCTGCCTCCATCAAGACTGTCTCGTTTATTTTTGTTGCTGTCCATGGAACTCTCAACATTCTTCTTAGAAACCACAGGGGGAATGATGGATTCACATTTTACTCAGACGCATCACATTACATACGTTCTGAGATCAGTCGCACAACGGGGTTATCAGATAAGTGTTTCCTTGAAATTCTTACTCGTGTATACAAAATGCTCAACACGATCAGTTCATCAGTGAAGTGAGCGCCGTATTCATCAAAAGCTATACACACAGGAATGATTTCCAGTAAAGTCAACAGAGATATACATTCTGTTGATGTTGGACAGAATGCGGAGTGATCTAGTTACAGAGAACAAAAATAAATTTTATTGTATAGTTAACAGATTCCTTTTCGTTCGTCTATCAGACGCACAATGAGGCAATGAACTATATAATTTCTACCACGATGTGGTGTCCTTGTCGCGGATATTCTTGTCTATAATCGAGCGCGTTCATGTTGTTGTCATTCTTTCACAGAGAGAGAGAGAGAGAGAGAAACAGCAACAGAAAGAAATCAGAGAAGGTAATATTGAATTTGCAGACAAACAGACGAGCAGACATACAGACAGAGACAAAAAGACAAAAAAACATTTCGAGGCAGACAATACACATAAACACACGAACAAACACACAAAAGCAAGACAAATAGTGAAAAAGACGCGCCATCCCCCCGCCCCCCCCCCCCACTCCCACACACACACACACACACACACACACACAAGGAACCCTTCCCAGTGACTAGAGAGAACCAACGAGATGGCTGCCAAGTCATTAGTCACGGCAATGGCGGCGTTTCCTGGTGTTAACCGGCTGCTGACATTTGAGCGGGGAAAGGTGAGGGGTTGTCTGTCCAGTCAAAGCTATACACAAGAGCCTAACAGTGGACACGCCAGTCTCACACAGTGGACAAGCAAGCAACTCATTATCCAGCCGAAAGGTCAAATTCATCCCCCGACTCTTCCGCCACACCGGACATGCGCAGACTAATAATTATTGTCTATTATGATGGACGACGGAAGCGGAAGTGTGTGCACACGATTCGCATGCCTTACCCGAATTTGGTCATGATTTCAAGCTGTATGTAAAGGATGTTCTGTACACTTTGTAACGGGTTCTGTGGTTGTGTTAGATGGTGAACAACATGAAACAAAAGCTGCTTCTTACAAGATTTTACAGACTGAAACGGAATTGGAATACGATAAGGAGGAGTTAGTTTCATTGAATAGTGTTCCATGTGTGCTCTACCCAAATTGTTAGCAATTCACTCGTATCTGGTAGACACTTATGCGTGACCAAAGTCTTAAAGAGAGAGTAGAGAAAAGGACCATTATACTTTATCTGATAGCATTATTCCCACACTAGCTTTACAAGAGTGCTGCCCCACCCCACCCCACCCCCACCCCCACCCCCTCTGTCTGGCTGCTCTATCTTTCCCATTTCCTGACAGGATTAAGACACTTGCACAACTCCATACTTACTCCCACCAGGTCTAGCAATTCCACCTGTAAAAACAGTGAGACTTATCTATTTACTGCCCATTACATTATCGCCAAATAAGGAAGCAACGAAGATCCATCACTCCTGTCTGTTCTGTGTCATCCTCTATATGATACCCCAAGTGTGTTTCAGAGCCAGCCTCTGTACGGTACCCCAAGTGTGTTTCAGAGCCAACGTCTGTACGGTACCCCAAGTGTGTTTCAGAGTCAGCCTCTGTACGGTACCCCAAGTGTGTTTCAGAGCCAGCCTCTGTACGGTACCCCAAGTGTGTTTCAGAGCCAGCCTCTGTACGGTACCCCAAGTGTGTTTCAGAGCCAGCCTCTGTACGGTACCCCAAGTGTGTTTCAGAGCCAGCCTCTGTACGGTACCCCAAGTGTGTTTCAGAGTCAGCCTCTGTACGGTACCCCAAGTGTGTTTCAGAGCCAGCCTCTGTACGGTACCCAAGTGTGTTTCAGAGCCAGCCTCTGTACGGTACACCAAGTGTGTTTCAGTGCCAGCCTCTGTACGGTACCCCAAGTGTGTTTCAGTGCCAGCCTCTGTACGGTACACCAAGTGTGTTTCAGTGCCAGCCTCTGTACGGTACACCAAGTGTGTTTCAGTGCCAGCCTCTGTACGGTACACCAAGTGTGTTTCAGAGTCAGCCTCTGTACGGTACCCCAAGTGTGTTTCAGAGCCAGCCTCTGTACGGTACACCAAGTGTGTTTCAGTGCCAGCCTCTGTACGGTACACCAAGTGTGTTTCAGTGCCAGCCTCTGTACGGTACACCAAGTGTGTTTCAGTGCCAGCCTCTGTACGGTACACCAAGTGTGTTTCAGAGTCAGCCTCTGTACGGTACCCCAAGTGTGTTTCAGAGCCAGCCTCTGTACGGTACACCAAGTGTGTTTCAGTGCCAGCCTCTGTACGGTACACCAAGTGTGTTTCAGTGCCAGCCTCTGTACGGTACACCAAGTGTGTTTCAGTGCCAGCCTCTGTACGGTACACCAAGTGTGTTTCAGTGCCAGCCTCTGTACGGTACACCAAGTGTGTTTCAGTGCCAGCCTCTGTACGGTACACCAAGTGTGTTTCAGTGCCAGCCTCTGTACGGTACCCAAGTGTGTTTCAGTGCCAGCCTCTGTACGGTACACCAAGTGTGTTTCAGAGCCAGCCTCTGTATGGTACCCAAGTGTGTTTCAGAGTCAGCCTCTGTACGGTACACTAAGTGTGTTTCAGAGTCAGCCTCTGTATGGTACACCAAGTGTGTTTCAGAGTCAGCCTCTGTACGGTACACTAAGTGTGTTCAGAGTCAGCCTCTGTACGGTACACCAAGTGTGTTTCAGAGTCAGCTCTGTACGGTACACCAAGTGTGTTTCAGAGTCAGCCTCTGTATGTACCCAAGTGTGTTTCAGAGTCAGCCTCTGTACGGTACACTAAGTGTGTTTCAGAGTCAGCCTCTGTATGGTACACCAAGTGTGTTTCAGAGTCAGCCTCTGTATGGTACCCCAAGTGTGTTTCAGAGTCAGCCTCTGTACAGTACACCAAGTGTGTTTCAGAGTCAGCCTCTGTATGGTACCCCAAGTGTGTTTCAGAGTCAGCCTCTGTACGGTACACCAAGTGTGTTTCAGAGTCAGCCTCTGTATGGTACCCCAAGTGTGTTTCAGAGTCAGCCTCTGTATGGTACCCCAAGTGTGTTTCAGAGTCAGCCTCTGTATGGTACCCCAAGTGTGTTTCAGAGTCAGCCTCTGTACAGTACCCCAAGTGTGTTTCAGTGCCAGCCTCTGAACGGTACCCCAAGTGTGTTTCAGAGCCAGCCTCTGTACGGTACCCCAAGTGTGTTTCAGAGCCTTGGCTTTTTCTACTGATGTTCACCACCAGGTGTGCTAGGATCTTTCTCTTCAGTGTCTTCTTTCTGGTGTCCAGTGAAGAGCAGTCCAGACAATGTTATCCTGCTCTCTTCGGATGATGTGTCCAAGTGTATCTCCATCGTCTTTTCACGATGATCATGTCATGGCCGCACTCTAGAAAACAGACAAAGAGGGAGCCGTCGGGGAAGTGAAAACAAAACAAAGGCAAATCTTACACCAAACTCAACGAGACGTGTTGAGAGCTAAGAACTTGGGCTCAAGACACTGGCGCACAGTTTCGGTTTCTCAAAACGACGTCTCCTCGCTCGGAACGATTTCCATACGCACTAACATCACAGGTGCCATGTGTATGGTGATCATAGCACATGTCTTAATTTAAAGACTGCACATAAATACAAGAGCTGGTGCACGACACTATTCTATCTACTGGTGGTGGTCTGTCGGGTTCGACGATGGCAACTATGTGCAGGAGTGAACTCGAAGGTGACTGTAGAGTCCAAGGCTGGAACGGCAAAGACGATCGCAATGGGGGCAGGGAAACTGGCCTGGAGGTTTGGGTCCTTCTACTGCTGCTATTTACTAGAGACATTCTAGTAAATAGGGTAGACCCAGAGAGAAAATGCTGGACGGACTTGCAGAGTGGCTGGGGACGAGGAGGGTGGGGGAAATGCTAGGGGCAACGAGAGATAGAGGCAGATGGAAGTCCATGATCGCCAACTCCATGCGGCAGGGCACCTGAATGATGATGATTCTAATTGTTGAAAATCATTGAATTTTTATACACATTCTCGCCAAAGCAATCTAATAACTTTAACATTAATTTTGAAATGCTTCTCGGAGATGGAAAAATATGTTGTGCACCTCGGCCTTCGACATCTTTACAAGATGTCAGTGCTGTATAACCACAGTTAAGTTTTCTACTGAACACTGCACAATTTTCTTTACAGAAAATGATTACAGAAAGATTGAATAACGAAAAACCTCTATCAGTGACACGTATGCTGAAGAATGATTCCAGGCCATTTTTACTGTGTTCTTGGATACTGCTGGATAAGTGATGATACAGAAGGAAAAACAAGACTTTCTGAGAATAATGTTTTAATGTAAAAGGCTGATGGAACAAGATCTATACTGTTTCTGCTGCCCTCCTTCCCCTCCCCCCTCCCACACACACTGCACTATGCAGACTCCCCATACATAGGTTTATGCTGACCTCACTCATACACTGCACTATGCTGACCCATACTCACACTTCTTACGCTGACCTCAAACACAGCTGACCCCTCCCACACACACACACACACACTGCACTATGCTGACCCTTCATTCAAACACGCACACACACGGTCTACCTTAAACCTCCCCAAGTAGGGAACTGTTACTGTTATTTATGTTTAAAACCCAGCCGACTGCGTAGAGCCATATCAGGACTATAAAACCCACTTCAAAACATACTACTTCAACAAGGAAACAAAAGAAAAGAAAATGAGTACACACACATCAAAGCATTCGCTAACATAATCTAAGGAAATGCCCCTGGCGTTGACCACTCCGTCCAATTTGTCACACAGAAGATTTTCGAAAAACATACCTAAATACAACTTAAAACACAACTAGGGACACCAAAACATACAGAAAAAAAACAGGCCTAAATTACCTAAAACTGTTTCCGCACATCTCAATCCCTGGAGCCAAAACATGCACCCAAATACAAGTAAGACTTTATCGAACACATACACGTGGATAACAAAGCCAGAACAAGATTGAGGCAGCCGAGATGTGGTTTCTAAGATGAATGTTGAAGTTCCATAGACAGCAAAGAAAACAAAACGAGACAGTCTTGATGGAGGCAGACACAAGTAGATCACTCATAAGGAAGATTAGGAAAAGGCAGGCAACATTTATATGCCATTTTATGAGGAAGGGGGATTTGGAGCACCTGGTCACAACGGGAAAGCTGGAGGGAAAGAGAGCACCGGGTAGACCCAGGGAGAAAATCCTGGACGGACTTGCAGAGTGGCTGGGGACGAGGGGGGGGGGGGTGTGGAAGAGATGCTAGGGGCAACGAGAGATAGAGACAGATGGAAGTCCATGATCGCCAACGCCATGCGGCAGGGCACCTGATGATGATGACAGGTGGATGGACTAGCGAGGCAGAAAATGATAGGAAGAAATAACAGACAGAAAGCAAAGAAACAGGGTCAGAAACAAGGAGACAAAAGAAAAGAAAATGAAGTACACACATCAAAGCATTCGCTAACTAATCTAAGGAAATGCCCCTGGCGTTGACCACTCCGTCCAACGTGTGTGTGTGTGTGTGTGTGTGTGTGTGTGTGTGTGTGTGTGTGTGTGTGTGTGTGTGTGTGTGTGGTGTATGTGTGTGTGTGTGTGTGTGAGTCCCAAGCAGGGGGGAAAAAAAACCCGGACGTGGCAGTGAAAGAACAAGATCCTAACCACACGACCAATATAAAAAGAGGACGGAGTCTAGCCCGCATGTTATCAACCCACTAAGCCGGTTCCATGGGAAGGATGGGCACATTAAGATGCTGCTAAGTAAAGAACGAGAGCCGTCAGAACTGCAGGGAGCTCGTTGCCAGCTCATCACTGATGTCTGAGTGACTGCGCCGAGCTATATAGGTAAAAACTGAAGGCCAGGGTTATAGATGTGAGATGTGTGTGTGTGTGTGTGTGGGGGTGTGCGTGTGTGTGTGTGGTGTGTGTGTGTGTGTGTGTGTGTGGTTGTGTGTTGTGCGTGTGTGTGTATGTGTGTGTGCGTGTGTGTGGTGTGTCTGTGTGCGTGTGCGTGTGTGTGTGTAAGTGTGCGTAAGTGTGTATGTGTGTGCTTGTATGATGTGTGTGTGTGTGTGTGTGTGTGTGTGTGTGTGTGCGTGTGTGTGTGTGTATGCGTGTGCGTGTGTGTGTGTGTGGTGGGTGTGAGTGTGTGTGTCTGTGTGCGTGTGTGTGTGTGTGTGTGTGGTGTGGTT
The DNA here is from genome assembly GCA_030674185.1 of Monoplex corrugatus. Lineage (NCBI taxonomy): Eukaryota > Metazoa > Mollusca > Gastropoda > Littorinimorpha > Ranellidae > Monoplex > Monoplex corrugatus. Next base: position 39,880,188 of record CM060308.1, read on the forward strand.
GTGTGGTGAGTGAGTGAGTGAGTGTGTGTGTGCGTGTATGTGTGAGTGAGCGTGTGTGTGTGTGTGAGTGAGCGCGCGCGCGTGTGTGTGTGTGTTGTGTGTGTGTGAGGTGTGTGTGTGTGTGTGCGTGCGCGCGCGCGCGCTTATGTGTTAAAGTATGATATATGGATAAATACGCAAGACAACATAATATAAAACAAGATAAGAGAGAGTGTGTGTATGTATGTGGGTGTATGTGGGTGTGCGTGTGCGATACATAGATTTTGACAAGATACGAGTGAGTGAGAGAGCAAGGGAGAGCGTGAGATACACACCGAGATGGACAGACAGATAAATAAACAGAGAAAACTTGTGTTATGCATGTGTTTGTGTGTGAGTGTTTGTGTGTGTGCGTGTGTGTGTGTGTGTGTGTGTGTGTGTGCGTGTGGTGTGTGTGTGTGTGTGTGTGTGTGTGTGTGTGTGTGTGTGTTTATGCGTGCGTGCTTCAGTATGTTTGCTTCAGTGGCTCAAAGATCAAAAACAGATGCATTATTCCTTGGAGTGACTGGTTTTGCACCTTGTGTGCTCTGTATATATATATTATATAGATCTATATATATTATATATATATATATATAGAGAACTCAGAACTCAGAACTCAGAAAATGTTTATTGTACATCGGCCTTAGGCCATAATACATGCATGGGGAAGGGGAGGGGGAGGAGATCAGGTTTTTCTTATACATTCATACAAGTTATACTTTCAAACTGCAGTGAACTCTGTCACATTGTCCCCTTCTATCGTTTACCGTCACATAAGCTGGGATACATTCATCTTTGCATTTACAGTGGTCTTTTCATTTGTATTCTAGTCCATATTCCTTAACTGGCCAGCTAAGAATATTTGTCATTAACCGCATCTATATCATTCATCCAACTGTCAATTTTACAATAACTGGCTATCAGACAAACAAACCATTCAATTAGTGCACAGATCTGACATTTCTTGTACCCTTCGGAGATCATACAGTTGATCAATATATTCAACCACAGGTACTTGACATAAACACTCAATCCATCAATCGATCAACCAAACAACCAATCAATCAAACAGTCAACCAATCAATTAACCAATCAATCAACTGATTTACCAGTTGATCAATCAAAGAATCCGCCATTCAGCCCGTGATTCAACTGACAAATCAGCTTTCAATTGACTGGGTCAGATGCATCATCCAACTGTACAATCGATATCACTTCAGTAACAATCACTTAACGTAATCAGTCCCTCTCTCAATCAATCAATCGATCAATCATTTAACCAGTTAATCAGTCATCCAGTGACTTAATCGACCAGATAACCTAGAATTTAACTGAGTTCAATATATCAATTTGCAATCGTTACTTCAAATAACGCGAATCAATCATCCATACATTCCATAATTCAATCACTGATCGATCAATAGCTAAAACCATCAATCTATAAATCGATCGGTCGGTGAGCCACCCATCGCCATCAATTAACAAATCATATAATCATTCCGTTGTCAGCTAATCATGCATTCAGTTTATCAATTTATTCACCAGTGAATCTAAACCAATCAATGGAATTAATGTACAATGAAGTGAAACAAGAAATATATGACATAAGAGCAATTCGACCCAAAACAGTCGGTTAATTGGCAAAAACAGACATTCATAATGCCAATCCATTAATCAGACTAATCGCAGATCAGTCACTCATTTACCAAAACAATTGACATTGAGACAATACCAAATGATCATTCAACGCATATTTAGCATTTCGTGCATCTTTTAGTTCAGAGATAACTCAATCTTCGGCGGTCAGCAATGGTTCAGGCCATAGACTGAATTGAAGGTTATGTATAAACGCACATGCACACATACACATCTATATACACGCACACATACATAATCACTCATACATATATACATACATAGATATATATACATATGTACCCACACATATACATAATGTAGATACTATCACCTATATATGCACATAAGTACACCAACGTCAATGTGAATACACAGGCACCTATGCACATGTGTCTCTATATGAGCACCCCTTTCATATTCAAATAAACATTTTTTTTTTCTTTACAATTGAAATTAATTATTGTCTGAAATTCTAGTGCTAGTATCTACATAACTATTTACTTTTCTTCTCCTTTTAACAATTTTTTTCTCCTATTCATGGCGTGGAAAACGTATCTGGATACGCTGTGGCTTCGGTGGCTATTTGTTGATTGGAGCAGTATGCACATAGGCATGCTGACTAAATCCTTTAAAAATTTCGCCCTGAGATCAGCGTAAGTGGAA
>CM060308.1:39895009-39910009 GCA_030674185.1 Monoplex corrugatus
CGAGAATGGCGGCCACATGACGTGAGAAACTGTAAATTGTTGGAAGTTCAAACCCTGCTTCTCTGTTTCAGCTATGGTCGACTATCCATGGTTTTCAGTGGTTCTGTCATTTATTCTTCTTCTTGAATGGTGACTTACAGAGGCCATATTTTGTTTTTAGTCTGTCATGACAGTTGGTAACGTAGACAACAACTCTATCGAGTTGTGCATTTGATTTTTTAGTCTGTCTGACGTTGGTGTGGTCTTGGTTTGATTATTGTTGTTAGTTAGTTTGTTTGGTAGGTTGGTTGGTTGATTGTTGGTTGGTTGGTTGGTTGGTTGGTTGGTTGGTTGATTAGTTGGTTGGTTGGTTGGTTGGTTGTTGGTTGATTAGCTGGTTGGTTGGTTGTTGGTTGGTCGGTTGGCTGGTTGGTTGGTTGGTTGGTTGGTTGGTCGGTTGGTCGGTTGGTCGGCTGGTTGGCGTGGTCGGTCGGTCGGTCGGTCGGTTGGTTGGTTGGTTGGTTGGTTTGGTTGGTTGTTTGGTTGGTTGTTTGGTTGGTTGTTTTGGTTGGTTATTGGTTGGTTGGTTGGTTGGTTTGGTTGGTTGGTTGGTTGGTTGGTTGGTTGGTTGGTTGGTTGGTTGGTTGGCTGACCAAATCCACGCTCTGTTGACCAGGCTAAGCAAGCTATTTTTTCCTCACAGAGTAGCAGAAAACTGAATAATTATATGCTTTAATTGTTATTCCTGTGTCTTTTAAACCCCGTAGTTTCAAATTAAGTTTGATTCGGTTCAGATTCTGATTCTCTCTGTTTCTCTGTCTCTGTTCTTTATCTCTCTGTTTTGTCGTCTCACTTTCTCTGTTCCTGTATCTCTCTGTCTCACTCTGTGTTTCTGTCTCTCTATCTCTTTCTGTCTCTGTCTCTCTCTGTCTCTGAACCTTACACAAACACACACAACACACACCACACACACACACACACACAACACACACACACACTGCACACACATACACACACACACACACACACACACGTCACACACATACACACACACACACACACACTTATCACCCAGTCGAAGTCAAAACACGATTTGACTATGTCGGCAGTTCGATCGGCAGGCAGAGACAGGGGATCTGACTCTCTGCTCGTGACGTCTTCAGGGACTTAACTCGCTAGCGGTGACGTCTGCTTTGGCTCTCACCGGCACTATTGAAAGGGAAAAGACTGCTGATACTTCCGTTAGTTAGCCAACTATAGATCGTCTTGCTGTCTGGTTAAAGGCCAAGCAGAATATTTTTGTTGCTGTAGTCCGTATGTGGACTGTGTCCGTATAAACGCCACGATAGTGTTGGAAGATCAGTTGAAAAGCACGTAGTCTTTAGCGAGATATATGTGAAGCTTAATTTAAAACATACATATACATTTCTTGCACATGAGTGGCTATTAGGAGAACATTTTAAACTTCTATCATGGCCTCTCTTGAATTCTGAAATGCACGCATCTGACATCATATTCATATATCATCTGTTGATGTAAGATGTCTTGATGTTGTTAAAAAAAAACAAAATGTTTTAAAACAATCATAAATTAAGGAGTGTGAACAGACACTATACAGCTACTTTGTAACTGCACACAAATATATCTGCACGCTCTCTCTCTCTCTCTCCTCTCTCTCTCTCTCTCTCTCTCTCTCTCTCTCTCCGTTTCTCTCCTCTGTCTCTCGCTCTGTCTCTGTCTCTGTCTCTGTCTGTCTCTCTCTCCTCTTCTCTTCTCTGTCTCTGTCTCTGTCCCTTCCCTCTGTCTCTGTCTCTGTCTGTCCCTCTCTTCTGTCCTGTCCTCTCTCTGTCTCTTCTGTCTGTCTGTCTGTCTGTCTCTCTCTCTCTCTCTCTCTCTCTCACTCTCTCTCTCTCTCTCTCCCGTTAAAGAATCCTGATTTTTCTCAGATGCGTATATGTAGGATGTATTGCCCACAATATGCAGGCGGTATGTTGCTGCACAGTCTGTACATTCCGTCTTCGGTAGGCGTGTATTCTGGGTGTTTTCATGTTTCCATAAGCCACCTACACACATGACTTATAGGATCTTTAAAGTGTATATATGATACCAGTATGAAATATAGACTAGGTAAAATATAGTCTAGGTAGGGCCTCAGGACTTGGCCAGCTCATGGTTTTATGTGCAGGCTTAATTAAGGACTGTGCCATGATCACCATACACATGGCACCTGCAACGTTAGTGCGTATGGAATTCATTCCGAGCGCGGAGACGTCATCTTGAGAAACTGATACTGAAACTGAAACTTAAAGTGTATAGTTGATATTTAGTACATGTATACACACGAATGAGGTTACGGCACTGGCAGGTCTGAACACAAGTTTGACCTCGGGGATGAGAAAAAATCAATATCCTTTACCGACCAGGCAGAAACATGCAAGCGGTTCGAACTCAGATTTTCCGATATTGAATGTTGGAAGCTGTCTATACTTTATACTTACATAAACAAACAAGGTAAGGGGTTGGAACAAAATAGCAGGAAGACTGAAGTCATGGTGATCAGTAAAAAATCATGAAATCCCCTCTTGCAAAATAACAGCAAATGGCACAACCTTGAGACAGGTTGATAAGTTTAAATACCTGGGAACGATCATTTCACCAGACGGCAGATGCACATCAGAAATAGCCAACAGAATCGGCCAAGCCAAAACAGCATTCAAAAAGATGAAAAGCATTCTTATCAACAAATGCCTATCAATTAACATCAGGAAGAGAGTTCTTGAATGTTATGATAGAACCAATACTGTTATACGGTTGTGATGCGTGGACAGTCAACAAGCAAAGCCAGAACAAGATTGAGGCAGCCGAGATGTGGTTTCTAAGAAGAATATTGAGAGTTCCATGGACAGCGGGGAAAACAAACGAGACAGTCTTGATGGAGGCAAACACAAGAACATCATTGATAAGGAAGATTAGGAAAAGACAGGCAACATTTATATGCCATTTTATGAGGAAAGGGCTAGGGGAATTGGAGCAGCTGCTCACAACAGGAAAGCTGAAGGGAAAGAGAGCATCAGGTAGACCCAGGAGAAGATATTAGACGGACTTGCAGAGAGGCTGCAGACAAAGAGTGTGGAAGAGATGCATGAGGCAACAAAAGATAGAGACAGATGGAAGGCCATGATCGCCAACGCCATGTGGCAAGGCACCTGATGATGATGATGAAACAAACAACGTGGACACCGAACAGCTCAATGATATGGACAACAGTGAGGTAGGACCTGAACGTAGTTAAAACCAGTCAGAACAAAAAGCCGGCCATGACCGTAAGAGTCTGGTACCACCCACCCTGTTCTGTTGGCTTGTCTCTTCTTTCCCTGATGTGATCTGCTTCCATCCCCCCCACCCCTCCTCAATTCTCCACTGCCATCCCCTCCCGTCACCCCACCCCATCTCTTGACTAGTCTCAACTGTGATCTATTTTACTTCCTTGTCCTCTTCTTTGCCGTCTTTCCTCGAGTCCCCATTCCAACATGCATCTGTCTTTGTCTCTGTGGAAGAAATGATCTGGTGTGTGTGTGTGTGTGTGTGTGTGTGTGTGTGTGTGTGTGTGTGTGTGTGTGTGTGTGTGTGTGTGTGTGGTGTGGTGTGTGTGTGTGTGTGTGTGTGTGTGTACGCGCGTGTGTGTGTGTGTGTGTGTGTTTGTGTGTGTGCGCATCCGTGTGTGAGTGCGTGTGCGTGTGTGCACATGTGTGTGTGTGTGTGCATTTATGTGTGAGTACATATATGCGCATGTCTGTGTGAGTATATGTGTGTGTGTGTGTATACGCACGCACGTATGCGTGGGCGTACAAATCATTTCTTTCTTTGTGCATTCAAGTGACGAATAATGCATATAATGCAACGTTTGCTATTTGTTGTGCATTCCATAAAATTGATAAGCCTTTGTCTCGATTCATCTCATTAGATTTTTCCTATCTTTGTAACATTTTATTTGCTTATACTGCACGTTCCCCGTAATTTTGTTCTTGCACATTCAATAAACTAGTTCTCTATATTGTGGACATTTAGCACATCTTTATATGCATGCTATACAAACTTAGTAATACGCTGAATACGCTCCAAAACAAGCTTGCTCAATTAACCCTTTGACCCCCAACAGCAAAAACTTAACCCTTTGATTCCCTCACCCTATCCACCAGCTTGCCGCAGGGTGAGAGATCGAGAGTCAAATTGTTGTTTCTGCTTTGCTGGCATGGTTGACAATGCAGGACGCTGATGGACATAGGCTGTGGGAATCGAAGTGTTTTTAAAAGATAGTTGGATTACGCGTGTTGACGTCAGATTTAAGGTTAATATCAAACCCGGGAAGATAAAGTCCAAGGCATTGTTGCTTTCTCAGAAATAATGCCAATCGCGTCAGACAACCGCTCAGTCAAACCTCTCTGTCCCGGTGCCTCTCCAGGCCGGACTGTCTGTTCTGGTTTTCTGGTCTTTTTGTCTTGATTTCTCCTCGCCTCTCATTCCATCCAATTTCCTGCCTGGCTTTCTTGTTCTCCTCTGTCTCTTTCTCCTCCTTTTCTTTCTCCATTTCTCTTGTCTCTTCTCTCTCTCTTTTTTTTTTTTATCTTTGTGGGTGAGGAGTTAGATTTGGAACTATGTAGGATTTGTTCCCCAGGTCTTGTCTTGTTTTTATTTATATTATTTTGGGTTTTCTCCTCTCTCTTTCTTCTCCTTTTCTTTCTCCATTTCTCTTGTCTCTCTCTTTTTCTTTTTTTTTTTTATCTTTGTGGGTGAGGAGTTAGATTTGGAACTATGTAGGAATTGTTCTCCCGGTTTTGTCTTGTTTTGATTTATATCATTTGGGTTTTTTAAAGTTTGCTTGCTTGCTTGCTTGCTTGCTTGGTCGGTTGGTTGGTTGGTTGGTTGGTTCGTTTGTTCGTTTCGTTCGTTGGCTGGTTGGTTTGCTTGCTTGCTTGCTTGCTTGCTTGCTTGCTTTTCGTCTATTATTATCTGAATTTCTGCATAGCGTTATCAGGGCAATATTGAAACAAACAAACAAAAACAAAAACAAGAACGCTGTTGTTTTCTAATTGCGTGGTGATAGGAAATGTGAAGGGGTAGCCAGATGTCATTACTCTCAAATTAAGCGGACATATCAAGGAAAACCCACACACCATCACGATATTAAGAAGGAAATAAAAAGGAAAGAGGTGAAGGATGACGAGAAGGAAAAAGGAGGACAAGATGGAGGAGGAGGAAGAGGAAAAACAGAAACAACCATCCAGAAGACCAGGGAAGTAAGGGACGTAACCCGCATATCCAGTGATGTCAGAAATTCACATACCCCGGGGTAACACAACTAATTAACTCTTTGACTCCCGCACACTGTCCACCAGCATCCGGCACTGTCAAGCATGTCAGAAAAACAAAAAAAACTGAACCCTTTGACTCCCTGAGGGAGTGAGGGAGTCAACGGGTTAATTGATTTTTCTTTAAGTTGGAGGTTAGGATGCGGGAGCCAAAGGGTTTGATATAAATCACATTTTGTTTAGTAAGCATAAACTAGGAGTCAAAGGTTTATACTTTGCAGTTGATGGATAGGATGCGGGAGTCAAACGGTTTAACACAAATCACATCTTGTTTAGTAAGCAGAAACTAGTACGGTGAAGGAAATAAAAGAAATAGACCTAGGAAGAACCTTGCAGGGGGGGACGCTTATCCAAAAGATCTACTGGTGTCGGACATCCATAATTCAGTGCTGACACGTTTGTTATCCCTACCAGCCAACAGCTGGATATAAACATTTCCAGCGGTCAAAGGAACCTAACATGGCGAAGTCGACAAGTTTCCATAGGAGTACTCTGGTCTGGAGGATGTCCCTGGCGTGTGACAGCAGTCTTGGGGACCTATCCAAGCTGAGAACATTACAGCAGCCCGCCTGTGTCAGTGAAGCGGAAGATCTCACTAACGGACACATCTCTATGCAAATCAGCAACCAAACGCCTTTCATGGAAGGACCCGCCTTTCTGGCAAACAGCATGGCTGAATAAATTAAGTGCCCCCGACACACGGCTGGTGAGCAAGTAAGGCTTGATTTAAACGCTGCTGTAGGATGGAATAAAAACACTTTTTTTGTCAACAGTATGGACAGTGAAAATTTGCGTGGCACAACCGCGGAATAAAAATAGCTTTCATTCTTCTAGCGCCCCAAAGTGAGGACAGCAAAGGGCGTGTGTTTCGGCCATGGAATCCAAAAATCATTATTCTCCACACGCCCCAGACCGAAGATAAGGAAAATCATGTGATACATGCGTAGAATATAAAACGAGCAAAAAAAACGAGATGGTAGAGCCATTCTAGATATTTTTTTCTTTTTCATATAAACATCGTTACTGAAACTTCCGGTTTTGTACTTCTTAAGATCACAATGCAACTGTAGAACGTACTTTCTACTGATTTAGTCATCGGCATGTTAGGCAGCAACAAGGGCCCTCCACGTCAATATGTTTTGGACCAGCCTCTGTATGGTAAAAGCACCCAAAGTGTATTTCAGAACTCAAAAGAAACTTTGGCTGAAACAAAACTTGCTCCGCATCGAGGACAACACTAGTCTGCCACAACAGTGGAGACAGATTTTAATATTCTGAACGTGTCCCTAACTAACTGAGATATCAAAAGTCATGTGGCACAATCAATCATCACAAAATTCATGCACGGTCTATGTACATACCATGAACATATGCAAATAAATGATATAAACGAAGATCATAGCCATACAGAGAGAGAGAGAGAGAGAGAGAGAGAGAGAGAGTGAGAGAGAGAAAGAGAGAGCGAGAGAGAGAGAGAGAGAGAAAGAGAGAGAGAGAGAAGGGCGGAACAAGGAGAAGAAAGACAGAGAGAGATGAGGAGAGAGAGAGAGAGAGAGAAAGAGAGAGAGAGAGAGACAAACACAGAGACAAACAGACAGAGATAGAGACAGAGACAAAGAGGACAAAATCAGAGAGAGAGAGAATACGACAGCCTACACAGACAACCACACTTTTTCCCCCCCAATCATCAACAACATGAATACACAGTCTACACAGACAATCACACTTTTTTCCCCCCAATCATCAACAACATGAATACACAGTCTACACAGACAACCACACTTTTTTCCCCCCAATCATCAACAACATGAATACACAGTCTACACAGACAATCACACTTTTTCCCCCCCAATCATCAACAACATGAATACACAGTCTACACAGACAACCACACTTTTTTCCCCCCAATCATCAACAACATGAATACACAGTCTACACAGACAACCACACTTTTTTCCCCCCAATCATCAACAACATGAATACACAGTCTACACAGACAACCACACTCCCCCCCCCCCCCCCCCCCAATCATCAACAACACACGCAGTAGACGTTTTTGTCAGGAGTGCAAAAAAAACCCAAACTCAGCAACAAAAGAATCATCACGATAGCTATCAACGACACCCGATCATCAGACAGACTTTACATCCTATGAAGGCCTGACCGTATCCAACCCTGCAACCGTGTGCTAATGTACAAGGATCACTGACGTACTCTCCTATGCGGGAGATGAAAAAAGGTGGTCAGTTTCCTGTTCCTGTATAACTCTCAGCATGATGCCATTTATCGCATCGGTTTTCCACTTTCTCCTGTTCCGGTGTCAGTTATAGAATGGTGGATATGACGTTGGTCAAAAAAAATGGTGGTCAGAGAGTGGGACGGAGGCGGGAAGAGAGTTGTAGCAGATGTCTGTGGGAGTTACCATTTTTGACCCCAACAACGCTTTCTCTCTTTTTTCTTTTTTTCTGTTGATTCCTTTCCAGCCCTCAGGTACCCCCCCACCACCACCACCACCACCATTACCCCCTCCATCCACCCTCCTTTCTCTCTCTCTCCGTGTATTCCTCCTGCCCTCTCTCATTCAGCTATAAACAATATGTACCCCCATTTCGTTCTGTTGTTTTTCTTTTCTTACTTTTAATGTGTGGTTGTTGCTTTTTTCAGTCACTGTGAAAAGTAGTGGACCCCCCACACTCCCGCCACCTTATCTACCCCAAGTCTCTGTAGCGATGCCTCTCTCACACTTCAGGGATCTATCTCTGTAGCGATGCCTCTCTCACACTTCAAGGATCTATCTCTGTAGCAATGCCTCTCCCACACTTCAGGGGTCTATCTCTGTAGCGATGCCTCTCCCACACTTCAGGGATCTATCTCTGTAGCGATGCCTCTCCCACACTTCAGGGATCTATCTCTGTAGCAATGCCTCTCCCACACTTCAGGGTTCTATCTCTGTAGCGATGCCTCTCCCACGCTTCAGGGTTCTATCTCTGTAGCAATACCTCTCCCACACTTCAGGGATCTATCTCTGTAGTGATACCTATCACACACTTCAGGGTTCTATCTCTGTAGCAATACCTCTCCCACACTTCAGGGATCTATCCCTGTAGTGATACCTATCACACACTTCAGGATCTATCTCTGTAGCAATGCCTCTCCCACACTTCAGGGATCTATCTCTGTAGCAATGCCTCTCTCACACTTCAGGGATCTATCTCTGTAGCAATGCCTCTCCCACACTTCAGGGTTCTATCTCTGTAACGATGCCTCTCCCACACTTCAGGGTTCTATCTCTGTAGCAATGCCTCTCCCACACTTCAGGGATCTATCTCTGTAGCAATACCTCTCCCACACTTCAGGGATCTATCTCTGTAGTGATACCTATCACACACTTCAGGGATCTATCTCTGTAGCAATGCCTCTCCCACACTTCAGCGATCTATCTCTGTAGTGATACCTATCACACACTTCAGGGTTCTATCTCTGTAGCAATGCCTCTCCCACACTTCAGGGATCTATCTCTGTAGTGATACCTATCACACACTTCAGGGATCTACCTCTGTAGCAATGCCTATCACACACTTCAGGGTTCCATCTCTGTAGCAATGCCTCTCCTAAACTTCAGGGATCTATCTCTGTAGCAATGCCTATCACACACTTCAGGGTTTTATCTCTGTAGCATTGCTTCTTACACATTTCAGGGTTTTATCTTTGTAGCAATGCCTCTCCCACACGTCGGGGTTTTATATACATCCGTAGAAATACTTCTCCGACATTTCAGGGTTCTATCTCTGTAGCAATGCTTCTCCTGCACTTCATGGTTCTATCTCTGTAGCGATGCCTCTCCCATATTTCAAGGTTTTATCTCTGTAGCAATGCTTCTTCCACGTTTCAGGGTTCTATCTTTGTAGCAATGTCTCTCACACACTTCATGGTTCCATCTCTGTAGCGCTGCCTCTAACAGACTTTTGGGATTCTATTTCTATAGCAATATCTTTCATAGACTATGGAGTTCTGTCTATCTCTGCAGTAATGCATGCCCTTATCTCTGTGGTGATGAATCTCTCGGATAACAGTTCACTCAAGCTTCTCTGTCCGTCTGCCTGGCCAGAGTGCATGATCTGGCTTTCGCCTCTTTTTGTCTTGATTTCTCCTCGCCTTTATTCCATCCAATTTCCTGCTGGGCTTTCTGTTCCTCATCTATCTCTTCCCTGTCCATTTCTCTCTCTCTCTCTCTCTCTCTCTCTCTCTCTCTCTCTCCTCCTCTCTCCTCTCTTCTCCCCTCTCTCTTTCTCTCTCTCTCTCTTCTCTCTCTCTTTCTTCTCTCTCTAGCTTTCTCTCTCTCTCTCTCTCTCTCTCTTCTCTCTCTCTCTCTCTCTCTCTCTCTCTCCTCTCTCTCTCTCTCTCTCTCTCCTCTCTCTCTCTCTCTCTCTCTTTTTATATTTGGTGGTGAATTTTAGAAGAGGCACAATACGAGATTTGTCCCAGGTTTTGCTTTGTTTTTTATTTTCTTCTGTTTCAACGTCTTTTTATTTTTAAAAAAATCCTTTAAAATTTTGGGCCTGATTTTAATAAAAAAAATGAAAATAAAACTTCTTTGTTCTTCTGATCAAACAGCCATGTGAATATGAAGAGATTGAGAAATGTTAATGATCTCAAATATAAAAACCAGCCTTACTGTGGAATACCCACCTACCATCATGGTGCTGATAGGAAGACATAAAGGAACGAGGAGGTGGAATAATTGGGAGGCAGGAAATGTAACTAGCAACATATTCATCATCATTATCATCATCATCATCATCAGGTGCCTTGCCGCATGGCGTTGGCGATTATGGACTTCCATCTGTCTCTATCTCTTGTTGCCTCAAGCATCTCTTCCACCCTCCTTGTCTTCAGCCACTCTGCAAGTCCGCCCAGCATTTTCTCCCTTGGTCTACCTGGCGTTCTCTTTCCCTCCAGCTTTCCCGTTGTGACCAGGTGCTCCAAGTCTCCCTTCCTCATAAAATGGCCTATAAATGTTGCCTGTCTTTTCCTAATCTTCCAAATATCCACACAAAAATTCTAGTGGTGATACATTTCTCAATGCCAGCTTTCCTACATCAGAGTCGCGTCCACTTCTGAACAAAACCAACATCTGAATAATAAGCACGTTATGTGTCAGGAGCAGTACTTCACATGGTGTAGACCAAATAGAACCCTCGGAACAATCTAGCCTGGAGGATACTCCTGGCATGCAAATGGGACAGCAGTGTTGCAGACATGTCCATGCTGAGAACGTCACAGCAGATCCGTGTGTGAGTGAAGCAGAATGTTTCATCGAAATATACATACACGTACACACACACACACACACACACACACACACACACACTAACACACCACACTACACACACAACACACACACACACACACACACACACACACACACACTACACACACACACAGAACACACAACACACACACACACACACACACACACACACACTACACACACACACATACACACACACACACACCACACACACACACACACACACACACACACAAGCACAAACACAAACACATACATACACAGACCTCTACACATGCACACATACACACACACACCACAAACACACACACACGCACACAAGAGAGAAAGAGAGAGAGGGAGGGAGAAAGAGACACACACACACGCGTACACATACACACATATATATATATAACACACACAAACACACAAACATACACACACTACACACACACACAACACACACAACGTACAGAGAGAGAGAGAGTCACACAACAAACACACACACACACACACAACACAACACACATCTCTATGCAAATCAGCAACCAAATCTCTTCCATGAAGGACTTGCCTTTCTCGCAAACAACATGACTAGGGTATATTAACCACCCTAACATATGGCTGGTGGGCAGATCAGGCTCGCTTTAAACACTCCTGCAGGGGAGGAGCAAGAGCTATTATTTTGGACAGCCAAAGGCACGCCAAATGCTCCCCTGAATGAAGATACCAGAAGTAACGAGACAAGTTGTGGAATAAAGTATTGGTCTGTACGCTCCCATGACTGCAGATATTGCAGTCTTAATCTACAACCATAAAAAGGGTCCAGTTTCGTTTCAGTGTTCTAAAGACAGCATTTTCGCGCTTGGAATAAATTCCATATGCAACAAGGTCCCAGAGGCCATGTTACAGGAAAAAAAAAAAGTTCAGAAAGGAACTTGGCATAAACATGAACCAGAAAAAAAAAAAAAAAAAAACACTAAAAAAATAAGAACGCGTATTTAATACAACAAGACAAGACAGGCGCAAAGTTTTGACCAACTGGCTTTGTCAAGCGTAAGATCACCAAACAAACAAACACCAGATACAAAAATTAAATGAAGGTTTGATGTAAAACGTGACATCATGCAACACATTACGTAACAAAAACAAGACGTGACGTGATTCTAAGACAATTAATACAACAGATAAAATGCAGTTTTAGAGTAATACGGAATCCAAAACACGTGCATGATGTCATGTTTTACATCAAACTTCTATCTCTTTGTCTCTGTCTCTGTCTTTGTCTCACTCCCGTTCGCTCTGTCTCTCTCTCTCTCTCTCTTTTTCTCTCTCTTTCTCTCTCTCTCTTTCTTTCTCTTTCTCTATCTATCTAGCTATCTAGCTATCTATCTAACTCTTTCTTTCTCTATTCTCTCTCTCTCTCTCTCCTCTCTCTCTCTTCTGTCTCTCTCTGTCTCTTTCTTTCTCTCTCTCTCTCTCTTTCTCTCTCTCCCTCTCTCTCTCTCTCTCCTCTATCTTCTGTCTCTGTCTCCCTCCCGCTCTCTCTCTCTCTCTCCTCACTCACACTCTGTCTCCCTGTCTCTGCCTCTCTCTCTCTCTCTTGTGTTTTTCCCTGTCTGTCCGTTTGTGTCTCTCTCTCTCTCTTTCTCTCTCTCCCTCTCTCTCTCTCCTCTATCTCTCTGTCTCTGTCTCCCTCCCACTCTCTCTCTCTCTCTCTCTCTCTCTCTCACTCTCACTCACACACTCTCTCTCTGTCTCTGCCTCTCTCTCTCCCTCTTATGTTTTTCTCTGTCCATTTGTCTGTCTGTCTCTCTCTCTCTCTCTCTTTCTCTCTTTCTCTCTTTCTCTCTCTCTCTCTGTCTGCACCCACCACCCCCACCCCCCACCCCGTTCTCACTGTCTCTGTTCCGCTGTATGTTGTGGTGGTTCAGCTGTGTTGTGTTCTGTTGTTTGTTTTCCAATTTTGATGGCTCCGTCTGTCTGATTAGACAACGGGTGTGCCTGGTTAAGAACTCAGCTGGACGTGAAACAGCGTCATCTGCGTCTGTTTTGCAATATGCTTATATAATGTCTGTAGTCTCGTAGGAACAAGCTGTAAAACGTGTCTATTGGGACTTGGTGCTATTGTCCTTAAGCCATAGAGTGTTTTCAGGTTTTAATGTTTCTCTCTTTCTGTCTGTCTCTGTCTGTCTGTCTCTGTCTCTTTCTCTCTATCTCTCTGTCTCTCTCTCTCTCTTTGTCTCTGTCTCTCTCCCATTCTGTGTGTGTGTGTGTGTGTCTCTCTCTCTGTCTGTCTGTCTCTCTCTCTCTCTTTGTCTCTGTTTCTCTCCCGTTCTCTCTCTCTCTCTCTCTCTCTCTCTCTGTTGCTCTCTCTCTCTCTCTCTCTCTCAAAAATTTGGCATTGGAATAAAAAGTGTTTTTCATTATCGACATTGTTTCCAATGCCAAATTTTTGACACAATACGTGGAAAATGCAAAGTTTTTGAATCCGACATGGCCAAAAGACAAGATGTTGTATCTATTTTGTCATCTGATGACGAAGTCATAATCAAATCAGTGGCACTATACATTGCGGAAGCACAAAAAATAAGACATAAACACTTACAAGCCCGACAATAGTGCTAGACAATATCATACTGGGATTAATTTAATCTCTTTTGACTGATGTGGGCTATATCACGTTAACTTCAAAAGAAGCCGCTTTATTATAGACTCTGTTTTGTAAAGAGCTGTTTTCATTTGCTTTATTTTGCTTTGTTTGCCGATAATTTAAGAGTAGCTAATAATATGAAAATAATGGTATATTTGTAGAATATGTTAGAAGTGGATATTGAAAGGGTATATAGACACTTAAGGGTCTACTATACATGTTAACAAAAACAAAAACAAACAAACCAAAAAACAATAAATAAAAGGCATAGTGATGTCCCTTGTTAACAGAGTATTTTGGGGCAGTTATGTGAAGATTATATTATTATCACTAAATGTAAGGTTTGGGTGGTCTAGCCCAGATGTTTCATCATATTACAGTTTTGATGTGTGTGTGTGTGCGCACGAGCGCGCGCCCGCGTGTGAGCGTATATGGATGCGTGTGAGTGGGTGTGGGTGTGTGAAAAAGATTTTGGTTTGTCTAAACCTAGACAAATTATTGGCCTGAATGTGGGAACACTGTTCTGATATTTTTTGTTGTTGTTTTCTTTGTATTATGTAGTAGTGGTAAAATGGATGATTGTTTATTATATATGATTTGAATATGTTCGACTGTTCAAGGAATGGATGTTCGATATTTTTTTTTGATTATGTGTGAAGAATTTGCGCACATACAAAGAGTGGATTATGTGTCGCACTACTGGAAAATTGTTATCCCCCTTGTCAAAAGACCTTTTCGGGTAATGACAATAAACAGTTTCAGTTTCAGTTTCAGTTTCAGTTTCTCTCTCTCTCTCTCTCTCTCTCTCTCTCTCTCTCTCTCTCTCTCTCTCTCTTCTTTGTCTCTGTTTCTCTCCTGTTCTCTCTCTGTCTCTGTCTCTCTCTCTGTCTCTCTCTGTCTCTCTCTCTCGCTCTCCCTCTCTCTCTCTCGCTCTCCCTCCCTCTCTCCGTCTCCTCTCTCTCCTTATCCTCTCTCTCTATCTCGTTTTCTATCTCTCTCAGTCTTGCCAAGAGTTCACAACAGATCAATATGATGATGTCGCTCAATTGTGACAGCGTTCACATGCATGCCGGGCCTGAAATGCATAATTTCTGACAATTCCTTTCCCTCTGACGAAGTCAGGTGGAATTTCAATTCGATTAAGTTCTATTCAAAAACCACTTTAGTGTCCCCAGCGCGGCATTTGCACACAGCCTTTCCATTAACGTCAGAAGCAAAGTGAACGTACGTGTGTGTCTGTGTGTGTGGGGGGGGGGGGGGGAGTGGGGGGTTGTTGAGGAGGTGGGGGGTTCGGGGGGGGGGAGCGCATGGCGTGTGGTATGCGTGCATGTATGTGTGTATGTGTGTGTGAGAGAGAGAGCGAGACAGACAGACAGACAGACAGAGAGAGAGAGAGAGAGAGAGTTTGTGTGTGTATGTAGGTGTGTGCGTTTTCGTTAATATGTGTCTTTTTTTTGTTGTTGTCTTTTTTTTGTTTGTCTGTTCTTTCTTTTCTTCTTGTTCTTTCTTTCTTTGTTCAGTGACATCCTTCCCATCCCCTCCACAACACACGTACTTTATAATAAAAAAGTGGAATTTCAATATCGACTACAGAGAGGTGTCTGTGACAGAGATATGTGAACAGGATTTTCTCAGTTCCTTACAAGCGAATTTCATCAAATTTGAATCAAATCGAAGAGTCGCGAAAGCGTATGTTTCGAAGGTGAAGC
>CM060308.1:39917509-39925009 GCA_030674185.1 Monoplex corrugatus
TGAGAGAGAGAGAGAAGAGAATAGACGAGACAGAATAGACGACGACAGACGATAACAGGAGAGAGAGAGACAGACGACAGACAGAGAGAGACTGAGTGAGAGAGAAAGAGAAGAGAGAGGAGAGAGAGAGGAGAGAGAGAGAGACTGAGTGAGAGAGACAGAAAGAGGGAGTGAGAAGAGAGAGAGTAGAGAAAGTAGAGGAGAGAGAGAAGAGAGAGAGAGAGAAGAGGAGAAGAGAGAGAGAGAGAGAGATAAGAGGAGGAGGAAAGGAGGAGGGAGAGAGAGAGTAAAGGGTAGAAGAGAAAGAGTGAGAGAGAAAGACGAGAGGGATAGAGAGGAGTTTCTTACCATTACTTGCATCAAAATCTCCGAAGAAAACCATACTCACCGTCAGAGACAGAACAAGAGACAGAGAAATCACATGAAATCAGTGAAATGAATGAAAAGAATCTTTTATTTTCAAACGTATAGATAATAGCACGCAGGTCAACTTACATGTCTGCCATGTAATCATTTTGTTTTAAAACAAAAGAAAATACGTAAAAAGATACTATGAAATAAAAAAAAAGGGGTGAGGGGAAGGGAGACAGAAAGAAAGAGAGACAGAGAGAGAGACACAGTGACTGAGAGACAGAGAGAGACACAGAAGACACAGAGAGAGAAGAGAGAAGAGAGAGAGAGAGAGAGGACAGGCAGACAGAGAGAAGAAGAGACACAGGAGAGACAGAGAAAGATAGAGAGATGTGTTTTCTTACCATTACTTGCATCAAAATCTCCAGAAGAAGTTCATACTAACTTACAAAGACAGAGTGAGAGACAGGAAAATTAAATGAGATCAGTGAAAATGAAAGAAACGAATCTATGTTTTCAAAGTACATATCTGCCATTGCTTATCATCATTTTAAAACGAAAGAAAATGCGAAAGTAAGATACTGTGAAAGAATAAAAGGGGGGAGAGAGACACACACAGACACAGAGAGAGAGAAAGAGACAGTGAGAAAAAGAAGAGAGAGAGAGAAAGAGAGAAAGAGACAGAGAAACAGACAGACAGACATAGAAAAAGACAGACAGAGAAAGAGACAGACAGACAGACAGACAGACAAACAGACAGAGAAAAGAGAAGAGAGAGAAATAGAATGGAACTTCATTTTCCAACGTCACAAATATTACCACATAGATCAATTTACATGTTTGCCGTTTTAATCTACTTAATATATTACTACAACAGCAACAAAAATACAGAATGCTGCAAAAGAATTAAAAATATAAAAAATTAGATAAAACCAACAAAAGAAATGAACAATGAAATAAGATATTTGAATGCTGATGCCTAAAAAAATACACATATTCAAAAGTGTGTGCGAGTGTGTGTGTGTGTGCGCGCGCGCGCGCGCGCGCGTGTGTGTGTGTGTGTGTGTGTGTGTGTGTGTGTTTTGTGTGTGTGTGTGTGTGCGTTAGAAAGAAAGAGAGACAGAGAGACAGCGACAGACAGAGACAGACAGACAGGCAGACAGGCAGGCAGACAGACAGACAGACAGACAGAGAGACAGAGAGAGACAGAGACAGCGAAAGAAGCAGAAGAAGAAGAGAAGAAGAAGAAGAAATGAAACCTGAAAACACAAAATAACAATCTGACACCATATCGACAGATATGAAATGAAAAACGAAACGAGAAAGAGAGGAAGACAGAGAATATAGAATTAGAAAGCAGAAGATGCAGCAATATTTGACAAGAGACGCCAACAAAAGAAACAAAAAACCAAAAACTGACAGGAATTAAATTGCCATCATCACAAAAACCCTCCTTCTCCCCCTCACACCTGCCGCCACTCGGCCCCCATCCCCCAACCCCCACCTCCATCGCCCCCTGCCCCCTGCCCCTCTCTTAGTGTGCCAAAGATTTCTGTCAGTGATAACCTTGCTCCTCTTTCTACACACTATACATATAACTCTCGCAGATATTGGATGAAAAACGCAATCCTCGGTTTTATGGTGAACTTTTGACGTTAGGGGAGAAAAACCCTGTATTTTCACACAGAAAAAGGCTTTGTGTGATAGTTTTAGTTTTGAAAGGAATAAATGTGTGCGCGTGTTCTCAGCTCCAAGAGAACCAAATTATGCTTGTCTCCCTTACTGAAAGCTGAGGACATGTACCTGAATTTACTCACATTGATAATGCTTGATTATGGAACTCCTCGCAGTCCTAATTTTTAGTTTTAGTTTTAGTTTCAGTTTCGCAAACAAGCGTCCCCGAACTTGGGATATTTTTAACAAACTGTTTTGTTTGTTTGCTTCTCTTTCTTTCTTTCTTTCTTTCTTTCTTTCTTTCTTTCTTTCTTTCTTTCTTTCATTCATTTTTTGTTCGTTTGTTTGTTTGTTTGTTTGTTCGTTTCTTTCTTTCTTTCACTCATTTTTTGTTTGTTTGTTTTACAACAAATGGATATCAAACTACGATATGGTAACGAAAAATGATAAAAAGTTATATGCATATGAAAACATATTACTGACTTATGAACTCCATATAGCATATAGCTTATACATAATGATGTTTTATACATTGAAAGTTTAAAATGAACATCAAGAGCTAACCATATTAATCTCGTATGTTCTGACGGTGCAGACGCCATGTGTTGGAAAAGATCCAACATGATCATGGCCCAAGCCATGAACCAGCGCATAAGCCTGAAATGCTCGTCGCAAGATCTTGAGGTCACACCTAACACATGAATTCTACGTCTATTTTTGTATCAATCTGTCACTGAATTTTTTTGGTTATGTTGTAGTGGCAATATCTCCCAGTCTGCAGCATTCCTTGAAGTAAAAAAGAAATCCCGTAGAAATGGATTTTAAAAAAAAACGATCCAGACCGTCAGTACGAATAGACTGCATCAACATTTCACAAAACATATCTGTATCTCGGGACAAAGCAATATGCAGTCCGTTATCTCCTCATCAATACAACACATATTGCTGCATCACTATGATCACCTCAGGCCATTCTCCAACTTCGATCCACTCACCAAAAAAAAATTAAAAAAATCACTTATACTCTGTATTTGAAAGATCTAGCGATTGTCCAAATCTAATTTTAGATAGTGTTTGAAAGATTTTTCGACGGCCGAAATCTTTCAGAAATCTGTTTGAAAGATCTAGTGATGACCTAGCTATAATATTTGAAATCTGTTTGAAAGATCTAGCAATGACGCAAGATAATTTTAGAAAGCTGTTTGAAAGATATCGCGATGTGGGAAGATATAATTTCAGAGTCTTGGAAGATATAGTGATGTTGCAGAATCATTTTAGAAATTGTTGAAAGATCTGGCGATGATACTAGTACAATTTTAGAAGCTGAAAGATATAGCGATGGTCGGTAAATCTGTTTAAAAAAATCTGTGATCCATCTAAATTTTAAAGCGTGAAAGATTAGTGATGGTCGGCGTTTAAAAATGTTTAAAATCTAGTGATGGCTAATCTTTTTAAAAGCTGTTTTGAAAGATCTAGTGATGGTCCAGGCGCCTTTTTAAAAAGCTGTATGAAAGATCTAGTGATGGTCCAGGCGCCTTTTTAAAAAGCTGTATGAAAGATCTAGCGATGGCACAAGTGTCTGTGTCTTTTAAAAAGCTGTTTGAAAGATCTAGTGATGGTCCGGATGCCTTTTTAAAAAGCTGTAAATGAAAGTATCTAGCCATGGCCCAACTATACTTTGGAACGATATTTTTTCGACGAAAAAATTAATCGTCCAAAAACAACAACAACAACAAAAACAAAAACAAAAAACCAGAAATCAACACTTTCTTAGTACATTTTTTTCCACGAGAGAATCATTCGTCGAGAAAAAAAAAAAAAGAAATTGATAAAAATAATTCAGTTTTATCCTGCTACCGAACAAGACAAAGGCAGATTATATCTTATCACCCTTTTCTTCCTATTTCTGTTGATATTATACTCAATTTTTCCTCCACTTTTTCCTCAGCCTCTTCCTTTCTGAACCCCGTTGCTCTTCTTCCTTCCATTCCTCTTCTTCTCCTCCTCCCTCAGTTTCCTCCTTATTCTTCCTCCTTCTTCTCCATCGCCATCCTCCCCTCTTCCCTATCTGCAAACTGTACAGACAGATCAATACTTCATTCACTAAACACCTTCCTGTACTTCTTCTTACTGCTAAAGACTTTCTGTCTGTGTCAGTCTGTCTCTGTCATTTCCTCTGTCTCTCTTTGTCTCTCTCTCTCTCTGTGTCTTTGTCTGTCTCTGTCTGTCTATGTCTCTGTCTCTGTCTCTCTGTCTCTCTGTCTCTCTGTTGGTCTGTCTCTACGTCTGTCTCTCTATCTCTGTCTCTGTGTCTTTCTCACTCTGTCTTTTTCACTCTCTGTCTCTGTGTCTCTCTCTGTCCCTCTGTCCCTCTGTCTGTCTGTCTGTCTGTCTGTGTATCTCTCTCTCTCTCTCTCTCCCTCTGTCTCCACACACACACACACACACACACACACACACACACACACACACACACACACACACACACACACACACACACACACACACACTGTTTCTCCCTCTGCAAACTGTTAACGACACTGTCTATGTCGGTCTGAATCTCTTTTCCTCTGTCTCTCGCTGTCTGTGTCACTCTGTCTCTGTCTCCTTCTATCTGTCTCTGTCTCTATCTGTCCGTCACCCTCTGTCTGCCTGTCTATTGTCTGTCTGTCTGTCTGTCTATCTATATGTCTGTCTCTCTGTCCTGTCTGTCTCTCTCTCTCTGTCTCTCTGTCTCTGTCTCTTTTCTCTCTTCTTCTCTGTCTCTCTCTGTCTCTTCTCTGTCTCTGTCTCTCTCTCTCTCTCTCTCTCTCTCTCTCTCTTCTTCTTTCCCTTTCCCCTCTCTATCCAATTACTGTTAAAGACTTTTTGGCGATGCCGATCTGTCTTTGTCTCTCTTCTCTCTCTCTATGGCTATTTCTCTCTGTCTGTCTGTCTGTCTGTCTTCTTTGTCTTCTTCCCATTTATTTTTTCCATTCCATCAAACTCCTCCTCCTCCACCGTTTTCCATTTTCTTCGTTTTGTGCTTCTTCATCCTCTCCTTTTCTCCTCTTCACATCTTCATCCTTCCCCAAACTCCAACTAATCTTTCCTCGTCTACTACTGAACGGGCAAATCAAAACTTCATTTGCTAAATAGCTTCTATGGATCCACTCTCTTACAGTCAAAGATTCTTGATGTGTGTGTGTGTGTGTGTGTGTGTGTGTGTGTGTGTGTGTGTGTGTGTGTGTGTGTGTGTGTGTGTGTGTGTGTGTGTGTGTGTTATGTGTGTGTTGTGTGTGTGTTGTGTGTATGTGTGTGTATGTGTGTTTGCGTGCACGCGCGCGTGCGTGTGTGTGTGGTGTGTGTGTGTGTGTGTGTGTGTGTGGGGTGTGTGTGTGTGTGTGTGTGTGTGTGTGTGTGTGATGGGGATGGAGGGCTTAAAGAACGGTAAGGACGAGAAAAAAAACAGGGGCTGTAACTCTCCTCCACAACTCAATACAAGCGTATCCGGAATCGTCCGCCATTTGCTAAGTGCCATGGGCATACGTTATTCAACGTCACTTCCGCCAAAATGGCAGAGACTCCTTCTACGTGATGGCAACCTCTTGGAAAAACTGTCTTACTTGAAGAGTCTCTTCTCTTCTTCATTCTCCTAGGTGTTGAATTCTCCCTTTCTTAAAGCTTGTCTTACTGTACTTCTCTCTCTCTCTCTCTCTCTCTCTCTCTCTCTCTCTCTCTCTCTCTCTCTCTCTCTCTCTCTCTCTCTCTCTCTCTCTCTCTCTCTCTCTCTCTCTCTCTCTCTCTCTCTCATGCACTTTGTATCTATGTCGTTTGTCTGCCTGTATCTCTCCGTGGCTTCTTCTTCGCTGAGGTTTCTCGGTGATAAAGGTTGCCGTTGCTTTTCACTCAGTCACTAAAAGTTGTTCTATTTATAATAATTTCGTATTATTTACATTTTGTATTTCATTTGTTTCTTTCTTGTTGTCTTTATTCCTTTCTTGCTTGCTTTCTGTGTTTCTTTCTCATTGTTTTCCTTCTGTCTTTCTTTGGTTATTTCTTTTTTTGTGTCATTGTCTGTTTGTTTGTTTGGTGGTGGTGGTAGTGGTGGTGGAGGTGGTGGTGGTGGGGTTTTGTTGTTGTTGTTGTTTTTATTATTCATTTTGATACAGCACAAACAGAAAACAACACATTGAGTATTCGTGAAGTTACTACAGTACAAAGACAAGACATATATGAAAATAACATACTGGTAAATTACAGCAAGAATAATGTACATGTGCTATATAGTGTCAATCAATAGATTCATATATACATTCAATAGTACATTTCAACTTACTATTAAGCGACAATATCCCTAAGTACATCATAGGGATATCACTTAGGGCAGAAATCCAATATACCTTTCCAAGAATGTGCAAATGTTTCTCCATGATCAATTTTGTTTACATACATCAACTAAAACGTAATGTATCTTTGGCTTGATACTATTTTTTCTACATACATCCACATAAAAAGTGTTTTGCAACTAAAATTGTCTACTTTATCCTTGTTGGTGTATTTGTACCTCTTCAAGGGGTAGTGGTTTTTATATGAATATATGAATAAATCATTCGATCTCTCTCTCTCTCTCTCTCTCTCTCTCTCTCTTTTCTCTCTCTCTCTCTTTCTCTCTGTCTCTCTGTCTGTCTGTCTCTGTCTCTGTCTCTATCTCTGTTTCTCTCTCTGTCTCTCTCTCTCCCTCTTCTCTCTCTCTCTCTCCTCTCTCCTTCCCTCTCTCTCTCTCTCTGCTTCTCTATGTCTCTGTCTGTCTCTATGTCTGTCTGTCTCTGCTCTCTCTCTCTCTCTCTCTCTCTCTCTCTCTCTCCCTCTCGCTTGTTTCTCTATGTCTCTCTCTCTGTCGTCTGTCTTCTCTCTCTCTCTCTCTCTCCTCTCTCTACTCTGTCTCTTCTCTCTCTCTTCTCTTGTCTCTCTCTATCTATCTTCATCTCTTTCTCTCTCTCTCTTTTATACAAATGCAGTATGTCTTTTGTAAATCCATACCTTCATTAAGATTATTCTCTTTCCTTGATAAATGTTATATTTTCTTCTTTGCTCTCTCTCTCCCTCTCTCTCTCTTTCTCTCTCTCTCTCTCTCTCTCTCTCTCTCCTCTCTCTCTCTCTCTGCCTCTGCCTCCGCCTCTGTCTCTGTCTGTCTATCTGTCTCTCTGTCTCTGTCTCTCTCTCATTCTCTCTCTCTCTCTCTCTCTCTCTCTCCTCTCTCTCTCTCTCTCTCTCTCTCTTAAGCCAAGGACGTGTTACTTCAGTCATTCCAGTAGTCTCTCTAGAGGATGTGTGAATAGCATTTTACGGTGAAAGTTCCAGACTATTACAACACAACAAAAGCTCTGACATCGGTGCCAGCTTTTCTCACTGTGAATAGGTTCCTAATGACCTCTTTGGTGTAGAAGATTAGTAGAAAGACTCTTTGTGGAGAAAGGGAGAAAGGGAGAGAAA
>CM060308.1:39930009-39935009 GCA_030674185.1 Monoplex corrugatus
TATGTCTGTCTGTCTGTCTGTCTGTCTCTCTGTCTGTCTGTCTATCTGTCCATCTGTCTGTCTGTCTGTCTCTCTGTCTCTGTCTCTGTCTCTGTCTCTGTCTCTCTCTCTCTCTCTCTCTCTCTCTCTCTCTCTCTCTCTCTCTCTCTCTCTCTCTCTCTCTCTCTCTCTCTGCTGTCTGTCTATCTAGCTATCTGCGTATCTCCGTGTCTCTCAATCTCTCTATGTATCTATCTCTGCATTTATCTATCTTGTTATCTGTCTGTCTGTCTGTCTGTCTTCTGTCTGCCTGTCTGTCTGTCTGTCTGCTTGTCTGTCTGTCTATCTATCTGTCTATCTGTCTACCTACTTGCATAATAAAGCCACTTCACTAAAAGCAATTATGTCCACAAAGTGACTCTCAGACAAGTCAATTCTCGCTGCGCAGTCAGACCAGACCGGTAGATGACAGAGTGACCGCCCAGTTCAATAGTGATCAATGGCATTGGGCCCCTGTGCACTTTCCACCACCACCACCACCCCCCTACCCGCCCACCCCACCCCCCTTTCTACTTTTACGCCACAGTCGATAAAAAGTCTCCGGGGAACTGGCGTCGTCTTGGTTCCAGACGGTCTTATGTGTGAGTGGTGCAGGCGTGCATATTTGCGTACTGCGGAGAGTAAATGCAGGTAGATAGTCTCAGCCCCCTCGACCTCAGACAGGGAAATTAGGGTTGCATATTGTGGAGTGTAAATGTAGATAGGTATTCTCAGCCCCTTCACAGAAGGAAAATAGGGTTGCATATTGCGGAGTGTAAATGCAGGTAGGTATTCTCAGCCCCTTCAGAGAGGGAAAATAGAATTGCATATTCCTACAGCGCATTCAAAACAATGCTGCACGCCTTGTACTCAAAAAGAAAAAAGCTGACCACATATCTCCTCTCCTGGCACAACTTCACTGGCTCCCTGTATCAAAGCGCATACAGTACAAACTAGACACCATGTGCTACAAAAGCCTCAATAACGCAGCCCCCGATTACCTGTCAAGCCTACTTGAGATCTATGTTCCCTCACGTACCCTCCGCTCTGCCTCCGATCCTCTGACTTTTCGCTTTCCACGCACTAAGCTCAATACGAGCCTTCTATGTTTCTGGTCTGCTCTCCTGGAACAAACTTCCTCTCTCAGTCCGTCAGCAACCTACTTTTGTCTCCTTCAAGTCCGCTCTCAAAACTCACCTTTTCTCCTCTGCATAAAATCCTGACCTCACTCAATCCCCTCTGCAGCCTGTCTCCACTCGGAGGGGAATCACATTGCAATATATAATTGTATATAATATGCTCTCTATAATTTTCCATTGTCTTTATTCTTTCTCCCCATTTATAGCCGTGTGTGTGTGTGTGTGTGTGTGTGTGTGTGTGTGTGTGTGTGTGTGTGTGTGTGTGTGTGTGTGTGCGTGGGTGCGTGTGTGTGCGGGCGTGCGTGCGTGTGTGTGCGTGCGTGCGTGTGTGTGTGGTTTCAGCGCTTAGATTTGATTTTATCAAGATTTTGCGCTATATAAATATTGTAATTATTATTATTATTATAGTGTAAATGCAGGTAGGTATTCTCAGCCCCCTAAGAGAGGGAAAATAGGGTTACATATTGTGGAGTGTAAATGCAGGTGGGTATTCTCAGCCATCAGAGAGGGTAAATAGGGTTGCACATTGCGGAGTGTAAATGCAGGTAGATATTATCAGCCTTCACAGAAGGAAAATACGGTTGCATATTGCGGAGTGTAAATGTAGGTAGGCATTCTCAGCCTTCACAGAAGGAAAATAGGGTTGCATATTCCGGAGTGTAAATGCAGGTAGGTGTTCTCAGCCTTCACAGAAGGAAAACAGGGTTGCATACTGTGGAGTGTAAATGCAGGTAGGTATTCTCAGCCATCAGAGAGGGAAAATAGGGTTACATATTGCGGAGTGTAAATGCAGGTAGGTATTCTCAGCCCCCTAAGAGAGGGAAAAATAGGGTTGTATATTGCGGAGTGTAAATGCAGGTAGGTATTCTCAGCCCCCTAAGAGAGGGAAAATAGGGTTACATATTGTGGAGTGTAAATGCAGGTGGGTATTCTCAGCCATCAGAGAGGGTAAATAGGGTTGCACATTGCGGAGTGTAAATGCAGGTAGATATTATCAGCCTTCACAGAAGGAAAATACGGTTGCATATTGCGGAGTGTAAATGCAGGTAGGTGTTCTCAGCCTTCACAGAAGGAAAACAGGGTTGCATACTGTGGAGTGTAAATGCAGGTAGGTATTCTCAGCCCCCTAAGAGAGGGAAAATAGGGTTACATATTGCGGAGTGTAAATGCGGGTAAGTATTCTCAGCCATCAGAGAGGAAAATAGGGTTGCATATTGTGGAGTTTAAACGCAGGTAAGTATTCTCAGCCTTCAGAGAGGGAAAATAGGGTTGTATATTGTGGAGTGTAAACGCAGGTAGGTATTCTCAGCCTTCAGAGAGGGAAAATAGAGTTGTATATTGTGGAGTGTAAACGCAGGTAGGTTTCTCAGCCTTCAGAGAGGGAAAATAGGGTTGTATATTGTGGAGTGTAAACGCAGGTAGGTATTCTCAGCCTTCAGAGAGGGAAAATAGGGTTGTATATTGTGGAGTGTAAACGCAGGTAGGTATTCTCAGCCTTCAGAGAGGGAAAAAAGGGTTGCATATTGTGGAGTGTAAACGCAGGTAGGTATTCTCAGCCTTCAGAGAGGGAAAAAAGGGTTGCATATTGTGGAATGTAAACGCAGGTAGGTATTCTCAGCCCCCTAAGAGAGGGAAAATAGGGTTGTATATTGTGGAGTGTAAACGCAGGTAGGTATTCTCAGCCCCCTAAGAGAGGGAAAATAGGGTTGCATATTGCGGAGTGTAAATGCAGGTAGGTATTCTCAGCCTTCAGAGAGGGAAAATAGGGTTGTATATTGTGGAGTGTAAACGCAGGTAGGTATTCTCAGCCCCCTAAGAGAGGGAAAATAGGGTTGTATATTGTGGAGTGTAAATGCAGGTAGGTATTCTCAGCCCCCTAAGAGAGGGAAAATAGGGTTGCATATTGCGGAGTGTAAATGCAGGTAGCATACTCAGCCTTCAGAGAGAGAAAGAGTAGGGTTATCTCCCTGGTAAGAAGAGTCAACAGAAAAACAAAACAGAAACAAAAAACTACCCTTTATTTTCGACAGGAGTTGCCTGCCTGGTCCGAAGCCACACAAACGAAACAGAAACCGTTGCATATTTTGATTACATGTAGGTTTTATTTAAATTTAATGCATACACTCTGTTCTTATTATCATCAACATAATGTGATCGTTGTAGAAACATAGGTATCGTATCATTTTTTAAATTTATCTGCTTGTGTGTAGTCCAATGTCTTTCCGTATCATGTTTTTCTGCAACTGTCAAGAATTCTTCTTAATGAAAACCCAGACTCGTCCTGTTCTGAATGCTTATTCGTATGTACTTACTTCTGTAATTGTAAACTGGAAACGAAGATGGTTGTGTTGTGTGGACTAAGTCTTGGTTTGCTATACGTTTGCAGACGAAATGAATTTAGAAGGGGAAGGACTGAGAACAGTCTTTTTTATGTGTTCGTTGGGAATTAAGAGGAGAATGTATAAACCTCATCGTGGACGTAAAGCAAATACCTCTCTGTGGAGTGAGAAAAATTGAGGGACCTGTAACATTTTAATATTCTAATAGGGCTTGCACAATATCGTACTCATTGTAAGCCTGTACGGAAAATTATCGTAACTGTCCCAGCCACAAGTTTTGAAATACTTTCCTTTAGAGGAGTGTTCTGAGCTTACTGTTTTTGTACTTTGTATCTGCTTCTATGCTAGCTGAATGGGTAGCGCAAACTGTGTTAGATTTGAGAAGTTCTATACAACATGGGAGATAATTCTCAAGAGTTATGTCCTTTGATTATATTATAAAAAATTCTCCCTGCTTCCCTCTTATTTGTTTGGTACTTCCTTTAAAGTGAAATCTAAGAGAACAGAACCTTTTCAAGGGGGAAAAAATGTTGAAAAGTTTCCAGGAAATCGGAGTGGCGGACCAATGATGGAGAGGTCTGGCACATACGGAAATCCTGGCCGAAGGTGGCCAATTAAGACTGAAACAGGCACACAGGTCTGGGCACCGTCTGGGATTATGGAGAGAGGACAGGAGAGAGAAGAAGGACAGTGAGGATGTGTTGGGACCGGGGATGGATGGGGCACAGAAAATTGGGGGATTTATTGACAGATTGTGGCCAAGTTTAGAAATACAGTTTCTTAGTTGCAGTTGGTTGTTCGCTTGGTTTTTCTGTCTGTTTTTTGTGTGTTGGGTTATTTGACTGTTTGACTGTTTCTTTGGTCTTTCATGCCCTTCTACATCCTCAGCTCAGAACCCAGAACCCAGACCCTATTTATTTGTCGTAAGAACCCCAAAATAGGGCCATGAGTTACAAACCGGATGTAACAAGTTGACACAACGGTCAGTGACTCCATCGGGTTCACATTTGACGTGACCATCATCTTTATCATCATCATTATCATTATCATCGTCATCATCACCATCATCGTCGTCGTCGTCGTCGCTGTCATCGGCATCATCGGCATCATTATCATCCTTGGGAATACAAATGTATGAGTAACTAAGAACCTGGACAGCCTTTCCCAAATAAAGGCAATCACATACGTATTCTGCAATACATATGTGTAAATTGTCTCCTGCGTGCACGTGCTTGCGTGTCCGACTAACACACACGTACACTCTAACACACACATACACACACACACACACATATATATATATGTAAAATATATATATATATATGTGTGTGTGTGTGTGTGTGTGTGTGTGTGTGTGTGTGTGTGTGTGTGTGTGTGTGTGTGTGTGTACACATATATATGAGTACATATATATAGATGTATCTATATGTATATATATATATATATATATATATATATATATTACACTCACACACACACATACAAGCACACACCTACACACAGA
>CM060308.1:39942509-39957509 GCA_030674185.1 Monoplex corrugatus
GACAGAATCAAGTAGACAGACAGACAAGAAAAAAGTAAACAGACCAACGCAGACAGACACAGAGAGACATACACCAAGCGACTAATAAAAAAACAAACAATCAGGCAAGGAGATAGACTAAAAAGACAGACAGAGGCAGACAGAAAGAAAGATATATATATATATATATATATATACACATATATATTATATGTGTGTGTGTGTGTGTGTGTGTGTGTGTGTGTGTGTGTGTGTGTGTGTGTGTGTGTGTGTGTGTGTGTGTGTGTGTGTGTGTGTGTGTGTGTGTGTGTACACAAACAGACGGAGAAAGAGAAAGAGAAGAAACTGGGCAGAGATATAACACGAGTTTCACCAATCATTGTCGGTCAGTCGAATTATCTGATCGATTTAGTCGAGTGCTGCAAAGGAGAAATCTTTGAGACATTGAATTGGTAGAGTAAAAAGGTTTCGTTGACGTTATAGGAACAGACATCTCACGTTCGGGATGGAAAACAAATTGCAAGAGGAACCAATACAACCAACAAGCATCCGAGACCAGAACTACTCTCTTCACACAAAACCAGCGTGTTAAAAAAGGTTAAAGGTCCCATGGTCAATATGGCCGTAGGGCGGTGAACTGTTAAAGATTCACCGTGTCTAGGGCACGGCATTATGAAAGGCGGAGCCCAGAACCAGCGTGTGACTGACAACAACTGTCAAAAGAAAGAGTTATGATTCCTTCCCCAAGTCTACAGAAGAAAAATATGAAGATGTTCTTCATCTACATGGACTGTAGACTACGATGGGAATAACTGGTCTCTTTAAAATAAACAAAGAAAAAACAATACCATGATCGGGATAAGAACAGTCGATGAGACACATGTCTCTCATTATCAAGAGCAGCAGCAACAACAGCAGCAACATCGTCCAAGTCATCATCTTTGTCGTTGCGGCCAATGGCAATATCATCCCCATCATCATCATCATCTTTCTAGAATTAAGTCATTATCATCCTTCTCATCTCATCTTCACTATTATCATCGCCGTCATCATCATCAGAGTCTTTATTATTGACGTTGTCATTTTTAGCAGTCGTCGCATCGTCCTCGTTGTTTACTTACCGTTTTCACTACCACACCACTATAACCACAGTCAGCATTAATCAAAGGACATAACAGGAGTGTTCTGAGCTTACTGTTTTTGTACTTTGTATCATTTTCTACGCTAGCTCAATGGGTAGCGCAAACTGTGTTAGATTTGAGAAGTACAACATGGGAGATAATTCTCAAGAGTTATGTCCTTTGATTAATATTATAAAAATTCTCCCTGCTTCCCTCTTATTTCTTTGGTATTACAGTCAGCATTGTTATTAATCACCGTCGACGTCGTTGGCATCATCTGTATTCTGGAAGAAGGTCGGTATAGTCAGAAGCAGCTGTTTAAAATGTATACGGGACATCCACATGCAAACACTTTGAGATTGATGGAACTGATCCTCTCCGTCTCTCTATCTCTCTGTCTGTCTGTCTGTCTGTCTGTCTGTCTGTCTGTCTGTCTGTCTGTTTGTCTGTCTGTCTGTCTGTCTGTTTGTCTCTCTCTCTCTCTTTCTCTCTCTTGCTCTCCCCCCTCTCTGTCTCTCTCTGTCTCCGTCTCT
Organism: Monoplex corrugatus; assembly: GCA_030674185.1. Classification (NCBI taxonomy): domain Eukaryota; kingdom Metazoa; phylum Mollusca; class Gastropoda; order Littorinimorpha; family Ranellidae; genus Monoplex; species Monoplex corrugatus. The sequence goes on from CM060308.1 coordinate 39,944,143, forward strand.
CTCTCTCTCTCTCTCTCTCTCTCTCTCTCTTTCTCTTTCTCTCTGTTTCTCTCTCTCTCTCTGTTTGTTTGTCTGTCTGTCTCTCTCTCTCTCTCTCTCTTTCTCTCTCTCTCTCTCTCGCCCTCGCTCTTGCTCTCCCCCCTCCGTCTCTCTCTGTCTCTGTCTCTCTCTCTGTCTCTCTCTGTGTGTCTCTCTCTCTCTGTCTGTCTGTCTCTCTGTCTCTGTCTGTCTGTCTCTCCCTCCCTCTCTCTCTCTGTCTCTCTATCTCTGTCTCTGTTTCTGTCTCTGTCTGTCTGTCTGTATGTCTGTCTCTCTCTCTCTCTCTCTCTCTGTCTCTCTCTCTCACATCTTTCTTTTTTCTTTTTTTCTTTTTTTGTTTCTTTTTTGTTTGTTTTTCTTCCCTTTCTCTGTACTCTGAAGCCCAGAAGAAGCATGGGAAAAGCCGCTGGGAAAGACAATGGTGTTCTTCCAGTGGCACAAAACGAGGCGTGAGCTAAAGCTACCCCTAACTGCTGTCGCTGCCGTTTGGGAACCAATCCAATTACAGAGGACGTGACTGGACTGAATTGCATCGGACAGAAATTAGCCGAAGAGTAAACTTTCGGAAAGAGAAGAAGAAGGAGTATGATAAGAGTGTTTAGGGGCAGTGAAGGGATTTTTGTGTTTGTTTGTTAGCTTGCTTGCTTTTTCTGCCACTACTTCTATATCGCTTTCTCTAACTTCTTTTTCTTTTTTTTCTTTTTTTTCTTTTCTTTTCCTCCCGTCGATTTTTTCTTTCAATTTATTGCTGCCGCATCTTCTTACGCAGTTTCACTGACATTTCTTCCACGCCGCTCATCTCAGCACCTGATTCTCTACACCCCACTAAACTCAACTTCGTTCAGCCGATTCCCAGCACTAGGAAATCCGCAGGAATCAGCAGCGTCAAGCAGCTAGATGTAATGCCACCCTCCAGAGACGATTCTGTATTGCTGCCAGGCTATTTGTGTAAAGTTAGCCATACATGCTGGAGATCCAACTTATTTGTTTTGAAGTTGGGGGGGGGGGGGTTAGGGGTTTTTTGTTTTTGTTTTTTTTAACCAAGTTGTGGGAACTTCTCTTGGACTATATCGATAAAAGTTTAGGCTTCAAGAAAAGCTCTTTTTTGCAGTCGAGGAGAAAGAAAGTGAGACATATTTTGAACATTAAAGAAAGTAAGAGAAAATGATGGTTGAATACACACACACACACACACACACACACACACACACACACACACACACACACACACACACACACACACACACACAACACACACACACAAACACACACACACACAAACACACACACACACACACACACAACACACACACACACACACACACACACACACACACACACACACACACACACACACACAACGACACTATTCAATGTGAATCAATCGCTAACTCAGGAGAAAAGACACGAAAGAAAAGAAGAGACAGAAACTGCGAGACAGAGACATGGAAAGATAGACCATAAGCCAGAAACAGACATGCAGAAAAAGGGAAGAAGACAGGCAGAGACAGACAGACAGGCACACGGACAGACACACACCGAATCCATATCACATCCACGCCCACCACTCTACAACCGCTCCATCCCTCACTTTCTAAAAATACATATGAGGCTGTTAAACTCACTGGCGTCTTAATAAATTAAAGGGCCCACACAGCAGGTGCACCTCCTCGCTTTATTGAGAGCCTTCCGTCTTATCCTGCCATTGATGACATTGAGCACGCTAGCAACCGCCAGAACAAGAATAAACGGTCAAGCCATATCGATGATATCGCTTTTCCTGCAAAAAATGTTACCTCCCAACTTTGGTAGTGGGGCGTCCCCCCGTGGGATGCCGGGAGTTTTTGGAGTCTTTTCCAGTATAATAGTATCCTCAACTTCTGGAAATATTGCGCTAGAAATTTCCTCTTTTCTGTCGCTTTCTTTTGTTTGTGCTTTGTTCCTTAGCTTTCTGTTATTACTTCGTATGGTTGTCTGCCTTACTGGTCCATTCACCTGTTTGTGTTCGATAAAGTCTTTACGTACTTTCTCTTAGGATCCATAATTGGTTACATATATTAAGTGTATGTTTGGCTCTAGGGTAATGAGACATGCAGAATCAATTTTTAGGTAATTTAGGCCCGTTTTTATTATATGTTTTAGTGTCCTTAGTTGTGTTTAAACTTGTATTCAAGTGTGTGTGTTTTTTTAAACCCCTGTGTGATAATAAACTGGACGGAGTGGTCAACGCCAGGGGCATCTCTTTAGATTATGCGCGCGACTGCATTGATATGTATATTTAAGTTTCTTGTTTTCTTTTCTTTTCTTTTCCTTGTTGAAGTATTGTGCATGTTTTGAAACAGGTTGCAGTCCTGATATGGCTCTACGTGGTCGGCCGGGCTCTAAACAAAAATAACACTAATAACACTAACAGTAAAACACGGTACTGGGAAGGCCATCTCCAACACGATGGGCCGCAGGTGGCGAACGGCGGATGACGGATGGCTTTCAGACGTAAGGTTAGCTGCGAAAGAAGCCAGGCTTTCTAGACAAATTGCAGCTGTCTTCTGGCTTGGTTGACCTATAAGTAGAGCTCTTGTCTGCCAATCTGAGCGTGTGAGTTCGATCCTGATTGAGAGGCCTGCGGTCCGTCCAGCTGTGAAAAAGTACTTGATCTTCTTCACAGTAAGGGAAGATAAGGCGCGGCGAGGAAGAGGAGTAGAAACTGAACTGGCCTCTCAAAACAGCTGACTCGGAACAGTGATGCCTCTACCATATCACTCCCTAAAGAATTTTTTTTTAAATCTAAAATGGAGCTACGGAATATAACGATGAACCTGAAAAGTACATTGCCCAAAAATAGAAAATCGCCTGTAAGAAAAAAAATTCGTCTAAGAACATAAAAATATCTCAGAACACACACACACTCTCAAGCGCACACACGCACATACACAAGTGCATACACACACACACACACACACACACACACACACACACACACACACACACACACACACACACACACACACACACACACACACACATAACACACACATACAGACAGATAAACAGGCAGAGAAAGGAGAACAGAACCAAACCTTGAAAACACATTTTACTCCAGAATAGTAGTAGTATTAGGTTTCAGTGGACCTGCAAGTCCTTACAATGCTACACATACAATAGAAACGTCATCATCATCATCATCAGGTGCCCTGCCTAACGGCGTTGGCGATCATGGACTTCCATCTGTCTCTGTCTCTTGTTGCCCCAAGCATCTCCCCCACCCTCCCCGTCCCCAGCCACTCTGTAAGTCCGTCCAGCATTTTATCCCTGGGTCTAACTGGTGCTCTCTTTCCCTCCAGCTTTCCCGTTGTGACCAGGTGCTCCAAATCCCCCTTCCTCATAAAATGGCCTATAAATGTTGCCTGTCTTTTCCTAATCTTCCTTATGAGTGATCTATTTGTGTCTGCCTCCATCACGACTGTCTCGTTTGTTTTCTTTTGCTGTCCATGGAACTCTCAACATTCTTCTCAGAAACCACATCTCGGCTGCCTCAATCTTGTTCTGGCTTTGCTTGCTGACTGTCCACGCCTCACATCAGTATAACAGTATTGGTTCTATATAACATTCAAGAACTCTCTTCCTGATGTTAATTGACAGGCATTTGTTGGTAAGAATGCTTGTCATCTTCTTGAATGCTGTTTTGGAAACGTGCAAACACAAAATCGAAAAATGCGTTAAAAACTGAAAGTATCGATTTTTTTAAATGATAACAGGGACAAACGGTTACACATACACATACACAGACAGACAGACAGACAGACAGACAGACATAACGTCACGGGTCAATCTTATCAACACCTCTTTTCGCTTTGCCATCTTTTCAATCTTTTAATTTAATGACTGTATCATCAAGACGTCAATTTTCTCTATGGCGCGTTGCATGAAAGGGGTGAAAGGGAAACAACCAGGTAAAGGGAGGCCAACATGGACGAAAAGAAAAAACGGAAAAGTTTCCGGTATCTGTGGGAGCTGTGAGTGTGACTGTCAGGGCGCTAAAAGCTTTCGTGTGTGCATAAAGGGCGTGCGTGGCATGTTGCAGACCCGTGAGGAGGGCATCTCAAACAGATAGGACGGACTCTGGTGTTCACAGACTCTCTCTGACACCCGGCCATTTCTAGACGTGCCGTGCCAATCGGATCCACGTTTTCAGCGTTTCGCTTCCTTAGTCTCGTCCAAAATCTTGCTTGTTTTGTATGTTTGTTTGTTTGTTTGTTTGGTTGGTTGGTTTGGTTTGGTTTGGTTTGGTTTGGTTTGGTTGGTTGGTTGGTTGGTTTGGTTTGGTTTGGTTTGGTGTTTGGTTTGGTTGGTTGGTTGGTTGGTTGGTTGGTTTGGTTTGGTTTGGTTTGGTTCGGTTGGTTGGTTTGTTTGTTTGTTTGTGGTTTAGTTTTTATTTGTCTGTCTGTCTGTCTGTCTGTCTGACTCTCTCTTTCTTTCTTTCTTTCTTTCATTCAGCTGTACAAAGCGCAGCTGCCAGAGTAATCTCTAGATGCAGGAAGACTGAACACATAACTCCCATCTTACGGAATCTGCACTGCTCCCAGTTCAACAACGCATCAATCACAAACTACTATCACCTACCGTGCACTCAACTCTAGTAGTCCTTCTTATCTTAAAGATCTTCTTTCTGAATATAAACCTGTTCGCAGTCTGAGATCTGCTTCCAAGTCTCTTCTTCATGTTCCTGGGACAAGGGATGTTAAAACCAAAAGATATGGTCAGCGAGAATTTAAATACCTTGCCCCTACCAAGTGGAACATGCTTCCCATGAGCATCAGGGAGAAAAAGACTCATTCATCCTTTAAATCTAGTCTCAAGACACACTTTTTCTAATGTTGTATGGGATTGCTTATTTGAATGTGAATACCTTGAATGCCTTTATGAATGTTGGTGCAAAGGCTGTGTGGAATTGTTTTTGTGCCCCCCCCTCCCCCCCACCGTGCGCCGCGAGCATGCTTTTATAGCATGGAGATTTTTGTTGCGCGATATAAATTTTCTTAAATTCATTCATTCATTCTTTCTTTCTTTTGCTCTTTGTTTTTATTCCCTCTTGAGCAAACCCCAAACTCCAAACTCCAACTGACGTATGTACGTATACGTCCATGATCACATGCATGTGTGTATGCATGGTCAGACGTTAATATAATTATATTCACCTGCGTACGTGTGTGAATATGTGTATTCTGATATGTATGTGGTTAATCAGTTCTTCTGCATGTAGTACACTCTATTTTGTAATTGTGTGATGTGCAGCAAGCTCAAACGAGAGCTTGGAGACTAGCACTATTCAGGAATGATTCGTTATTGTTATGATTAAAATGTCATAATTTCGCTCACGGCGGTGCGCACTGAAGCCAGTTCTCAACCCAGCAGTTGTGATGAAGAAGTCGGCCGGATCGCCGATGAAAGCTACGCAGTAAGTAGCTTTTTTTGTCACTGAGAGACAGGTTCAGCCAGGTAGCCATTATGTCATAATTTCATGTTTGAAGAATATCTCAATAACTCGCCAGCGCTTACAGATTATGCCAAAGCTTTATTAAGAGCATTTTTGTTTGTTTGTTTCTTTCTTTGTTTGTTTTTATAATTTCAGCATGTGTGAACGATGACTACTAATCCATTTTTTCATTGAGAGATCATAAAGTTGACTTGACAGCAATTCGTGAAAGTGTAGGCAGCATCCTTTCTCTCCTCACCATCCATCCAGTCAAAGAATGGCGTCAAAAGTATAATGGACTATTTCCTTCTCGGGCCAGCCGCCAAACCAGAAAAAAAACAAAATTTCAGATAAACATATTTCTATTGTTCAGCCTTCAAGACAGAAGCATCTCAAGTCATTCCCCAGCACAAGGTCTTTACGAACCGTCAATATGTCTATCGCCATTTCTGCACCCCCCCCCCCCCCCACTCACCCACCCTCATCCCCATCCCCACCCACTCCCTCTTCAAAGTCAATGTGCCCCCATTTCTATTTCCGCCGCCCCCCCCCCCCCCCCCACATCCCACCTCCCGTTCCCCCACTCCCATCCCTTTGACATTCAGTTGCCAGACAGGATGGTGCAGTGTCTAGAGAGAATTTGGTAATAGCAATCTCTTCAGAAAGCTGACAAAATGACAATAGAAGAACAAACATTTCAGGCTCTCTGTCTTCTGGATGAAAGGTAGAAATCTACACAAACTCCCACTCAAAATAAAGCAAAAAGAACGAAAAAAATACAGCAAGCCAACTACCCAGACGTTGAAGGCATTCTGTCGTTTCTGGAGTATATCAAGTATTAAATAATACCAAGCATAAACGAAAATATTATAAATTAGATAAACAAATAAATAAACAAAATATAAATAAATAGATAAACAATAAATAAATAAATAGATAAACAATAAATAAATAAATAATACTAACTAACTAACTAACTAAATGAATAAATAAATAAATAAATAAAGACGAAAACCAACAAGTAACAGTTTCAGTTTCAGTAACAGCTGTTCTCTCCTGTTTCAATTCTGGCGTCGGTGTTGATGACTGGTTGGCACAACTGATAGGAAAGATGGTTCTTTTAAGAGAAAGCCTGAAATTCCGACAGCGATAGACAGTGGGGAAATAGCAACTATTGCAAGAGTTCAGGAGATTCTGCGTGTCTCGTTTTTGTTTATTTGTTTATTTGTTTGTTTGTTAGTTTCTGTCTGTCTGTCTGTCTGTCTGTCTGTCTGTCTGTCTGTCTGTCCTTTCTTTCGTTCTTTCTTTCTTTCTTTCTTTCTTTGCTTGTTTCTTTGTTTATTTGTTTGTCTGTCTGTCTCGCTGTATCTGCATTTCTCTCTGTATGCGTATGTCTGTTTTGTGTGCCACAATGTGTGTGTGTGTGTGTGTGTGTGTGTGTGTGTGAGTGTGTGTGTGTGTGTGTGTGTGTGTGTGTGTGTGTGTGTGTGTGTGTGTGTGTCTAATTCGCCTTCCTTCTGCTATCTCTCTCTCTCTCTCTCTCTCTCTCTCTCTCTCTCTCTCTCTCTCTCTCTCTCTCTCTCTCTAAACACCACAGTGTCTGAAGTTAACGTATAGATTCATTCGCTGAAATTAAAACTGAACCGGTCTGCACGCAACACATAAGAACAGAGAAACATACACACACATAAATGTACACACACACACACACACACACTCACGCACGCACGCGCACGCACACACACACACACACACACACACACACACACACACACACACACACACACGTACACACACACAAACACACACAAACACAAACACGCACAGACAAAGAGAGAAAAAGGGGGGAGGGAGAGAGGGAGACAGACAGACAGACAGACAGACAGAGAAGGCACAGCACAGCACAACACAACACAACAGAAGTCGGTCTGTACAATTAACCAATCTCGCTTTCTTTCCCCAGAAGGAAGAAAAGAAATGAAGAATGTATAAGATACCATTAGGGTGAATGGCTTCCTCAGTTGTTGCTATGACATCGAGGCGTCTGGCAGTCTCTGACGGACTTAGCAGGAATCATTGATCGACACGAAAGGTGGACATCACTTTTGGAGTTACAGACATTGTTTTGCCGATGTGGGGGGGGGGGGGGGGGGAAGGGAGGGGGAGGAGATCACTTGTTGAGTCAGGTATTCTTTTGCCGATAGATTGGGGGAGGTCACTTATTGAGTCAGACATTGTTTTGCCGATGATTGGGGGTGGGTGGGGGAGATCACTTGTTGAGTCAGGTATTCTTTTGCCGATGGATGGTGGGGGGGGGGGAGGGAGGTCACTTGTTGAGTCAGACATTGTTTTGCCGATGGTTGGGGGGGGGGGGGGGCGATATATCTTTTTGAGTCAGACATTGTTATGCCGATGGTGGGGGGTGGGGGGGGGGGTAGGTCACTTGTTGAGTCAGATATTGTTTTGCCGATGGGTGGGGGGGTAGATCACTTGTTGAGTCAGATATTGTTTTGCCGATGGTAGAGAGGGGTAGGGCACTTGTTGAGTCAGATATTGTTTTGCCGATGGTAGGGAGGGGTAGGGCACTTGTTGAGTCAGACATTGTTTTGCCGATGGGGGGGGGGGTGTCACTTGTTGAGTCAGACATTGTTTTGCCGATGGTGGGGGGTGGGGGGTAGGTCACTTGTTAAGTCAGATATTGTTTTGCCGATGGTAGGGAGGGGTAGGGCACTTGTTGAGTCAGACATTGTTTTGCCGATGGGGGGGTGTCACTTGTTGAGTCAGACATTGTTTTGCCGATGGTGGGGGATGGGGGGTAGGTCACTTGTTGAGTCAGATATTGTTTTGCCGATGGTAGGGAGGGGTAGGGCACTGGTTGAGTCAGACATTGTTTTGCCGATGGGGGGGGGGGGGAATCACTTGTTGACTCAGACATTGTTTTGCCGATGGTGGGGGGTGTCACTTGTTGAGTCAGACATTGTTTTGCCGATAGTGGGGGGTGTCACTTGTTGAGTCAGACATTGTTTTGCCGATGGTGGGGGGTGTCACTTGTTGAGTCAGACATTGTTTTGCCGATAGTGGGGGGAATCACGTTGAGTCAGACATTGTTTTGCCGATGGTGGGGGGTGTCACTTGTTGAGTCAGACATTGTTTTGCCGATGGTGGGGGGGGGGGGGAGATCACTTGTTGAGTCAGACATTGTTTTGCCGACGGTGGGGGGGGGGAGTCACTTGTTGAGTCAGGTATTCTTTTGCCGATGGATGGGGGGAGGGGAGGGAGATCACTTATTGAATCAGACATTGTTTTGCCGATGGTGGGGGGGGGTCACTTGTTGAGTCAGACATTGTTTTGCCGATGGATGAGGAGGGGGAGGTCACTTGTTGAGTCAGGCATAGTTTTGCCGATGGAGGGTCACTTGTTGAGTCAGGCATAGTTTTGCCGATGGAGGGTCACTTGTTGAGTCAGGCATTGTTTTGCCGATGGAGGGTCACTTGTTGAGTCAGGCATAGTTTTGCCGATGGAGGGTAACTTGTTGAGTCAGGCATTGTTTTGCCGATGGAGGGTCACTTGTTGAGTCAGGCATTGTTTTGCCGATGGAGGGTCACTTGTTGAGTCAGGCATAGTTTTGCCGATGGAGGGTCACATGTAGAGACATTGTTCTGCCGATGGAGGGTTACTTTTATTTCATTTTATTTTATTTTATTTTATTTTATTTTATTTCATTTTGTTTTATGTCATATTTTATTTCATTTCATTTCATCTAATTTTATTTATTCTGTTCTGTTCTGTTCTGTTCTGTTTGTTCTGTTCTGTTCTGTTCTGTTCTGTTCTGTTCTGTTCTGTTGTGTTCTACTCTGCTCTGCTCTGTCTTGCTGTCCTGTTCTGTTCTGTTCTGCCGTTCTTGTTGTTGAGTTAGATTTGAACCTTGCCAGTCGGATAGGAAGACAGGAACTCGTGTTTCTTCGCCAAACTTTTACTGACATTGGCCATATACTTACATGTGTACATAGGATGTGTCTGTGGCCATATACTTACATGTGTACATAGGATGTGTCTGTGAATTTCCTGTGTACAAGCCATAATCTGTCTGAATGATGGATGATTGGCATGCTATATTATACTGATGTGCCCTGTAAATACTGATCTATACTGATCTTCAGGCGGCCAGGTGTTGTGTGTGTGTGGTGTGTGTGTGTGTGTGTGTGTGTGACATGTATGCGTGTGTGTGTGTGTGTGCGTTTATGTTGGTGTAATGCGTGTGTATGTGTATGTGTTTGTGTGTGTGTGTATATGTCTGTATGTTTGAGTGTATGTGTATATGCATACGTATATGTGCGTGTATGTGTGCGTGTGTGTGTGCGTGTGTGCTTACGCGTGTGTTTGAGTGTGTGTATGTGTCCACATGTTTGAGTGTGTATGTGTATGAGTATGTGAATGTGTGTATGTGCGTGTGTGTGTGTGTGTGTGTGTACTTGTGCGTGTGTGTGTAAGTATGTGTGTTTGGTTGTGTGTGTGTGTGTGTGTGTGTGTGTGTGTGTGTGTGTGTGTGTGTGTGTGTGCGTTTGGTTGTGTGTGTGTCTGTGTGTCTGACTGTGTGTGTCTGTGTGTATCTCCGTGTGTCTGTGTGTGTCTACCAGCTTACCAACTTGCCTGCCTGCCTGCCTACAGGAATCAGTACAACTTTTTCGATAACCTAACAATAAAATGGTTTGGGATACAAATATGACGATGCCTCCATGGTGGCTGGTTTTGTTGACACAAGCAAAGATCTGATGTCTGCAGTTCAGTACCATCCCGCAACATAAAAACTGTTCGCTGCTCATCTTAAAAAGCTCTGGTAGTGTCAGCTTAACCCTTAGACTCCCGCACCCTATCCACCAACTGCAAAAAGTTAACCCTTTGACTCCCGCACCCTATCCACCAACTACAAAAGGTTAACCCTTTGACGGCCTCACCCTATCCACCAGCTTCCTGCAGGAAGCTGGTGGATAGGGTGAGGCCGTCAAAGGGTTAATTTTTTTTGCTTTGCTAGCATGGGTAACAAAATGCACAATGCTGCTGGACAGTATGCAGGAGTCAAAGGCTTTAACGTTTCATAGTCCCGTTCTCATCCCCCCCCCCATCTCCCAAATCCCCCTTCCCTCCCCCTCCTCCCCCTCCCCCCCCTCCCGCCCACATCTCACATCTTCCTCACTTCAAGGCATTATCAGCGCATAATCTTTAGTGCAGACTCAGGGAATCTGCCAGAAATTTGGATGGAGCGTGTATGGAATGGATTGAATGTGATGAATTTCATTTCAGCAAAAACTCCAAAAACAAGAGCCAGGAACACAAGATCTGAGAAGTCTGTAGTTCAATACCATCCTGCCACATAAAAAAAAAACACTGTTCGCTGCTCATCTTAAAGTTATGTGTAGTATCAGCTTTATGTTTCATAGTCCTGTTCTCGTTCCCCACCCGCACTCCTTGCATTCTATTTGTCTGTCTGTCTGTCTGTCTGTCTGTCTGTCTCTGTCTCTATCTGTCTCTGTCTGTCTCTGTCTGTCTGTCTCTTCTCTCTCTCTCTCTCTTTCTCTCACTCTCTCTGTCTCTCTGTCTCCTTCCCTCCCCCTCTCTCTCCCTCCTTCTCCTCTCTCTTTCTCCTCTCTCTCTCTCTTCTCTCTCTCTCTTCTCTGTCTCTTCTCTCTCTCTTTTCCTCTCTCTCCCTCTTTCTCTCTCTCTCTTTCTCTCACTCTCTCTGTCCGTCTCTCTCTCTTTCTCCTCTCTCTTTCTCCTCTCTCTCTCTCTCTCTTCTCTCTCTCTTCTCTTCTTCTCTCTCTCTCTCTCTCTCTCTCTCTTCTCTCTCTCTCACTATTGATCTGCATTGATCAACACAAACAAGCTCCATACTCACATGCGTACTGATTAAATAGAATATTGATTTTTTTCAAGGAAAGTATAAGAGCAGAACAGACGACAAAATAGAGGTGAACGAGGATGAAGAATAAGAGTGATATTATATTTTAGGAAGTAGATACGGTAAAGGCGAACCGGAACAATAAGCACCGTTAACAAGCAACGTATTTTAAACATACTTTTTATTTTGTCTCGTCGTTTTTGTATGGTTAGGGGTTTTGTTACGAACAGGTAGATGATGACTCTGCTGAGATACAAAATCTAATTTTCTGGAGTGCTGTTTGAAGATGGAAGCACATCTACTTAGTTCCTTTAGAATAAGGAGATGACTTCATTGAAAAACATGTTCTCATCCACATCCTCCTCCCTACACTCTGTCTGTTTGTCTGTTTGTCTGTTTGTCTGCCTGTCTGTCTGTCTGTCTGTCTGTCTGTCTGTCTGCTGCCTGTCTGTCTGTCTGCCTGTCTGTCTGTCCTGTCTGTCTCTCTGTCTCTCTCTCTTCTCTCTCTCTCTCTCTATCTATCTATCTATCTACCTACCTATCTATCTTTCTTTCTTTCTATCTATCTATCTATCTATTATCTATCTCTCTATCTATCCATCTATCTCTCCCACTCTCTTTCTCTCTCTTTCTGTCTCAAAGTGTCTCTTTAACTCTCTATCTCTCTCTTCTCTCTCTTGCTCTCTCTCTCTCTTCCCTCCCTCCCTCCCTCCTTTCCTCTCTCTCTCTCTTTCTTCTCTCTCTTTAATCGTCATCATTCATCTCTCTTAAAGAAGAAGAAGAGAAAAAGAAGAACAATAATGATAATGGTAATCCCCTTTCTGCACTCAGTACCACACACACAGAAACACTCCTACAAACCAGAATCACCAATAAACAATGCTAACGAACATCTTTCCCACTATTCATGTTGTTGCCCCCCAGGCCAACAAGACATCTTTTAGGCTGACAACTGAGAGCCCTCAATACACAGGACAACAAGTCTTGTATCTGCCACCCAGATCCTTTAGCCTCTTCAGGCCATGTCTGGCCCCTGTTGCCTTTTCCACCCACATGTCTGCACTATCCCCCACCACATCCCAACGTCTTCTTCCACGTGGGCCTCAAGCGTTTGTAGACAGCTGTGTATACATGTGTTTCAACGTAAGGGAGAATGCTAGCGCTCGCAGGTGAGAGAGAAAGAGAAAGAGAGAGAAAATAGCATCTCTCTCTCTCTCTCTCTCTCTCTCTCTCTCTTCTCTCTCTCTCTTCTTTCTTTCTTTCACTCATCTCTCTCTCTCACACACACATACACACACACACTCTCTCTCTCTCTCTCTTTTCTCTCTCTCTCTTTCTCTCTCTTTCACTTTCTCTCTAAATGTCTTTTTCTCCCTCCCCCATCTCTCTCAATCTCTGTCAATTCCTCTCTATTTCTCTCCATCATCTCTCTCTCTCTCTCCTTCTCTCTCTCACTCACTCTCTCTCTCTCCCTCCCTTCTTCCCCTCTCTCTCTCTCTTTCTTTCTATCTCTCTCTGTAACCATCCCCTCTCTCTACTGCTACTTGCCTTTTCCACCCACATGTCTGCACTATCCCCCACCACATCCCAAAGTCTTCTTCCACGTGGCCTCAAGCATTTGTAGACAGCTGGGTTATACACATGTTTCAACGTATGTATGGAGTCTATTTACGCTCGCATGAGAGAAGGAGAGAGAGAGACTGACAGACAGATAGACAGAGACAGACAGACAGAGACACAGAGAGAGAAAGTGAGAGATAGAAGAAGTGAGAGAGAGAGTCAGAGAGAAAGAGAGACAGACAGACAGACAGAGAAAGAGAGACCAAGACAGAGACAGAGGACAGAGTCAGACAGAGAGACAGACAGAGAGAGGTAGATAGATAGATAGATAGATAGATATATAGATAGATGAATAGATAGATAGACAGATAGGTAGATAGGTAGGTAGATAGATAGATA
>CM060308.1:39965009-39972509 GCA_030674185.1 Monoplex corrugatus
TGTGTGTGACTGTCTTTTCACAGCGCTTAGATTTGATTTTATCAAGATTTTGCGCTATATAAATATTGTAATTGTAATTGTAATTGGGCGCCGCCCTCTGTGGTGCTGGCCCCAGGAAATGTTGAGGTCTCTGCCACGTCACTCCCCTACGACCCCAGGGTTATGGCACTATCTATGTAGGACCTCAGGACCTGGCCAGCTCGAGAGTTTATGTGCAGGCTTGGCTTGTGCCGTGATCATTCTGGATCTTCCTCATCACATGGCACCTGTGACGTTAGTGCATATGGAATTCTTTCCGAGCGCGGAGACATCATCTTAGAGAAATTGAAATTGAAACTGAAAAGTTGACGAAAATGGACTGGGAACATCATCTGAAGACTGCAGGATAACATCATGAGATGATTGGGAATATCATTCGTTGTTATGTTATTTTTTTTAAAGGCCAGCCGATGCGTAGAGCCATATCAGGGCTATAACCATGTCAGTACACAGACAATACTTCAACAGGAAAAAAAAGGCGAAGAATAAGTACACTACAAGCATTCGGACATAATCAAGGAGATGCCTGGCTTGACCACTCTGTTGACCACTCCGTCCAATTATCACTGGATTGAAAAATGCTTAACAATCAAAAACTAAGGACACTAAGCCCATAAAAAAAGGCCCAATTATCTAAAATTGCACTGCTACAGGTATTGATCAGCACTGCTACAGGTATTGATCAGCACTGCTACAGGTATTGATCAGCACTGCTACAGGTATTGATCAGCACTGCTACAGTATTGATCGCACTGTCAGGTATTGATCACACTGTACAGTTGATCAGCACTGTAAGTATTGATCAGCACTGCTACAGGTATTGATCGCACTGCTAAGGTATTGATCAGCACTGCTACAGGTATGATCAGCACTGCTACAGGTATTGATCAGCACTGCTACAGTATTGATCAGCACTGCTACAGGTATTGATCTGCACTGCTACAGGTATTGATCACATGCTACAGATATCGATCTGTACTGCTACAGAAATTGATCTGCACTGTTGCACGAATTGATCTCACTGCTACAGAAAATTGATCTGCACTGCTGCACGATTGACCTCACTGCTAAAGACATTGATCTGCACTGCTACAGACACATGATCAGTACTGCTACATATATTGATCTGTCTGCTACAGAAATTGATCTGCACTGCTACAGAATTGATCTGCACTGCTACACGAATTGATTTTCACTGCTAAGAAATTGATCTTCACTACTAACGAAATTGATCAGCACTGCTACAGATATTGACCTGCATTGCTACAGACATTGACCTGCACTGCTACACTGATCTGCACTGTTACAGAAATCGATCTGCACTGCTACAAACACTAATCTGCACTGCTGCAAACATTGATCTGCATGGCTACAGATATTGATCTGCACTGCTACAGACATTGATCTGCACTGCTACAGAAATCGATCTGCACTGCTACAAATATTGATCTGCACTGCTACAGACATTGATCTGCACTGCTACAGACTTTGATCTATACTGCTACAGACATTGATCTGCACTGCTACAGACATTGATCTGCACTGCTACAAAAATCGATCTGCACTGCTACAATATTGATCTGCACGATGCTACAGACATTGATCTGCACTGCTACAGAAATTGATCTGCACTGCTACAACATGATATTTGCATGCTAAAAAATTGATCTCATATACGAAATTATCTCATGCTACAGACATTGATCTCATATGCTACAGACAGTGATCTACACTGCTACATGATCTGCACTGCTACAGAATGATCTGCACTACTACAAACAGTAAATCTGCATGCTACAAACATTGATCTGCATTGTTACAGAATTATTCCTGCTACAGACATTGATCTAACTGCTACAGACAGTGATCTGCACTGCTACAGACATTGATCTACACTGCTACAGACAGTGTCTGCACTGCTACAGACAGTGATCTACACTGCTACAGACAGTGATCTGCACTGCTACAGACAGTGACTGCAATGCTAGTGATTGATGTTGCTTATTTAAAATTTGTCAAGATGACTGCATTGCATTGCCAGGGTAAAACACATAGAACAGATTTGTTTGCTTAGGTGACCTTTGTTTTTTCTTTCTTTCATATTTTTTTCTTCTTTTCTATTCTTTTCTGTTTTCTTTCTTTCATTTCATTCTGTCTTTATTCTGTCTCCTTCTTTCTTTTTCTTCTTTCTTTTTGTTTTTTCTTTCGTCCATTTATTAGTTTTTTTTTTTTTCCTTATTTCTTTGTTTCGTTCTTCCATCATATTTTACATTCATTCAGTCTTTCTTTTATTCTTCCTTTCTTTCTTTTACTTTTATACATTCTTTATTTGTTTTTTATCTATTTTCTCTTTTTTTTTTTTCCCTCTTTTATTCATTCAGTTTTTTTCTTCATTGTTTTTTCTTCCTTTCATTCATTATTTTTTTTATTTTATTCTGTCTTCCTTTCTCTCATTTATCTGTTGTTTTTATTCATTCGTTCTATGTTTCTTTATTGCTTTATTTCATTCATTTTTTCTTTGACTCCTTCATTCATTCAGTCCCCATTTTATTCTATCTCTCCCTTTCACTTTTTACTGTTCTTGCATTTTTCCCCTCTGCTGTTAACCATTTCCATCTACGGCCATCAGGTCGCCGTTTTTGTTCATCAAAATGCCAAACTGTCGTTATAAAACTCAGCTTTATTCCCAAATGTATTTAAGTTTCGAATGTAAATGAAACATTAACCAGATTGTAGAATGAGAGTGTGCTATTGATTACGTGCATGTTTGTTTATAAATGCGTCCTCCTTTTGAAAGTATGCAAGGTGATTTCATGGGTGTAAATATGAATGAATAAGTGAGTGAGTGAATGAAAGCGAAACTCAAAATAGAGAGAGAGGGAGGAGACAGAGACAGAGAGAGTGGGGGGGGAGGGGTAATGTGTGTATGCGTGTGCATGCGTGCGTGTGTGCGTGTGTGTGTGTCTTGTGGTGTGTGTGTGTGTGTGTGTGTGTGTGTGTGTGTGTGTGTGGTGTGTAGTGGTGTGTGGTGACGGAATGAATGCGTGTGAGTGCACGGAATGAAAAGTGTAGAAGTGTAGTGTATGAGTGTGTGAATGTGTGTCTTGGTGTGTGAAAGGTGTTGTGTGTGTGTGTGATAAGTGTGTGTGTGTGTGTGTGTGAAGTGTGTGTGTGTGTGTGTGTGTGTGTGTGTGTGTGCTGGGTGGTGTTGCGTGTGTGCACGCGCGTGCGTGCTTGCGTCCGTGTGCGAGCTTGTATGCGTATTACTGGATGCGATGCTGCGCCGTGTGTGGATATATGGACATGCGAGTTGTGCGTTCTGTGGATGTGCATATGTGCATGTGTGTGTGTGTGTGCGTGGGTCGCGCGTGCGCGCGTGTGTGTGTGTGTGGTGTGTGTGTGTGTGTGTGTGTGTGTGTGTGTGTGTGTGTGTGTGTGTGTGTGTGTGTGTAAGCTAGAATGTAGGTAAGGTGGAACATAAAGGCCTTGCCAGCACATACAGGTTAAAGGCTTGTGTCCTGATCATTGGGAAATCTTCTCCATCACATGGATGGCACCAGCAGCTTCAGTGCACATGGAATTCATTCCAAGTCTAGGAGATCGCCATCTTGACAAACCGAAACTTTAAACTGTTAGAATAACAGTTTGTTATTTTAGAACGATAACTATGTACGGACGTTCTTAATGTTCAAGTTAAGAAGACACACCATAGAGTAAGGATGGGACCCAGAGCACCAATGCTCGCCACTCTCCGGACAATCACCTCCCAAGCTCCCGAACGCCACTCGATAGTCATTTCATCAAGCGAAGGGGGTGGGGTGGGGTGGGGGGTGGGGGTGTCCATGCCTTGCATGACCCATTCGTACCCAGTCATCAGTTACTTTTAATCACAGGATATAACTCTTGAGAGTAAACGTAGGAATTATCTCCCATATTGCAGAACTTCTCAAATCCATGAGCTTACGGTTTTTGTGCGTTGTATCTGCTTCTATGCTAGCTGAATGGGTAGCGCAAACTGTGTTGGATTTGAGAAGTTCTGCAATATGGGAGATAGATAATTCCTTCGTGACTCTCAAGAGTTATGTCCTGTGATTAATATCATAAAAATTCTTCCTGCTTCCCTCCTATTTCTTTTGGTATCAGTTACTTTGTTTACAAACCGAATGTCAAGGTGGGGGAGATGACAAACCCCGGGACATAGCCACACAACGCGCACCAGCCACGTCCCAGCCCAGTCACCGAACCAAAGGAGAATGGAAGAGCCCTCTCTCCCTCTTGCCCCACTCAGGGCCTTCACCTCACTTTCTGTTTGCTATCGTCATTGAGAGCTGATAAAGTGTAACTTGGTTTTACTTGACTTCACCCTTCCTACGTCCAAACCCCAAGAAAGAAGAAGAAGAAGAAGAAGAAGAAGAACAAGAAGAAGAACAAGAACAAGAAAAACAAGAAGAAAAAAAAAAAGAGAAGAAGAAGAGAAGAAGAAGAAGAAAGAAGAAGAAGAAGAAGAAGAAAGAAGAAGAAGAAGAAAAGAAGAAGAAAAAGAAAAAGAAGAAGAAAAAGAAGAAGAAGAAAAAGAAGAAAAAGAAGAAGGAGAAGAAGAAGAACAACAACAACAACTACAACAACAACAACAAGAGCAAGAACAACAAGAACAGAAGAAGTAGAAGTAAAAAAAAAAAGAGAAAGAAGAAATGGAAGAAGAACTAGAACAACATCAAAAACACGAAATAGAAGATAACACAGAGGAAGAAGAACAAATAACCGACAATAACAACGACAAAACCAAAACAGTAACAATCAGAACAACAGCAGTAAGGAAAAGATAACGAAAGAAATAACCATCCTGTTATTATAATGAGAACTAAGAACTAATCTAGCTGTTTGTCAATAGACAATATCATCACAGCAGCAAGGAAGAGATAACGAGAAAAGAAACAATCGTTCTATTAAAATATTAAAGAATACATTGTTTGTGAATGATCCTTAGGAGTATAAGACACGACGTTTCGAGCCCAGGCCCTTTGTCGAGTGAAAAATAAAACTTGACAAAGGGCCTGGGCTCGAAATGTCGTGTCTTATACTCCCAATGATCATTCACAAACAAGGTATTTTTTAATATTTTGTTTTACCCTCAAGATCCAGCAGTCATATTTTATTTTACCAATCGTTCTATCATTATAGTGAAAACTAAAAAAAAAAAAAAAAAAAATCGAGCTCTTTGTAAATCGACAATATCGTCACAGCAACAAGTAAAAGATAACGAGATAAACAATCTTTCTGTTATTATAGTCAGAACCAAAAAAAAAGATCTAGCTTTTTTGTAAATCGACAGTATCGCCACAAAGCACGGAACAGATAACGAAATGATCAATCCCTCTGTTATTACGGTGAGAACCAAAAAAATAATCTAACTTTTTGTAAATCGACAATATCGTCACAGCAGCAAGAGAGAGATAACGAAAGAAACAATTCTTCTGTTATAACAGAGTGAATGAAAAAATAAAGAAACAATTCTTCTGTTATAACAGAGAGAACGAAAAAATAATCAAGCTTTTTTTTTTTTTGTAAATCGACAATATCGTCACGACAACAAGGAAGACATAACGACATGAACAATCCTTTCTGTTATTATAGTGAGAAGGAAAAAATAATCTCGCTTTTTATATAAATCCACAATATCATCTTAGTTTAGGAGAGGTCGTTCAATTGTGTTCAATTCTCTAGCGTGCCGTTTCAGCACTTCAGAGAGAAACGAAGCAATTTCTTGTGTAATCTTATACCGTTAAGTCCCGTATTGATTCACCGTTTCCTTGTCAGCTGTGGTGTGCGTCTTTGTGTGTGTGTGTGTGTTGTGTGTGTGTGTGTGTGTGTGTGTGTGTGTGTGTGTGTGTGTGTGTGTGTGTGTGTGTGTTTGTGTGTGTGTGTGTATGTGTGTGTGTGTGTGTGTGTGTGTGTGTGTGTGTGTGTGTGTGTGTGTGTTTGTAAATTCGCGAGTGTGTGTGTGTGTGTTGTGTGAGTGTGTGCGTGCATGTGTGTATGTGTGCGTGCGTGCTGTGCGTGTGGTGTGTGTGTGTGTGTGTGTGTGTGTGTGTGTGTGTTGTGAGTGAGTGAGTGAGTGTGTGTTGTTTGAGAGAATGTGTGTTTATGAATACATATACATATACATATATACATATATATAATATATGTGTGTGTGTGTGTGTGTGTGTGTGTGTGTGTGTGTGTGTGTGTGTGTGTGTGTGTGTGTGTGTTTGTGTATGTGTGTATGATTGTGTGTGTGTGTGTGTGTGTGTGTACGTATGTGTGTACGTATGTGTGTATGTGTATGTGAGCGCAAGCATGAAAGAGAGAGAGAGAGACTGACAGACAGACAGACAATGAGACAGAGATAGAGAGAGACAGAGTGATAGAGACAGAGACTGAGGAGAGAGAGAGAAAGAGAGAGAAAAGAAGAGAGAGATAAAGAGATACAGAAAATAAAGAACAAATTAGTATTTACGAGGATAGTGGCATAAGCATAACATTGCATCTTTATTTTAACCCCTCGTCTAAGAAGAGTCTGCATTATGAGAAAGACAGACAAACAGACAGACAGACAGACAGACAAGCAGTCAGATATGCAGAAGGGATGATTGGAAGGATAGCACGCAAGGTTGCACTAATAATAGGGTTCAGGTTCCGTACAACTGTATGCATAATGCACAGTCGTATACACTCGCTTTCAGGGCTGTTTGTCGTACAAAGCTTAGTACCCTCTGTCTTTGTGTATGTCGTACAAAGCTTAGTACCCTCTGTCTTTGTGTACGTCTGTGTCTGTCTGTCTAACTGTCTGTCTATGTCTCTGTCTTTCAATGAGTCTGTCTGTCTCTGTCTTTCACTACACACACACACTCACACGTACACACACACACGCACACACACACACACACACACACACACACACACACACATACACATGCACAAACACAAACACACATATACACATATACACACACAATGTTCAGTGTTCAATATTTAATAGATCCTTTATTCCCGGTTGGGACATGAAGGACAACAGCAGATAAATGAATAACAACTGTAACATAACTCTTGAATGTTCTGAGCTTACTACTTTATGCTTTGTGGCTGCGTCTATGCTAGCTGAATGGGTAACGTAAACTGTGTTGGGTTTGAGAAATTCTACATGGGAGATAACTCCGTGACTCTCAAGAGTTATGTTACTTAGTTGATATTTAAAATTCTCCCTACTTCCCTCTTATTTCCTTTGGTATTAAATAAATGAATATCCATCGAATTCAATAGGCAACACAAAGCACAAAGAATTGATAACAGTCCAACAGGAAAACGTACATTTGAAATTGTCTTACAACAGGATACTCAAATGTTCAGAAGAGAACTACATAATTTTAGACAATTTGATAAATTTAGCTAATTTCAATTGATCTCTTGTCCCCGTTGGGT
>CM060308.1:40007509-40010009 GCA_030674185.1 Monoplex corrugatus
ACTATCCACCAGCTTCCTGCATTGTCAACCAAACAGAAACCTATCCCTTAGACTCCCTCACACTATCCACACTTCCATGCAAACACACACTAACCCACTACACACACACACTAACACAACACACCACACACACTACACACACACTAACACACACACACAACACAACACTTAAAACACACACACTAACACACACACACACACACACCAACACACACTACAACACACAACACACAACAACACACACACAACACACACACACACACACACACACACCACACACACACACACACACACACACACACACACACACACACACACACATACACACGTACAGAACACAGTTGGAAAAAAAATAAACGATATTATAAAAGCAAACCTGGAGCAAAGTGTCCGCAGCTGTTGGACTGTAAATTTATATGGTGGGTCAAATTACTGATTGACTGACGCCCATAAGTAAACAGCAGTCAGCCTTGACAGCCATAGTGTCCCAATTGATTGTAAAGCTTTGGTAAACCAGACCCTCCTCACATACAGTTGAGGTGATACGCTCGTTCTGGTCTGTTTTTATAAACACTTCATTCCTTTTGGGCCAATTTAGCAATCGATTATAAATCTCCAGTAAATAAATGTTTGGGGTGTGTTCAAACGAAATCCGTCGCACTCGGACAATTCCATAAGCGCTCCACTTCAAAAATCTGACCGTAATTCTCTGTACAAACTCCATGAGGACTCGCAATAAAAAGAAATTAAGAAAAAATAATAGAAGCCTTGAGATATTCTGTTTCCGTCGCCTGAAGGGCTGTGCCCCAAATACGAGGAGAAAATTGATTACGATTGTCTATGGCAGATTCGAGAGGTGTGTTGGAGAGTCAAATAAACGGTCGGGGGGGGGGGGAGAAGGAGGAGGGGGGAGGTGAGGGCGGTAATGACAGAAGAGTGCTGCAGAAGATTGTGAGGAAGGGGGAGGGAAGGCAGCAAGAATAATAAGAAAAGAGAGAGAGAGACGGAGAGAGAGAGAGAGAGACGAGAGAAGAGAGACAGAGCGAGAGAGAGAGAGACAGAGGTGCAGAGAGGAGAGAGATAAAAAGAAGGAAGAATGAAGAGACAGAGAGAGAGAGAGAACTATAGTAGAGGATATCTTAGGTCGCATGACAACAATTTATTTTTCTGTCATGCAACAGTACAGACAAGGAGTGAGTAGACAGAAGAGACAGAGAGAAGAAGAAAGACAGAGAAGAGAGAGAGAGAGAGAGAGAGACAGAGAGACAGAGAGAAGGAAAGTAAGAATATTTTACGTCTGTTACATAGTATTTTACACACACACGACACGACAAAACACACACAGACACACAAGACACACAACAACAGATGGAACAGACAGACACAACGAGACAGAGGGAGACAGAGAGAGAGAGAAAGTAAAGAGAGAAGACAGAGAGAGAGAGAGATGGAGACAGACAGAGACAGAGACGTTACACACAGAGAGAAACTATAGCAGAGGCCATGCCGGACCGAGTGACAACCGTTTAATTCATTCAGGTTTGCTTTCCCCGGATTGTCTCCAGTAGGTATGTACAATAAATCGTGTGCATGATCTCACGCGATGGTCAACCCTGTGACCCTAAGGGGGTCGATACGGTAGGTGATGGTCAAGAATGGTGTACACTATGCCAGTCTGGCAGCACCACCTTAGGTCAGCAATCGGTCACTGCATGTGAGATGATAGGGGAAGAAAGGAGGAGAGGAAGGAGGGTGGGGGTGGGGGATGGGAGTGGAGGAGGAGGAAGGCTTCTGTCGGAAATTGGCCAGGCTGACCTTCAGTGAAGCGTGCTCGTTCTGGTTTCAGAGCGCTATATGCTGATAAGGTATGAGTCCTTGGTTCGATCCCCCTCCTACCGCTTTTTTTTTTTTTTTTTTTGTTTGCTTTTTTTAGGCGTGTTTGGCTGCCTCTGTTGACAGAGAGCAGTGAATTCGAGGTTTGATGTCTTGAGTTCCATCCCAGCTCACAAAATGAAAACTGGACTATTCGCTGCACATCTTACGCCTGTCATTCTGGTGGTGTCAGTTTAGTGTTTCGTAAGTCCCGCCCACGCCCCCCTCCCCCCTACCTATTCCGCCCTTTACCCCTTCTCTGACTCTGTCTCTGTCTGCTGGCTGGCTGGCTGGCTGGCTGGCTGGCTGGCTGCTCTTCTCTGTCTGTCTCTTAGATCCTCTCTCTATCTCGCTCTCTCTCTCTCTCTCTCTCTCTCTCTCTCCCTCTCTCTCTCCCTGTCTGTCTGTCTCTCTCTGTCTCTCTCTCTTTGTCTCTCTCTCTTTCTGTCTCTATGTCTCTCTCTCTCCTCTCTGTCTATCTGTCTGTCTGTCTGTCCTCTGTCCTGTCTGTCTGTTTTTCTCTCGTCTCTCTCTCTCTCTCTATGTCTCTCTCTCTCCTGTCTTCGTCTCTCTTTTCTGTTTTCGTCTCTCTCTGTCTCTCTCTCTGTTCTATGTCTCTCTTCTGTGT
>CM060308.1:40012509-40022509 GCA_030674185.1 Monoplex corrugatus
AGCGCTTTAAGCTGACTTTAAGAAAAAAAGCACTTCGTACATTTTCATTGCTATTATCCTTAACACAAGGCATTTTCTGACAGTAGAGGTACAAGTTTTTATGCATATGAGAATAGGAATATATAACGAAATACTTTATAGCAACAAAGCTTTGCAACAAATCAATGATCTGAGACTAGAGCGCTGTTTATGTAGCATCAAAATCATAGGGTAAGAAAACCAGTCGATAAGAACAGATGTAGGGACTGTATTTGTGCTTAAAGTGCATGTACTGCTAGTAGTTTCTACGATCGTCAAATACTATCCTCGTCTCTCTTTCCTATGAAGAACTATTTAAGATTCAGTTTGCATAACAAACAAAAATTATATACAGACGGTTTCGAAAACTGACGAAACGAAAGAACGATTATCATGAGTGCTGCTTCTATATGCACAGCAATTAATTGTTTGCCAGGTTTGTCTGGATGTACAGCGACGATCTTTCGTCAGTATGACATACATTTTGAAAGTCTGTAACTTGATTAAAAGAGGAACCCTTCTTCTTGTTCTTGGTTGGTTGGTTGATTGGTTGCTCGCTCGCTCGATCGCTTGCTTGCTTGCTCGCTTGCTTGCTTGCTTGCTCGATTGCTTGCTTGCTTTCTGTTGTGTTGCTATGTTGTTGTTGTTGTTGTTGTTGTTGTTGCTGTAGCTGCTGCTGCTCCTGCTGTTGTTGTTGTTGTTGCTGTTGTTGGGGGTATACATCTAAATCAGATTCTAAAGATATGGCTGTCAATTAACAGCAGGTGAATCTGCTAACATATTGCAGGTACGGATACCTGCTTATTTAAAGATAAACAGACATTGTATTTTCATTTAACAGACACTCCTTAGCTACCCACCTCCACCTTACACACAACCACACACACACACAACACAACACACACACACACACAACACACACACACACAACACACACACACACACACACACACACACACACACACACACAACACAACACAAACATATACTACCGTCTATATCACTATAGTGAAAAGCTTAAATAAAGAACGAACGAAACAAACGTATACACACACACACAAACACAAACACACACACACACACACACACACACACACACACACACACACACACACACACACACACACACCACACACACAGCACACACATACAGAGGCACGCACATACATATACACGCCAACGTAAGCAATATTTTTTTGGCACCTTCTGCTGTTTTCTCGTTGGAGTCTGCAGAATTTTTTTTTCTCTCTTTACACTCTCCCTCTCCCTCTCCCTCCCCCTCCTCTCCTCTCTCTCCCTCCCTCCCCCCCTCTCTCTCTCTCTCTCTCTCTCTCTCTCCTGTCTTCTTCTCTCTCTCTCTCTCTCCTGTCTGTTTATTCCTCACGTCTCTTCGACTCATCATTTCTAGCACCATTACATGTGCAAGCAATGACCTTCGCGCTTGACTTGGTAAATGAAGTACATGTTAACAACTCACACAGAGAAACATAGGAAAGAGCGAGGGGGAGCAAGAGGGAGCGAGAGGGAGAAAGAGAGACAGACAGACAGACAGACAGACAGAGACAGAGAGACAGAGAGAGAGAGAGACAGAGGAAGAGCGCGCGAGTGTGTGTATGTGTGTGTTTGTGTGAGTGAGCGTGCGTGTATGTATAAGTGTGTGTACGTGTGTGCGTGTGTGTACGTGTGTGTATGTGTGTGTGTGTGTGTGCGCGCGCGCGCGTGCGCGTGCGTGTGCATGTAAATGAGAGAGAAAATGATGTATAGCGGGAGAGAGACACACAGACAGAGAAAGAGACAGAGAGCGAGAGAGTGAGAGAGAGAGAGAGAGAGTGAGAGGGAGAGAGAGAGAATGTGCATGTATATGTATGCGTGTGTGCGTGGGCATGTGTGTTTGTTCCGGTGATATACACAAACACAATATTACAGTAGGCTCTCAGAGGAAGAGCAAGAGAGGAAGAAGGGAGGAAGAGAGGAAGAAAGGAAGGAGAAAGCCTTCGAAAGTGTATGCATTGCTCTAACACTTACATGCCAAAGCAAAAGTAAGTGACAGCTTTCTCAACGATTTTTTCAGTGAAAGGTAATAAATAGACATATAGATAAAGAAAGGAAAGGTTTGTTGGAAATAGGAATTCTGTCCCTTCCTTCGAGTATGTTTCGAATTTTCGAGATGTGTGTGTTCAGGTGTGTGGGTGTGGATGTGGGTGTGGGTGGGGTGGGGGTAAGAAGGGAAGGAAGGGGGTGGGTTGTAGGGTGAGGGTAAGAGAGTGGGTTTTGAGTGCTTGGTGTATCTTTTCTGTATGTCTGTGTGTGTTTCTTTCTCTGTCTCTCTGTCTCTGTCTCTATCTCTGTCTCTCTCTCTCTCTCTCTCTCTCTCTCTCTCTCTCTCTCTCTCTCTTTCTTTCGTTCTTTCTTTTTATTTATTTATTTATTTATTTGTGTATGCGCGCACGTGTGTATATGTATATGTCTGTGTGTGTGTGTGCGTGTGTGTTTGTGTGTGTGAGTGTGTGTGCCCGTGTGCTTGCGTGCGTATGTGTGTGTGAGAGAGAGAAGACAGACAGACAGAGACAGAGACAGAAGACAGAGAGACAGAAGACCGTGCTTGCTGCGTATTGTTTTGAGAGACAGACAGACAGAGAGACAGAGACAGACAGACAGAGAGACAGTCAGACAGACAGAGACAGAAGACAGAGACAGTGACAGAGAGACAGAGCGGACTCAACCTTGTGTGTAGGGAGTAGTGACCAGACAGAGAAATAACCAAATAGGTAAATAGACATGAGAGAGACAGAGGGGGGGGGGAATCCTCCCCTAAGTGTCCTGTGCTGTCTGTCTGTGTCGGCAGCCAGCGATGCGGAACGAAAGCCAGTAAACAAGTTAGTCATCGATCAGATCAATGACCACAAACACCAGATGGTCAAGCCATACTTAAAAAGTAAGAAGTATATCCGATTTATTATGTCTGGCTCCAAGAACCATGACCCAGCATCTTGAAGAGGAACTGTCATCAATGTATGATTGATATGTGTACTTAATTTTCTTTTTTTCTTTTCTTTTTTTTTTTTTCTTTTTTCTTTCCTGTTGAAGTTTTGTATGTTTTGAAGTGGTAGTAAGCCTATAAAGGCTCTCACACAGTCGGCTAGGCTTTAAACAACAATAACAACAATAGTCATCATCAGGATGGCAAAGGGTGCGGGAAGATGGTGGGGGTGGAGGTGGAGTGGGGCTGGTAGGGGATGACCTCTGGTGTCTGGACGGGAACGGCACTGCTGATTTTTCCCTTCTTTTTCTACATTTTCTGCACAATTCCTGTTTAGGGAGGGGGGGTTCATTTTTCTTTTTTTTATTCTTTTTTTTTTTTTTTTGGGTCAATACTAACTGTCTGGTTGTGTAGAGAGCCAAGGATTCAATGTCTGATCATTAACATAAACGTTTGCCCTGCCGCAATGGTTGGCAATCATGGCCTTCCATACGAATTTATCCCTTGTGCTGCAAGTACGTCCACCCTCTGTCCTCAGTCACTCTGATAAGTCCGTCCATATTTTCTCTGGGGTCTACCTGGTGTTCTCTTTCCTCACAGCTTTCCTGTTGTGACTAGGTGTTCTAATTTCTCTTTCATGATAAAATGTCCTGTAAATGTCACTTGTCTTTATCTAACCTTCTTTATTAACCCTTTGACTCCTGCAGGAAGCTGGTGGATAGGGTAAGGGAGCCAAGGGTTAAGTTTTTGCTTTGCCGCCATGGTTGGCAATGCAGGATGCTGATGGGCATGGTGCAGGGGTCAAAGGGTTAACGATCTTCTAGTGTCTGCCTCCTTGAAGACTTTCTCGTTTGTTTTCTTCGCTGTCCATGGAAGTCTCAACAATCTTCTTAGAAACCACGTACCTGATGTCTGAAATATATTCCCATTCCGAAATATACACACTGGTCTGTTCGCTGCCCACCTGAGCCAGTTGGTTGAAAATTTTGAGCCAATTTCATTTGTTTCAGTCGTGAGTCTGGTCCAGTCTTATAATTCATCTCATCATCATCATCTCATCAGGTGCCCTGCCGCATGGCGTTGGCGATCATGGACTTCCATCTGTCTCTATCTCTTGTTGCCCCAAGCATCTCTTCCACCTCCTCATCTTCAGCCACTCCGCAAGTCTGTCTAGCATTTTCTCCCTGGGTCTACCTGGTGCTCTCTTTCCCTCCAGCTTTCCCGTTGTGACCAGGTGCTCCAAATCCCCTTTCCTCATAAAATGGCCTATAACTGTTGCCTGTCTTTTCCTAATCTTCCTTATGATGATCTTCTTGTGTCTGCCTCCATCAAGACTGTCTCGTTCGTTTTCTTTGCTGTCCATGGAACTGTCAACATTCTTCTTAGAAACCTCAGTCTTGTTCTGGCTTTGCTTGTTGACTGTCCACGCCTCACATCCGTACAACAGTATTGGTTCTATATAACATTCAAGAACTCTTATAATTTAGGAAGCGAAAAATCCTGACCCGAAGGCCTGTGTGTTAGTGCGCTAGTTCAAGTGCTGCAATATGTATATGATGGTATGTCTGACATGTGGGTATGTATTGATTCCAGGCCGCTGTGCTGGCTACTGTGTTCTATCAAATACATGTGACAAGGTCCGCCATGTGGCGTCGGGGTTTAAATACCTCCATGATTGATCGACCGACTGAATGGCGTTGTAACTGAATATGGTCGTACGTATATGTGTGGCTGTGTCTCTCTATGTCTCTGTCTATCTCTATCTATGTGTCTTTAATTCTCTCTCTCTCTCTCTCTCTCTCTCTCTCTCTCTCTCTCTCTCTCTCTCTCTCTGTGTGTGTGTGTGTGTGTGTGTGTGTGTCTCTGTCTCTCTCTGTATCTCTCTCTCTCTCTGTCTCTCTGTATCTCTCTATCTCTATCTCTCTATCTCTCTCTCTCTCTCGCTGTCTGTCTTTCTGTCTGTCTGTCTCTGTGTCTCTGTCTCTGTTTCTCTCTCTCTCTCTGTCTGTCTCTCTCTCTCTCTTTCTCTCTCTCTCTCTCTCTCTCGGCCTGCCTGTCTGTCTGTTCGTCTGTCTGTATCTTTTTATGCCTCTGTCTCTATCTTTCTGTCTGTCCGTTTGTCCACTTGTCTGTCTGTCTGTCTCTGCTCTGTGTGTGTGTGTGTGTGTGGTGTGTGTGTATATGTGTGTGCGTGAGTGTGAGTGTGAGTGTGTATGTGTGTGTGTGTGAGTGTGTGCGTGTATGTGTGTGTGAGTGTGTATGTGTATGTGTGTGTGTGTGTGTGTGTGTGTGTGTGTGTGTGTGCGCGTGTGCGTGTGTGCGTGCAAAATAAAACAAAACAACATCTCTCATCAGTGGAAGAAAACACTGTGACAAAACAAATAAAAAAAACAAAAACAAAAAACTTCGGACACGTAAATACAGAAATGCAAGCAAGCAATCATATTCTCACGCACACACACACGTAGGCACGCATGTATACACACACATGCACACGCACATACACACACACACACACAGACGCCTACGCACATACACAGAAACAGAGACAGGGAAACAGAGAAAGACAGAGAGACAAAAGACAGAGAAAAAGACAGAAAGCGTGAGAGAAAGGGGGTAAAAGAGAAAGATAAAGAAAGAGAGAGAAACAAAGAGAAAGAGAGAGAGACAGACAGACAGACAGACAGACAAACAAACATACAGACAGACAGACAGACAAATGGACAAACAGACGGACATACTGACGACAGACATGCAGAGACAGAGACAGAGGAGGCCGAACATATTTAACAACCATGCTCAGTCACGCATGTACACCTGTAGATATAGACATAACACAACCCACCTACATCTTTCTCTCTCTCTCTCTCTCTCTCCTCTCTCTCTCTCTCTCTCTCTCTCTCTCTCTCTCTCTCTCTTCTCTCTCTCTCTCTCTCTCTCTCTCTCTGCTCTCCCTATCTCTCTCCTCTCTCTCTCTCCTCTGTATACCACAGATGATACGAAAGGGAAGATGAAAGGAAGAAGAAGATTCAATAATCATTTAATTCATCATGTTCACTAGAAAGGTAGAAGAGAGCAGCAAAGACAGAAAGAAGAAAAAAAAGAAAGGAAAAGACGCAGATTCGCCTCATACAATATACGCTATACTGCCAATATCACAGAACAAATCAATGCTTCCCGTCCATTTTGTCTTCATGCAAAAAGGACATTTCTCCCACACCCTCCCCTATCAAACCCCAGTGTGAGCATTACGCCAGACGAAAGCCCCTTTGCGTTCCCGACTTCAAAAGCTCCTCAAAACTTATAATGCACCGAAGCATATGCTGACATAAGAATATTGAGAAATGAAAAGAGTATTAATAAAAAAAAAAATTAAAAAGTGGGGAGGGGACGCACGTATCTGTGCAGGCACCAAAGCATATGAGACACACTGTGTTGACACAAGAATACTCAGAAATGAAAAAGAATTTTGAGAAATGAAAAGAGTATTACAAAAATAGGGCTGCATGTATCTGCACATGTACACAAACACAAGACTGCACGGGGAATAAGCAAACAGACAGACAGACAGACAGACAGAGACAGAATTACTGAGTAGTGAGAAAAAGAGACAGGGAGAGAGAGTTTGAAAAGTTTGGAGCTTAGAGTTTGTTCGAAAAGGAGAGAGACAGAGACAGACAGACAGACAGACAGACAGACAGACAGAGCAAAAGACAGAGTGAGTGAGAGGAGTGTGAGTGAGAGAGAGAGAAACAGAGAGAAAGAGACACAGCGGGAGCGAGGGAGTGAAAGGTAGACAGACAGACAGACAGACAGATAGATAGACAGACAGACAAAAGAAATTAAGACAGAGACAGAGATATACAGAAACGGAGAAAGAGAGACAGGACACGAGTTGGAACTTAAACAATTTATTTAACAGGGTTCCATCGCACTCGGACAATTCCATATGCGTTACAACCCAAATCTGCCAGCAAATTTCTAGCAGACACCTCGAGCTGGCGCCAAACTATGCCCTGACAAGGTACTGAAATGGGAAGAAAGAGGGGTGTGTGTGTGATGTGAGTGTGAAGGGACCTATAAAAACACTAATCTGACACTAACAGAATGACTGAAACATCAAGACTGGCAGCCACCAGACCACTGTATAATTATGTTGATGGCTAGGATTGAACTCGAAACATCAGATCTAGTACAGAGAAGCAAAGACGAAGACTTAGCTCTAGTTATGTAGAGACGTCATTGAGTAATGACTTTATACACTACGCTAACTACAAAAGTAGTGTACTCATCGTCATCATCAGGTGCCTTGCCGCAAGGCGTTGGCCATCATGGACTTCCATCTGTCTCTATCTCTTGTTGCCCCAAGCATCTCTTCCACCCTCTTTGTCTTCAGCCACTCTGCAAGTACGTCCAATATCTTCTCCCTCGGTCTACCTGGTGCTCTCTTTCCCTCCAGCTTTCCCGTTGTGACCAGGTGCTCCAATTCCCCTTTCCTCATAAAATGGCCTATAAATGTTGCCTGTCTTTTCCTAATTTTCCTTATGAATGATCTTCTTGTGTCTGCCTCCATCAAGACTGTCTCGTTTGTTTTCTTTGCTGTCCATGATAACAGTCAACATTCTTCTTAGAAACCACATCTCGGCTGTCTCAGTCTTGTTCTGGCTTTGCTTGTTGACTGTCCACGCCTCGCAATCATACAACAGTATTGGTTCTATATAACATTCAAGAACTCTCTTCCTGATGTTACTTAACAGGCATTTGTTGGTAAGAATGCTTTTCAAGTGTACTATTATCAATAAAAAGAGTAACAAAAACAGTAAAAAAATGTTTTTTAAAAAGGGAGAAAAAAAAACAACTATACAGCTCTATCTCACTGTGCCGTATGACCGTGGAATCGAGAAAGCCCATATCTACAAAACTGATACGTATGCCAGTGTAGCCTGCAACTTGAGGAAAATGAACTCCCCCGTTGGGTTGCCGGGGATTCTTTCAGTATAAAGAGTATCCCCACCTTCTGGAAATTCTGTGCTAGAAATTTCCTCTTTTCTGTCACTCTCTTTGTTTCTGCCTTGTTGCCTTGCTTTCTTTCATTTCTACTTATTTTCTGCCTTAATGGTCCATTCACCTGTACTTTTTCGATAAAGTCTTACGTACTTTTTCTTCGGATTGATAATTGGGTACATGTATAAAGTGCATTTTCGGCTCTAAGGAGGTGAGATATGCGGAAGCAGTTTTAGGTAATTTATGCCTGTTTTTAAATATGTTTTGATGTCTTAATGTATGCTTATATTTGTATTCAGGTGTGTTTTTTAAATCTCCCTTGTGCGATAAATCGGACGGAATGGTCCTACGCCGGGGGCATGTCCTTAGATTATGTGCGCGAATGCATTGATATGTGTACTTTTTTTTTTTTTTTTTTTTTTTTTCCTGTTGAAGTTTTGTGTGTTTTGAAGCAGTTACAGCCCTGATATGGCTCTACGCAGTCGGCTGGGCTTTAAACAACAATAAAAGAAAGAAAGAGGAAATGAAGTTTTCATACCAACGGTTCCCGCCATAGAGATTGGAGCGAGGGGATTGGTAAGCACATTTGTCTATGACCTCATAAAAAAACTCACGATTTCTAGCAAGAAGAGGACCAGACCCGAAAAGCAAATGACAGAAGCAGCTCGAAAGAGTTCCAGCTGAATATGGTCGAGAAAGAACAAAAGTGAACTTCGTAGGGCTTGGTATTTTCCTACGCACAGCAAGTGTCCGATAGTCAATAGATCATCAGGCACTCCACCATCTCAGAGACGAAGGATTCGAATCCAGGTGGAGAAAAAAAATGGAGGCAGACGAGTGTCATCGAGAAGTCATGGCATAGATGCAGAAGACATACAGTACAAGGCTGGCTAGGTCATCACGCACTCCACCATCTCAGAGACGAGGATTCGAATCCAGGTGGAGGAAAAAAAAATGGAGACAGACGAATGGCATCGAGAAGTCATGGCATAGATGCAGCCAGCCCCCCCCCCCTTGAGAGTTGAAAGGAGTTTGTAGCCACTTCCTGTGATCCAAGAGTTGTTTTCCCTTCGTTGTTTCTAGTAACCAGGAAATGAGAGTTGTGTCTCTTTTGGTGAGTTTTGGTCACCGTTGTGTTCATGAAGATTGTTGTAGAGATAAAAAAAAAAAAAACAATCTCAGACTCTGCATTTCAGGCTATATCTTTCCGTGGAGTTGTAAGCAACTAATTTTGGAAACTCTACAAATTTAAGGCTGGAACATTTGTTTGACGGGTGGAGGTAAGGGGGAGGGATTTCTCCTCTGATGACCTTCTCATGTCTAGCTCTCTCTCTCTCTCTAGAGTTTCTTATAACCTGACACTCCATGCAGTATAGTGCTAATATCATAGAACAAATCAATACTTTCGTCCTCCCTTTCTTTATGCAAGAGAAAGGGATCATTGCCCCACACACACACACACATCCTGCGTCCTAAACCTCAGTGTGAGCATTACCCTAGATGAAAGTTGTTATGCTTGGCCACTTCAAAAGGGGCCAAAACGCTAGTCCTGCACTATAACCCTATGAGACAAATTAGCTGATGCAAGGATGCTTTGAACAAAAAAGAAAAAAAGGAGTTCCAGGCACAAAATATTGCATGCATGCACATACACACACATACAGACGCAAGGATGCTTTGAACAGAAAAGAAGTTCAAGTAACACAAGATTGCATGCATTCAAATATACACACGCATGCACATCCACATCCACATACACACATGTGTATGCACACATATATGCACACGCATGCACATCCACATACACATACACACACATGTGTATGCACACATATATGCACGCGCATATATGCATATGCCTATACATGCATGTATCAACAGACAGACAGACAGACAGTGAGAGATATACACAGAGACAGCTGGAATGACATTCATACACGCACATGCGCCACGAAAATGAAACAAAACCAAAAAAAAGAAACAAGAAAAGCGCATGTG
>CM060308.1:40032509-40040009 GCA_030674185.1 Monoplex corrugatus
TTTTTAAAAAAAGAAAGAAATAACGGTTACTCGAATGAATGAATGATGAATGGATGAATGATGAATGAATGAATGAGAATGAATGAATGAATGAATGAATGAATGAAACACGAAAGAAAACGCAAGGAAAGAAAGATGATCAAGCCATATCATCGATCCTCATTTCCAGCGACTTTCTACTGCAAACACATTTCTTGTGCAATACTAAGAATAGTCTTCATTTTCTTCTCTCAAAAAACGACCAAACATGAACAACAAACTTAAAACATGTAGCAGATACGAGGTGACAGAGGAAACCCATAATAACGCCTTCAATACAGACTGCTGGACAAGGTTTGTCTCTGTGTGCTTGGACCAGAGGTAAAGAGTCTGCCTGGAGCGCCAGAAACTTGGGTTCATGTGCCCTACCGAATGGCATTGGCTATCATGGCCCTCCATATGAACCTATTTTTTATCGCTGCAAGTAAATCCCCCATTTTCTCTGTCTTTATCCACTCCGCAATTCCGTCCAGTATTTTGTCCCTGCGTCTACCTGGTGCTCTTTTTTCCCTCCAATTTTCCTGTTGTGACTAGGTGCTCTAATTTCTCTTGCCTCATAAAATGTCCTGAACATGTTGCTTGTATTTTCGTTTTACTGATCTTCTTCATGATTGTTCGTTTTGTGTCTGCCTCCTTCAAGACTGTCTCGTTTGTTTTCTTCGCTGTCCATGGAACTCTTAACATTCTTCTTAGAAACAAACATTTCAGCTGCCTCAATCATGTTCGGGCTTTCGTCGTGTTGACTGTTCAAGCTTTACATTCGTACAACAAGGGTTAAATTCCTGCCTTGGAAAGGGATCTGTACTCTCTCCCACCCCTTCCAGCAGGTCTGCAGTGATGATCTAGGTGCTAGTCTTTCAGATGACATGATCAGCCGAGGCCTCATGAGCAGCATGCAATCAGCGCAGGATAAGGATCCCACAGAGACAAGGGAAGAGTCCCTGGCAAAATGTTGGAGGAAAAAAAACACTTTCATATATACATAGAAACATTTATACACACTCTGCGTGCATACATGCATGCACACATGTACGCGCACATATACAAGTACACACACACAAACACACATGGATACACACACACACACACACACACACACACACACACACACAACACACACCCTCCTCCCCCTCCCCCGTCTAATATCACTTATAGTGAAAAAACGTTAAATCAAAGAACGAATGAAACACACACACACACACACACACACACACACACACACACACACACAACACACACACACACACACACACACATACATACATACATACACACATGCATGCATACAAGAGGACCTATACACGACTCATTTACCAATCCAACCTCCCCATCCACACTAACACTCCCCTCCCCCCCCTCACACATACACAAAGAAAGAAAGAAAGAAAGAAAGAAAGAAAGAGAGAGAGAGAGAGACTCAAAAATGCGCAAACACACACACAAATACAAACACACACACACACACACACCACACACACACACACACACACACACACACACACACACACACACACACACACACACACACACACACACACACACACACACACACACACACACACACACACACACACACACACACACCACACACACAACTCATAAAACTCGCTTTGATCTAAATCACCCCCACCACGCCCTTTTTATCAACGACATTTTTTTTTCCTTTTTTTTTTCTTTCTTTTTGGTCTCTAAGCCTTCGATGACATTGTCACTGCGTTCTTCTCCACAAGCCTACTCTGGTGACATTAACCCTTACACTCCCCACAACCTACCCTGCAAGAAGTTGGAGGGCAGGGTGAGGAATGGAATGGATTAAAGAGTTAACCCATTCTGCTCGCGTGGCACGGCAGGCGGTATAAAGGTTTCCCAACATCCAAAATAACCCACTTTCCTTTTCTGGCCCGTTCTGCATCCATGGCGAAATCGACCACTCTATTGATGATGATAGCTTGCTCGTAGTTGTAGCTTGTGTTGTACAGCGGTGTGTGTGTGTGTGTGTGTGTGTGTGTGTGTGTTGTGTGTGTGTGTGTGCGTGCGTGTGTGTGTGTGTGTGTGTGTGTGTGTGTGAGTGTGTGTCTGTGTGTGTGTGTGTGTTCTGTCTGTCTGTCTAATGTGTGTATGTGTGTGTATGTTTGTGTGTCTGTCTGTCTGTCTGTCTGTGTATGTCTGTGTGTGTATGTCTGTGGTGGTGGTGGTGGTGGTGGTAGTGGTGGTGTGAAAGTGTGTGGGTGGTGGTGGTGGTGGTTGGTGTGTGTGTATGTTTGTGTGTGTGTTTGTGTGTGTGTGAATAGTTTGCACATATCACTGTATGTGTGTGGCGCGCGTGCGTGTATGTGTAAACGCCTGTGTGTGTGCATATACATATGTTTGTCTGTGCCATTTGTGCATATCATGTATATGTGCACGCGCGTGTACGTATAAGTGTATAAGTATTTGTTGGTGTGTATGTTTTCTCTCTCTCTCTCTTATATATATATATATATATAATGATAGTGTGTGTGTGTGTTGTGTGTGTGTGTGTGTGTGTGTGGGCGTGTGTTCTGTGTGTGTGTGAAGCTTGAGCGTGTCGCTGTATGTGTATGTGTGCCCGCGCCTGTGTGTTTACATGTGTCTGTATGTGTGTATTGGAATGTGTGCACGTATGTGAATGAGTGCGTGTTATACCTGTGAGCGTGCGTGCGCACGCGCGCATATCTGCACTAATGAGTTTGTGAGTGAAATATCTAAACCGATCATAAAGTATATGTGTATGTGAGAGTGTCTGTCTGTCTGTCTGTCTATCCGTCTGTCTGTCTGTCTGCATGATTTGTCTCTCTGTCCTATTTGTCTGTATGTATGTTATGTATGACTATTTCTGACTATTGCTGACTATTTCTCTGTCTGTCTGTCTGTTTGTCTGCCTGTCTGTCTGTCTGTCTGTCTGTCTTCTGCCTGCCTGTCTGTCTGTCTGTCTGTCTGTCTGTCTGTCTGTCTCTGCCCCTAGCTGGCGCATACCATAGTGACTTATTAGCCAGAAATCGATACTCTGAGATATTGGTTTTCCTCATTCAACCCAATCGCGTTGAGCGTGTGTGGGAGTGTTTCTGTGTTTTTCCTTCATATGAGGGTGATATACAGGTTTACACCTAGCTTAAGTTCCAAACCTCTCTCTCTCTCTCTATCTATCTATCTAATTATCTATCTATTTATCTATCTATCTATC
Source organism: Monoplex corrugatus (assembly GCA_030674185.1). Lineage (NCBI taxonomy): Eukaryota > Metazoa > Mollusca > Gastropoda > Littorinimorpha > Ranellidae > Monoplex > Monoplex corrugatus. Next base: position 40,035,751 of record CM060308.1, read on the forward strand.
TTACTCTCTATCTATCTATCATCTTCTATCTATCTCTATCTATCTATCTATCTATCTCTATCTATCTATCTCTACTACTATCTATCTCTATCTATCTACTCTATCTATCTATCTCTATCTATCTCTATCTCTATCTATCTATCTATACTATCTCTATCTATCTATCTATCTATCTATCTATCTATCTATCTATCTATCTATCTATCTATCTATCTATCTATCTACTCTATCTATCTATCTATCTATCTATCTATCTATCTATCATCTATCTATCTTCTATCTATCTATCTATCTATCTCTATCTATCTATCTATCTCTATCTACTATCTATCTATCTATCTATCTATCTACTCTAGTCTATCTATCTATCTCTATCTATCTATCTATCTCTATCTATCCATCTATCTATCTCTATCTATCTATCTGTCTATCTCTATCTATCTATCTATCTATCTCTATCTATCTATCTATCTCTCTATCTATCTCTATCTATCTATCTATCTATCTATCTATCTTCGCTGTTATTTGTTGACAGCCCAAAAGGTTTTAATGGCAAGGTTGGGAAGCCACTGTGATTTCCTCTGTCTACCTATCTGTCTGTCTGTCTGTCTGTCTCTCTCTCTCTCTCTCTCTCTCTCTCTCTCTCTCGCTCGCTCTATCTCTCTCTCTCATTCCCGGCGCTAGACAGAACCGCATTTTAGGAGATCGATCACCTGGCATGTATGGATTGTGTACATTCACGCACACTGAACCACTGAGCTCACGTCGTGAACAGAATCAATTGATATTTTGGGCAGACTTCCCTTCAATAATTCAATATACATGATCAGGTACAAAAAAAGACGTAGGCGGAGACTCAAAGACTCAAAGAAAGGTCAAAAGGTCATTGTGAGTTTCACTGACGTCACGTGCAGGTACACAATAATATCTGTGTGTGTGTGTGTGTCTGAGTGTGTGAGGGAGGGGTGGGGTGGGGTGGGGTGGGGTGGGGGTGTATGTGTGTGTTTGTGTGTTTGTGTGGGTGTGTGGTGGTGGTGGGTGGGTGGGTGGGTGTTTGTGTGTGTGTTTGTGTGTGTGTTTTGTGTGTGGGGGTGGGTGGGGGTAGGTGTTTGTGTGTGTGTATAGTGAGTGTGTGTGTGTGTGTATGTGTATGCGTGTGCATGTGTCACGGTGTGATGTATGTGTGTGTGTGTGTGTGTGTGCGCGTGTGTATACGCTTGTACGCGCATGTCTGTGAGTGTTTGTGTGTGTGTGTGTGTGTGTGTGTGTGTGTGTGTGTGTGTGTGTGTGTGTGTGTGTGGTGGTGTGTGTGTGTGTGTGTGGGGGATGGGTGGGTGGGTGTGGGTGTATGTGTATAGTGAGTGTGTGGGGGGGGGGGTGTGGTTGTGTATAGTGAGTGTGTGTGTGTGTGTGTGTGTGTGTGTATGTATGCGTGTGCATGTATGTGTCTGCGTGTGTGTATGTGTGTGTGCGTGTGTATACGCTTGTGCGCGCATGTCTGTGGTGTTTGTGTGTGTGGGTGTGTGTGTGTGTGTGTGTGCGTGTATATTTAAGGGGGTGTTTGAAGGGAAAGTCGGAAAGGATTTCCAGTGTGTATGTTTGCGCGCGCGCGTGCACGTGGGTCTGTGTGTATTGTGTATGTGTGATGTGTGTTCGTGTGTACGTGTGTGCGTACGTGTGTGTGCGTGTGTGTTTGTGTGTTTGTGTGTGTGTGTGTGTGTGTGTATGTGCATGTGCGAGGGGGTAGGAGGTAAGAAGGATGTGAGAGACCTTCTCTCTCTCTCTCTCTCTCTCTCTCTCTCTCTCTCTCTTCTCTCTCCCCTCTCTCTCTCTCTCTCTCTCATCACTCTCTCTCAGTCACTCCTCTCAATCTCTCTCTCTCTTTTCTCTCTCTCTCTCTCTCCTCTCTCTCTCCCCTCTCTCTCTCTCTGTTCTGTCCCTTCCTCCCTCTCTTTCTCTGTCTCTCGCTTTCTCGCTCCCCCCCCCCCCTCCCCCCCATCCTTCTCCTCCATCTTTTATTTTTCTTTTACGGCAGAAACCGCAGACTGGAATTGTGATTAATATTGCCGGATTTCCTGCTGGAAGCACCCGCTATCCCTCACAACTGTAAGCTCTCACAGTTGTTTTGACATTCAAAACTCCTGACCTTTATACCCACTTTCTCTCCCTCCCTCCCCCTCCCCCTCCCCAACCCCTTTCTCCCCACCCCCATCTTTTTTATAGCTCTTCCTCTCACAAGGCTTTGTGGATAGAAGCCGTAGACTCAAGGATTGTATTTCTGGAGTTCAATCCTAACCCTGTAATATAGACGTAGGTTCGTTTGTTGTCCATCTCGATGTTCTCTGATCATCCTTGTGGTGTGGTCAGTGTTCTGTATATCCCGTTCCTCTGTCCTGTTTAATTAACTCTTTGACTCCCGCACCCTATCCACCAACTGGCACAACTTCACTGGCTCCCTGTATCAAAGCGCATACAGTACAAACTAGACACCATGTGCTACAAAAGCCTCAATAACGCAGCCCCTGATTACCTGTCAAGCCTACTTGAGATCTATGTTCCCTCACGTACCCTCCACTCTGCCTCCGATCCTCTGACTTTTCGCTTTCCACGCACCAAGCTCAATACCTATGGTCCATGAGCCTTCTCTGTTTCTGGTCCACTTTCCTGGAACAAACTTCCTCTCTCTGTCCGTCAGCAACTTACTTTTGTCTCCTTCAAGTCCGCTCTCAAAACTCGCCTTTTCTCCTCTGCATAAAATCCTGACCTCACTCATCCCCCCTCTGTAGCCTGTCTCCACTCGGAGGGGAATCACATTGTAATATATATTTGTATATAATATGCTCTCTATAATTTTCCATTGCTTTTATTCTTTTTCCCCATTTATAGCCATGTGTAAGTGTGTGTGTGCGTGTGTGTGCGCGCGTGCGTAAGTGTATGTTCAGCGCTTAGATTTGATTTTTATCGAGATTTTGCGCTATATAAATATTGTAATTATTATTATTATTATTAACTGGAAAAACACAACCCTTTGACTCCTTCACCCTATCCACCAACTGCAAAAAAACACAACCCTTTGACTCCTTCACCCTATCCACCAACTGCAAAAAAACACAACCCTTTGACTCCTTCACCCTATCCACCAACTGCAAAAAAACACAACCCTTTGACTCCTTCACCCTATCCACCAACTGCAAAAAATACAACCCTTTGACTCCTTCACCCTATCCACCAACTGCAAAAAAATACAACCCTTTGACTCCTTCACCCTATCCACCAACTGCAAAAAAATACAACCCTTTGACTCCTTCACCCTATCCACCAACTGCAAAAACACAACCCTTTGACTTCTCCTCACCCTATCCACCAGCTTTCTGCAGTGAGGGTATAAAAGGGTTATGTTTTTGCTTTGCTTTGCTAGCATGCTCGATTCTGTTCTACCGTTGTGAGGCATGGGCAGTCAACACGCAAAGTCAGAACAAAATTGAGTCAGCTGAAATGTGCTTTCTAAGAAGAACGTTGAGATTTCCGTGGACAGCAAAGAAAAACAAACGAGACAGTCCTGAAGAAGGCAGACACAAGAAGATCATTAATAAAGAAGAGTAGGAAAAGACAAGCAACGTTTATAGGACATTTCACGAGGAAAGGGGAGTTAGAGCACCTGGTAACAACAGGAAAGATTGAGGGAAAGAAAACACCAGGTAGATTTAGGGAGAAAACATTTGACGGACTTGCAGGGTGGCTGAAGACAGAGAGGAAGGGAGATGAACTTGCAGCGACAGGGATAGATTCGTGTGGAGGGCCATGATCACCAACGCCGTGCGACAGTGCAGGGCACATGATGATGATGATGAGAATGATGGACAATGCAGGCTGTTGGTGGACACGGTGCAGGGGTCAAAGGGTTAAACATCTTGCCATTGAGTAAGTTATGTTTAATGGCGTGTACATTTCCAGTGCGCCTAACAGTGTTCCAGTGCTCGTGCGTAAGCCCAAGGAGTCTGGCAGATAACTTGCAGCTAGGTGTTTTGGGTTAGAGGCCGTATGGACTTGTCTGACCTGAGTGTGATGAATCCCTATTGAACGAACATCAGATGAGTCATCTCCGTTTCCTCTCCTCCCCTTTTCCCCTTACCTATCCTCTCCCCCCCCCCCTGTCTATGTCTCTGTCTCTCTAGTCTCTCTAATCTCTGTCTCTGTCTATCTCTGTCTGTCTGTCTCTCTCTCTCCCTCTCTCCCTCTCTCTCTGTCTGTCTGTCTGT
>CM060308.1:40047509-40052509 GCA_030674185.1 Monoplex corrugatus
CTGACGCCCAGTGGATTCCTTCCAGACGGACAGACAGACATAGAAAGGTACAGACAGACAGACTGAGAAAGGTACAGCAAACAAAAAGACAGAGAAAGACAAACAGATAGACAGAAAGACAAACAGACCGAGTACTACTACTATACGAGGACCCACATAAGTCAAATAGTTCCGGCGCCCCGAACGAGTTTGTATAAGGAAGGGCGCGAACGATATGACACTGTGATTGTGCCACGTACACCATAAATAGGCCCAACGTACCACCATAAATAACCCTAATGCATCGCCATAAGTATATCTAATGTACCACCACAAACATGCCCAATATATCACCATATATCAGCCCAACGTACCACCATAAATAACCCTAATGCATCGCCATAAATATGCCTAATGTACCACCACAAACATGCCCAATATATCACCATATATCAGCCCAATGCATCGCCATAAGTAAGTCCATGTGTCACCATCAGTAAGCCCAATGAGTCGCCATAAACAACCCCAATGTCTCAGCAAAAATAAGCCGAACGTATTACCATAAATAAGCCCAATGTACACCATAAATAAGCCCAACGTGTCACCATAGATAAGCCCAGCGTATCACCACAAATAAGCCCAATGTATTACAATGAATAAGCCCAACATATCACCATAAAAAGTCCACTGTATCACCGTATATAAGCCCAGCTTATCACCAATGAATAAGCCCAATGTATCACCATAAATAATCCCAACGTATCACCATAAATAATCCCAACGTATCACCATAAACAAGCCAAAAGTACCACCATACATAATATCACTGTATCGCCATAAATAAGCCCAATGTGTCACTATCAGTAAGCCCAATGCATTACGATAAACAAACCCAATGTTTCACCATGAATAAGCCCGGTGTATCAAAAGAAATAGCCTGAATGTATCACCATAAATAAACGTAACACATCACCATAAACAACCAAAACGTATCAGCATGAATAAGCCCAATACATCACTACAAATAAGCCCAATGTATGACCATAACTAACCCAGATGTATCACCATCAATAAACCCAGTGTATTACAGTGACCAAGCCCAATGCATGACCATAAATAAAGCTAATGCATCACTATAAATAAGCATAATGTGCCACCATAAAGAACCCTAATCTATCACCGTCAATAAGCCTAAAATATAACCATAAACAAGACTTGTATCATCGCGAATGAGGCCAATACATCACCATAAACAAGTCTACTGTATCACCATAAATAAGCCCAATGTGACTCCATGAATAAACCCAATGCATCACCGTAAATAAACCCAGCACATCACCATAAATAAGCCCAATGTATCATAAATAAGCCCAATATATCAGCATAAGTAAACCCAATGTATCACCACAAATAAATCCAATGTATCACCATAAATAAACCCAATATATCACTATACGTAAACCCAATGTATCACGACAAAGAAGTCCAATATGTCATCATAAAGTAAACCCAATGTATCACTATAAATAAACTCAATGTATCACCATTACTAAACCCACTGTATCACCATGAATAAACCAAATGTATCTAAGACAATAGAAGCATTACTTGCACAAGTTACGTCACCTCAGGCTTACCCACTTATCACAACCAAGCGGACATTCACTCGACGTTTAGCCAGTTGATCAGTTTCCTTTTCAGTGTTGACATTCCTGACTCCATTATGTACGTTTTGTGTTCTGCTTCTACTTCTTTCTGCTTCCTCTTTCGTTCTTCATAGACATGGTCAGGTCCTGTCTGGCGATGAAGGTGGCGGATGTGTGTGCGTGTGTGTGGTGGGGGGGTATATGTATAGTGTGGGGTGGGGGTGTATGTGTGTGTGTGTGTATGTGTGTGTGTGTGGTGTATGTGTGTGTGTGTGTGTGTGTGTGTGTGTGTGTTGTGTGTGTGTGTGTGTGTGTGTGTGTGTGTGTGTGTTGTGTGTCTGTGTGTTGTGTGTGTGCGTGTTGTGTGTGTGTGTGTGTGTGTGTGTGTGTGTTGTGTGTTGTGTTGTGTGTGTGTGTGTGTGTGTGTGTGTGTGTGTGTGTGTGTGTGTGTGTGTGTGTGTGTGCGTGCGTGTCTATCTACGTATATGCATAACTGAATATGACTGTTAATATATATGCTGCTGCTGCTCTCTGTCTCTGTTTCTGTCTCTGTCTGTCTGCCTCTGTCTGTCTGTCTCTGTCTCTGCCTCTCTCTCTCGCTGTCCGTCTATCTGTCTGTCTGTCTGTCTGTCTGTCTGTCTCTCTGTCTCTCTCTCTCTCTCTCTCTCTCTCTAACTCTCTCTCACTCTCTCTCGTCTCTCTCTGTTTCTCTCTGTGTTTGTCTCTCTCTTCTCTCTCTCTCTCTCTCTCTCTCTCTCTCTCTCTCTCTCTCTCTCTCTCTCTCTCTCCACGATCAGGTCACTATCTGGCCATATGTGTTTAATGTATATGTGTGCCTGGCTGGCTGTGTGTCTGCATGGGTGTGTGTGCGTGTATGTCTAGTGTGTATGTGCGTGCGTTTATGTGATGTTGTTGTTCAGTTTCTGCTGGCTGCTATGGAGCTTGGTGGTCAGAGGAGTCACACGCTGTGTCTGTCTGTTGTATGTCCTGTCGCTACACTTGACAGAGGTAATATCACTGTAATAATTAATTGTATGTTCAGCTGTCTGTGTCGTTCTCTTGATCGCTGTGGCAAGCTGGTGATGGTGTTAGTGTGTGGGGGTGAGGGTGGGGGGTGAAAGGGTGTATGTGTGTGTGTGTGTGGGGGGGGGTGATGTGTGTGTGGGTGTATGTGTGTGTGTGTGTGTGTATAGCCCTGATATGGCTCTGCGCAGTCGGCTGGGCTTTAAACAACAATAAAAGTAAAGTGTGTGTTTAAATGTGTGGGTATGTGTGTGTGTTTGAGTCTCTGTGTGTGTGTGTGTGTGTGTGTGTGTGTGTGTGAGTGTGTGTGAGTGTGTGTGTAAATGTGTGGGTATGTGTGTGTGTTTGAGTCTCTGTGTGTGTGTGTGTGTGTGTGTGTGTGTGTGTGTGTGTGTGTGTGTGTGTGTGTGTGTGTGTGTGTGTGTTGTGTAAATGTGTGGGTATGTGTGTGTGTTTGAGTTTGTGTGTGTGTGTGTGTGTGCGTGTGTGTGTGTGTAAATGTGTGGGTATGTGTGTGTGTTTGAGTCTGTGTGTGTGTGAGTGTGTGTGTGTGTATGTGTGTATGTGTGTGTGTATATATAGCTAGCCATGATATGGCTCTGCGAAGTCGGCTGGGCTTTAAACAACAATAAAAGTAAAGTGTGTGTTTAAATGTGTGAGTATGTGTGTGTGTTTGAGTCTCTGTGTGTGTGTGTGTGTGTGTGTGTGTGTGTGTGTGTGTGTGTGTGTGTGTGTGTGTGCGCGCACGCACGCGCGTGTATGTGTGTGAGTGTGTGCGTGTGTGTGTGTGCGTGTGTAAGTGTGCATGAGTATGCATGTGTGTGTTTGTGTGTGCGTGCGTGTGAGTGTGTGTGCGTGTGTGCGTGCGTGCGTGCGAGTGTGTGTGCTTGTATGTGTGTGTATGTACGCTTGACAAAGATCAGTTGGCCAAGAATTTGGTGCTGAATTTTTTTTTTTTCGGTTTTGTTTTACATTTTGTTTTTGCTTTCTTTTTTAATCTATCAAATTTGCGGTCTCGTTCTATTTCTGTTATGTTTCTGGTTCCTTTTTCTTTGCTTTAATGCTGGCAGTCATTATAATTCAGGGTGACATTAAGTCCAGAATTCATATTCATACCTGGAGTCCCTGGCACTATCAAGTTAACTGCCACCACGTGCGCTAGTTTCAGTTTCCCAAGATAACGCCTCCGCTCTCGGAATGAGTTCCATATGCACTGACGTCACTGATGCCGCCATGTGATGAAGACGACCCCCCCCCCCCCACCCCCCCAAAAAAATAAAATGATTATGGCACAAGCCTTTTAAACCTGCATATAAGTCCAATGTGTTGGCACGGTCCTGAGATCCTACCGCCTAGCGTAGGTGGTATATCTTAAATTCGTATCAGTCTGTCGCTGGAACAGTCTTAGCTACAATATAATGACATATGTATCTAAGCTACATCTTTTTAAAATAATAAAAGAAAAAAAAGTACACAGGACATTTTATGAGGAAAGGGGAATTAGAGCACCTGGTCACAACAAGAAAGCTGCAGGAAAAGAGAACACCAGGTAGACCCAGGGAGAAAACATTGGACGGACTTGCAAGATGGCTGAAGACAGAGAGGGTGTGAGACGCACTTGCAGCGACAAGGGACAGATTCGTGTGGAGGGCCATGATCGCCAACGCCTCGCGGCAGGGCACATGATGATGATGATGATGATGACACCGGAACCAAGTGTTCTAAGTTCCATAACCCCTCAAAACGACAGAAACAATAAATTGATAAATTAGTAAAGAGATCAATAAATAAATGGAAAAAAAACATCAGACAAATAACAACAAGCAAAGGAAAGTGAGATCCATGGAAAGAAGATCAAAAACCAGTCTTTCTCGTTAACCCTTTGACACCCGCACCCTATCAACCAACTGCAAAATATTCACCCTTTCACTCCCTCACCATATCCACCAGATTCCTGCAGGAATACACGGTTTTGTGAAAAAAAAAGAAAAAAATCGAGAGTGTACATGGAAATCTATTCACAGCCACACTGACATGTTGACATGTAACACAATAGCCTGCGCTGTTCATGCTGACACGCACGCCAACCATAATACCTCCACCTGTACTCCATATAGAGACATTCAGTTTTTTTCCCCATGACGAAACACCTGTCATTTGATTTCAGAGCGCGCAGGCTACCTGCCTGCCTGCCTCTATCGATCAGAAGAGCCATGGCCTCCAAGATCTGATGCCTTAAGTTCAATCCCAGCCTGTGACATTAAAGAGACTGTCTTTGTTCCTCATCTTGATGTTCCAGTCATTCTAGGGGACGTCAGCTTAAAATGTCAGCTTAGGTCCTCTCGTAAACCC
>CM060308.1:40065009-40080009 GCA_030674185.1 Monoplex corrugatus
TGTCTCTCTCTTCTCTTCTGTCTCTCTATCTCTCTGTCTCTCTCTCCTCTGTCCTCTCCTCCTTTCTCTCTGTCTCTCTCTGCTGTCTCTCTCTCTCTTCTCTCTCTTTCTCTGTCTCTCTCTTTTCTCTCTCTCTCCTCACTCTCTCTCTCTCCTCTCTCTCTCTCTCTTCCTCCTCCCTTCTCCCTCCTTCCTCTCTCTCTCCTCTCCTCTCTCTACCACACTCTCTTCTCTCTACTCCGCCGTCGCACACACAACACACTCGCCGATGAACCGGGAACAGCTTGTACTTCGCCGTGTAGCACAACTTGAACGCAACGTCTGCCACGGCACCCCAGACGCACACAAGCGCACACACACACATACACACACACACACACATGCGTACACACAAGCGCACGTGTACACATACACGAGCGTGCGCGCGCACGCGCACACACACACACACACACACACTACACACACACACGTCTAACGTAATGCGTGCACGTAACAATGAATGGCATTGAAAGGCTCTGCTGTGTCAGGTATCTGGCACAAAGGCAAAGATAGTAGTTCTGTTTTTACTCGTGCACGGGTTACCAAAAGTATTGATACTACTTTCTACTGCTGCTACTACCGTTACGTTATTATTACTGTTGCTGATGCTACCACTACGACTACTACTTCTACCATAACTACTCATCATGATCATCATCACATCATCATCTTATACCATCATCATCATCAGGTGCCTTGCCGCATGGCTTTGGCGATCATGGACTTCCATCTGTCTTTATCTCTTGTTGCCTCAAGAATCTCTTCCACCCTCCTTGTCCTCAGCCACTCTGCAAGTCCGTCTAGTATCTTCTCCCTGGGTCTACCTGGTGCTCTCTTCCCCTCCAGCGTTCCCGTCGTGACCCGGTGCTCCAATTTCCCCCTCCTCATAAAATGGCCTACAAATGTTGTCTTTCTTTTCCTAATCTTCCTATGAATGATCTTCTTGTGTCTGCCTCCATCAAGACTGTCTCGTTTGTTTTCTTCTTTGCTGTCCATGGAACTCTCAACATTCTTCTTAGAAACAACATCTCTTATACCATCATCAGCATTATTATCATGTGGTGGTTTTGATTGTACGCGGGTTACTGAAGTATTGATTCTAATGCTACTGCTACAACTACTATTACGACTACTGCTACAACTACTATTACGACTACTGCTACAACTACTATTACGACTACTGCTACAACTACTATTACGACTACTGCTACAACTACTATTACGACTACTGCTACAACTACTATTACGACTACTGCTACAACTACTATTACGACTACTGCTACAACTACTATTACGACTACTGCTACAACTACTATTACGACTACTGCTACTACTACTATTACTACTACTTCTACTTCTATGACTCTTCATCATCATCATCACATAATCATCATTATATCATCATCATCATCATTACTGTCATGTGCCAGGTCGCATGGCGTTGGCGATCATGACCCTCCAGTACATCTCCTATCCTTTCTGTTCTCATTCATCTGCAAAACTCTAACCGGCTCCTACCCAGAGTTAGGCGTGTTATGGGCTCATGGGGAAGACTGGGACCACACAGTCGAGCCTCATCCACTTCATGGATGCGTCACTAAGAGTGTTGCTCAGATCTTCTGACCAGCACCGCAGGTCACCCGGGCCTGGTTGACGACAGGATATATTATGACAGTAAGCCTAGAGTACAGTCCTGTCATGGAGTCTCAATTCTAGATGAAGCTCCATAGCGTCATGATTATCATCCTCATCGACATTATAATCATCGCAGTGTAAAAAATTTTTTTTTTTTTTAAACTGTGCCAGCTTCTGTGGCCATTAAGGTACCGCAAAAAAATGGGACCAAAACAAAAAAAGGTGAGCGCAAAGGTAACCTCCCTGGGTGCGATGATCCTAAAAAAATATTTTAAAAAAATAAAATAAAAAATTAAAACTCAACGATTTTATCCCTGGGTCTACCTGGTGCTTTTTCCCCCTTCTAGCTTTCCTATTCCGATTAGGTGCTCAAATTTCGCTTGTTGCGTAAAATGTCCTGTATATGTCGATTGCCTTTTCCTAATCTTTCTCATTAATGTTCTTTTTGTTTTTGTTTTTGTTTTTGCTTTGTTTGATTGTGTGTGTGTGTGTGTGTTTGCTTCTTTCAAAACTGTCTTACTTGTGTTCTTTGCTGTCTACGGAATCTTTAGCATTCTCCTGAGAAACGTTTCAGCTACCTCAGTCTTGTTCTGACTTTGCTTGTTGATTGTCCAGGCTTTGCATCCGTTCGTACAACAGTATTTTTTCTTCATAACACCGCAGACCTCTTTTTCCTGATATCAATTGACAGGCAGTTGTAAAAACGCTTTTCATTTTCTTGAATGCTGCTTTGGCTTGGCCAATTCCGCTGGATATTCCCAATGTGCACCTACTGTCTGTTTCAACGTTGTGCCACTTCTTTTTATTTACATGAGTGGATTTCTTGGTTTTCTATTGATTACCACGACTTCAGTCTTCTTACTATTTGATTCTATCCGTTTATTTCTGCTTTCTATTTCTATTATATTTACAAGATTTTGTAGGGGTTTTTGTTGTTATTGTTGTTGTTGTTGTTGTTGTTGTTGTTGTTGTTGTTGTTGTTGTTGTTGTTGTTGTTGTTGTTGTTGTTGTTTTTCGTTTTGTGCAATTAGAACGGTGTCATCTGCATAACGAAGTTTGTATCATTTTTCCTTCAACCTTTTTCTCAGGGCATTCTTCTAGGTTCTTTGAAACTGAGCGTATGGCACGGTCTATCCGAATTAGAAATCAGCCGCTAAAAAGTCTTACGATGATTCAGTCTGATGGGGATTCGCTCGAGCCCTCAATTGTCCGGTTGTCTATCCGATGCGCTAAAACGTAGTAGATATGCTTCTTCTTCTTCATCTTCTTCTTCTGCTTCTGTTTCTTCTGCTTCTCCTTCTTCTTCTAATTTCTTCATCTTCTTCTTCTAGTATCTTCTTCTCGTTTTTTCTTCTTTTTCCTCTTCTTCTTCTTCTTCTGTTTCTCAATCTTCTTCAACTTCTTTTTCTGTGCTGCTGCTTCTTCTTCTGCTGTTTCTTCTTCTTCTTCTTCTTGCTGTTTCTTCTTCTTCTTCTTCTTCTTCTTCTTCTTCTTCTTCTTCTTCTTCTGCTGTTTCTTCTTCTTCTCTTCTTCTCTGTTTCTTCTTCTTCTTTCTTCTTCTTCTTCTGCTGTTTCTTCTTCTTCTTCTTCTTCTTCTGCTGTTTCTTCTTCTTTTCTTCTTCTTCTTCTCTGCTTTCTTCTTCTTCTTCTTCTTCTTTTCTGCTGTTTCTTCTTCTTCTTCTTCTTCTGTTCTTCTTCTTCTTCTTCTTCTGCTGTTTCTTCTTCTTCTTCTTCTTCTGTTTCTTCTTCTTCTTCTTCTTCTTTGCTGTTTTCTTCTTCTTCTTCTTCTTCTGTTTCTTCTTCTTCTTCTTCTTCTGCTGCTGCTGTTTCTTCTTCTTCTTTTTTCTTCTTCTTCTTCTTCTGTTTCTTCTTCTTCTTCTTCTTCTTCTTCTTCTTCTTCTTCTTCTTCTTCTTCTTCTTCTTCTTCTTCTTCTCTTCTTTCTGTTTCTTCTTCTTCTTCTTCTTCTTCTTCTTTCTGTTTCTTCTTCTCTTCTTCTTTCTTCTCTGTTTCTTCTTCTTCTTCTTCTTCTTCTTCTTCTTCTGCTGTTTCTTCTTCTTCTTCTTCCTTCTTTCTTCTTCTTCTTCTTTCTTCTCTTCTTCTTCTTCTTTTCTTTTCTTCTCTCTTCTTCTTCTTTCTCTTCTTCTTCTTCTTCTTCTTCTTCTTCTGCTGCTGTTTCTCTTCTTCTTCTTCTCTTCTTCTTCTCTGTTTCTTCTTCTTCTTCTTCTTCTTCTCTGTTTCTTCTTCTTCTTCTTCTTCTTCTTCTCTTTTCTTCTTCTTCTTCTTTCTTCTTCTTCTGTATCTCTTCTTCTTCTTCTTCTTCTTCTTCTTCTGCTGCTGTTTCTATCTTCTTCTTCTTCTTCTTCTTCTTCTGCTGTTTCTTCTTCTTCTTCTTCTTCTTCTGCTGTTTCTTCTTCTTCTTCTTCTTCTTCTTCTGCTGTTTCTTCTTCTTCTTCTTCTTCTTCTTCTGCTGTTCTTCTTCTTCTTCTTCTTCTTCTCTGCTGTTTCTTCTTCTTCTTCTTCTTCTCTCTGCTGTTTCTTCTTCTTCTTCTTCTTCTTCTTCTTTCTTCTGCTGTTTCTTTCTTCTTCTTCTTCTTCTTCCTTCTTCTTTCTTCTTCTTCTTCTTCTTTCTTCTTCTTCTTCTTCTTCTTCGCTCGTTTCTTCTTCTTCTTCTTCTTCTTCTTCTGCTGTTTCTTCTTCTTCTTCTTCTTCTTCTCTCTGTTTCTTCTTCTTCTTCTTCCTTCTTCTCTTCTTCTTCTTCTTCTTCTTCTTCTTCTCTTCTTCTTCTTCTTCTTCTTCTTCTTCTTCTTCTTCTTCTTCTTTCTTCTGCTTCTTCTTCTTCTTCTTCTTCTTCTTCTTCTTCTTTCTTCTTCTTCTTCTTCTTCTCTTCTTCTTCTTCTGTTCTTTCTTCTTTTCTTCTTCTGCTGTTTCTTCTTCTTCTTCTTCTTCTTCTTCTTTTCCTTCTTCCTGTTCTTTCTTCTTCTTCTTCTTCTTCTCTTCTTCTTCTTCTTCTTCTTCTTCTTCTTCTTCTTCTTCTTCTTCTTCTTCTTTGCTGTTTCTTCTTCTTCTTCTTCTTCTTTCTTCTTCTCTCTCTGTTTCTTCTTCTTCTTTCTCTTTCTTCTTCTTCTTCTTCTTCTTTTCTTCTTCTTCTCTGTTCTTCTTTCTTCTGCGTTTCTTCTTCTTCTGCTGTTTCTTTTCTTCTTCTTCTCTTTCTTCTTCTTCTCTTCTGCTGTTTCTTCTTCTTCTTCTTCTTCTTCTTCTTTTCTTGCTGTCTTCTTCTTCTTCTTCTTCTTCTTCTGCTGTCTTCTTCTTCTTCTTCTTCTTCTGCTGTTTCTTCTTCTTCTTCTCTCTTCTTCTCTCGTTCTTCTTTTCTTCTTCTTCTTCTCTTCTTCTTCTGCTGTTTCTTCTTCTTCTTCTCTCTTCTCTCGTTCTTTTCTCTTCTTCTTCTTGTCTTCTTCTTCTTCTGCTTCTTCTTCTTCTTTCTTCTTCTGTTTTCTTCTTCTCTTTTCTTCTTCGTTCTCTCTTCTTCTTCTTCTCTTTCTCTTCTTCTTCTTCTTCTCTCTGTCTTCTTCTCTTCTTTCTTCTTCTTCTGTCTCTTCTTCTTCTTCTTCTTCGCTGTTTCTTCTTCTCTTTCTTCTTCTTCTTCTTCTTCTTCTTCTTCTTCTTCTTCTTCTTCTTCTTTCTTCTGCTGTTTTCTTCTTTCTTCTTCTTCTTCTTCTGCTGTCTTCTCTGCTTCTTCTTCTTCTTCTTGCTTCTTCTTCTTCTTCTTCTTCTTCTCTGTCTTCTTCTCTTCTTCTTCTTCTTCTTGCTTTTTTCTTCTTCTTCTTCTTCTTCTCTTCTTCTTCTCTGCTGTTTCTTCTCTTCTTCTTCTCTTCTTCTGTTTCTTCTTCTTCTTCTTCTGTTTCTTCTTCTTCCTTTCTTCTTCTTCTCTTCTTCTTCTCTTCTTCTTCTTCTCTGTTTCTCTTCTTCTTCTTCTTCTTTCTCTTCTTCTTCTTCTTCTTCTTCTTTTCTTCTTTCTCTTTCTTCTTCTCTTCTTTCTTCTCTGCTGTTTCTCTTCTTCTTCTCTGCTTTCTCTCTTCTTCTTCTCTTCTGTCTCTTCTTCTGCTCTTCTTCTTGCTTTTCTTCTTCTTGTGTCTTCTTCTTCTTTTTCTTCTTCTTCTTTTCTGCTGTTTCTTCTTCTTCTTCTTGCTGTTTCTTCTTCTTCTTCTTTCTCTTCTGTTTTCTTCTTCTCTGTTTCTTCTTTTCTCTTCTGCTGTTTTTCTTCTTCTTCTGCGTTTTTTTCTCTCTGCTTCTTTCTTCTTCTTCGTTCTTCTTCTTCTGCTGTTTCTCTCTTTCTGCTTTCTTCTCTTCTTCTGCTGTTTTCTTCTTCTTCTTCCTCTTTCTTCTTCTTCTTTTCTTCGTCTTTCTTCTTCTTCTTCTTCTGCTGTTTCTCTTCTTCTTCTCTTCTGCTGTTTCTTTTTCTTCTCTTCTCTTTTCTTCTTGTCTTCTTCTTCTGCTGTTTCTTCTTCTTCTTCTTCTTCTCTGCTGTTTCTCTTCTTCTCTTCTTCTTCTTCTGCTGTTTCTTCTTCTGCTTCTTCTCTTCTTCTTCTTCTGCTGTTCTTCTTCTGCTTCTTCTTATCTACTTCTGCTGCTGCCTGCTTGCTACTAGACTGCTCTCTCTGCTGGCTCTTCTCAACTCTGCTCTCTTCAACAATATGCAATTTTCGGCACTCCTGCAAATAGGGGACAAACTTCCTTGCTTCTCCTAATTTTTGTATCTGGTGTTTGTTTGTTTTGTGATTTTAAGCTTGACAAAGAAAATTTGCGCATGTCTTGTCTGTTGTATTAAAATACGCGTTCTTATTCTTGTTCGTGGTTTTTTCTAGTTTCTGTTTGCTTGAACGAGGGCAGTCACACTTTTTTGGATAACGCACGTAAGAGCCCGATTTTGTGTTTCATGGAGATGTTCTTGTCCTTCCATACAGATTTCAGTCTGGACAGTACTGA
The DNA here is from genome assembly GCA_030674185.1 of Monoplex corrugatus. Taxonomy (NCBI): domain Eukaryota; kingdom Metazoa; phylum Mollusca; class Gastropoda; order Littorinimorpha; family Ranellidae; genus Monoplex; species Monoplex corrugatus. Next base: position 40,071,668 of record CM060308.1, read on the forward strand.
TATTGTCTTTGCTGCCCTTGAGAGGATTCATAGTTTGAATCATCATTAATAATGGATCCCAGGTAAGTCAATTGTTGAACGGTTCCTGGATTCAGTCCATGGACAAATTTATCAGTCATGATGGTGGTGATGTGGTTGGCCATCAACTTGGTCTTCTGGGTACTTATTTTCATGCCAAATCTTATCGATATTTCATCCAGCCCTTTAGCGATTTTGGCAAGTTCTTGATCACAGCCTGCCAAACCACCATTGTCATCTGCAAAGTGAAGGTCCATGATGGTTCTTCCTCCAATGATGATTGTACTGACATGATCTTCAAGTGTGTCAGTTACGATGCGCTCCAGGAATATGTTGAAAAAAGCACATATGTGAATAGACGTCAAAAAGAAATAACGAACGAATATGTTGAAAAAGTGTGCTAGACTGATGGCGTCCCTGACGAACTCCAACCGAAATGCGAAATCATTGTCCAATAGCACTCTGTGTAAGTACTTCATGGGTTTCTATACTGGATGGTGTTGATTAGTGTTTGCCTGATGTATGTGAATGTTCTATAGAACCAATACTGTTGTACGAATGTGAGGCGTGCACAGTCAACAAGCAAAGCCAGAACAAGATTGAGGCAGCCGAGATGTGGTTTCTAAGAAGAATGTTGAGAGTTCCATGGACACCAAAGAAAACAAACGAGGCAGTCGATGGAGGCAGACACAAGTAGATCATTCATAAGGAAGATCAAGAAAAGACAGGCAACATTTATTGGCCATTTTATGAGGAAAGGGGATTTGGAACACCTGGTCAAAACGGGAAAGCTAGAGGGAAAGAGAGCACCAGGTAGACCCAGGGAGAAAATGCTGGACGGACTTGCAGAGTGGCTGAAGACGAGGAGGGTGGAGGAGATGCTAGGGGCAATGAGAGGTAGAGACAGATGGAAGTCCATGATCGCCAACGCCATGCGGCAGGGCACCTGATGATGATATGTACCATATACGCTTCACCCACGTTCCTTGGTAATGAATGGGAAAACACCCAAGTCTTAACCAGTAAGGAGGCAGAAGCCAGATTCCATCAAGCTTGACCTGTCACCAGTTATAGTGGCAGAGTGGTTAGCTCAACGGACTATTGACCTGGAGATCGTGGGTTCGAACTCCCGGTCAGTCCCAAAAACATATTATGGGAGTACTTGGTCTCGAGTGGCTCCTACCCTGAGCTGAGCGGGCTACGGGCCTATTGGGAAGACTGTGTCACCACACAGTCCAGTCCCATCCTCTTCACTTCAACGTCATTGATGATGATGCTCAAATTTCCAAACCAACGTCACAGGCGTGTCTGTATCTCTCGGGCCTGGCTGATGCCAGGACATACAACGAAAACAAGTAGAGAGTTACAGCACTGTTGGGAAAGGAAACTGCACAGCATGCATCATCCCATTCACATCATCATAACAGAGTCATAAATTATCTCTGATTCTGTGGCCTTTCATGTCCAGCTGTTATGGTGATCTCTGTTATGGTGAATTTACAGGTGTGTTGGAGAGAGGAGAGGGCAGTGACACAGGAGTGGTGCAGATGACGGAGCAGAACAAAAAGTGCATGGATTGTCATCATCAGCATGAGTCACATACTCTGATTAGGCAGCTAGGGAGACAGCAGGAGAAACGATGACCAATAAGTAGATCTATTGCGGTTTTGTGTGTGTGTGTGTATGTGTGTGTGCGTGTGTGTGTGTGTGTGTGTGTGTGTGTGTGTGTGTGTGTGATTGTGTGTGTGTGTGTGTATGTGTTGTGTATGTGTGTGCGTGTATGTGTTTGTGTGTGGGTGGGGGGGTTGTTTGTGTATGTATGTTTGCGTATGTCTTTGTGTGTGTGTGTTTGTTTGTGTGTATGTATGTGTGTGTGTGTGTGTCTGTGTCTGTGTCTGTGTCTCTGTCTGTGTGTCTGTGAGTTACGGGCAGAATTTGACCTTCATAGAGTGTACAGCAAATCTGTGCCGACGGCTGTGTTAGATGAACCATGCAATTGATTTCGATGCGGCATTGTACGTATTTGCACACCGTGTTCTGTAACGTGAGTCGATGGTGGGAATGATTTATGTGCAGCAACAGCTTGGGGGGGGGGGATTTTTGTTTTGTTTTGTTTTGTTGTGTTTGTTTTTGTTTGTTTGTTTGTGTTTTTGTTTGTTTGTGTTTTTGTTGTTTGTTTGTTTGTTGTTTTTTGTTTGTTTGTTTGTTTTGTTTTTTTGTTGTTTTGTTTTGTTTTGTTTTGTTTTTTGTTTTTGTTTATTTGTTTGTTTTGTTTGTTTTGTTTGTTTGTTTGTTTGTTTGTTTTTGTACGTTTTTTTGGTTCCTTGTTTGCTTGCTTGCTTGTTTGTTTGTTTGTTTGTTTGTTTGTTTGTTTTGTTCATTTGTTCGTTTGCTTGCTTCTTGTTGCTGTTAGCTTGCTTGTTGTTTGTTTGTTTGTTTGTTTGTTTGTTTGTTTGTTTGTTTGTTTGTTTGTTTGCTTTTGTCGTTCGTTCGTTCGTTCGTTCGTACTTTCGTTTTTTGTTTGTTGTTTGTTTGTGTGTTTGTTGTTTTGTTTGTCTTTTTTGTTTGTTGTTTGTTTGTTTGTTTGTTTGTTTGTTCATTTGTTTGTGCGTTTGTGCTACTATTTTTCTGGAGTATGCTCGTTGTTTTATCCACACTGTCCAAGCAGTATGTTGCTGCACTGTCTGTATGCTCTTTTCTTCGGTGGGTGTGCATTGCAGGCTGTTTTCATATTTTCTTAAGCCACCAGACACTGGCATAACTTACTGAATCTTTGACGTCCATATTTGATTTTCTGCATTCGTATACACACAAACTGGATTTAGGCACTAACAGCTCTGCACACATATTGACCTGTCATCATCACCATCATCAAGTGCCTCGCCACATGGCGATGGCGATCATGGTCTTCCATATGTTTCTATCCCTTGTTGCTGCAAGCACATCTTCCACCCTCTCTGTCTTCAGCCACTCTGCAAGTAGTCCGTCCAATATTTTTCCCTGGTCTACCTGGTGTTCTCTTTCCCTTCAGCTTTCCTGCTGTGACAGGTGCTCCAATTTCCCTTTCCTCATAAAATGGCCTATAAATGTTGCCTGTCTTTATTGACTTGGGAGATCAGAAAAAAAAATCTCCTGCTCCCTCTCGTTTACTCAACAGGCAGGAGGTACCCCTAGCGGGATCGAACCCAAAACCTTTGGACTTGAAGTCTGACGTCCTACCTGCTTGACTACAAGTGCCCCGCCAACAGCTGGTTATGGTGACAAACGCTGACAGTTTTGTTAACCTCGTCACCACACTGTCAGTCCAAATAAATCCGCTAATGATAATCGTCACTCCCTCCTCACTCAAAGCAGCAACTTCCTGCAGACAAACAGCTGATGGCTGGGCTGACAGTGTGCAGAAGTTAAATCGATTCCCCCTTTGATTTTTGATTTTTGACGACAGCTGCTGTCACTGGCAGTCAGCTGACTGCTGTGCTTCGTTAAACAGAGCTTGCGATGTTAGATGTGATGGCTGTGGAGTTGTGTGCTAACCTGTAACATAAAACCAGTCACTCGCTTACTGCTCATCTTCCGTGTGAACCGTTTCTGGTTTTGACGGTGATTGTGTGTCAGTTTTCTTATCGATGGCGATTGATGCGATATGATCATGTGCCCTGTCTCATGGCGTTGGCGATCATGGCCCTCCATATGTGTCTATCCCTTGTTGACCGCAAGCATTTCTTCCACCCTCTCTGTCCTCAGCCACCCTGCAAGTCCGTCCAATATTTTCTCCCTGGGTCTACCTGGTGTTCTCTTTCCCTCCAGCTTTCCTGTTGTCACCAGGTGCTCCAATTTCCCTTTCCTCATAAAATGGCCTATAAATGTTACCTGTCTTTTCCTAATCTTCCTTATCAACGATCTTCTTGCCTCTATCAAGACTGTCTCAGTTTGTTTTCTTTGCTGTCCATGGAACTCTCAACATTCTTCTCAGAAACCACATCTAGGCTGCTTCAATCTTGTTCTGGCTTTGCGTGTTGACTGTCCACGCCTCGCGACCGTACAACGTTATTGGTTCTATATAACATACAAGAATTCTCGTCGGATTTTGAATCAGAACGTCCTGAGTTCGATCTTGCCTGGGTATCTACCCTCCTGGTGGGTAGAGGGTGGGGGGTTTTGCCGATCTCCCAGGTCACTATGTGTGCAGCCCTGCCAGTGTCCTGAAACCCCCTTCGCTTGTATACGCAAGCAGAATATCAATTACTGCACACGATAATGTTCCTTAAGTCATGTCAGTGTCCGGTGGTTTGTGGAAATATAAGCACGCCCAACATGCACACCCACCGACGACAGAGTATGCAGGACTGTGCAGCAACATACTTTCTGCGCAGTGTGGGCAAAACAACGTATATACACGTTTTCGAGAAAAATTGGAAAGCTTAGGGGAAAAAAAGATGAAAGAAAAAACGAACTTCCTGATCAGCTGGGCTCTAAATGACGTGGACTGTTTATATCCTGAAACCAGAAGAACAGACACCAAACAACAGATGATAAGAAAAAGACTCAAACTTCCCTGCCGCCTTGTCCAGTGGATGAAAAGGGACCAAAATTTCTGTTGTTTGGTGTCTGTTTGTGATCGTGCATTCGCGCTTGACAAAGGCCGGTTGGCCGAAAATTTGCGCCTGTCTTGTCTTGTTGTATTGAATACGCGTTCTTTTTCGTCTTTCTTGTTCTTCTGGTTCCTGTTTGCTTGGACGCGGGCAGTCACACTTATTTTGGATCTTGTTTCTATTCTGGGTAATATCGCCACTCCTTTGGTGTGTTGTTGCTGTTGTTGTTGTTGTTGTTGTTGTTGCGTCGTGGTGGTGGTCATCGTTGTTTATCTTGGTTCTTGTTTTGTTTCCCCTGTCCCCTTGTCCCCCTGTGAGCTTTTTCACAACCTCTGCAAGATAAAGCCAACAATAAATACTTCAAGGGTGCGTATGGAATCCAGAGTGTCAACGCCTAGCCACTCTCCAGACAATCACCTCCCAAGCTCCTGACGCCACTCGATAGCCATTTCATCAAGCAAAGGGAGGCTATCCATAAGTTGCATGATCCATTCGGACCCAGTCATCAGTTACCACGTTTACAAACCGAATGGCAGATAAAAATTATCACTTCTTTAATTAAATATCTTTCGACAAAATCCGGTAGAGAAAATTATGATGCAAAATTTGACATGAAGCTTAAGACACATTTGAACAGTGCACACAGTACACAGCCACATTTGAACAGTGCACACACATGTCACAGCCACATTTGAACAGTGCACACACATGTCACAGCCACATTTCAACAGTGCACACACATGTCACAGCCACATTTGAACAGTGCACACACAGGTCACAGCCACATTAGAACAGTGCACACACAGGTCACAGCCACATTTGAACAGTGCACACACATGTCACAGCCACATTTGAACAGTGCACACACAGGTCACAGCCACATTTGAACAGTGCACACACAGGTCACAGCCACATTTGAACAGTGCACACACATGTCACAGCCACATTTGAACAGTGCACACACAGGTCACAGCCACATTTGAACAGTGAACACACAGGTCACAGCCACATTTGAACAGTGCACACACAGGTCACAGCCACATTTGAACAGTGCACACACAGGTCACAGCCACACTTGAACAGTGCACACACAGGTCACAGCCACATTTGAACAGTGACCACACAGGTCACAGTCACATTTGAACAGTGCACACACATGTCACAGCCACATTTGAACAGTGCACACACAGGTCACAGCCACATTTGAACAGTGCACACACAGGTCACAGCCACATTTGAACAGTGCACACACATGTCACAGCCACATTTGAACAGTGCACACACAGGTCACAGCCACATTTGAACAGTGCACACACAGGTCACAGCCACATTTGAACAGTGAACACACATGTCACAGCCACATTAGAACAGTGCACACACAGGTCACAGCCACATTTGAACAGTGCACACACAGGTCACAGCCACATTTGAACAGTGCACACACAGGTCACAGCCACATTTGAACAGTGACACACATGTCACAGCCACATTAGAACAGTGAACACAGGTCACAGCCACATTTAGAACAGTGCACACAGTACACAGCCATATTTGAACAGTGCACACAGTACACAGCCACATTTAAACAGAGCACACAGTACACAGCCACACTTGAACAGTGAACACACAGATCATAGCCACATTAGAACAGTGCACACACAGGTCACAGCCACATTTGAACAGTGACACACACAGGTCACCAGACCCACATTAGAACAGTACACACACAGGACACAGCCACATTAGAACAGTGCACACACAGTACACAGCCACATTAGAACAGTGCACACACAGTACACAGCCACATTTGAACAGTGCACACACAGGTACACAGCCACATTAGAACAGTGCACACACAGGTCACAGCTACATTAGAACAGTGCACACACAGGTCACAGCCACACTAGAACAGTGCACACACAGGTCACAGCCACATTAGAACAGTGCACACACAGGTCACAGCCACATTAGAACAGTGCACACACAGGTCACAGCCACATTAGAACAGTGCACACACAGTACACAGCCACATTAGAACAGTGCACACACAGGTCACAGCCACACTAGAACAGTGCACACACAGGTCAAGCCACATTAGAACAGTGCACACACAGGTCACAGCCACATTAGAACAGTGCACACACAGGTCACAGCCACATTAGAACAGTGCACACACAGTACACAGCCACATTAGAACAGTGCACACACAGGTCACAGCCACACTAGAACAGTGCACACACAGGTCACAGCCACATTAGAACAGTGCACACACAGGTCACAGCCACATTAGAACAGTGCACACACAGGTCACAGCCACATTAGAACAGTGCACACACAGGACACAGCCACATTTGAACAGTGCACACACAGGTCACAGGCACATTAGAACAGTACACACACAGGTCACAGCCACATTAGAACAGTGCACACACAGGTCACAGCCACATTAGAACAGTGCACACACAGGTCACAGCCACATTTGAACAGTGCACACACAGGTCACAGCCACATTAGAACAGTACACACACAGGACACAGCCACATTAGAACAGTGCACACACAGTACACAGCCACATTAGAACAGTGCACACACAGGTCACAGCCACATTAGAACAGTGCACACACAGGTCACAGCCACATAGAACAGTGCACACACAGGACACAGCCACATTTGAACAGTGCACACACAGGTCACAGCCACATTAGAACAGTGCACACACAGGTCACAGCCACATTAGAACAGTGCACACACAGGTCACAGCCACATTAGAGCAGTGCACACACAGGTCACAGCCACATTAGAACAGTACACACACAGTACACAGCCACATTAGAACAGTGCACACACAAGGACACAGCCACACTTAGAACAGTGCACACACAGGTCACAGCCACATTAGAACAGTGCACACACAGGTCACAGCCACATTAGAACAGTGCACACACAGGTCACAGCCACATTAGAACAGTGCACACACAGGACACAGCCACATTTGAACAGTGCACACACAGGTCACAGGAACATTAGAACAGTACACACACAGGTCACAGCCACATTAGAATAGTGCACACACAGGTCACAGCCACATTAGAACAGTGCACACACAGGTCACAGCCACATTTAGAACAGTGCACACACAGGTCACAGCCACACTAGAACAGTGCACACACAGGTCACAGCCACATTGAATAGTGCACACACAGGTCACAGACGCATTCGAACAATGCACACACAGGTCACAGCCACATTAGAACAGTGCACACACAGGTCACAGCCACATTTGAACAGTGCACACAGTACACAGCCACATTTGAACTGTGCACACAAGACACAGCCACATTTGAACTGTGCACACAAGACACAGCCACATTTGAACTGTGCACACAGGACACAGCCACATTTGTGTTCGCCCCAGATCTAGCGAAAGAAAGGCAAAATGACATATGAGCATGAAGGATCAGAGACTCATGAACAATTTTCACAGTGTGAAGATGCTGAGAATGGGAATCATAGTAATGATGTTAAGGAATTCCATTTCGGATTTATACTCTGTGACAGGGCTATACCCCTATACTTTACTTTCATAACTACATCCTGGCTCATGCAGGCCCGAGAAATACATACCTCTACGGTGTTAGCAAGAAATTTTGAACAACCCCCTCAAAGACGCATCGGTAGAGTTGATGGGATTGTACTGTGTGGCCCCGGTCTGTCCCAAAGAGTCCATGGCCT
>CM060308.1:40090009-40095009 GCA_030674185.1 Monoplex corrugatus
CATAATCCATGTGGTTTTATAGGAGACTACTACGTGTCAAATGGACAGACAGAAGAATTAATGAAAATGTCCTGGAAGAAGTTGATGCCACCAGAAAACTACTAGCAGACGTCAACAAGAGAAGGCTTAAAATACATTGGCCATGTGTCACGCAACAAGAACACGGACCTCATGGCAACCATCTTTCAAGGAAGAAAATCATTGGCAAAGAGGAAGAAAGGCAGACCTCCAATCTCATACATCGAGAACATAACCAACATCAGTGGCCTAAATATTCAAGAAATTGTCCATAAAAGTCAAGACAGAGCGGCCTGGAGGGAGATGGTGGTGTCAAGGTATGCAACGGCAAACACCGAACCCGGTGACGCCGATAGGTGAGACATAATCCATAGGGGGCAAGAGGAATGACCGAATGACCGATTCACTGATTTTAACGTTGATGAACGCCATTCATTCCTTTTGTGCGGTCAGCTTGTTTCGTTTGCTGTTTCCAATGTTGACAACCAGGCGTCAAGGCCTTTAGGCTCAGCCAAGGGGAAGAAATGCCGGTTTAATGATTCAGACTTTCTGCGGCATGACTTAAATAATAGTCTGTGGTGAGAAAATGGAGAACTAAACCCCATACGCTCAGAGATCGTGTCTTAAATAAACTAACACTGTTGACATAGCACAAATTTGCAAACTTTAACAAGCTTTCAAATCAGTTTACAGAAAATCAAGAGCGCCTGTCTCATTATTCTACTGTCTGAAATGTAATAATTTTAATATGGACACGTGGCCTAATGGGTAAAGCGTCCACCCAGGATGTCACAAGGGACTGAATGAAAACACAATCAACCAACAGGGGAAAACTTGTCTCACATCACAAAAAGCCCCACTGCGCTACATTACACTACACTATACTATACTATACTATATTATACTATACTATACTATACTATACTATACTATACTATACTATACTATACTATACTATACTATACTATACTATACTATACTATACTATACTATACTATACTATACTATACTATATTATACTATACTATACTATACTATACTATACTATACGATACTATACTATACTATACTATACTATACTATACTATACTATACTATACTATACTATACTATACTATACTACACTACATTACACAACACTACGCTCCAATATACTACATTACACTATACTACACCAAACTATATTACACTACACTAAACTACACTACACTACACTATACTACATTACACTACACTACACTATACTACATTACACTACACTACACTATACTACACTACATTACACTATACTACATTCCACTACACTACACTACATTACACTACACTACACTATACTACACTACACTACACTATACTACATTACACTACACTACACTATACTACACTACATTACACTATACTACACTACACTACACTATACTACACTACACTACACTATACTACACTACACTACACTATACTACATTACACTACACTACACTATACTACACTACATTACATTAAACTACACTACACTATACTACACTACACTACACTATAATATACTACACTACACTACACTGCACTACACTACACTACACCACATTACACCACACTACACCACACTACACTGCACTACACTACACTACACTACACCACACAAAACCACACTACACTGCACTACACTACACCACACAACACCACACTACACTACACTACACTGCACTACACTACACCACACTACACCACACTACACCACACTACACTGCACTACACTACACCACACAACACCACACTACACTGCACTACACTACACTACACTACATTGCACTACACTACACTACACTACACTGCACTACACTACACTACATCACACTACACTACACTATACTACACCACACTACACCAAACTACACTACACCACACTACACCACACTACACCACACTACACCACACTACACCACACTACACCACACTACACCACACTACACCACACTACACCACACTACACCCACTACACTGCACTACACTACACTACACCACACTATACCACACTACACCACACTACACTACACTACACTACATTACACCACACTACACCACACTACACCACACTACACCACACTACACCACACTACACCACACTACACCACACTACACCACACTACACTACACTACACTACACCACACTACACCACACTACACTGCACTACACTACACTACACTACACTACACTACACTACACTACACCACACCACACTACACCACACTACACTGCACTACACTACACTACACCACACTACACCACACTACACTGCACTATACTGCACTACATTGCACTACACTACACTACATTGCACTACACTGCACTACATTGCACTACACTACACTACACTACACCACACTACACCACACTACACTGCACTACACTACACTACACCACACTACACTACACTACACTACACTGCACTACACTACACTACATCACACTACACTACACTACACTACACAACACTACACTACACTACACTACACTACATTGTATGACACCACACTACACTACACTACACTACACTACACTATATGACACCACACTACACTACATTACACAACACTATATGACACCACACTACACTACACTACACTACACTACATTGTATGACACCACACTACACTAAACTACACTACACTATATGACACCACACTACACTACATTACACAACACTATATGACACCACACTACACTACACTACACTATATGACACCACACTACACTACACTACACTACACTACACCACACTACACTACACTACACAACACTACACTACAAATCAATACTACACATAGCATCCGCTGTGTGTCAATATGACGAAAATAATGTCTCTTTTGTCATGTCTCCCCCAGTCTATCGACCACCTCCGAGGAAAAAATAGATGTATAAATAAATGAATAACAAACAACAATAAACACACACGACACGCACACCCACACACAGATACACACACACACACACACACACACACACACACACACACACACACACACACACACACTCACGCGCACACAAACACATACACACGCACGCACTTACACACGCATCACGATTCCAGAAAACATTAGAATGAATCACGCAGGTGAACATAACTAAACAAAAATAAAACGAAAACAAAATAACAAGAACGAGAACAAAAGAAAAAATAACACTAATGTGTATATTACACTACATTACACTACATTACACTACACTATACAAATCAATACTACTACATTAGCATCCGCTTGTTCAATATGACGAAACTAATGCTACTTTGTACATTTACACCCTATCGACTATCAGAACATAGATATAAATTACATTACACTACACTAACAACACAGCACATTAACATTACACACACTATACACAACACTATACTACACTCCATACACACACTAACACACACACAACTACATACATACACTACACATCACACCACACTATACACACTCCATTACACTACACTAAACAAACTAAACTACATACATTACACAACACTATACAAACACAAATTTATACTACATCCATTACACTACACTATACAACACTATACTACACTCCATTAACTACACTATACAAACTATACTACATTACATTACACTACACTATACAACACTATACTACATTACATTACACTACACTATACAACACTATACTACATTACATTACACTACACTATAAACACTATACTACATTACATTACACTACACTATACAACACTATACTACATTACATTACACTACACTATAAACACTATACTACATTACATTACACTACACTATACAACACTATACTACATTACATTACACAACACTATACAACACTATACTACATTACATTACACTACACTATACAACACTATACTACATTACATTACACTACACTATACAAACTATACTACATAACATACATACACTACACTATACAACACTATACACATTACATTACACTACACTACAGTACACTAATACATACACTATTAATACAATACACTATACTACACTACATTACACTACACTACACTACTCTACACTACACTATACTACACTATACTACATTACACTACACTACATTACACTAAACTACACTATAATACTTTACACATTATACTATACTACACTAGCTACACCACATTACACTACACTACATTACATTACACTACAGTACACTAAGCTGCATTAGATTACACTACACTACACTATATCACATTACATTACACTATAGCACACTACACTACACAACACTACAGTACACTACACTACACTACATTACACTCCACTCCATCCCACTACACTACACTACACCACACCACACTACACTACACTACATTACACTACACTTCACTACACCACACTACACTACACTACACCACACTACACCACACTACACCACACTACACCACACTACACTACACTACACTACACTACACTACACCACACCTACACTACACTACACTACACTACACCACACTACACCACACTACATTACACTACACTTCACTACACCATACTACACCACACTACACTACACTACACTACACTTCACTACCACACTACACTACACCACACTACATTACACTACACTTCACTACACCACACTACACACACTACACTACACTACATCACACTCCACTACACTACACTACACCACACTACACTACACCACACTACACCACACACACTACACTACACTACACTACACTTCACTACACCACACTACACCACACTACACTACACTACACCACACTCCACTTCACTCCACTCCACTCCACTACGATACATTACACCACACCACACTACACTGCACTACACTACACAACACTACACTACACTACACTACAACTACAAAAGTGACTCTAAATTAAAGTTGCCTCTCTCCCAGAACAGTGCTGTCTGCGATTCGTTTGCTGCTTCCAGTGTATCCGATGTAGCTTGTGTCTGCTCATGAAATATACACTGTCCTACCA
>CM060308.1:40105009-40127509 GCA_030674185.1 Monoplex corrugatus
TCAAAGGGTTAAGTTTTGGTTTGACAGCAAGGTTGGCCGGCAGTGCACGATGCTGGTGGACAGGGTGCTGGAGTCAAAGGGTTAATTAAACTCAGTAAAACAGGTAACAGGTGAAGGAGTCAAAGGGTTAAGTTTTTGGTTTGACAGCATGGTTGGCAGTGCACGATGCTGGGTGGACAGAGTGCTGGAGTCAAAGGGTTAATTGAACTCAGTAAAACAGGTAACAGGTCTTATCCCTATTGCCATATATATATATCCATGGCCTCAGCCGTACAATAAGGCTTTTCGATAGCTACTCTCTTTAACTTTAAATACCTGAGCTGCTGAAGCGTAATGTTCGTTTGTCCAGCTGCGTTGAATGTTTTGAAGAAGAAACTCGTACACTGGAACTGTTCACTCAGGCCTTCCATTGTTGACATTCAGTATTACATGTAATTCTCCACCGGTATGTAACCGCCAATTCTTGCTCCTCGTTATGTGGGATCATGTAATCATTCGTGTAGGTATAACGTGTTTAACCCTTTGACTCCCGCACCCTGTCCACCAACATCTTGCATTGTCAACCAAAGCAAACACTTCACCCCTTTGATTCCCCCACCCTATCCACCAGCTTCATGTCATGTAGCAAGAAGCTGGTGGATAGGGTGAGGGAATCATAGGGTTAAGTTTTTGAAGTTGATAGATAGGGTGCAGGAGTCAAAGGGTTAATGCTGTGTGTGTGTGTATTTATGGCTTGGGTCTGTTAGAGAGTGTATTCATTTGTGTGCATTCTGGAGTGCGTGTGTGTGTCTGTGTTGTGTGTGTGTATGTGTATGTGTATGTGTGTATGTGTGCGCGTGTCTGTGTTTGTGTGTGTGTGTGTGTGTGTGCCTGTGCGTGTGTATGTGTGTGTGTGTGTGTGTGTGTCTGTGCGTGTGTATATGTATGTGTGTGTGTGCCTGTGCGTGTGTATGTGTGTGTATGTGTGTGTGTGTGTATGTGTGTGTGTGTGTGTGCGTGTGTGTGTATGTGTACCTGTGCCTGTGTGTGCTTGTGTGTTCGTTCTTTGATTTAACATCTTTTCACTATGAGTGATATTAGACGAAAAAAAATGTTTGGGGGGATGAGAGTGGGGCGGGTATGTTGGGGGGGGGGGGGGGGCAGAGGGACGACAGAGTAAGAGACAGAAGTAGGGGAAGAATAGAAAGACGGGACGAAAACTTAACGCTAACATCAACAATGTGAAGGGAAAATTAACACTAAAATGTAAACTTCATAAACTAAAAGTAATGCATTAATAGTGTCTGTGTGTGTGTGTGTGTGTGTGTGTGTGTGTGTGTGTGTGTGTGTGTGTGTGTGTGTGTGTGTGTGTGTGCATGTGTGTGTGTGTGTGTGTGCGCATGTGTGTGTGTGTGTTGGGTTGGGTTGTGCTGTGTGTGTGTGTGTGCATGTGTGTTTGTATGTGTCTCTGTCTGTGTGTCTGTGTGGTGTGTCTCTGTGTGCGAATGCGTGCGCGCGTGTTTGTGTGAGTGTGTGTGTGTGTGTGTGTGTGCGCGCGCACGCGCGTGTGTGTGTGGTGTGTGTGTGTGTGTGTTGCGTGTGTGTGCGCACGTATGCGTGTGTGTGTGTATTTTGTGTGTGTGAGTGTGCGTGTGTGTGCACGTGCGCACGCGTGTGTGCGTGTGTGTGTGTGTGTGTGTGTGTGCGTGTGTGTGTGTGTGTGTGTGTGTGTGTGTGTGTGTGTGTGGCGCGCGCGCGCTTCTGGTTCCCATTCGCTTGAACGCAGGCAGTCTCTAAGATCAAAGCGTTTTAATTCTACACCAACAGCGCCAGAACAACAGAATCAAGATGGGTCAGTAATGTTGCCAGTTTAATGTAGCGTACCTCAGGTTCGACCTCACAACTACCGGCATTGGAATCAGACGGTCGCCCAAATGAGCCATTGAGAACCACAGAACAAGCTCAAGATGTCATAGTCGTTCATATAACTAGACAAATGCCAAGCAACCAGTCGCCTCGGTGTAGTGCTTAGCGCAACGGACTACCGACTGGAAGGTTGTGGGCTCGAATCCCCATCAATCTCTTCAAAAATCATTGTGGGATTTCTTTCGGTTCTAACCGGCTTCTACCCAGAGTTGAGCGTGGTATGTGTCAGCCCATTGAGAAGACTGGGGCCACACAGTCGAGTTTCATCCGCCTCACAGATGTGTCATTGAGAATGCTGCTCAAATCGTCTGACCAACACCGCAGGTGTTTGTATCTCAAGGCCCGGTTGACGCCAGGATATATCATGCTATATGCGCTAGTAAGCGTAGAGTACAGCCCTGTCACGCAATCTCAGTCCTGGATGAACGCCATAGCATCGTGATTATCATTCTCATCACCATCATCATCACCACATTCTGAAAACTGTTCCAGCTTTTGTGGCGATTCAGGTGGCGTAGAAAACGGGACACAAGAGAGAGAGAGAGACAGAGACAGAGACAGAGAGACAGAGACAGAGAGACAGAGACAGAGAGACAGAGACAGAGAGAAATCGAGATAGATAGGCAGAGAGAGAGGTTGAGAGAGAAAGATATATATATATATATAGAGAGAGAGAGGTAAAGAGTGAGAGAGAGACAGACAGACAGACAGACAGACAGACAGACAGACACATACAGAGAAAACACGAAAACACTTCACTCTTCCACGACCAGAAACTCTAACACAGCACAGAGAGACAAACAGAGACAGACAGACAGACAGATACAGAGACAGAGACAGAGAGACAGAGAGTCAGAGAGAGAGAGAGCGACAGAGAGACACAGAGACATAGAGACAGAGAGACAGCGACAGAGAGACAGAAAGACAAAAGAGACAAAGACAGAGAAACAGCGACAGAGAGACAAAAAGACAGAGAAACAGAAAGACAGTGAGACAGAGAGACAGAGACAGAGAGACAGAAAGACAGAGAGAGAGAGAAAAAAATGCCACGCGAAAACACGGCACTTTTCCACGACCAGAAACTCCAATGCAAGCATACACACACACTTTGACCAGCCCACGCTAATCTAAGGGAGGTAATTGCTGCCTGGTGCCTGAAATCGTTCTCTCGGCATGCAGTTCAGTTCCGTTCAGGTCGCCGTGCCACAGAATCGTGTTGTGTCGAAGGAGAGAAGCAGGCAGGAGAGTATGGAGCTGCTGTCAGGACTTGTCTGCTCTTGTTCGTCGCCTGTTGCTCTGCGTTCTCTCTCTCTCTCTCTCTTTCTCTCTCTCTCTCTCTCTCTCTCTCTCTCTCTCTCTCTCTCTCTCTCTTTAAAAGAAATGGTCAAGTCATTCCACCAATCTCCCTTTCATACAAAAAAAATTACAGAAAATAAAATGTATTTTCAGGGTCACTTTCTACTAGATCTAGTCTCCTTTTTGTATTCATTTTCGGGTCGCTATGACCTTGAAGAAGCATCAGATGGAATTACGCTTCAGTTGAAGTGAGGAAAATGAGAGGTCAGTCACAACAGCGAAAACAGACAGAATTTTTTTTTTTAAAAGTCTCTGAGGAATCTGCTGTTTTACGCACATCTTCCTCAAAAAGTACTGGTGTAGGGGTTGGGGGGCACTTTGAAGGTCGATGTGAACTTGACCTTGGCGCCAGGACTTCCAAACTTTGACATTCGCGACTCAATCAACAGTCTACACCTCACACCTACCCGCCGTCCCAAATTTGGTACAGATCCATCTTAATAATAACAGGTCAGACAATCTTGCTAACATCTTGTTGTCTCAGACAGACAGGCAGACACAGAGACTTACGCTACTCTTCGGTCGATATGAAACAGTCTCATGTTTTTCAAATAGAACAGAGATTTTTTTAAAGGTAGTGGTGTGGGGGGGGTAGGGGAGTGAAGAATCTTGCTAACACCTTTTTGGCACAGACAGACGGATGGACACAGAGGCACATAGTACTTTTCAGTCGATATGAAACAGTCTCTTTTTTTTTTCAAACAGAACACATTTTTTACGTTACGGGGATGGGGGAGAGTCTTGTTAACACCTCGTTGGTACAGACATACAGACAGACACAGAGACACGTAATATTCTTCAGTCGATATGAAACAGTCTTATTTTACAAACAGAAAAGAAAAATGTAGTGAAAGGGGGTGGGGGGAGCAGAAAAACATGTATCGATTCAGTTTGAGCCATAACGTGTGTGTATCCGCATGTGTTGAAAGCGTAACTGAGAACACGTTTTCTGCAGAATGAGTATTTTCGTTTTTGTGTGAATGGGACAAAACTCTATCTGTAGCGCTATCTAAAAGAACGGTGGCAAAATGTATGATATTGTGTCTGTAGTGCTATCTAAAAGAACGGTGGCAAAAGGCATGATATTGTATCTGTAGTGCTATCTAAAAGAACGGTGGCAAAAGGCATGATATTGTATCTGTAGCGCTATCTAAAAGAACGGTGGCAAAATGTATGATATTGTATCTGTAGTGCTATCTAAAAGAACGGTAGCAAAAGGCGTGATATTGTATCTGTAGTGCTATCTAAAAGAACGGTAGCAAAAGGCGTGATATTGTATCTGTAGTGCTATCTAAAAGAACGGTAGCAAAAGGCGTGATATTGTATCTGTAGTGCTATCTAAAAGAACGGTGGCAAAAGGCGTGATATTGTATCTGTAGTGTTATCTAAAAGAACGGTAGCAAAAGGCGTGATATTGTATCTGTAGTGCTATCTAAAAGAGCGGTGGCAAAAGGCATGATATTGTGTCTGTAGTGCTATCTAAAAGAGCGGTGGCAAAATGTATGATATTGTGTCTGTAGTGCTATCTAAAAGAGCGGTGGCAAAATGTATGATATTGTGTCTGTAGTGCTATCTAAAAGAGCGGTGGCAAAATGTATGATATTGTGTCTGTAGTGCTATCTAAAAGAACGGTGGCAAAATGTATGATATTGTGTCTGTAGTGCTATCTAAAAGAACGGTAGCAAAAGGCGTGATATTGTATCTGTAGTGCTATCTAAAAGAGCGGTGGCAAAATGTATGATATTGTATCTGTAGTTCTATCTAAAAGAGCGGTGGCAAAATGTATGATATTGTATCTGTAGTTCTATCTAAAAGAGCGGTGGCAAAAGGCGTGATATTGTATCTGTAGTGCTATCTAAAAGAGCGGTGGCAAAAGGCATGATATTGTGTCTGTAGTTCTATCTAAAAGAACGGTGGCAAAAGGCATGATATTGTGTCTGTAGTGCTATCTAAAAGAACGGTGCAAAAGGCGTGATATTGTGTCTGTAGTGCTATCTAAAAGAACGGTGCAAAATGTATGATATTGTATCTGTAGTTCTATCTAAAAGAACGGTGGCAAAAGGCGTGATATTGTGTCTGTAGTGCTATCTAAAAGAACGGTGGCAAAATGTATGATATTGTATCTGTAGTTCTATCTAAAAGAACGGTGGCAAAAGGCGTGATATTGTATCTGTAGTGCTATCTAAAAGAGCGGTGGCAAAAGGCATGATATTGTATCTGTAGTGCTATCTAAAAGAACGGTGGCAAAATGTATGATATTGTGTCTGTAGTGTTATCTAAAAGAACGGTGGCAAAAGGCATGATATTGTATCTGTAGTGCTATCTAAAAGAGCGGTGGCAAAAGGCATGATATTGTGTCTGTAGTGCTATCTAAAAGAACGGTGGCAAAAGGCATGATATTGTGTCTGTAGTGCTATCTAAAAGAACGGTGGCAAAAGGCATGATATTGTATCTGTAGTGCTATCTAAAAGAGCGGTGGCAAAAGGCATGATATTGTGTCTGTAGTGCTATCTAAAAGAACGGTGCAAAAGGCATGATATTGTGTCTGTAGTGCTATCTAAAAGAACGGTGCAAAAGGCGTGATATTGTGTCTGTAGTGCTATCTAAAAGAACGGTGGCAAAAGGCGTGATATTGTGTCTGTAGTGATATCTAAAAGAACGGTGGCAAAATGCATGATATTGTATCTGTAGTGTTAGCTAAAGGAACGGTGTGTACCTTAACGTTTGCTGATGCCGAAATGACAAAATGATTTAGACCTAATTGCGTCTGTTTATTCGTTGTTACTGTTGTTATTTGTTGTTGTTGTTGTTGTTGTTTCTTTGTTTATTGTTTTGTTGTTTTTTGTTAATGTTGTTGCTAATGACGATGGTAATAATGATGGTGATGGTGATGATAATGATGATGATGGTGGCGGCGGCGGCGGCGGTCGTGGTGGTGGTGGGGGTGGAGGTGGTGGCATAGGTGGTACTGGTGGTATTGGTGGTGCTGATCGCGGTGGTGGTGCTAATAATGGTGGCGCTAATAACGCTGTTGTTGTTGTTGGGGATTTTGTTTGCTTGTTTCGTTTTTGTTTGTTTGTTTTGGGGGATGATGATGAATGATGATGATGATGATGATGATGATGATGATGATGATGATGATGATGATGATGATGATGATGATGATGATGATGATGATGATGATGATGATGATGATGATGATGATGATGATGACGACGACGACGACGATGATGATGATGATGATGATGATGATAATGATGATAATGATATACTTATTGTTCTTGATGATCTTGTTGTAATATATCTGCCATTCTTCGTAAGACCGTGGCGAATTTAAAGTTTTCAGTGAGAATGGTGACACATCAGTCACATGTCTCTCCTCCTCCTCCTCCTCCTTCTTCTTCTTCTTCTTCTTCTTCTTCTTCTTTCTTCTTCTTCTTCTTCTTCTTTCTTGTTCTTGTTCTTGTTCTTCTTCTTGTTCTTGTTCTTATTCTTCTTCTTCTTCTTCTTCTTCTTCTTCTTCTTCTTCTTCTTTCTTGTTCTTGTTCTTGTTCTTCTTCTTCTTCTTCTTCTTCTTCTTCTTCTTCTTCTTCTTCTTCTTCTTCTTCTTCTTCTTCTTCTTCTTCTTCTTCTTCTTCTTCTTCTTCTTCTTCTTCTTCTTCTTTCTTGTTCTTCCTCTTCTTCTTTTTCAAGCAGTTGCAGTTACTACACATGTAGCTGTTGCGATGATGTTTAAAAAACAAATCATTTGATCAAAACTGGCATCAAGGCATGTGGGTCTATCCGTGTTCGTTTACGATGAACTCATCCTGACATGTCATTGTCTGTGACAGTTTCCGGTCAGTGGGTGTCAACAGTTTCCGGTCAGTGAGTGTCATGTCAGGATCGGTGCCATTGCTCGACTTCTTTCAGTGTGGGCGGAATTGGAGGAGATGGTTATTTAGGGGGGGGGGGTTAGGGGGGAGGAGGTTAGATGTACTTATTATGCGTGGGTGTGTAGAGGCTGTGGTTTTGGGTGCATGCCGTTACGCGTTCAAAAATACAGCCTCTCTCTGTCTCTGTTTCTGTTTGTCTCTGTCTCTGTCTCTCTGTCTCTGTCTCTGTGTCTCTGTCTCTGTTTCTGTTTGTCTCTGTCTCTGTCTCTCTGTCTCTGTGTCTGTCTCTGTCTGTGTGTATGTGTGTGTGTGTGTGTGTGTGTGTGTGTGTGTGTGTGTGTGTGTGTGTGTGTGTGTCTTAGAGCAATGCAAAATATAAGTAGTGTTTCCTTAAGCTTTAGTTTAACAGTCTCAGAATTCAACCTTGTTCCATAAAACATACAAGCAATCCAGCAATATCATCCATGCAGGCACACACACACACACACACACACACACACACACACACACACACACACACACACACACACACACACACACACACACACTCACACACACAGTACTTACTTAAAACAGCAAATGAGAAAAACTATCTTCATAATGTATAACACACACACACACACACACACACACTACACACACACACACAATACATACACACACACATACACACACACACACACACACACACACACACAACACACACACACACAACACACACACACACACACACACACACACACACACACACACACACACACACCCCGTCTAATATCACTCATAGTGAACAGACGTTAATTAAAGAACGAACGAACACACACACACTTAAAAGATAAAACGAGGAAAAAACTTAAACTTACATGCGCGCAGACAAGCACATACACACACATGCACAAACACACACGCACATGTACATACAGACACACATACACGCACATCCAAATACACACACATACATGCACATACGCTTACGTGTAAACATACATACATACAAACACGCAAGTAAATAAGCTATCACGTAAACCAAACATACAAACACAAATAAACAAACACACAAACACAACAGACAACTCAACAAGCACACAAACAAACAAACAAAAACAACAAATACCAGTATCCCACACCTGAATGATGATCTCCTTGGATGCTGGCTCTTACCATCAGCTGACGTTCACAGCCAACTGGCACTTTATCATCTGTCCTCCTGCTCTCCTTTTGTTCCTGTCTGTTGGCACCAAGCCTGAGACAGCCAGAGCACCTCCACTCCCACTGGCCACAGTCTTTGATTCCTTCTCCTCCTTCTTGTTCTTAATATTAATGTTCAAGGATGAGACAGTATTTAAAAACAGCTTCAATCCCACTGGTCACATTTTTTTCCATTCCTTCTACTTCTTGTTATTCTTTTAAATTTTAATATTAATAAAAAGGATAAGACAGTATTTACAAGCACCTTCAATCCTACTGCCATATCTTTTTTCTATTCCTTCTACTTCTTGTTATTCTTCTATATTATTAATGATGAAGGTATTTAAAAGCATCTTCAATCCCACTAACCACACTTTCTATTCCTTCTCTTCCTTTCTGTTCTAAGTATTAATGATGAGGGATGAGACCGTATTTACAAGCAACTTCATTACCACTGGCCACATTTCTCTTTTTCATTCTTTCTTCTCCTTCTTGTTCTTCTAAATATTAAGTATGAAGGATGAGACAAGTATTTACAAGCACTTTCAATCCACTGGCCATATTATTTTTCTCTTCCTTCTCCTTCTTGTTATTCTTCTATATTATTAATGATGAAGGATGAGACAGTATTCACAAGCACCTTCAATCTTACTGACCATATTTTCTCAATTCCTTCTCCTACTTCTTGTTCTTCTAAATGTTAATGACGAAGTATGAGACAGTATTTACAAGCACCTTCAATCTTACTGGCACACATTTGTTTCTAATTCCTTCTCCTACCTTCTTGTTACTTCTAAATAGTTAAGTGATGAAGTAGAAGTTTTGCTCTTCACATGTTATTCTTCACTCGATCAAATTAAGGATGAAAGATGCTACGTATTTATGATCTTTTTGTCTATAAAAATATTTTGTGTGAGTCGCCCCTCAATCTTCACCCCAACCTCCCTTCTCTTTGCTTCCCATTCCCATTTCCTTCTGGCTAGAGTGATAGAGCCGTGTGTTCTTTATCGTATATCTGGAGTTCAATCCCATCGGACAAGTGTAAAAGTTGGCTTGATAGCTGTCCATCTTTCTGTGTTCCTATCATTATGGTGGCGTCAGTGTTTGTAAGGTCCCGTTTCCTTCACACACACACATACAGACACACGAGCGTGCGTGCACGCGCACGCACACACACACATACACACACAGGAGTACACACGCACATGCGTGCGCACACAACACACATACACACAACACAACACACACACACTCGATCACGCACAGACGTACACACATACGCCCGCGCGCACACACACATATATATACACACACTCGAGCACGCATGCGCATGTACACAACACACACACTCAAACACACACACAACGCACGAGTAGCACGCACACGAGCATGCACGCACACACATTCACCACACACACACACACACACACACACACACACACACACACACGCACACGAGCACGCGCGCACGCACACACAACACACATATGCACACACACACACACACACACACACACACACACATCACACACACGTGCGCACACGCACACATAGATATATATATATGTATGTATATATATATATATATATGTGACCTCCCACCACAAAATCAGTCTTAACTCGCAGTCAGTCGAACAGCACTAGGAGCTGAAAAGGTGATTGAGGGTCTATCTGGGGTGTTTTCACTTTTTCTCAAAATTGATTTCTGTAGACTATAATCTATCCCCCACAGAATTTTTTTTCTTAAAAAATATTCTTAATCAATTTAAAATGGTATTTTAATGCACTGATCGCAGCAGAAAGAACGCAATTTTGTACCAAAAGTACCTACTTTTGTCTCTTATTATGAACCGTAACCTGTACAGTACCCCCACTGACAGAAAGCTCTTTGGTGCACCTTTCAGATAATGACAGCGAAAATTAGAAACAAACTGGGTCAAAGCCACCAAATAAAGAAATTTAAGGAAAATGTGTAGGAAAGCACACAGAAACTTTAGAGGCCGTTTTCTCAAAATGGCCGTCATACAACTTAATGACTTTAAACATACATAACTTCTACATTTTTTTGAGTACAGGCCTTATTCAAGTACCAAAATAATCAGTAGAATGTACACTTTCCAGTGATATGTATATCTTAAAATGCCCAAAATGCTAGTTAAGACTGATTTCGTGCTGGCAGGTCACATATTTTATATGTATATATATGAGTATGTATGTATGTATGTATGTATGTATGTATGTATGTATGTATGTATGTACATGTATGTATGTATGTATGTATGTATGCATGTATGTATGTATGCATGTATGTATGTTTGTTTGTTTGTTTGTTTGTTTTGTTTGTTTGTTTGTTTATCTGTTTGTTTGTTGTTTGTTTGCTTTCTATTGTCTTTGGTCAGTTTTGCGTTTTTGTCTTGTTCTTGTTTCGTTTTTGTTTTGTGTAGGTGTCTTTGTGTGTGTGTTTGTGTGTGTGTGTGTGTGTGTCTTTGTGTGTGTTCATGTATGTTGTGTGTCTGTGTGTCTATGTGTGTGTGTATGTTGTGTGTATGTGTTTGTATATTGTGTGTATGAAGGGAGGGAGAGAGGGAAGGAGGGAAGGAGGCATGGAGGGAGGGAGAGAGGTGTATTTGGTGATCTGTTGTCAGCTACTATCACACAGACACGCAACCAAGAGAAACCCTAGAAAGATGACGAGTTTAAAATCTGTTCAAGAAGCATTCATCATACTCTGATAATTCCATATACGCTCCGCCCAAACAATTCAGAATTTTTTCCGGCAGACACCTTTAAGCCTGTGCAAAACACGATGCGGTGTCAAGAGCTTTAAAATGGGAACCGGTGTGTGTGTGTAAGAACTGGGGGGGGGGGGGGGACGGGGGGGGGGGACATTCGGATAATTCCATATACACGTTGCACCCAATTATGTCAGAAATTTTTCGGCAGACACCTTGAGCCTGCGCAAAAACCCTATGCGGTGGCAAGGGCTTGAAATGGGAACGGGTGTATGAGTTGTGTGTGTGTGTGTGTGTGTGTGTGTGTGTGTGTGTGTGTGTGTGTGTGTGTGTGTGTGTGTGTGTGTGTGTGTGTGCGTGTGGGGGGGGGGAAGGGAGGGGAAGAAACGGGACCTATAAAATACTAAGCGGACGCTATCAGAATGCGTGGAGCATTAATCTGTTCAGTGGCTGCCACATATCAGCTGATATCCTTAGAACTTTGCTTCGTCAGTGCCCTTTGGATGTTAGCTGAAGTCTCTTAATTTATCCTAATTTTTATTTGTCTCTACTTGGGGCGTAATTATGTTAAAAGCTATTCTCAGATTGGTAGCTGAAAAGTTGTACCAACCTGAATTTAGAAAGAAATCCCTGTGCATCTGGCCAGCTCATGGGTTTATGTGCAGGCATCTGTGACGTTAGTGCACGTGGAATTCATTCCGAGCGTGGAGAAGTCATCTTGAGGAATTGAAACTGAAACAGAAACCAAGTGCATCATAATTATATCCTACGGGATTGGAAGGGACAAAAGCTGGGCTGTTGGTTGGTTTGGTTGTTTTTACGTCGATACCCACCTCAGGTGATATGGCCGACGGGGATAACCATCCCAGGGAAGAGGGGGAAGGGGGGACTGATCTAATCCTATAACGACACCACCTGAACAACAATGATGTTAAGGTGGAACAGTGAGAAGGTCAGTTTTAATATAGCGCACCCCAGGATTCGAATCCACGACTATTAGCATGTGAATCCGACGCTAAAACAACTGAGCTTCTGAGGCCCTCAACTGGACTGTGCGAACAGGCAAGTTTTTGTATTGCGGAATGGATCTGAACTCGGAACACCAGATCTTGTGTCTAAGTGGGACTGAATTCGGAACACCAGGTCTTGTGTCTAAGTAGGACTGAACCCGGAACACCAGGTCTTGTGTCTAAGTAGGACTGAACCCGAAACACCAGGTCTTGTGTCTAAGTAGGACTGAACTCGGAATACCAGGTCTTGTGTCTAAGTGGGTCTGAACTCGGAACACCAGGTCTTGTGTCTAAGTAGGACTGAACCCGGAACACCAGATCTTGTGTCTAAGTAGGACTGAACCCAGAACACAGGTCTTGTGTCTAAGTAGGACTGAACCCAGAACACCAGGTCTTGTGTCTAAGTAGGACTGAACCCGGAACACCAGGTCTTGTGTCTAAGTGGGACTGAACCCGGAACACCAGATCTTGTGTCTAAGTGGGACTGAACTCGGAACACCAGGTCTTGTGTCTAAGTGGGACTGAATTCGGAACATCAGGTCTTGTGTCTAAGTAGGACTGAACCCGGAACATCAGGTCTTGTGTCTAAGTAGGACTAGAACCCGGAACACAGGTCTTGTGTCTAAGTAGGACTGAACCCAGAACACCAGGTCTTGTGTCTAAGTAGGACTGAACCCGGAACACCAGGTCTTGTGTCTAAGTGGGACTGAATTCGGAACAACAGACCTTGTGTCTAAGTGGGACTGAACTCGGAACATCAGATCTTGTGTCTAAGTGGGATTGAACTGGGAACATCAGATCTTGTGTCTAAATTGGAGTGACCTCAGAACACCAGATCTTGTGTCTGGGGCCCTACAGAAAAAAAAAGAAAAAGAAAAAGAAATCAGCCAGCCGACAGAGATAATGATTACAGCGGGAGTTTCTTTGAACGTCAATTAGTGGTGGAGCTGATCATGTAGAGGGATCATCACACGGGAGTGTGGGCATTGATGGAGTTCGCTTTCTTCTGGTCTGCAAACTGGAGGCGCACGGTATCATAATTCCATTGTGGCGGCGGCAAGAGAGAGAAAAAAAAGAAGAAATATATACGAATACATAAATATGTAAGAAAATGAACACAGCAACTTGGATGAGGACGACAGCAACACCAGTTTCAGTTTCAGTTTCACAAGATGAGGTCTCCGAGCTCGGAACGAATTCCATACACGCTAACGTCACAGATGCCACGTGTATGGTGACCGTGGCACGCGCCTTAAAGCCTGCACGTAAACCCATGAGCTGGCCAGATCCTAAGCAACACCACCAACAACAAACTCAGCAACAACCAAAACACAGAATCACAACAGTAAAATATTTTATTTGAGTTATCTGAGTTATTTCAAAGAGGGTTCCACTGCGCTCGGACAGTTCCATATGGGCTCCACCCAAATCCTCCAGGAAATAACCATGACAGATTTCCTGAGCCTGAACAAAATCCTTAAGTGCTGGCAAGGTCACGGAACGGGAAAGGGGAGAAGGGACCTATCAAACACTAAGCTGACACCACCAGAATGATGGAAACGTTAAGATGGGCAGCGAACAGAACGGGCCAGTTTTTAATGTTGCAGGCTGGGATTGAACTCAAGATATCAAATCTAGAGTTCATGACCCTACCAATCAGCCCGCGCAAGAGAACAGTACAGCAACTTTGGCACAACCCCAGGCCAACAGTTCGCAGACTCGGTAATGATCTTTGTCAATCGTTCCAATATTTCCTGGATGCGTGGTCGCGTATGCACGTTGTTTGGCCCACACTGCGCAGATGGAATCTTGCTGCACTGATAATGATACGACTTTACTTGAATAACGTTATGCCCTGCGCTATCCAAAACAAGTGAGACTGCCCGCGTTCAGGCAAATAGGGAACAGAAAAATAAACAAACACAAAAACAGACTCAGATCGCGTATTTAATACAACCAGACAAGACAGGCGCAAAGTTTCAACCAACTGGCCTTTGTCCAGCGTAAGATCACAAACACTAGACGAAGCAGCAGGGATGTTTCGATCTTTTTTTTTTTATCCTTATTTTGTACTTGGTGTTTGTGACCTTACATTCACGCTTAACAAAGGCCAGTTGGCCGAAAATTTGCGCCTGTCTTGTCTTCTTGTATTAAATACGCGTTCTGATTCTGTTTTCGTGTTTTTTCTGGTTCCTGTTTACTTGAACGCGGGCAGTCACACTTGTTTTGGATTTCTTTTTCAATCGTTCCAATATTTCCTGGATGCGTGTATGCACGTTGTTTGGCCCACACTGCGCAGATGGAATCTTGCTACACTGTCTGCACACTCCGTCTTTGGTGGGTGTGCCTTTTGGGTAAATTCATGTTTCCATAAACCATCGGACTCTGACACGAATTTGCTTGAATAAACGGCTGTTCCCCTGCGCTATCCAAAACAAGTATGACTGCCCTCGTTCAAGCAAACAGGAACCAGAAAAAAGAAGAAGAAAAAAACCACGAAATCAGAAGAATCAGAGCGCGTATTTCAGACAACCAGATAAGATAGGCACAAAGTTTTGGCCAACTGGCCTTTGTCAAGCGTAAGATCACAAACAACACTGCACGAAGCAGCAGGGAAGTTTCTCCTAATTTTTGTATTTGATATTTGTTTATTTGTTTATTTGTGATCTTACGCGCCTATCCCCTCTCCCTCGCTTTAAATTCATATTCATATTCACTTTTTTTTTTTAACAAAAGACTTCAGAAAGGCAAGAAGGCTAATTGGTCTTCAAGGGGTGGAACGTGGGAATCAACCTATCTCTTCAATGTATTATACTAAGAAAGCCGCGCAATGCCCTGCTCTTCACGATTTTCAACTGCCGTGGGATCTTTAGCGTGCGCAGCCAGAAGGCACACAGGTCCGACTCGTTTTTCGTCCCCTTCCGAAGGACAAGACGTTCAGTTCGATTTTCCGGTCAGACTGAGGAGAAAGTCGAGGCCTCTACAGGGAACGAACCCCGGAACCTCGAGTTTAGTCACTGGCAGGCGAACGTCGTAACCATTCTGCCACTCTTCTCCCATTTTTAAAAAAAATAGCAAGAAGACTGTAGGCAGAAGGGAGGCCAAGAAGGATAATCAGCTCACTCATAGCCTTTCTCTGTTTTTATGGGCCAAGATTGTAACTGCTGTCTCCTCCATCGTCGTTAATATTATGAACACGCCAAGAAAACAGTCGTACGGAATGAGGTTGATGGGTTGCTTAGAGGTGATGGGTTGGCTCTTGGAGGCTTGGTGGTAATAGACGGCAACACACATACAGAGAGAGAGAGAGAGCCACACACAGAGAAATAGAAAGAGAGAGAGAGGGAGACACACACACAGGAAGAGAGACAGACACACACAGATGGATAGATAGAGAGAGAGAGAGAGGGGGGGGTGCTGAAAGAGATGATAAAACAAAGAGGAGGAGGGGATGTATTTTCAAACAGATTAAATGTAGGTGCTTCTCTTCTTCTTCAAGCGGGCCCCAGTTAGTTCAGTTGGTTTGAGCGTCGGATTCACATGCTAATGGTTGTGGGTTCGAATCCTGGGGTGCTCTACATTAAAACTGGCCAACTCGCTGTCCCATCTTAACATCATCGTTGTTCTGGTGGTGTTACTGTTGGATTAGATAGGTCCCACTCCCCCCACTTCCCTGGGATGGTTATCCCCGTCGGCCATATCACCTGAGGTAGGTGTCGACGTAAAAACTGAACCAAATCAAATCTTCTTCAAGAGAGGGGAATCAAGATTGTTCCTTATCCGATGGTAAGAACAAAGAGAGAAACAGAAGAACAAACATACAAAACAAACCTTTTACTCACCAGCTCTGAGTGTCAGCTCTGCCACGACACAAAATGATACAGAAACGTTTTAACAAAGACGCTGTCTCGTGTCTGTATCTCTCGGGCCTGGTTGACGCCAGGGTGTACCATGAAAGTAAAAACGTA
This sequence comes from Monoplex corrugatus, assembly GCA_030674185.1. Lineage (NCBI taxonomy): Eukaryota > Metazoa > Mollusca > Gastropoda > Littorinimorpha > Ranellidae > Monoplex > Monoplex corrugatus. Next base: position 40,121,041 of record CM060308.1, read on the forward strand.
AGAGTTCAGCCCTGTCATTGCAGTCTCGACCTGAAACGGAACTCTATTGTTATCATCATAACATTTTGACGTGGTGTTAGCCCTGATATGGCTCCAGTTGTCGGCTGGGCTATAAGCAATATGAACTGAACTGAACATTGTGAAAACTTGTCCCAGATTCTTTTGCCTTTCATGCCCCTCCTCTGATGGTGACCTCAGATTTGACTGATTTTGAGGTGTGTTGGAGAGCAGAAATGAGCAGAGTGACAGTAGCACCAAAGGACTGGTGCAGGAAATGTGTCAGCAGCAACGTATTAACAACATTAACAAAATAAATAAATATCAAACATTTAATGTCGCAAGTGAAAGCAGAAGTGCAAAGCCAGAACAAGACTGAAGCAGCCGAGATGCGGTTTCTAAGAAGAACGTTGAGAGTTCCATGGACAGCAAAGAAAACAAAAAGAGACAGTCTTGATGGAGGCAGACACAAGAAAATCATTCATACAGAAGATTAGGGAAAGACAGGAAACATTTATAGGCCATTTTATGAGGAAAGGGGAATTAGAGCACCTGGTCGCAACAGGAAAACTGGAGGGAAAGAGAGCACCAGGTAGACCCAGGGAGAAAATATTGGAACGGACTTGCAGAGTGGCTGAGGACAGAGAGGGTGGAAGATGTGCATGCAGGAGATACATATGGAGGGCCATGATCGCCAATGCCAAGCGGCAGCGCAGTTGATGATGATGATGATGATGATGATGATGATGATGATGATGATGATGATGATGATGATGATGATGATGATGATGATGAAAGTGGGAGTTTGAACATATCAAACCCATTGCTAGAAATCAGTATTTTTTTGTTTTTTAAAAAAGTCAAACCAAGATTTCGAGGGAGGAATGGTGGAAAACAAGGTGGAAGGCAAGGTGGAACTTTGTCAATATCCAAACCTGATGTTGCTAAACCCTTTCGGTGCCAGACAAAATTACAGCCATTTTATGTCTCCCGAGATGAACCACCCACCGTGGGAAGCAACTGCATCTTTAGTGTATCAGCTTTAGTACAGTCAAAGTTGCCTCCCTGTTCAAACCATTATGACTGCATTTTTTCAGAATGTCTACTGTAATGTGTTGGAGTTTTAATGACTGATTAATGACTGATTAATGACTGATTAATGACTGATAATCTTCTTGCAACCGAATTTTTTTTAGAGTCACATCAGGGCTATCACTGTTTTAACATACACAATGCTTCAACAGGACTAAAAAAAAAAAGAAAGCAAGAAAAGAAAATTAAGTACATATATAAATGCTTTAGAGCACATAATCTAAAAAGATGCCCCTGGCGTTGACCATTCCGTGCAATTTATTGAACAGGGAATTTTAAAAAAACATACATGACTATAGATTTAAACATAATTAAGGATACCAAAACATATATCAAAACGGGTCTAAATTACCTAAAATTGCTTCCGCATATCTGATTGCCCCAGAGCCAAAAATGCACTTAATACATGTACCCAATTATCAATGCTAAGAGGAAGTACTAAGACTTTATCGAACACATACAGGTGAATGGACCATTAAGGCAGAAAATAACAGAAGAAAAATGACAGAAAGCAAAGCAATGAGGCAGAAACAAAGAGAGTGACAGAAAAAGAGGAAATTTTCATCACAGACTTTCCTGGAGGTAAGGATACTATTTATACTGAAAGAGCCCCCGGCATCCCCACGGTGGGAATGTGTGAACTGAGCCCAACTTAAAAAAAACACACACACAATCTGGAGAGGGTTGGTCTCCTCTAGATCCGATCTTCCCAAGACACACCGTATGAAAGACAAGCAAACAGGTTCCTTTGGCATGACCTTGGAGCAAGATCCAATGACCTTGCTGAATCAATCCTCCCGGTAACTTTTGAGAGAGGGAGACGGGAGGGGGGGGGATAGACAGAAAAAAAATGATGGACTGACAAAATTACGGAATTGACAGAGAGAGAGAGGGGGCGGGAGAGGAGAGAGAGAGAAAGAGAGAGAGAGACTGAGAGACCGAGAGAGAGAGAAAGAGCGAGATAGAGAGAGTAGAGAGAGAGAGAGAGGCAGAGAGAGAGAGAGAGAGAAAAAGCGAGAGAGAGAGAGAGAGAGAACCGATGAACTAACGAAATTTCGGAATGGACAAAGAAACAATCAGCAGAGACCCAGACTTTGGCACACAACCAACATAACTGGAGGAATCTAGTTATTGAACGGATCTTTCGTGCGGCACTCCAGTGACATTCCACAGAGTTGAGGGGAAAGAAGAAGAAGAAGAAGAAACTAGAAGAAGAAAGTAGAAGAAGAAAGAAGAAGAAAAGAAGAAGAAGAAGAAGAAGAAGAAGAAGAAGAAGAAAGAAGAAGAAGAAAGAAGAAGAAGAAGAAGAAGAAGAAGAAAGAAGAAAGAAAGAAAGAAAGAAAGAAAGAAAAGAAAGAAAGAAAGAAAGAAGAAGAAAAGAAGAAGAAGAAGAAGAAGAAGAAGAAGAAGAAGAAGAAAGAAGAAGAAGAAGAAGAAGAAGAAAAGAAAGAAGAAGAAAGAAGAAAGAAGAAGAAGAAGAGAAGAGAAAGAAGAAGAAAGAAAGAAAGAAAGAAAGAAGAGAAGGAGAAGAGAAGAGAGAAGAAGGAGAAGGAGAAGAAAGAAGGAGAAGAGAAGAAGAAGAAGAAGAAAAGAAGAAAGAACAAGAAACAAGAAACAAGAACAGAAGAGACAAGAAGAAGAGACAACAACAAAGAACAAGAACAAGACAAGAAGAAAGAAGAGAATAAGAGAAAAACGGGGAGAGTTAGCCTCCCGCCACCCACATCACGCTGAGCTAGAAAGAATTCAGTCTCTACCACTTCACTCTCATATAACCTCACTGACGACATTGTACTGTAGTTGTTTTTTAATCGCTTAAATCATGATTAGTTTGTGTTTGTGGTTTTATATTGTCGGGATAATGTGTGTGTTTGTGTGTGAGTGTGTGTGCGTGTGTGTGCGTTTATCTGTGTGTGTGTAAGTGTGCGTGCGTGCGTGCGTGCGTGTGTGTGTGTGTGTGTGTGTGTGTGTGTGTGTTCGTTGCTTGATTTAACGTCTTTTCACTATAAGTGATATTAGACGGGGAAAAATGGCATGGAGGATGAAATAAGGGTGTGTGGGGTGTGGAGGGGAGAGGGGAACAGAGTAAGGGACGTAAAAAAAATTAAAAGGAAGCGGCAAGGTCTTAAGAAAAAGGATATGGATGAACAGAGAAATGAAACTAGAACAACGCTGACATCAATAATGTAAAAGAAAAATCGTCATAAAAACAAAACAAAACAAAAATAATCATAATTATAATAATAATCTTAAAGTAACGCATTAACAGGACTGTGAACCAATGATTCTGAAATTTTAACTAACAAAACTTGATCCGATACTACTTCTTTAAAATGCGTTTCAAGATAGTTTCCTTGTGTAAACGTCTTTGGTAAAAAGGAACGAAGCTTTCTGCAGTAAAACAAACAGTGATACAATGTGAATTGTTCGCCACAAATACATAAAACGTTGTTACAATATTTTGTTTTCAAAGCGTTCAGTTGAATGCGAAAATATGTCATAACAATTAATCTCAAATGATATAACGAGGAATACTGCAAATTTTTACAGATATTTTGAACTGAAAGTTTGATTCTTTTTTGAGACACAAATTTTTCATTTAAATGTTCATGAAATCGAATCCATGATGCTAATTCTAGCGAGTTGTAAGCTTCTTTTACCGAGATGTTAACATGTAATTCTATGGAATTTTCAGAATGGAGGGCACCGGATTTAGCTGCTCTGTCAACTACGTTGTTGCCATGAAGACCAACATGAGAAGGCACCCAGCATAAATTGATTTCCGAACCATTTATCTTTAAACAATGTATTAGATGATTTGCCTCAATAATTAAGTCAGGTCTTGTGTCTGTATCAAAAGACTGTAAGGCATATAATACAGATTTTGAATCAACAAAGAGAACTACTTTGAATGACACAGGCCGAAGGCTTATTAAATAATGCAACGCTTGAACAACAGCGACCAATTCTGCTGTATATATAGATACATTTGCCCCAATGAAAAAAGACTTTTTAATGTTAAATTTTGGAACATAAAAGGCTGCTCCAGCGCTCTGGTTTGCTAAGACTGACCCATCGGTAAAAATGTGGAGGTGGGTACTGTACTTTTCATCGATGTGTTCACAAGCTGTGGATAGCGTAATGTTGACATTATCATCTTTTTTAACTTTTGCATAATCGAGATCAAATGTGGCATTTAGCATTTCCCATGTAGGGATAGGCGTTATCGTTGGTTTCTCAGCAATTTCATCCATTGTTATGTTGGACTGTTTGATCAGGCCAGATATGTAAGTTGCGGCTGTAATTTGTGATGAAATGTTTTTTGCTCGTTTTGGAAAGTCAGTATCAGACCTGATCTTAATTTCTTTGCTCACAAAATTATCCACTTGTGAAGTAGTTCTAATTGCAAACTTTGCTGTAGCTAACTCACGATGGTTGTTTAAAGGTAGAATTCCAGCAACTTTGTACGTTTCCAGAGTAGAAGCATGAGTTGGTACACCTAGTGCAATTTTAAGACTTTTGCAGTCCAAGCTCTGAATCTTTTTTAGTAAATATTTGGGTGCATTGAAGAAAACTTCTTGCGCGTAGGATAATTTAGACCTGACCAGTGCTGTTGACAGATGAATCAGTACATTTGTATCCATTCCCCAGGGTAATTTGCTTATTATCTTTAGAAAATTTAAGGTTTTTCGCGCTTTTGTTAAAATATAATCAAAATGGACATTCCAGCTTAATTTGGACGTGATGTAAACTCCCAGGAATTTTAAGACCTGTTTGTAATTTAACACTTCACCAAGCAATTTGAAAATAGGCAAGTTATTTGAGTTACCACCTGGATCAAACAGCATCATGTTAGTTTTTTCTGCTGACAACGACAGCCCATTTTCTAACATATAGTTTCCAAGATTATCAAGATCAATTTGATACAACTTCCTGATGTAATTTCGCGTTCTCTGTGGAGTTGTCTTTTTTAAAGTGATATTCATCCAAGTGCATATATCATCAGCGTACTGTACTAAAACAACACGATTTGAAAGAGCTTTAGGAAGATCCTGTATAAGGATATTAAATAAAATAGGTGCTATCACTGAACCTTGTGGAATTCCCATGTCGAGGCATCGTGAAGAAGAATAACTAGCTCCCACTCTTGCCTGAATTGTTCTATTAGCTAAAAAAGATTTAATGTAATTGAACATATTGCCCGATAAACCAACAGATTTTAGCTTGAACAATAAACGTTTATGCCAAACTTGATCGTAAGCTTTTTTCACATCAAAGAAAGTAGCTAAAACACTTTTTCTGCGGGCAAACTGTTGTTTGATCTGAGTTGTAAGTTTAACAAGGTGCTCAACTGCGGATCTTCCTTTTCTAAAGCCTGCCTGGTTTACCGGAATAACGTTATTTTTATCACAGTAGTGTAAAAGTCTGTTTAAGACCAATCTTTCCATTAGTTTGCTTGTGTGGGACGTTAAAGCAATAGGTCTGTAACTGTTTTTATCGGTTTTCGATTTTCCTGTTTTTAAGATTGGTATAACTATAGACTTTTGCCAGATTTGTGGCACAGTTCCAGTAACCCAGCATTTCTGCAAAATTTTGTGTAGGAAAATAAGGTAGTTATCAGGGAGATGTTTAATCATTTCAGTCGAAACTGCATCAACACCTACCGAACTCTTTTTGTTGTGTAGAGACAGTACTGTGTTTTTTAGCTCTTCTAAGGTGATTGGAGAATTAAACCAGAGATCATTCTGTGGTACTGGATCAGTGTAGATTGGGTTGTAATCTTCCATTGCTCTGTGATGTTTGCAGTCAGGAGATAAACCTTCAACTTTACTGTTTTTGGCGAACAGATCCACAAAAGTTTCTGCTTTGTCCATGTCTGAAGGAAATGTGTTACATGTTTCAATCATTATCGGACACCTAGGTAAGTTGGTTCCATCCTTCATTTGTTTCATTTTCGTCCAGACTTTATGGGAATCTTTGAAATCTGAAATTTCTTTTGTGCAGAATGATGCCCAATAATCTTTCTTTGCTTCAGCAATGATTTTGTTACATTGGATGTTAGCTTTTTTCATTTCTACATGATCCTCAGGTTTCCGGCTTTTGATGTAGATTTTGAATTTCTCCCTTTTATATTGAACTGCTTTCTCACATGCCTCTGTCCACCAAACATTACCCAATCGATTATTTGATCTAGAAGATTTGAGTTTCGGAATCGATAGGTCTGCAGCGGCTAAAATTGACTCTTGGAATTTAGAAAACATAATGTCTACATTTTCACTTTCATAATGTCTGTAATCTTGATTAGCTAGAGCAGTTCGAAATAAGGACCAGTCAGAACGCTTGTAATTATATTTTGGAATAATTTCAGGAGAGCTGTCTT
>CM060308.1:40132509-40135009 GCA_030674185.1 Monoplex corrugatus
AATACACATGCACACATACAAAACAGTATAGACATAGACATACATACATACACGCATCATATAGACATTCATAACACACATGCACATACACACATCATACGCACACATACAACCATATACATGCACGCATCATACACGCATATACATAACACAAATAAACATACACACACACTGAGGTAAGAAAATATAAGCTTAAACAAAACCACATACACGCATACACACCGTACACACTGTACACACACATGCACACACGTCCAAGCACTCATACGCACACAAACACACAATCATGCTTCCATATACATCATTCATACATACTCACATACACTCTACATGCACGCGCACACACAGCACACACACACACACACACACACACACACATCACACAGTACAGGCATACACACACAACACACACACATACACACACATCACACAGTACAGGCATACACACACAACACACACACATACACACACATCACACAGTACAGGCATACACACACAACACACACACATACACACACATCACACAGTACAGGCATACACACACAACACACACACATACACACACATCACACAGTACAGGCATACACACACAACACACACACATACACACACATCACACAGTACAGGCATACACACACAACACACACATACACACACATCACACAGTACAGGCATACACACACAACACACACACACATACACACACATCACACATTAAAGGCATACACGCACACAACACACACACACTCTCTCTCTCTCTCTCTCTCTCTTTCTCTCTCTCTCTCACACACACACACACACACACACCACACCACACCACACACATACATACACACACCACACACACACACACGCGCACACACACACACACACACACACACACACACACTCACACACAGCACATACAGCACAGCACAGCACAGCACAGCACTGCGCAGCACAGCACACCGGTCGAAAGTATAGCTGATCCTCTAAGATAAACCATGTTCCACAAATCCTTCAATATCGTGAAGATTAGGGATCTGTAGCGATAATCTGCAGTTGACCGCAATCATTGTGTTGGTCTTTTCTAAGGGTTTTTCGCTTAGAGATGTGCTTTGAGTTACCAGTTATAAAACGAACCAGTTCTGGTCACCTCGCATCAATGGTTTGAAGGTGTATTGAATAACATTTTTAATTGAATAACGTTATGGAATGTGTAGTATTGAAGAATTAACCCTGTTTTGTCTTGTTTTGTCAAATACGCGCTTACATTGGTTTTCTTGTTCTTCTGGTTCCTTTAACTCATGCAGCCTGTCCATAAGCTGCAAAAACTTAACCCTTTCACTTCCTCACCCTATCCACCAGCTTCCTGCAGGAAGCTGGTGGACTGGGTAAGGGAGTGAAAGGGTTAAGTTTTTTGCAGGAAGCTGGTGGATAGGGTGAAGGAGTGAAAGGTTAAGTTTTTGCAAGAAGCTGGTGAATAGGGTGAGGGAGTGAAAGGGTTAAGTTTTTGTAGGAAGCTGGTGGACTGGGTAAGGGAGTGAAAGGGTTAAGTTTTTGCAGGGAGCTGGTGGACTGGGTAAGGGAGTGAAAGGGTTAAGTTTTTGCAGGAGCTGGTGAATAGGTATTGGAGTGAAAGGGTTAAGTTTTTGCATGAAGCTGGTGAATAGGGTGAGGGAGTGAAAGGGTTAAGTTTTTGCAGGAAGCTGGTGGATAGGGTGAGGGAGTGAAGGTTAAGTTTTTGCAGGAAGCTGGTGGATAGAGTGAGGAGTGAAGGGTTAAATTTTTTGCAGGAAGCTGGTGAATAGGGTAAGGAGTGAAAGGGTTAAGTTTTGCAGGAAGCTGGTGAATAGGGTGAGGGAGTGAAAGAGTTAAGTTTTGCTGGAAGCTGGTGGATAGGATGAGAGAGTGAAAGGGTTAAACCCTCGCAAAATCCTCTGCGCTCTCAGAGTCTTGAAAATGGACAGCGGGCATGTGGGAAGGAGGACTTACGGAAAGACTCAAACTGGCACCACCAGAATGGTTGAAGTGTTAAAATGGGTAGCTAGCAGTATGGTCGCCAGAGGGGGTCAGAAATTATCGGAAGAGCGCGCATAATTAAATGTCAATCACCTGTCACTTTTTTCACATGTCAGCGTCATCGGGTCGATGGTTGGTAGCCGCTGCGGCAGATGCCACAACTCTCTTCCATTCATTCCGGTTTTGACTTCGGTCTATTCTGTAGTAACTCTTTGATTCCCGCACCCTGTCCACCAGCATCCTGCATTGTCAACCATGCTAGCAAAGCAAAAAACTTAACACTTTGACTCCCTCACCCTATCCATTAGAGTCCTGCCCGCAGTTAACCCTTTGACGCCTGCACCCTGTCCACTATCGTCCTGCATTGTCAACCATGCTAGCAAAGCAAAAACTTAACCTTTTGACTCCCTCACCCTATCCACCAGCTTCCCGCCTGCAGGAAGCTGGTGGATAGTGTGCAGAAGTCAAAGGGTTAAGTTTTTGCCACGACAACTCTCCT
>CM060308.1:40145009-40172509 GCA_030674185.1 Monoplex corrugatus
GTCGTCGTCGTCGTCATCGTCATCATCATCATCATCATCATCATCATGTGCACTGCCGCATGGCGTTGGTGATCATGGCCCTCCATACGAATCTATCCCTTGTCGCTGCAAAGTACATCTCCCACCCTCTCTGTCCTCAACCACTCTGCAACTCGGCCAATATTTCTCCCTGGGTCTATCTTGGTGCTCTTTTTCCCTCCACTTTTCCTGTTGTGACTAGGTGCTCTAGTTTCTCTTGCCTCATAAAATGTCGTGTAAATGTTGCTGGTCTTTTCCTAATCTTCTTCATTAATGTTCTTTTTGTTTGTGTCTGCCTCCTTCAAGACTGTCTCGTTTGTTTTCTTTGCTGTCCGTGGAACTTTTAAACTCTTGGAACACTTGTCTTCATCAAACGTACACAAAAGACAAGATGGAAATAAAATCACCAGATTTACGAAAAACGAAGTCAGATAACTTCCCTGATACTTTGTCAAACTGGAAAGTAGTAGAAAATTATCTTCCCAAGTTCAACAAAATAGCAAGAAATTCGAATTCAAATTATCATGGTCTAAAGCCAAGCCTGCTGCACAGAGACTTATCAGGGCTGGCACCATTTCAAAACATACCAAATACCTCGATGACCCCCTAAGAAAAAAAAACAAAAACAACAACAACCACAAAGCACCTGGAAAAGGACATTCTGTACACATATCAACGCATTTACTGCATATTATCCAAAGATGTGCCCCTGACATTGACCACTTCGCCCAATTTATCACCAGGGGGTTTAACCCTTTGACTCCTGCACCATGTCCACCAGCATCCTGCATTGTCAACCATACAAGAAAAACAAAAACTTAACCCTTTGACTTCCTCACCCTTTTCACTAGCTTCCTGCAGGAAACTGATGGACAGGTGAGGATCTCAAAGGGTCAAGTTTTTGGAGTTGGTGGATGGGGTGCAGGAATCAAAGGGTTAAACACATTCCGTACCGCGTCACGAGATCCTCTGACTCAGCTTTCTCTCTCCGTGGACCGCGTCACGAGGATTTCGTGTCCTGAACCGTAGTTTCAATTTCGAGTAGGGCCTATATGAATAGAAAATTACCGCATTGCTGACGTAATCCTTTTCTGTCAAAAAGAGTATACTATTGTCATTTCCTTTCTGCATTTACACGACGTTTGAAGCGGCAAAAATGGCAAAAAACAGGCGTAATTTGAGAGTTTCTGAAGTCATCTCCTAACATTACTTGGTCAATAGCTAGCACAGTGACCTATTTTCTTGGTAGGAAAAGGGTTAAAAAAATTTACGTCAACACAAATTTAAACATAATCTTAAGGATAATAAAACACAATTATATAAAAACTTACCTAAATTACTTGAAATCACTTCAGCACATCACATTTTCATGGAGCCAAACTTGCACATAATACATGAACCCAATTATCAATCTTAACAAAGTATTTAAGGCTTTATAGAACACACAGAGAGGTGAATGGACCAGCAAAGCGGAAAACGATAAGAAGAGATGACACAAAAGCAAAGGAACAAAGCAGAAACAGAGAAAGTGGCGGAAAAGAGGAAAATTCTAGCACAGATTTCTCAGAAGGTCGGGGGGGGATACTATTTATACTGAAAGCACCCCCCCCCCCCCCCCGGCATCTCCACAGCGCAAATAATTATGAAGGATTTTATCCTAATGGTAGTGAATGTGTTTCTTTCTTGCTTTTATCCAGTGCGACGAAATATAAGGCAAATATTTGATCTGTTGTTCTTATTCTTAAGTCCAGTGAATTGTTTGGGGGGGGGGGGGGTTGTTTGTTTTGTTTTTGTTTGGGGGTTTTGTTGTTGTTGTTGTTTTTGTGTAAGCTTGACAAAGGCCATCTGTTTGAAAATTGACGCTTGACTTGTATATTTTAACTCTACGATCGTCGGGATTTCCCGATCAAGCTCAAATACATGTTCTCGTTCTATTTTCATGCCTTCCTGGTTCCTGTTTTCTTGAGAGCTGGTAGTCATTTTGGATCAGATAATAATTTATAAGTTGGTGTCTAGTGGTGATTGTATGTTTTTGTTGAGTCCAGATCTTCACAAAATTAGAAATTAAGAGATATCATGGATTCATATTTCAAGTGAGCGTGAGGCAATAATGGTTTGTGCAATCATTTTATTGTGACAAAATGCTCTCTCTCTCTCTCTCTCTCTCTCTCTCTCTCTCTCTCTCTCTCTCTGTCTCTCTCTCTCTCTTCTCTCTCTCTCTCTCTCTCTCTCTCTCTCTCTCTCTCTCTCTCTCTCTCTCTCTCTCTCTCTCTCATCCTCCAATCTATGCACAAACAATTAATGTTGGTTTTTCCCATAGTTAGTATATAAACATATACGTTTTTTTTTCATTCATTCATTCATTCATTCATTAACTATGTTTTTATTTATCTATTTATTTATTTATTTATTTATTCTATTCATTCTAGGTTGACTCTACTTTTATGCTTTTACCGGATCGATATTAAAAGCCCTTTGACAAAAGTGGACAGCAGGTTTGTGAAACATTTTCGGAAGCAAGCTAAACCTGTCACATCATCCAGTAATCGATAATCCCACCGATTCGTCACTTCGTCCTAATCGATAACCAGCCTAGCCCCAATTGAGTGTGAGAGTAAACAGTTTATAAATGAGTGAACAGCCTTAACCTGTGGGGAGTAAACTCCTTCAGAAGACTGACATGAAATACACTCAGCCAACAGGCCAGCTTGCTCATAAAAACTGATCGTCAACGCAAGATGCAAAAAAAGAATATCAATCGATTTTGTGGGCCGTACACACTGCCATTTTTCCTATTATAAAAATGGACCGCTAAAGAAGGACTTGTGTGTGTGTGTTGTGTGTGTGTGTATGTGTGTGTGTGGTGTGTGTGTGGTGTGTGTGTGTGTGTGTGTGTGTGTGTGTGTGTGTGTGTGTAACACACAACAATAAAAAAAAATTTAAAAAAGAAAAAAGGAAAGAAAGAATAAAAGACAAAGACAGTAACAACAAGATGATCAAGCCATTCTGAAATCCCACCTTTTATGTACAAAAAAATTGATAAAAACAAAAAGAACTATTCATTTCTGACACGAGCATTTCTCAGTTGCAAATCTGCGTATAGGTGAGAAACTGGAACAGGTCTAGAACTGTATAATCTTTTTAAAAAGAAATTTTCTCGTGCTTTCGGTTGACAAACACAAAGAATGATAGTGCACACACAGGCACATACACCACACACACAACACACACACACATACACACACACACACACACACACATACACACACACACATACACACACACACATACACACACACTCACACACACACACACGTACACACACACAACACAGATAGATAGATAGACAGACAGACAGACAGATACATACATACATACATACATGCATACATACATACATACATGTACATACATACATACATGCATGCATGCATACATACATACATACATGCATACATACACACATATATATATATAAATACATACATACATATATATATACATACATACACACATACATATATACATAATACATATATACATAGATGGATGGATGGATGGATTGATGGATAGAGGGATGGATTAGACAGATAGATAGACAAATAGATAGGTAGGTAGGTAGGTAGGTAAGTAGGCAGATAGGTAGGTAGGCAGACAGACAGATAGATAGACAGACAGAAAGACAGACAGATAGATACATACATACATACATACATACTTACATACATACATACATACATACATACATACATACATACATACATACATACATACATACATACATACATACATACATACATAGACAGTTAGGCAGACAGACAGATAGAAAGACAGAAAGACAGATAGATAGATAGATAGATCAAACCTGTTCATGAAAGATTCGAATTCTTACACCACTTCAAACTATGCAGTGAATCCTCAAAACAGCATTACATTGTAACTCATCTCGCTTCGAAATGAAACCCCAAAACATCCGTCATGTTTTCATGCACGTGATAATAACTCTTTACGACTCAGACGACTAGGCTCAACCTTCAAGAACAGAGATCCAGAGTGAACAAAAAGATTTCCTGTGCACTTCCCTACCAATTGGAGGTAGCGCTTTTCGATATGTCTTATGGAACAAAAGTAATTTGGTACCCTAATGCTTGACTCTTCTCTTTCAATATGTATTTATCAGTTTCACAAAATTATGCTAACTTTTATCTTTCGATACATGTGTATCAATTTCTTAAAGTTATGCTAACTTTTCTCTTAGAATATGTATTATCAATTTCTCAAAGTTATGCTAACTTTTCTCTTACGAAATGTTATTAATTTCTAAAAGTTATGCTAAAATTCTCTTTCCGATATCAATTTCTCAAAACTATGCTAACTTTCATCTTTCCATGTGTATTTATTGATTTCTATAATAATAATAATAATAATTACAATATTTATATAGCGCAAAATCTTGATAAAATCAAATCTAAGCGCTGAAACAGACACACACACATGCACGCACGCACACACACACACAGCACACGGCTATAAATGGGGAGAAAGAATAAAAGCAATGGAAAATTATAGAAAGCATATTATATACAATTATATATTACAATGTGATTCCCCTCCGAGTGGAGACAGGCTGCAGAGGGGATTGAGTGAGGTCAGGATTTTATGCAGAGGAGAAAAGGTGAGTTTTGAGAGCGGACTTGAAGGAGACAAAAGTAGGTTGCTGACGGACTGAGAGAGGAAGTTTGTTCCAGGAGAGCGGACCAGAAACAGAGAAGGCTCGTGGACCATAGGTATTGAGCTTAGTGCGTGGAAAGCGAAACGTCAGAGGATCGGAGGCAGAGCGGAGGGTTCTTTGAGGGAACATAGATCTCAAGTAGGCTTGACAGGTAATCGGGGGCTGCGTTATTGAGGCTTTTGTAGCACATGGTGTCTAGTTTGTACTGTATGCGCTTTGATACAGGGAGCCAGTGAAGTTGTGCCAGGAGAGGAGATATGTGGTCAGCTTTTTTCTTTTTGAGTACAAGGCGTGCAGCATTGTTTTGAATGCGCTGCAGGATGTGAGTGGTGGAGGCAGGAAGACCGGACAGGAGTGAATTGCAATAGTCAATGCGAGACATTATGAAGGAGAGAACGAGTTTTGCAGTTGTTTCGACAGAGAGATACTTCCTGATCAGGCTTATACGATGGAGGTGATAGTAGCAAGATCTGGCAGTTTGAGAAACAAAGTTGTTCATGGAGAGGGTAGAGTCAATGCAGACACCAAGGTTTTTAGCTGAATCAGAAATTGGGACTGATGTGTTACATAATGGGAGAGAAAGAGGAGGCAGCTGAGAAAGTTTCTGACGGGTGCCAATGAGGATAGCTTCTGTCTTGTCATCATTTAGCTGAAGTTTCTTGTATGTCATCCAATTTTTAATGTCCGAGTAACACTCAGTGGTGCGAGTCAGGAGGCGCTGTATATTGTCAGGTGAGTTACTTATTTGAAGTTGGGTGTCATCAGCATAGAAGTGGTGTTTTATAGAGTCGGAGTTGATGATGGTGGACAGGGGGGAGGTGTAAAGAGTGAAAAGAACAGGGCCAAGGACAGATCCTTGTGGAACACCACAGGTCAGGTATGCAGGTTGAGAGTAAGTGCCATTGATGAGAACAGTTTGTTTTCTGTTTGATAGATATGAAGTGAACCAGGAGAGAGCAATGTCAGAGATGCCAAAAGTATGATGAAGTCTAGAAAGGAGAATACCATGATGAATGGTATCAAAGGCTGCAGACAGATCAAGGAGTGTGAGGAGAGAGACTTTGCCAGTATCAGTTGCAAGGAGGAGATTGTTGAGAATGTGTAGCAAGGCAGTTTCAGTGCTATGGCACTGGTGGTAGGCTGACTGGAAAGGATTGAGGAGATTGTTGGCAGACAGGTGAGAGTTCTGTTGGTTGAGGACAACTTTTTCAAGGAGTTTTGACAAGAAAGAGAGATTAGAGATAGGCCGGTAATTTTTCAGTTCATTTAGGTCTAAATTGTATTTCTTGAGGAGAGGGTGAACAATAGCAGACTTGAAAGAATCTGGGACAGTTCCAGTTTGGAGAGAAGTGTTGATGATGTCAGTGATGAATGGGAGGAGCGTAGGGAGACAGTCAGAGTAGAGAGAACCTGGAAGAGGATCCAGTTCGCAGGTTTTGAACGACATGGATCTGATTGTGTTGAGAATTTCTTCTTGTGAGACTGGGATAAAAGTAGTAAGAGGTGTGCCAGAGAAGGAAGGGTCAGGTGGGCATGGTTGACAGGGTGTCCTGTCAAGCCTGTCACGAAGAGTTTGTATTTTGGTGGTGAAATACTTGGAGAATACAGATGGGAGTTCTTCATTTGTGTGTTTTGTTGGGAGAGATAAATCTTTTCATGTGCCAAGGAGATGATTCATGGTTGTAAAGAGTTCTCTTGAAGAAGAGGCATTCAGGATTTTGGTTTCTCAAAGTCATGCTAACTTTTCTTTTGAGATGTACATATTAATTTCTTAAAATTATACTAACTTTTCTCTTACGATATGTATTTCTGAATTTTTCAAAAAATCTGTGATCTCGCCTCTGTGCATCGCTGAAATGATATGCGATTGTACCAGCCCTTGAACATAGATTTAACCCAGCCAAGAATGTAGGTTTTGTAAATCAAACTGGAAACTATTCTAGTGTTAAGATTTTGGTTGTATAGAAAGCGACAAAGAAACAGTGTAAAAAAAAAAACAACATGATATGGTTCCTATGCTTGATTTTTAAAAAAGCATAATTATTTCATATACAGTCTTGCGTAAAATGTTTGACATGCTTATATGAATATTAAAATGTAATCGACATAGAATGTAAGTCAAGAATGAAAAGAAAGTCTTGAAATGTATGATATGTCAGTTAAAATGATGAATTATACTACAGATATAAAACCAAAAACAAGATCTTTTTTAAAAAAAATGCTGCGCTTGAAATATCTGACCTGTTGACTTTAAATGTCGAAATATGATAAATGTCACATATGATTGTATATCATTTGAGGCGATTGCCATCGACAAAACGTATACATTTTATCTTTGCGCAGCAATATTAAGCTATATAAATATCAGCATCATCATCATGACATCATCATCATTATCATCAACACCGACGCAATTTTGATTACGATTTCAAAACTGCTCCTGGCTAGAAATATGAAACGGATGTCCGAAAAAAGATGGTTTCTTATTATGAACAGTAGAATGTTACGAGATGTTAGGCCTATTGATAATTGTGCTGCAGGTTCTTAGTGTTTTTCTGGATCTTTCTAACCTCCCTTTAAAAAAGGGAGATTATTTCATATCAACCGGGGAGGTGTCTGTCTGTTTGTCTGTCTGTCTGTCTGTCTGTCTGTCTGTTTGTCTGTCTACCTGCCTGCCTGCCTCTCTGTCTCTCTCTGTCTTCTTTCTTTCTCTGCTCTGTCTGTCTGTCTGTCTGTCCATCCGTCTGTCAGTCTGTGTATGCGTCCGTCTGTCCGTGTGTCTCTCTGTCTTTCTGTCTGCCTCTCTGTATGTCTGTCTGTCTGTCTGTCCGTCCGTCTGTCCGTCTGTCTGTCTGTCTGCCTGCCTGCCTCTCTGTCTGTCTGTCTGTACGTCCGTCTGTCCGTGTGTCTGTCTGCCTCTCTGTCTGTCTGTCTGTCTGTCCGTCCGTCTGTCTTTCTGTCTGTCTGAGACAAAATTGTACGGAGATTCACGAGTTTCACAGCTCTTCATGGATGGATTTTTACCAACTCTCAAAGGCTTGTATCGTTGATAAGTCGCGAAAGATGAAATTAGCAAGTGTGAGCAGCACTTTCCCAAAAACCTTCTGACAGCATCTAAACACAGACTTCGCAGTTGTTGCAGTCTACCATTGTCCTCGATGCACTTTAAGCTGTATTCTACGCTTGTGAACCTGTGTCAGGTCTAAAACGACTGATATTCTGGCCATCTGTATTTTCATGATCACACTATACGAAACAAATATTATAAAAAAAACTCTAAGAGATTGGCTTACTATGTCAGTTTACTATTTTCTGTTTTCTTTATTTATGGTGAATTATGGTATGGCTTGACTATCTTGGGGTGTTGTTGTTGCCGGGCAACGGCAATCAAAGGCCATCAACAACAGGTGTATAATTATATCACGTGATCGCTGTGCGGGTTGAGTCCTTTTCTGGGGTCTCGATTGCTGTCTGCAGACTTCTGCTGGAAGAGAAATCCTTGTCAAATCAAGATCTGTCGGTGTTTCATATCGCCCTGAGGTGGTGTGTGTGTGTGTGTGTGTGTGTGTGTGTGTGTGTGTGTGTGTGTGTGTGTGTGTGTGTGTGTGTGTGTGTGTGTGTGTATGTGTGTGTGACTGTGTGAGTGTGTGTGTGTGTGTGTTGTGTGTGTGTACATGTGTGTGTTGTGTGTGTAGGTGCGTTTGTGTGTGTGTGTGTGTGTGTGTGTGTGTGTGTGTGTGTGTGTGTATCTTTGAGTGTCTGTTTCATATCGCCCAGAGGTGTGTGTGTGTGTGTGTCTATCTGTCTGTCTGTATATCTTTGAGTGTCTGTGTTTCACATCGCCCAGAGGTGTGTGTGTGTGCATGTGTGTGTGTGTGTGTGTGTGTGTGTGTGTGCATGTGTATGTGTGTGTGCATGTGTGGTGTGTGTGTGTGTGTGTGTGTGTTTACATGTATATCTTTGAGTGTCTGTGTTTCATATCGCCCAGAGGTGTGTGCGCGTGTGTATGTGTGTGTGTGTGCGTGTGTGTGTGTCTGTCTGTCTGTCTGTCTGCCTGCCTGCCTGCCTGTCTGACTGTCTGTCTGCCTGCCTGCCTGTCTGTCTGTCTGTCTGTCTGTACATCTCTGTGTGTCTGCCTGTGACAAAAATGTGGGAACAAGATTTTCTCTGCTCTTTAAGAGTGGAACTTCACTCAGTTTTGGTCAAAGCTGTAGATGTTGAAGTGAAAGTGGGGACGACCGGAGTTTTGAAGGTAAAGCTCTGAGATTAGGAACCAGAAGAACAAGGAAACCAAAAAGAACGGTGTTCAATACAACAAGACAAGACAAGAAGCGCAAATTTTCGGCCAACCGGCCTTTGTCAAGCGCGAATGCACGATCACAAACAGACACCAAACAACGGATAATAACAAAAAGACTAAAACTTCCCTGCCGCTCGTCCAGTGGATAAAAAAGGGACCAAATGGAATGCCAATGTGCCTATGAGTATCCACTGGACAAGGCGGCAGGGAAGTTTTAGTCTTTTTGTTATTATCCGTTGTTTGGTGTCTGTTTGTGATCGTACATTCGCGCTTGACAAAGGCCGGTTGGCCGAAAATTTGCGCTTGTCTTGTCTTGTCTTGTTGTATTGAATATGCGTTCTTTTTGGTTTACTTGTTCTTCTGGTTCCTGTTTGCTTGGACGCGGGCATTCGCACTTAGTTTTGGTCTCTGAGATTAGGTTTATTCGGATCTAAAAATGACCTCAAATCAGCACTTTCTCAAAAACAATATTTACTCTTTGTTTTCATTGTTGTGACAATTGACCATTGTCCTTGCATCACGTTCATTTGTTACTTTTACCGAAGTTTGTTCAAAGTTTTGTGACACCGAAAAGTCAAAATCTGGATTTCCTGTAATAATGTTTATATAAAGAGGAAGATTGTTCATATGGTTTGATCGTCTATTCGTTCAGTCATTGTGACACTGAAAAGTACAAAATCTGGAGTTCCTGTAATAATGTTGGTATAAAGAGGAAGATTGTTCAGATGGCTTAATCCTCTTATTCGTTCAAGGTCATTGTGACACCGAAAAACACAAAATCTGGATTTCCTGTGATAATGTTTATATAAAGAGGAGGATTGTTCAGATAGCTTGATCCTCTTATTTGTTCGAGGTCATTGTGACACCAAAAAGTACAAAATCTGGATTTCGTGCAATAATGTTTGTATAAAGAGGAAGATTGTTCATATGGCTTGATCCTCTTATTCGTTCAAGGTCATTGACACACCGAAAAGTACAAAATCTGGATTTTTTGTAATAACTTTATATAAGAAGGAATATCGTTCAAATGGCTTGACCGTCTTACCCTTCGTTCGCCCGGACTTGCGTGTGTCTCTGACAGTCGTTCAAGGTCACTGTGACATTGAAAAGTACAAAATCTGGATTTCCTGTAATAACGTTGGTATAAAGAGGAAGATTGTTCATATGGCTTGACCCCCTTATGTTTCGTTTGCTTGGACTTGCGTGTGTCTCTCACAGTCGTTCAAGGTCATTGTGACGTTGAGAAGTACAAAATTTGGATTTTCTTTAATAATGTTTATATAAAGAGGAAGATTGTTCGTATGGCTTGGCTCCCTAATGCCTCGTTCGCTTGGACTTGCGTGTGTCTCTCTGACAGTCGTTCAAGGTCATTGTGACGTTGAAAAGTACACATTCTGGATGTTTTGTAATAATGTTTATATAAAGAGGAAGATTGTTCATATGGCTTGACCCCCTTAAGCCTCGTTCGCTGAGATAGTCAAACCTTATCTCCTTCTGGCTGTTTCTTCTGCATGGTTACGTGGCACTTGACAATGGTATGTGAATTAGTTCCAGCCTTGATCTTCCGCGTTCAGTCCTCTCACTTCTCACCCTAGTCACCAGCTTCCTGCATGATCAGACGAGATAGCAAATCGAAACTTTAACCCTATCATTCCCTCATAGCAAATGAAACTTTAACCCTCTCATTCCCTCATAGCAAATCGAAACTTTAACCCTATCATTCCCTCATAGCAAATCAAAACTTTAACCCTATCATTCCCTTGCAAATCGAACTTACCATCATTCCATCAATGGAAACTTTAACCCTATCATTCCCTCATAGCAAATGGAAACTTTAACCCTATCATTCCCTCATAGTAAATGGAAACTTTAACCCTATCATTCCCTCACACTATCCACCAGCTTCACTGCATGATCAGCCGTGGCAGTGAAGCAAATACAAAATTAACCCTTTCACTTCTACGTCGTACCTGCCAGGTTTTTACATGATCAGCCATGATAGTTAAAAAATAGAAATTTAACCTTTTCACTCACAATCCAATCCATCAGCTTGCTGCATGATAATACAGAAAAAAATTATCCTTTCACACGCAAACCCTATCCACCAGCATCGTGCTGGGGACGGAGGGAAAGGGTTAAGTTCTGGCTGTTGGTTGATGAGGTGAGGCAGACGAAGGGTTAAAGTAATTGCTGTTATGAATGGACTTGAAGAATTGTTGCATTACCAAAATAGAAGCCGCTTGTGATTGGGATCTTTTTTTGGTTTGTTTATTTTTCGGGAAATTGTATAGTATTTTTCCCAGCGGGTGTGTGTGTGTGTGTTTGAGTGTGTGTGTGTGTGTGAGAGAGAGAGAGAGTGTGTGTGTGTGTGTGTATGTGTGGTGTGAGTGTGTGTGTGTGTGTGTGTGTTATATGTGTGTGTTTTGTGTGTGTGTATCTGTGTCTGTGTGTATGTGCTGTGTTGCGTGTGTGTGTGTGTGTGTGTGTGTGTGTGTGTGTGTGTGTGTGTGTGTGTGTGTGTGTGTGGTCGCGTGTGTGTTTGTGTGCCTGTCTGTGTGTGTGTCTCTGTGTGTATCTGTATCTGTGTCTGTGTGTAAGTATGTGTGTGTTCGTGCGCGCGCACGTGTGTGTTTGTATATGTGTGTGCGCGTGTGTTTGTGTGTGTATATAATCTGCGTGTGCGAGCTCGCGCGTACACGTGCGTTTGAATGTGTTCTGTTGGCGGTTGCCATGACAACAACCAATGCCATTTGAGCACACAAGCTCAGTTCTCACATCATTGCCCTAATGCTGATTATTTCTAGCCGATACTGGACTTTGGTGTCTGGGGTCTCAGGCGGACGAGAACAGATTGCCAAATCAAAGACTGGACTTGTCCTTCAGGTGTGTACGGTGTTATCAGCGACTGGAGAAATGGCTTGTGGAGACTTTGAATAGTCTGTGCTCAGATCTTGGTGGGTCTGTTTCAGTCAGTGAGATTCTTCTCGAGTCAGCTGTTGTTTGTTGCATTTTGCTTTTCTGCCAGCGGGTTTATTGTGTGTTGTGTTGTTGTGTTGTGTGTGTGTTGTGTTGCTGTTGTTGTTTGTTGTTGTTCTGTGTTGTTGTTGTTGTTGTTGTTGTTGTTGTTGTTGTTGTTGTTGTTGTTGTTGTTGTTGTTGTGTTGTTGTTGTCTGTCCCATAACGAGATTTCAGTCAGATTTGCTATCAGCGACTGGGAAAATGTTGGCCAGGTCAGGGCTAGTGAACACTTTTGAATATGCTGTGTTCAGATCTTGATGGGTCTGTTTTAGTCAGTGAGATTCTTCGAGTCAGCTGTGTTTGTTTTCACTTTGTTATTCTCTGTCAGTCTGGTTTTTCCCCATAGCGAGATTTGCGTCAGTAGTGTTATCAGCTACTGGAGAAATGTTGGCCAGATCAGGGCTAGTGGACTCTTTGAATAGGCTGTGATCAGATCAGGATAGGTCTGCTTTTAGTCGGTGAGATTCTTCAAGTCAGTTGTGTATGTTTTCACTTTGTTTTTCTCTGTCAGTCGTTGTTGTTCTTTTTTGTTTGTTTGTTTGTTTTTTTTGTTTTTGTTTGTTTGTTTGTTTGTTTGTTTTTTGTTTGTTTGTTTGTGTTTGTTTTTTTTTCTTTGCCAAGTTATCAAGATTTTGATCATTTGTTGTTTGTACATATATAATTTGGATATCACTTTGCCAAGTATACTGTACACTACTATACCTTTCGGATATCATTTTAAAGCCTCAGGTATACCTGTACATACATACTGTATTGGATATCACTTTTGCCTCAGGTATACTGTACATACATCTGTACTGGATATCACTTTGCCTCAGGTATACCTGTACATACATACTGTTGGATATCCGTTTGCCTCAGGTATACTGTACATATTATTGATATCATATTTTCTAGTATACTGTACATACTACTGTAGGATATCACTTTTTCCTCAGGTATACTTATACATACATACTGTATTGGATATCACTTTTTCCTCAGGTATACCTGTACATACATACTATATTGGATATCACTTTACCTCAGGTATACTTCTAAACTAATACTTTTCTATATACTGTACTGGATTTCACTTTTTGCCTCAGGTATACTGTACATACATACTATATTGGATATCACTTTTGTCTCAGGTATACCTGTACTTTTATTGAACACAAGTAGCTGTGTTTTGTTTGACTTTTCAGATTCGAGCTCATGCCGTTGGAACCGGAAAGCAAGCTTTGTGATAAGCCAACACCCCCAGCACCATTTTACCAGCTTGTGACAGTATGTTGAAGAACATGCCTGAGCTCATGATAATGAAAAATGAAAATCCCAAGACTACATTTCAGTGGCTGTGACGCTTCAGTAAAACATGTCGTGGTGTAAATGTGTTGAATTCCGCTCTTCTATGGCACAATTGTATGCAACACCATCGTGAAAAAGGAATTTTTGAGGTATTTGAGACTGTTAGCACACGGAAATTCGGACATTCCTGTGAAAGAGCATGCGAGTAGCAAACAACAGTTCCCCCTTGTCTTTATAGACTTAGACAAAGCGTTTGACAGGGTCGACATCAATAGCACTAGGCATCCTTACGCAGCATGATGATGTTACTCCAGGCTTTCCGTTTTGCCACGGGTCTTCGGTTTCATCTCCCTGCAACATCTTTCTGATAGAAGAGGCTGGACAGAAAGAAAGGAAGAAGACTGAGAGACAAAAAGCACCCTGGAAATTTGAGTTACTAAAAATCACCTGTTCACCTGTCGGCGACATCATTCTTGATGGTACCCGCTGATGCATGCAGCTGTCTCCATCCCCTTCTATCTACAGAATCACTACCATAAAAGAAATCGTAGGGAATGTGACCCATCACAAAAGAGAAAGGTGGCCATTCTGATTTATCCACACGCTTGCAACTTTTATGGGCGACAAGACATTAGAAAGCAACACTGAAATTGTAATGCGAAAATCTGACAATTTGACGATTCTGAGTTTTCAATGAGTTCGAGTACAGTTTACAAAAAACAAACGATTTGTCGTTATTTTTGGTTATTATTTAAGCAACCATCAAACATCATCCCCTCCTCCTTTTCAGTGTCTTTCCATCATCAAGACAGAATAGCATTATTGGTAACGAAACCTTACTATTTGTCGGGGTTCAACGAAATTCTGAAAACATTCCTAACCAACCGTCATGGCAATGCGATTGTTCCACGCCGTTCATCGTGTCAACTTCGTATGATGGCTGGGGCTAACATCTTCGCCTGTGCTTTCGTCACTATGATGACCTTACTGACGTCATTCACCGGTTTCTTCATCTACGTTCCTGCCATCTTCAAGGACAACGAGCAATCCGTTTTCTGTCATCGCTTCTTCATCGGTTATCTTTTCGTCAACGTCTGTGGCAACTTTATATTGTGTGTACGTATCGATACCAGTACTGCACGTCCTTACAGAAAAACTGATCGTCAGACAGAGAACGTAGATCCTTCGAAAAAAGCTTCTCGGAAGTCTGTTGTGTTAGATAAAAGATCTTGTACCACGTCTCAAACCCATCCTGTATCTGTAGACGAAAAATCCAACGACACTACTAGCAGTCGTCAGCAAGACAGTTCCAGTTCACTTAATTCTGGCATCCTCTTCCAGTAATTCATCAGAATATCAAAACAGTCTGAACAATTCAGAAATCTCATCTGACTCCCCCGTACCTGGAGTCCACTCCAAAACTAATGCGATCGTTGAGGGTGATAAGACAAACGATGAGTCAGAAGGAAAGAGTTATCTTTCCTCCACTTCCGAACCTAGTACTTGTCATATCCCTGTGTCAGACACGGCGAAGGAGAACTCCAACACTCTGCCCACACAAAAACAGATTCTAAACCATCTCGGAGTGCGGATGTACGTGGATCCGCTCGCACCAAGGCGCCGAATTCTTCGAGTAGGAAGAAGCAACAAGAGCAGTGACTGCTGACAGTCCAGAACGGTCTCACGACTGTAAGCTGTGCGAAAAGCGAATCCTAAGACGTGACCATCATTGTTTCTTTATGACGGTGTGTATAGGCTACCACAACCACAAACACTTCATCTTCTTCTGCCTCTACATGATGACTGGCGCTCTGTATGGCGTCATCCTGTCTGTCAGGTGAGTCTTGAGTTGTTTTGTTTTGTTTTGTTTCGTTTTGTTTTGTTTTGTTTTGTTTTGTTTTTAGTTGTGTGTTTTGTTTTCCAAGCAAACAGGAACCAGAAAAAAAAACAGAAAAACGTGTTCCTTTTGTTTTGTTTTGTTTTTAAATCAGAACACGTATATAATACGACCAGCCAAGACAGGTGCAAATTTTCGGCCAACTGGCCTTTGTTAAGCGTAGACATAAGATACGAACGAACAAACACCAAATAAAAATTTAGGAGAGGAGAGAGAGAAAGAGAGACACACAGAACAGAGAGAGTGGAGAGAGAGAGAGAGAGAGAGAGAAAGAGAGAGAGAGAGAGAGAGAGAGAGAGAGAGAGAGAGAGTGAGAGAGAGAGAGAGAGAAAGAGAGATTATTGTCTCTCCCTGATGTTTTATCTTTACAATATCAAATCAGTCCTTTTCTCATACTGGACGAAGCAGCAGGGAAGTTTCAGTCTGTTTTTTTTTTTTTTTTTTTTTTTTTTTTTTCCTAATTTTTTTAGGTGAGTCTTGAGTTAGCTGGTTGTTTTTTGTTTTGTTTTGTTTTGTTTTTCAATAGAGCCGAAGACTCAAGGTCAGATATCTCATGTTTGATCCCAGCCTGCAGCATTAATAAAAAAAATTTAAAATGGCCTGTTCGGTGCCCGTCTTAATGTTTCCAATCATTCTGGTGATATCAGCTTAATCCTTCAAAGGTCCTTTCACTCCTCCCCACCCCTACCTCTCTTTCCCATTTCCAGACCTGGCCAGCGCATAAGGTTTTGCCTAGGTTCAGGGAATCTGCCAGATAATGGCTGGTAGATTCGGATGAAGCTCATATGGAATTGTCCAAGTGCGATGAACCCCTTTAAGATTACCCCCAGACTCCACAAATCTTAACTAGAGTCTGGAATTTGTTCGAGACTGGATTCATTGCACTCGAACGATTCCATATACGCTCCATCCAAATCTGCCTGTAGTTACCTAGCAAACCCTTCGAATCGCTCAAAACATTTGTGCAGACAAAGTTTCGTAACTGGGAGCAATACATGACCCATGAAACATTGGCACCGCAGGGAACAGTTGAAGCGTTAAGATGGGCAATGAATAAGCAGATTATTATGGTTGCAGACTGGGATTGGTCGGTGATGATAGTGACTGTTTTCCTCTTGTTCTTGTTCTTGTTCTTCTTGTTCTTGTTCTTGTTCTCTTGTTCTTGTTCTTGTTCTTCTGTCTTCTTCTTCTTCTTCTTCTTCTTCTTCTTCTTCTTCTTCTTCTTCTTCTTCTTCTTCTTCTTCTTCTTCTTCTTCTTCTTCTTCTTCTTCTTCTTCTTCTTCTTCTTCTTCTTCTTCTTCTTCTTCTTCTTCTTCTTCTTCTTCTTCTTCTTCATCATCATCATCATCACAACAACAACAACAACATCATCATCGTCGACGTCGTCGTCGTCTTCTTTATTATTTTCTTCTTCTTCTTCTTCTTCTTCTTCTTCTTCTTCTTCTTCTTCTTCTTCTTCTTCTTCTTCTTCTTCTTCTTCTTCTCTTCTTCTTCTTCTTCTTCTTCTTCTTCTTCTTCTTCTTCTTCTTCTTCTTCTTCTTCTTCGTCTTCGTCTTCGTCTTCGTCTCGTTTCTTCTTCTTTCTTCTTACGTGTGTGCGAACGTGTGTGTGTGTACGCACGCGCGTGTGTATATGTAAGCGTATGTGATTTCTTACACGTGCTATTTGGAATATGCTTCTCTTGTGTGTGTGTGTGTGTGTGTGTGTGTGTGTGTGTGTGTGTGTGTGTGTGGTGCGAGTGTGTGTGTGGTTGTGGTGTGTGTGTATGTGCGTGTGTGTGCGTGCGAGTGTGTGTGTGTGTGTGTGCATGTGTGTGTGCGTGTGTGTATGTGTGTGTGTGTGTGTGTGATTGCGTGCACCGCACGCGCGCTTTTGGGAGAAGGAACAGCTTTGCATTTCTTAAATTTCTTTTAGAAACCCGAGTTGTGTACCCTGCAGGTATATAGGGCATTTTGTTCTCTCTCTCTCTCTCTCTCTCTCTCTCTCTCTCTCTCTCTCTCTCTCTCTCTCTCTCTCTCTCTTCTCTCTCTCTCTGTCTGTCTCTGTCTCTCTCTCTCTCTCTGTCTCTCTGTCTCTGTCTCTGTCTCTCTCTCTGTCTCTCTGTCTCTGTCTCTGTCTCTCTCTCTCTCTCTCTCTCTGTCCCCGTCTCTCTCTGTCTCTCTGTCTGCTTTCTCTCTCTCTGTCTCTTGTCTCTCTATCTCTCTCTGTCTCTTGTCTCTCTCTCTCCTGTCTCTCTTCTCTCTGTCTCTGTCTGTCTGTCTCCCTCTGTCTCTCTCTCTTTGTTTCTTTTTCTTTTTTCTTTTTTCTTTTTTTTTGCCTTTCTTTCTTCCTTTCTGTCTAATTTCTGACCATGTATGCTCTTCATTGACATTTTTTTCTTTTCTTCTTTTTTTTAACCTTTTCGTTTTTGATATCCACTCTCCCTTATTAACTGTTTCGTTTTTGTTTTATTGTTTTGTTTGTTTGTTTGTTTGTTTGTTTGTTTGTTTGTTTGTTTGTTTGTTTGTTTTTGGTTATTGGTTGTTGTTGCGGGTATTTTCTTTTTAACCCACTTTTCCACAGCGCTAACTGTGTGTGCGTATTTGTGTCAGATATCTCTACCTGTTCTACAATATACGGTTCCGGGGCCCGCAGACCTTTGTGTTCCTGCTACTGCAAGTGCTGTACAACGTGTTGATCAAGAGACTGGTCACCTCCCCTTTCTTCCTCCTCATCATCTTCCAGCTCTATGTCTGCCTCATGGTCGGTCTCGTGGCTGCTGGCTTCCTCTACTGGCAATGGCTATCACTGTTCATGGTGGGTGTTTGTGTTGTGTGGGTTGGGGTGGTGGGTGGGGTGGGTTGTGGGTTGGGTTGGATTGGGTTGGGTTGGGTTGTGGTTGGTTTCGTGTTGTTGTTGTGTTGGGTTGGGTTGGTGGGTTGTTGTGCGTGGCTGCTGGTTCTCTCTGGTTATTATGGCTATTCACTGTAGTTCATGGTGGGTGTTGTGTTGTGTTGGTTGTGTTGTGTTGGGTTGGGTTGGGTTGGGTTGGGTTGTGGTTATTGGGTTGGGTTGGGTTGATTGGATTGGTTGTGTTGGGTTGGTTGTGTTGGGTGTTGGATTGGGTTTGGGGTTGGGTTGTGTTGTTGTTGGTGGGTTGTGGTTGTGTGGTTGGTTGGTTGGTTGTTGGATTGGGTTGGGTTGGTTGATTGGGTTGGGTTGGGTTGTTTCGGTTGTGTTGTGTTGTGTTGTGTTGGTTTGTTGTGTGTTGTTTGGGTTGGTTTGTTATGGTGTGTGTTGGGTTGTGTTGTTGTGTTGGGTTGGGTTGGTTGGGTTGGGTTGGGTTGTGCTGGGTTGGGTTGTGTTGGTTTGTGTTGTGTTGGTTTGTGTTGTGTTGTGTCGGGTGGGTTGGGTTGTGCTGTACTGTTCTGTACTGTACTGTACTGCACTGCACTGTACTGTACTGTGCTTTGCTGTGCTGTGCTGTGTTGTGTTGGGTTGTGTTGTGCTGTGCTGTGCTGTGCTGCTGTACTGTGTTGTCTTGGTTGGGTTGTGTTGTGTTGTGTTGTGTTGGGTTGGGTTGGGTTGATGGGTTGGGTTGGGTTGGGTTGGGTTTTGGTTGGGTGTGGTGTGGTGTGGTGTGGTGTGGTGTGGTGTGTGGTTGTGTTGTGTTGTGTTGTGTTGTGTTGTGTTGTGTTGTGTTGTGTTGTGTTGTGTGTGTTGTGTTGTGCTGTGTTGGGTTATGTTGTATTGTATTTGTATTGTATTGTGTTATATCGTATATTACTGTATTGTATTGTATTGCATTGTATGTTATTGTAATGTATTGTATTTTGTATTGTATTGTGCTATATAATGCTGTGCTGTATTCTATTATTGTATTGTGTTGTGTTGTGTTGTATTGAATTGTATTGTAGTTGTATTGTATTGTATTGTATTGTATTGTATTGTATTGTATTGTATGTATTGCATTGCATTACATTGTATTGTGATTTGTGGTAGTGGTGGTGCACGGCCATGGCTGCATTTATGTCTGCCTGCGTTTGTTTGGGAACTAAGTTGCTTGTGTGTGTATGTGTGTGTGTGTCTGTGTGTCTGTGTGTGTCTGTGTGTGTGATTGTGTGTTGTGTGTGTGTGTGTGTGTGTGTGTGTTGTGTGTGTGTGTGTTGTGTGTGTGTGTGTGTGTGTGTGTGCCCGCGCACGTGAACACAAGTGTCAGAGAGAGAACAGTGTGAGAGAATGTGAACGAACAAGAGATCGTGCCTGTAATATGGTCGACTATCGTGGTCGATAAAGTCCAACCCAGCTCTTTATTTGTGAACCCTCATGTGGGATCTCAAGCCAAAATCTGATGCACACAGGCGGCCGCATACTGGACACTCAATGGAACGCTCCGCATAGCTGGTTCTGGCCTTTATTGCTGCACCCTTTTCCACTTGGCATGTTGTGAGAGGGTTGCCGCTAGGTGTTATGTGCATATGTAAGTTGCTGTTGTTTGCGCAAGCCTCAGCAACTCTATCCGCCTGCCTCCACAAGTCCTGGACAAACCGAGGTAAGACTGCTGTTCTCATAGGAGACACATACGGTTGAACAGTACATGGCAAGTTGCAGCTTATGGCCAAAACCACAAGCAGTGCTCTGTGGTGATGAATGCCCTTTACGCAGTACGCGGCTGTGGGATTTTCTGTCTGGGTTTTACTCCCAAAGCCTTCCCCACACCCAAGGGGTAACCCACAAGGCAGCGGAGACAGGCGCAGGTCGTAGAGTCTACTGTCATACTGTAGTAGAGTCTTAGCTCTGACCTGGCCTATGTAGGACCGCGCCTGTAATATTTACCTGATAGTTCATATCATACAACCGTGTTTACGATTAAATCAAAACTGAATAAATCATGAATATTTGATTACAAAAAAAATGTTTGTTTGTTTGTTTGTTTTGTTTTGTTGTTTGTTTTGTTTTGTTTGTTTTGTTTTGTTTTGTTTTTGGAATATGCCTGTTGATTATTTCAGTAAACTCAGCTTTTTTCTCCCCGTAGTTTTTACCATAAAACAATTGGACCCGTGTGCCTTCTGGTCTACGCACGCTAAAGATCCCATGACAGTTGAAAATCGTGAAGAGCAGGGCATTTGACCGACTGCCCTGGTATAAAACATTGGAGAAATAGGTTGATTTCCCATGTCCCTCTCCTTAAAGGCCAATTAGCCTTCTTGCCTGTAAGCTTTCTGAAGTCTTGGTAAAAAAAAATTTGGGTGGCGCTACACTGCGGTGACGCGGTCTCAAAGGGGAGACCAGCCACAGTTTTACGTGGTAAATCCACTGTGACAAAAAATAAAGAATATGAATGAATTATTTCAAGAATAGACCCCTTTTGATCTAAGCAAACCAAGCACTATTTCCTTTCTTTTTTTTTCTTTTTTTTTTTCTTCCCTCCCCCCCCCCACCCCCCCCCACCCACCCCACCACCCCATTATTATTGCGAAGAAATATAACACAGACTAGACTTCAGAATATGATTATCGACTGTGTCATGATTTTTATATAAACAAATCCTTTTCTTCTTCTTTTTGTTTGTTTGTTTTTGTTTTAGGTTTGTTTGTTTGTTTTGTATTTTTATTGTAATTAACCTTATTTGTAAATCAGACTTATTTACGTTGTTTTTGTTTTTCAGGTCAAACCACTCATGAGGCATCTCTGGGGATGTTCGTATCGCCGACGTCTGACGCACAATTTTACGTGACGTTTTTGGCCGATTTTGGCCACTGCTCTTCCTCCTGCCCCTCCCCTTGCCCCAGGCGGGCGACGGACGCCGCTATACTGCCGCTCCTGTTGCTGTGGATGCCCAAGGCAAAAGACGTGGGAAAGTTTCCGATCAAAATGTGGGGACTAAGAACGATAATCACCACGACGCTGATGCTGCCAAGGGAGAGAATCCCGGGTCAAGTTGCCCTGATGAGGTCAGAGGTCAAAGTTCGCACAGTGAGCATGCCGGGAAAAGAGAGGTCAGACGGAGAGGGAAGCTGGGAAAGGGGAGATTGAGGAAAACTTGAAGTGTGGGTTGATTGAAGTCTTATAAAACTTTTACGGTGTGGATTTAATTGTAAATCTCCTTTCTCTTCGATTAGCCGTCTACACACACGTCGTATATTCAAGATCAGGCCAGATCTGGCGACGAATGGTGCCCTTTTTTTTTCCAGTCCCTGTCGGCAGTCATGGAACTTTGTGATCAGTGGAGATTAAAATTCTCAAGGCTCGTGTGTAATGGAAAGGTCTGGTTTTGTGTACTGAAGAACTCAAGGCAATTTCATGAAGAGTCTTTCTTCTTCTTCTTCTTCTTCTTCTTCTTCTTCTTCTTCTTCTTCTTCTTCTTCTTCTTCTTCTTCTTCTTCTTCTTCTTTATTTTCTATAAGTAATAATGTTAGCAGGAAGGAGAATTGAGTATTGTGTGAATCATTCAAAAGGTTGTGTACAGATTGTTTGTTCGGGGTTTTGTTTTGGTATGGTGTTGGTTTGTTTGTTTGTTTGTTTGTTTTTATTAAACTCCTGGAAACAAAGCAAAAAATAAGGGGGGGGTGGGGTGGGAATTCGTCGCACTCTGACAACTCCATATGCGGTCAATCAAAATCTGCCAGTGACTGATTATTTGGCAAACTCATTGAGGTGTGTGTGTGCGCAACGGTGTGCGTTTGCACGTATATGTATGTATGTGAGTTGTGTGTGTGTGTGTGTGTGTGTGTGTGTGTGTGTGTGTGTGTGTGTGTGTGGTGTGTTGTATGTGTGTGTGTGAGCGTTTGTGTACATGTATGTGTGTGTGAGTGTGTGTGTGTGTGCGTGCGTGTGTGTGTGTGTGCGTGTGTGTGGTGTGTGTGATGTGTGTGTGTGTGTGTGTGTGCGTGTGTGCGCGCCTCTTGTGTGTGTGTGTGCGTGGTGGTGGGGGGAACGGTGTGTAATGTGTGTGTTGTGTGCGCGTAGTGTGTGTGCGCACGCGCGCGCGCACGCGTGTGTGTGTGTGTGTGTGCGTGTGTTGTGTGTGTGTGTGTGTGTTGTGTGTAGGTTTGTGCGTGTGTGTGTCTGTGTGCGTGGTGTGTGTGTGGGAGGGGGGTCAACGTTGTGGTGTGGTGTGGTGTGGTGTGGTGTGCATCTTTGTATGTGTGTGGGGTGTTTAAATGTGCTATGTGTGTGTGTGTGTGGTGTGTGTGTGGGTTTGTGTGGGTGGGTGGTGGGGTGTGTATGGTATTTATGTGTGTGTGTGTATGTGTGTGTGTGAGTGTGTATGTGTTTATATATATGTGCATGTGAGTGTGTGTGTATTCATATGTTGGCGTGTGTGTGTTCGTTGTCTGTCTGTCTGTCTGTGCTCTGTTGTTGTCGTTGTTTTTTCTATTACCTCCATGTCGTAAATGGGGTCAAAGGAACTATCAAACATTAAACATTGAATATTGAACATTGTGTACAGTCTTGTCTGGGAAGTCTTTAACAACTCTGTGGGGTGTGTGTGTGTGGTGTGTGTGTGTTGTGTGTGTGTGTGTGTGTGTGTGTGTGTGTGTGTGTGTGTGTGTTGTGTGTGTGATGTGTGTGTTGTGTGTTGTGGTGTGTGTGTTGTGTGTGGGTTGTGTGTATATGTGTGTTGTGTGTGTGTATGTGTGTGTGTATGTGTGTGTATGTGTGTGTATGTTGTGTTATGTGTGTGTGTGGTGTGTGTGTGTGTAGTGTGTGTGTAGTATGTGTGTATGTGTGTGTATGTGTGTGTGTGTATGTTAGTGTGTGTGTGTCTGTGTGTGTGGAGTGTCAGTGTCTGTATTACCCTTTTGCTCACTATTCGTTTGTTCGTTTGTCTGTCTGTTTCATTATTTGTCAGTCTGTCAGTGTGTTATTGTGTTTGTTTGTTTGTTGTCTGTTGTCTGTTGTTTGTTTGTTTGTCTGTTTCTTTCTTTCTTTTGTGTTTTTTATTGTTTTGTTGTTGTTGTTTGTTTGTTTGGGTTTGTTTTTTCGTTGGTTTGGTTTGGTTTGGTTGGTTGGTTGGTTGTTGGTTGGTTGGTTTGGTTGGTTGTTGGTTGGTTGGTTGGTTGGTTGTTTTGGTTTGGTTTGTTGTTTGTTTGGTTTGGTTTAGTTTGGTTGGTTTTGGTTGGTTGGTTGTTGGTTGGTTGGTTGGTTGGTTGGTTGGTTGGTTGGTTGGTTGGTTGGTTATTTGGTTGGTTGGTTGGTTTAGTTATTTGGTTGGTTGGTGTTGGTTGTGGTTGTATTGGTTGGTTGTTATTTGGTTGGTTGGTTGGTGGTTGGTGGTTGGTGTTGGTTGGTTTTTGGTTGGTTGGTCAGTGACAGTCACATGATGAAGCTATGTTGGATTGGACTGTGTGGCTCTGCACTCTCCTAGCTTACTATCATAAACTATTCTGCCGCCATCCATGCGAGAGATACAGACACCTGCTGGGTTTTTCAAAAGATTTTTATAACATCCTCAGTGACACACATCCCTGAAGTAGATGAGACTCGACTGTGTGGTCCCACTCTTCCCAATGAGCCCACAGCACGCTGAACTGTGGGCAGGAGCCGGTTGGAGACGAAAACAACTTCTTAACTGATACTGAAAGGACTGATTGGGATTCGAACCCATAAATTTCCAGTCGGCAGTCCGTTGCCTTTAACCACTACACTAAGGCGACTGTTCTGTCTGGTGTCATGATTTGCAAAAATAACCAGCACATCCGCACGATAAAAAGGAATAATTCTATTCGTACATCACGTTTGATCGACTGATGTCCTCATTTTGTTGACCACAAGATGGCCAGATGAAGAGAAAGGATGTTGCAAAGTGTGATCTTATCGATCAAACTCTAAAAAAAAAAGTATGAGCAGACTATCATGTTTGTGTGTGGGCGAATTCAATCAAACTTTTGGCGAGTATCTGATCTGGCAAACAATTACGTGAAAAACGCGCGAGTCAGAATCATCATTTCAAGATAAAAAATTAAGCGAAATGCTAACAGCACAAAAATGGAGATTGATAACGTGATCTCTCTCTCTTCTGTGTCTCTCTGTCTCTGTCTCGCTCTGTCTGTCTCTGTCTGTCTGTCCCTGTCTCTCTCTGTCCTCTGTCTCTCTCTGTCTCTCGTCTCTCTCTTCTCTTCTTCTCTCTTGTCTCTGTCTCTCTCTGCATATCTCTCTCTGTGTCTCTGTCTCTCTCTTTCTCTCTCTCTTCTCTCTTCTCTCTCTGTCTCTGTCTCTTCTCTCTCTGCTCTCTCTTCTCTGTCTCTTTCTCTTTCTCTCTCTCTCTCTCTCTCTCTCCTCTCTCGTTGTTGTTTCTTTATACACACACACACACACAAACACACACACACATACACGAACACACGCACACACACACACATACACGCACGCACCACCACGACACACACACACGCACACACATACATACATTAAAAAAAAACGAACATACACACAAGCGGACACACAGACACTGTTCTCACCTCCCCCCCCCCCCCCCCCCCCACCAAAACCCTCTTCATTTTTTTTCACTCATGGACATATTCTCGAAAGGATAATCTCCAAAGCGACACATGACAGAGTAGGTAGTATGGGATTCCCCAGTCGATAGTCACACTGCGACACACTCAAGGCCCAGTAGTGCTGCCACAAGATTCTTGGTATGGTTCCTAACATCTTTTCATTCTGGAATACAGACGATGAGGCTGAACAAACAACAAACAACAATAGAACCCGTCACATGTCCTAATGATCTCCTTTTTCACAAAAAATATTACAGAAAATCTAGATGTTAGATTAAAGAAATACCAGTAACAAGACAGTCACAATATCCTAGCAATCTCCTTTTTCATACAGAAATTAGTTCAGAAAATCTAGATGTTATATTTTATAGGATAGAAAATGATACATAATTGTCAAGCCATTTTGACAAACTCTCTTTTTAGACAAAAATAGTATTATACAAATTCGAATGTTTTTTCTTCTCACGGTCACTGTGATGTTCAAGAGGCATCAAATGAAATCGAACTTAATTTGATTCGAGGACGATGATAAACTGCCACAATAAAATGTTTTCATGCACAGAGCTTAGCGGGGAAAAAGACAGAAGATGATTTCCCTGACGATGCGATGAACGCGAGAAAATGACTGCTACTTTCTGCTGCTCAGCGTATCGACAGGAAAGTCTGTCTGCTGTTTTAGCTGCCATTTTCTTCTGCTCCACTCACCGTCAGAGAAGTCGTCTGCTGTTTTGTCTGCCATTTTTTTCTGCTCCACTCAACGTCAGGAAAGTCGTCTGCTGTTTTGTCTGCCATTTTCTTCTGCTCCATTCAACATCAGGAAAGTCGTCTGCTGTTTTTGTTGTCATTTTCTTCTGCTCCACTCAACGTCAGGAAAGTCGTCTGCTGTTTTGTCTGCCATTTTCTTCTGCTCCACTCAACGTCAGGAAAGTCGTCTGCTGTTTTGTCTGCCATTTTCTTCTGCTCCACTCAACATCAGGAAAGTCGTCTGCTGTTTTATTTGTCATTTTATTGTGCTCCATTCAACGTCATGGAAGTCGTCTACTGTTTTATCTGCCGTCTGCCATTTTCTCCTGCTCAACGCAACGTCGGGGAAGTCGTCTACTGTTTTCTTTGTTTGTTTGTTTGTTTGTTTGTTTGTTTGTTTGTTTGTTTGTTTGTTTGTTTGTTTGTTTGTTTGTTTGCTTGTTTGTTTGTTTTTTGGGGGGAGGGGTTGGGGATACGTTTTGTGTATCTATTCTTTGCTATCTGTTGTATGCGATTGACAGAGGCCAGTTGGCCAAAACATATTTACGCCTATCTTGTATTGGTATAGCAGTCACGAGTTCTGGTTCTGTTCTTGTGTGTTTCTGGTTCCTAAGTTTTCAAAGTGGCGATGAACTTCAGAGTTTCATGGACAGGCTGGCTCTTTTGAAATAGCTGTAGACTCAAAATAGCATGTCTCGACTTCATTCCAAACCCACGATATAAACGTTGGCCTGTTCGATGTTCACCTTAATGCAGCAAACATTGTTTGATTGATTGATTTGGTTCAGTTTTTACGTCGGCACCCACCTCAGGTGATATGGCCGACGGGGATAACCATCCCAGGGAAGTTGTGGAAGGGGGGACTTATCTATTCCTATACCGATACCACCAAAACAACAATGATGTTAAGATGGGAGGGTGGGGATGTCAGTTTTAATGTAGCATAAGCGTACCCCGGGATTCGAACCCACAACCATCAGCATGTGAATCCTACGCTCAACCAACTGAGCTACTGAGGCCCGCACACAAACATTGTTCTAGTGTCCATTTTTTTACAGATCCCGTTCCTTTCTCTGTTTCAAGATCTTGCCAGTGCAGAGGGTTTTGCGCAGGCTTAAGGAATTAAGTAGATAAGTAGATGACTGTTGCCAGATTTGCCTGGAGAGCATATAGAATTGTCTGAGTTTGATGAATTGAACTCCTCTTGAGCAAAAACTCTAAATTCAACATTCCATTTTTCAAAGGGATGAATTTGGAGAAAAGTGTATAATTCATCGTGTTAGGGTTAGGGTAAGTTTGAGAGCCAAGTTAGAAAGTTTGATATTTTATTCACAGTTATCATGTGTGTCCGTGTGTGTGTGTGTGTGTGTGCGCGCGCGTGTGTGTGTGTGTGTGTGTGTGTGTGTGTGTGTGTGTGTGTGTGTGTGTGTGTGTGTGTTGTGTGTGTGTATGCGTGTTTGTGGGAGGGGGGAGGAGAGTTACGTTTGCAAGTCTTGCGTAAATTCGGAGAACAATGTATAATTTATCGTGTTCGTGTGTATGTGAATATAAGTCGATTGAGTTTTTTCAGTGATATATTTATCCACAAACTGAGCAAACTTCTTTGTTCAATCTTAATACGTGTGACATGTTTTGAACTGCTCGCTTAGGTTGAGCGATATTTGAATAATGATGAACAAGAAAACAAATGTGAGAAATATCATGCAACTGGGAATTCCTGTCGAAAACATGGTTGGGAATAGTCAGTGACGTCTGGAACCAATTTTGTAGAAAATCAAAACAAGTGTGACTGCCCGCGTTCAAGCAAACAGGAACCAGAAAAAAAACACGAAAGAAGAATACGAACGCGTATTTAATACAATATTTGTCTTGTTGTATTAAATACGCGTTCGTATTCTTCTTTCGTGTTTTTTTTTTTTTTTTTTTTTTGGTTCCAATTTTGTAGAACTAAAATCCCGCCGCGGGGCGCTTCTGGTGAAGGAGAGGGGGAGGGGGGGGGGCGTTGACATCCTGTGTGAG
>CM060308.1:40190009-40192509 GCA_030674185.1 Monoplex corrugatus
GAGCTTCTCCCGGTAAATGCTCTGAGGAACGCATAAAAAAAAAAAAATTAAAAAAAAACATTCCGAACAATGCATTGATTTTCCTTCCTGTCTTTGAAACGAGAACCAGGAAAACTAATAGAAAGAGATCCGGAGGTAGCAAGGTGACCAAATGTTCAAGCCATTCTAACAAATCTCCCTTTTTTTTGATATCAAGAAAAAAAACAATTACCCCCAAAAAATTAGATTTTGGACTGTTTAAGGTCACTGTGACCTCGACACGGCTCAGTTGAAATCAAACGACATGAAACGAGGACGACAGCAGGATTTTGTTGTTGTTGTTGTTGTTGTTGTTGTTGTTGTTGTTGTTGTTGTTGTTGTTGTTGTTGTTGTTGTTGTTGTTGTTGTTGTTGTTTTGTTGTTGTTTTGTTGTTGTTGTTGTTGTTTGTTGTTGTTTGTGTTGTTTGTGTGTTTGTTTGTTTGTTGTTTGTTTTTGTTTGTTGTTGTTTGTTGTTACTGTCGTCGTCGTCGTCGTTGTTGTTGTTGCTGCTGCTGCTGCTGCTGCTGCTGCGGTTGTTGTCGTTGTTGTTGTTTTGTTATCATTATTCTTGTTTCCACAAGACAGACACTGACATGACTTACAGGATCTTTAACGTATATATTTGATGTTCTGCGTGCGCATACAGACGAACGAGGTTTAGAAACTAGAAGATATGCACACACGTGGAATTGAGAGACTCGGGGGGAGGACTCCACATTTTATCCACCAGGCAAAGCAGTTTGGACGGATCGAACCCGGGACCTTCCGAATGGAATTCCGACGTTTAACAACTTGACTACCCACACCCGTCATTTGGTGGAATATAAAAAATGAAACGGGCAAAACATCAAACTAATCCATTAAGACAGAGTCATCCTTACACACTATAGATCCAAGACATTCCTCTTGCTATTTTCTTATTTGTTTTGTTTTTTTAAAGCCCAGCCGACTCCGTAAAGCCAAATCAGGGTTATAACCGTTTCAAAACATACACAATACTTCAACAGGAAAAATAGGAAAAGAAAATTAAGTACACAAAACAATGTATTCGCGCACATAATCTAAGGCGATGCCCCTGACACTGACCACTCCGTCCAATTTATCACACGGGAGTATATAAAAAAAAGCAGGCCCAAATTACCAAAATTTGCTTTTCGCATATCTCATTTCCCTAAAGCCAAAAATGCACTTAACACATGTACCTAATGATCAATTCTAACAGAATGTTACGTAAGACTTTATCGAACACATACAGGTGAATGACCAGCAAGACAGAAAATGATAGGAAGAAATGACAGAAAGCAAAGGAATAAGGCAGAAACAAAGAGAGTGACAGAAAAGAGGAAATTTCTAGTACAGAATTTACAGAAGGTAGGGATACTATTTATACTGAAAGAGCCCCCACGGGGGGACATGAAAGAGCCCCCACGGGGGGACATTTCTTGCTAAGTAATAAACATTCTGCAGAGAATCAAATAGACAACAAACTAAACGAACATGTACGTCAAACATAGAATTCTATTCTACAGTTGATTTTTGCTTGGCTGATAAATGTTATCGTTGTGTCTTCTTAAAAAATTACTTTAATTTTTTTTTTTTTCCATCTTTCAAAATACACAAACAAGCAAATGATCAACAAACATAGACTGAGTTGTAGTTTGTAGTTTGTAGTTTGTAGTTTGTAGTTTGCTCAAGAGGGATTCATTGCACTCGGACAATTCCATATACGCTCCACCCAAATCTGCTGACACTTATTAATGCATGTTACAGACTGAATGGACAAGAGAGCCAAGTTGGTCAGAATGCCTGACTTCCGATCTGAAGGCCTGAGTTTGAAACTGCCTTTGGGGCCATCTGGTGGGTACAGAATGGAGATTTTTCCGATTTGGCATGGCAGTATCTGTGCAGACGTGCTAGTGCCCGATAACCCCCTTTGTGTATATCATCATCATCAGGTGCCTTGCCGCATGGCGTTGAGGATTATGGACTTCCATCTGTTTCTATCTCTTGTTGCCTCAAGCATCTCTTCCACCCTCCCTGTCTTCAGCCACTCTGCAAGTCCGTCTAGTATCTTCTCCCTGGGTCTACCCGGTGTTCTCCTTCCCTCCAGCTTTCCCGTTGTGACCAGGTGTTCCAATTCCCCTTTCTTCATAAAATGGCCTGTAAATGTTGCCTGTCTTTTCCTAATCTTCCTTATGAGTGATCTACTTGTGTCTGCCTCCATCAAGACTGTCTCGTTTGTTTTCTTTGCTGTCCATAGAACTCTCAACATTCTTCTTAGAAACCACGTCTCGGCTCCCTCAATCTTGTTCTGGCTTTGCTTGTTGACTGTCCACGCCTCGCAACTGTACAACAGTATTGGTTCTATGTAACATTCAAGAACTCTCTTCCTGATGTTAATTGATAGACATTTGTTGGTAAGTATGTTTTCCATCTTCTTTGTGCATATGCGCACAGAAAACATCAAATACGTACCTTAAA
>CM060308.1:40210009-40217509 GCA_030674185.1 Monoplex corrugatus
GATAAAAAGTAAGTTGTTATGTGCATGTTGTTTCTTGTTAACATATAATGTTTTCAGTTGTTCCTCTATTTGCTTCTTTGCTTATTTGATTCTTTGTTTCTTTGTTTGTTTCTTTGTTGTTGTTGTAGCTGGTTGTTGTTTGTTTTGTTTTTTCATAAAATTGTTTTGTGGAGAGATTAAAGCAAATATCAACTGATGAGATGGCGCTATAATAAACCTCCACTTGCCAATACTGGTAGTCTCTGGTAGCAGCAGCGGCAGCAGCAGCAGTAACAGAATTTTGTAATAGTAGTAGCAGCAGCAGGGACTGAAATGATGACTCCATGAATATTTATGCATCCATTATCTCCCACCAGTCGACAATTTTCAGGGTTAGGCAATGTATGTGTTAAAACAAAACAAAAATTGAGACATTGCTCATAATCATTCGTCAAAATGAAGACACGAAAGATGTTACATTCACTTCAGGACAACAGAACGCTAAGGACGGAACAGTCGAGCACAGATCGTCGCAGCAAAGCTGTGTTTAATTAATAGGCAGGATGGGATGCTGGAACAATCATATTGCTTACATGCATACATATATTCATATATATGCCATGGTGTACTTGTCTGACTGTGAATGTAAACTACGACACCGATATTTACACCCTCATGGGGATGCCAGGGGCTCAGTATGAATAGTGTCCCAACTTTACAAATTCTGTGCTAAAAATTTCCTCTTGTCTGTCACTCTCTTTGTTTCTGCATTGCTCCCTTGTTTTCTGTGATTTCTTCCTATCATTTTCTGCCTTGTTGGTCCATTCACCTGTATGTGTTCGATAAAGTCTTAATACTTTCTCTTAAGATTGATATTGGGTAATATATTCAGTATAGTTTTGGCTCTAGGGAAATGAGATATAAGCAAGGAATTTTAGATCATTTCGGCCCGTTTCATATATGTTTTTGTGTCTTTAGTTATGTTAAAAATTGTAGTCAGGTACGTTTTTAAATCACCTGTGTGATAACTTCGACGGAGTATTCAACGCCAGGAGGTTCTCCTTTGATTATGTGAGCGAATGCATTGATATGTGTACTTAAACGCTACACTAAAACAACAATAAAAAGAACTAAAACAAAAGCAAAGACAACACTAAAACAAAAATAAAAACAACACTAAAATAAAAAATAAACAAACAAAAACAACACATAAACAAAACAAAAGACCAAAAACAACACTAAAACTTTTCCGTTCTTTTAATTTTCCTATTGAAGTATTGTGTGTGTATTGAAACGGTTATAGCCCTGATATGGATGTACGCAGTCGGCTGGGCTTTAAGCAACAATAAGAAAAAAAACCATGATATTTATAGAAAGCGTATTTGTCTTTAGGGGAGCAAATCTTTCTGAAGTTAATCAATCCACTTGGACAGCCTTATGTTGTAGCAGCAATGGGCACGACACATGTTATACAGGCTTCCATACATTCACTCCTGCAATCATTCTTCCTCAGACCAGGAACGACGCAATATCCTAGATTTGTGGACTGTGTGTGTCTTTGGCTGTCCTGCAGTTGTCTGTCGTGATTGTCAATAAAAACAAAAACAAAACAAAATAGGCATGCACGCACACACACATCTTCACCACGTGCGCGCACACACGTGCCCACACACACACACCCCACATCACACACACACACACACACACACACACACACACACACACACAACACACACACACACACACACACACACAGATATATGTGTTGTTGAAAAGAAAAAAGATTGGATTACTCTGTGGAAAACGTTTGATGTGTGTGTTCATTCCTGAATAAACAGTCCTCTGAGGAAGGCCACTGGCCGAAGTACTGGGCTCAAAACTCTAGTTTGTTGTCTTGTTTCTTTGGTTTATCACAATATATATATAATATATATATATATATAATATTTTGTGTTGT
The DNA here is from genome assembly GCA_030674185.1 of Monoplex corrugatus. Classification (NCBI taxonomy): domain Eukaryota; kingdom Metazoa; phylum Mollusca; class Gastropoda; order Littorinimorpha; family Ranellidae; genus Monoplex; species Monoplex corrugatus. The sequence continues at coordinate 40,211,946 of CM060308.1, forward strand.
GTGTGTGTGTGTGTGTGTGTGTGTGTGTGTGTGTGTGTGTGTGTGTGTGTGTGTGTAGTGTGTGTATGTGTATGTATGCATGTATTGCATCATAAATATACAATTACATACACTAACACGTACAGTCGCACGGTCTCACGCCAGACACACACACACACGCACGAAGGTACCACACCACAATACCATCACACACACTACCGTTTCATACAGTTGTACATGTACTTGGGCCTCTGTAATATATGTGGCAGGCGGAAAAGGAATGGAAGAAGAACGGAATTAGACATATATATATATGGTGTGTGTGTGTGTGTGTGTGTGTGTGTTGTGTATGTGTGTGTGTGTATGCGTGCGTGTGTGTGTATGTGTGATGGTGTGTATGTGTGTGTGTATGTGTATGTGTGTGTGATGTGTGCATGTGTGTGTGTGAGTGTGAGTGTGGTGTGTGTGTGTGTGACTGACTCTGTGTGTGTGTGCATGTGTGTGTTTTGGTGTGTATGTGTGTTTCTGTGTGTGTACGTGTGTGTTTGTATGTGTGTGTGTTTCTGTGTGTGTGTATGTGTGTGTGTATGTGTGTGTGGTATGTGTATGTTATGTGTGTGTGTATGTGTTGTGTGTATGTGTGTGGGGATGTGTGTGTGATTGTATGTGTTGGTTTTGTATGTGTGTGTGGTGTATGTGTGTGTGTATGTGTGTGTATGTGTGGGGGGATTGTGTATGTGTGTGTGTTGTGAGTGTGTGTGTGTGTATGTGTGTGTGTGTGTATGTGTGTGTGTGTGTGTGTGTGGTGTGTGTGTGTGTTGTGTGTGTTGTGTGTGTGTGTGGTTGATATTGTGTGTGGTGTGGTGTGTGTTGTGTGTGTGTTGTGTTGTGTGTGTTGTGTGTGAGGGAGGTTTCGACATATTGTGCATGGTTTCGAGTTTGTGTTTGTCCGACTATCTCTCTTATCTATCTGTCTGTGTTCTGTCTGTCAGTCTGTTTGTCTGTCTGTCTGTCTGTCTTTTGTTGTTTGTTTGTTTGTCCGTTTGTTTGTCGTTTGTTTGTCTGTTTGTGTTGTTTATTTGTTTCTTTCTTTCTTTCTTTGTTAGTGTGTTAGTGTGTTTGTTTGTTTGATGTTGCTTATCAATTGCCTGTCTGTTCTGACTAAGTTGTGGGCGCAATATCAGCCCAGAAATAATTGAAGAGGCCCAAAATAGAAATCGGAGATTTGGCTTTGTTGTTTATTTCAGAAGCTCCTGAAAATTGTGAAATTGTCAGACAGGCAGGAAATTGTGTGACGTAAATATCATTTGGGCGCATTGGAAAAACTGAAGATCCTCAAACCATCCTGACAGTAATTCAGTAATTTTTCCCATGCATTCAAAACCTATTTGGGCTGATTGGTTGGTTTTTTGGCTGGTTGGTTGGTTGTGCTTGCTTGTTGCTTGCTTGGTTGTTTGCTTGCTTGCTTGCTTGCTTGCTTGCCTTTCTTGGTTACTGCTTCGTTGTTGGTTGCTTGCTTGTTGCTTGTTGGTTTGGTTGGTTGGTTGGATGGTTGGTTTTGTTTTTTCTTTCTTTCTTGCTTGCTTTCTTTTTTTTTCTTTCTTCTTTCTGTTTTCTTATGTCTTTGTTTGTTTGTCTTCCTTATCATTATTTTTTCATTAACACGACTATCTATTGTAAAAAGAGTGATCTGTGGACTGAATGCATCCAATCAAAAACTGATCTTCAAAATGGATTCACAAAAGTCATCCTCTCCTTCTCAACGTATGTTGTTTTTATCATCAAACAACAAACGAAAACCATTTTGCTGATACATACATCTTTACATTTTGTGGGCCACAATGACCATAAGACTGCTAATCCATTAACCCTTTATACCCTCATCCTAAACACATGCATCTTCACATTTTGTGGGACACAATGACCCAAGACTACTGACTAAGCCCATTAACCCTTTATATCCTCACTCTAAACGCCAGATTCCATCAGCTTCTTTAACCCTTTCAATCCCTCACCCTATCAGCCACTTCCCACTAGCTTTTTAACCTTTTCACGGCGTCTGCCAGCTTCCACCAGATTCCTTAATCCTGTCATCCCCTAAGCTTATCCGCTAGCTTCCTCCAGCTTGTTGAACCATTTTAGCTCTCGCCCTATCCACCTGTTCCTGCCAGATTCCTGAACAATCAGACCTCCATATCACGACGCCCGATAACGATACAATGAATCACACAAGTAATCAAACCACATCACAACATTAAAAAACAACTCAAAACAAGATAGATAAAGCAAACCAAAATAAAACGAAAAACAAAATGAAACAGAAACAGAACAAAGCGAAAAACTGAAAACATACTCACATACATATACACACACACATATGCACACACACACATACACACACACACACACACACACGCACACCACACACACACACACACACACACACACACATACATACACACAACACACACACACACACTCACACACACACACACACACACACACACACACGCACGCACGCACGAAACCACACACACACACACACACACACACACACACGCGCACGCACACTCATTCAATCACTCACTCACTCACTCACACATACGCAAAAAAAGACAAAACAAAATATAAAAAAAACAGACAAATATCATGACAAACTTAAGGACATGCAAACAACGTTCAACATACAAACCACAAATACACACACAGTATGAAACCCTTCCCCGTTCTCCAGTTATCTTTTCCTTTTCTTCACGTTTCCTTTATCTCTGTTTCGGGGGGGGGGGGGGGGAACGCTCTCCATTCCACGCTGTAGGAGTCTCCGCGGAGTCACTTTTGAGATGGTGCCACTTTTTGTCTGATTGACGATAGCTCTTGTTTTTCCTTTCACAGTAGATATTCGGCCACTTCCTCTATCTACTCCTTTCTGAGTGTGATGATCAATGGTACGATAATTCATATTTATTTGGCATTGGTTCGATTTTAAGCGTTTAAGGACTTCGGACCTTCGAAGACGGAGAATTTTTGTTGTAGTGGCAATGCCTTCAAGTTTGACGGCGGATTCATTTTCCATTAACACTAGCGTGTCTGGGGCAGAACATCCACCAGAAATGTTGTAGATTGATACTTTGTGTGTGTGTGTGTGTGTGTGTGTGTGTGTCTGTCTGTCTGTCTGTCTGTCTGTGTTTGTGTGTGCGCTTGCACGTGTGTGTATGTGTGTGTGAGTGTGTGTGTGTGTGTGTCTGTATGTCTGTCTGTGTTCGTACCTTGATTTAACGTCTTTTCACTATAAGTGATATTAGACTGTCTGTATGTGAGTATGTGTGTGTGTATGTGTATGTGTCTGTGTGTGTGTATGTGTCTATGTGTGAATATGTGTATTTGTATATGTCTGTGTATGTGTATGTGTGTGTGCGTGTGTTTGTGTGTGTGTGTGTGTGTGTCGTGTGTTGTATGTATGTGTTTTTGTGGGGTGTGTGGTGTGTTCGTGTGTTGTGTTGTGTGGTGTGTTGTGTGTGTGTGTGTGGTGTTGTGTGTGTGTGTGTGTGTGTGTGTGTGTGTTGTGTGTGTGTGTGTGTGTGTGTGTGTGTGTGTGTGTGTGTGTGTGCCAGTCTGGGTTTCCTACTCCAAACAAAGATATCGTTTAGTTAAATGGTAGGCAAACAATCTTTCCATTAACAACAGCAAAATCTCGCATGTTTGTATACAAACAAATAGAGAGCGTTTGCATGTGTGTTTAGAAATATTATTCGAAATAGAGTGAAATAAAACTATAAAATAAGAATCGAAACGAAAACAAAATCAAAAACATACCTGAAATAACGCCCGAGTGAATAAAAGGTATCGAAACCCGAAATGAAACACTTCACAAAATGAAAGAAATAAAATAACATAAGATTAAAAATAGAATCAGACCCCCCCCCCCCCCAAATAAAAAGAATTATAAACTATATTCCTTATTCACAAATTCAAAATATGAATGAAATAAAAACTGTACATGAAACTGTACAAGCTGTGATGGAATAAGATGGGGGAAAAACGACGATGACGATGATGATGATGATGATGATGATGATGATGAGATGATGTGATGATGATGATGATGATGATGATGATGATGATGATGATGATGATATGATGATGATGACGACGACGACGACGACGACGACGATGATGATGATGATGAAACACTGATAATAACAAAGATAATTATTATTACCAATTAGTTACAACTCAAATCAAATAAAAGAAAAGAAAAGAAAAGAAAGAAAACATTTCTTATATATTGCCAATGACATTCTGAATGTACCAGTATGAAATTCAAAGAAACAAAAAATGCTTACATATCATACATCCTCGATAGATTATAAGAAAACAAGATAGTTTGCTGAAATACAACTAAGCAAAACATTGTTTCATAAAGTTTGTCCCTAAAAATCCATCAGACGTAACAAGATAAACATGAATGCGGAAATGAATTTGTTTCAGGTTTGATGTCTAATATAGAGTTCCATGAACAGCAAAGAAAACAAACGAGACAGTCTTGATGGAGGCAGACACAAGTAGATCATTCACAAGGAAGATAAGGAAAAGGCAGGCAACATTTATAGGCCATTTTATGAGGAAAGGGGAATTAGAACACCTGGTCACAACGGGAAAGCTGGAGGGAAAGAGAGCACCAGGTAGACCCAGGGAGAAGATACTAGACGGACTTGCAGAGTGGCTGAAGACAGGTAGGGTGGAAGAGATGCTTGAGGCAACAAGAATTAGAGACAGATGGAAGTCCATAATCGCCAACGCCATGCGGCAAGGCACCTGATGATGATGATGATGATAGTAAGGACGAGAGAATAGAGGAGGAAGAGGAGAGAAAGGAAGACAGAGAGGAAGAAGATGGGGGGGGGGGGGGGCAGTTGGATCAAAGAGACAAGATGGAAAGCAAGAGTGTGTGTGTTTGGGGGGGGGAGGGGAGGGACTACTGACAGCAGGATACAGACAGACGAGAGCCATGACACCGCTCTGTTAGCGGAGATGCACAAGCAGGCGAACATTTTGTGCGTTGCATCGTGAACAGGAAATTGAAGCGACTGTCTATCTGTCTGTTGTTGGGGCTTTTTATTAAATCTTCTGTTCTGTCCTGTCTGTCTGTCTGGTGGTATCGTCGTTATTTGTCTGCCTGTCTTTGTGTCCTGTCTGTTGTTGTCTGTCTGTCTGTCTGTCTGTCTGTCTGTCTATGTCTGTGTATCTGTCTGCCTGGTGGTATCTTCGTTATTTGTCTGCTGTCTTTGTGTCCTGTCTGTGTGTTCTGTCTGTTATCTTCGTTATTTGTCTGCCTGTCTTGTGTCGTCTGTCTGTGTGTCTATCTGTCGTTTGTCTGTTCTTGTCCTGTCTGTTTGTCTTCTGTTGTCTGTCTGTGTATCTGTCTGTCTGGTGGTATCTCGTTATTTGTTTGTCTGTCTTTGTGTCCTGTCTGTGTGTCTGTCTATTTGTCTGTCTGTCTGTGTCTTGTCTGTGTGATCTGTCTGTCTGGTGGTATCTGTCGTTATTTGTCTGTCTGTCTTTGTGTCCTGTCTGTGTGTCTGTCT
>CM060308.1:40240009-40247509 GCA_030674185.1 Monoplex corrugatus
GAGTCCCTACCTAGCTTATGTTTTACCTAGCTTACATTTTTAGTAGTATTGTATCGTTTTTTCACCTAGCTTATGTTTTACCTAGCATACATTTTTACTTGTACCTAACTAGCCTATATTTTATTTAGCTTATATTATTTTTTGTTAGTATCGTTTTTTTTAAATTCTGTTATATCATTATTAGAGACAACATCTGGAATAGTGGATTGAACTGGATTGGCTCAGACTGGATTAATAATAATTATGATAATAATAATAATAATTACAATATTCATATAGCGCAAAATCTTGATGGAAATCAAATCTAAGCGCTGAACATACACATACGCACGCATGCACACACACACACACACACACACACACACACACACACACACACACACACACACACACACACACACACACACACACACACACATACACATGACTATAAATGGGGAAAAAGAAGAAAAGCAATGGAAAATTATAAAAAACATATTATGTCCAAATATATATTACAATGTGATTCCACACCGAGTGGAGACAGACTGCAGTGGGGGTTGAGTGAGGTCAGGATTTTATGCAGAGGAGAAAAGGTGAGTTTTGAGAGCGGACTTGAAGGAGACAAAAGTAGGTTGCTGACGGACTGAGAGAGGAAGTTTGTTCCAGGAGAGTGGACCAGAAACAGAGAAGGCTCGTGGACCATAGGTATTGAGCTTAGTGCTGGAAAGCGAAAAGTGAGAGGGTCACAGTAATACAGTAAACAGTAATAAAACCCACTTCTTGAAAGATAGTCTGCTGCAACAGAATTGATATTGGTTTTCGAATGTGTTCAAAAGGGATTCATCGCACTCAAAAGCTCTGTACGTGCTCACTCAAAATCTGCCAGCCTATTCTTTTGGTTGGTTGGTTTGTTGGCTCGTCGGTTGCTTGCTTGCTTGCTGGCTGACTGGCTGGCTGGTTGGTTGGTTGGTTGGTTGGTTGGTTGGTTGTTTGGTTGGTTGATTGGTTGGTTGGTTGGTTGGTTGGTCGGTCGTTCGGATCGGTTGGATGTTGTTGGTTGGTTGGTTGGTTGGTTGGTTGGTTGGTTGGTTGGTTGGTGTTTTGGAGGATGGGTGGGTGGGTGGGTTTGTGCGGTTGGTTGTTGGTTAGTTGGTTGGGTTGTTTGTTGGATTGTTCGTTTAGTTTTTTTCTATTTTCATTCCAAGAAATGCTAATTTCTCTTTGACGGTTTGTTAATGTATATGTACGTTGTATGGAGATATATTGCTGCACAGCCGGCATGATACTCCGTCTTTGACAACGGCGTAGGCTGGATGTTTTCATGTTTCCATGAGCCACTCAACACATACATAAACTTACAGCATCTTCAACATACATCATTGAAGTTTTTCGTCCGTGTTGAGGACGAAGCGAGGTTTATGCATTTACAGATCTGTACATATGTCGAACAGGAGATGAAAAAAGTATTAACCCTTTAGCCACCGCACGATACAGAGGCAGGATGTCTAGGTTTGTTGAAATGGGAGAAGAGGATTTTAGTACACAGAGCGCAGAGATGCGTAGCTGTAAAAATGTTAGGGTTATTGTTGCTGTTATTTTTGTTTAAAGCCCGGCCATATCAGGGTTATAACCGTTTAAAAACGTACACAATGCTTCAACAGGAAAAAAAGTAAAAGAAAATTAAGTACACATGTCAATGCATTCGCACACATAATCTAGGGGGACGTCCATGGCGTTGACACTCCGTCCAATTTATCATACAGGGGATTTAAAAAAACATACCTGTAGACAAATTTAAACATAACTAAAGACACTAAAACATACATAAAAACGGGCCTAAAATACCTAAAATTTCTTCCGCATATCACATTTTCCTACAGCCAAAAATGCACTTAACACATATATCCAATTATCAATCCTAAGACAAAATTTATAAAACATCGAACATATACAGGTGAATGGACCAGCAAGGCAGAAAATGATAGGAAGAAATGACAGAAAGCAAAGGAGCAAGGCAGAATCAAAGAGAGTGACAGAAAAGAGGAAATTTCTAGCACAGAATTTCCAGAAGGTGGGGATAGTGTTTTCTTTTATACTGAAAGAGCCCCGGCATCCCCACAGGGGGGGAATGTTAAGGTTAGCATAGGACTGGGATCATACCAGTCAGTTACGTACATTAGAACATTAGACCTACCATCACTAAAAAAAATACGTAAGGGCGAGAGAAGACATTAACACAACTTGCACAATGTATTTTACAAAATGCAGATAATGTCACGATTAATAACGTGTTTAAATTGTCACTCTGAACATAACCACAAATACCGAACCTGAAGGTGTTAGTACAATTTCACAATACCAATATCAAATCTGTTTTTTCACAAAAGGATTATCACAAAGCATTCAATATCATGCCCAGAAAATTTCATGAAAATAGAATGTATAACCCTTAAATGGAACAGTATATACAATCTTTATCTCTATTTTCTTTTAAATAATAAAATTGATTATCAGCGGCAGATTTGTATCTTGGCCTATGCACTAATGTATATACCGTTAGAATATAAAGTTTTATTTCATTTTATTTCATTTCATTTCATCTCTCTCTCTCTCTCTCTCTCTCTCTGTCTCTCTCTCTCTCTCTCTCTCTCTCTCTCTCTCTCTCTCTCTCTCTCTCTATCTCTCTCTCTCTCTCTCCTCTCTCCTCTCTGTCTTTCTTTTTTTTCTTTCTCAACAATTTCACAAACATACTCCACTTATTAAACTGTGATAAAAACTCAGACGGGTATTTGGGTGGATGAGTGTCTTGTGATTTTTCCATGGTCCAGCGGAGGACTGAAAAGTCTGCCCATGAGCCCCGTGCGTGTCGTGTCCACTCTACTTCTCCCCCTTTTCCTTCAGTCCTTTGGAAAACAGCTGACCCACCTGTACAGACAAACATACTGGATTGACTGATTGATCGATCGATCGATCGAATCGTTCGTTCGTTCGTTCGTTCGTTCGTTCGTTCGTTCGTTTCGTTCTCGTTCGTTCGTTCGTTCGTTCGTTCGTTCGTTCGTTCGTTCGTTCGTTCGTTTCGTTCGTTCGTTCTTCGTTCGTTCGTTCGTTCGTTCGTTCGTTCGTTGGTTGGTTGGTTGGTTGGTTGGTTGGTTGGTTGGTTGGATGGATGGTTGGTCGGTCGGTCGGTCGGTCGGTCGGTCGGTCGGTCGGTTGATTGATTGATTGATTGACTGATTGATTGATTGATTGATTGATTAATTGATTGATTGATTGATTGATTGAATGTGTGTGTGTTTGTGTGTGTGTGAGCGCGTGTGTATTTGTGAGTGTGTGTTGTTTCTGTTTGTGTGCCTATCTGTCTCCATTGTGTATATGTGTGTATATGTGTGTGTTTGTGTATGTTTGTGTATGTGTGTGTGTGTGTGTGTGTGTTGTGTGTGTGTGTGTGTGTGTGTGTGTGTGTGTGTGCCCCGCGCGCGTGTGTGTATGTGTCCGCGTGTCTTTGTGTGTGTTTGTGTGTCTGTGTGTCTGACTGTCTGTCAGTGTCTATGCCTGTGTGTGACTGAAGGGGTTTCGAACCCTTGACCGTCTAATCAATACTCTGTCGCGATAACTGCTTGGCCACGGTGATTCGTATCTTCTGTAAACTCGTTACGTCTGCATCTAGTTCAAATAAAGCTGAAACAAAAAGAGAACAAAAACGAAAGAAAAAGAACGAACCACTTTGAGGACAGTCAGCCAGGCCTTCTTATGGTCTTCAGTGAACTTGTCCTTCAGGGTCCTCTCCAGGGCAAACAGCACACCATGTGCCACCGGCTGAAATACAGGCACAACACGAAACAACCTGATTAGATTGAAAACAAAAGAAAATTGAAGTATATCGGGCTCATGAACAGAAACATAAGAACCGACTTGATGACGTCAGTCCTAAGACAGTAAGAGGGCGAGTAGCTCTAGGCAAAGAGAAAACAAGGAAGGCCAGCAAAATCCTTCGTGGACAACATCGGCTGATGCCTGCAAATTGGGGCTCCAGGACATCATACTCAGGAGCAGAGACCGTGTCGCCTGGCGATCCTTCGTGACAAAGAGTGGGGCTCCCACATTCGTCCACGGCGAAGGAGATAGATGAGATAAGACGAGATGAGACTGAAATCTAAAACAGGATCGACCGCTCTCTTTCAAACCAAACAGGAACCAGAAAAACACGAAAATAGAATCAGAATGCGTATTTAATACAACCAGGCAAGACAGGCCTTTGTCAAGCGTTTACGTAAGATCACAAAAAGAACAAACAACAAATAAAAAAAATCGGAGAAAAAGATTAAAACTTCCCTGCTGCTTCGTCCAGGGGAGAAAAAGACGAAGCAGCATGGAAGTTTTAGTCTTTTTGTCTTAATTTTTGTATTTGTTGTTTGTTCTTTTTGTGAACTTATATTTACGAGTTGGCCGAAATTTTGCGCCTGTTTTGTCTCATCATCATATTGTATGCCCTGCCGCATGGCGTTGGCGATCATGGTCCTCCATACGAATCCATCCTTTGTCGCTGCAAGTCACATCTCCCACCCTCTCTGGCCTCAGCCACCCTGCAAGTCCGTCCAATATTTTCTCCCTGGGTCTACCTGGTGTTCTCTTTCCCTCCACCTTTCCTGTTGTGACCAGGTGCTCTAATTCCCCTTTCGTCTGAAATCTGTACTATAAATGTTGCTTGTCTTTCCTTAATCTTCTTTATTAATGATCTTCTTGTGTCTGACTCCTTCAAGACTGTCCATAGAACTCTCAACATGCCCGCATTCAAGCAAACAGGAACCAGAAAATAGAATCAGAACGCGTATTCAATACAACCAGACAAGACAGGAGCAAATTTTAAGCGAACAGGTCTTTGTCAAGCGTAAACGTAAGATCACAAAAGACCAAACAACAAATACAAAAATTTGGAGAAAAAGATTAAAACTTCCCTGCTTCTTTGTCCGGTGGGAGAAAAGGACTAAAATGAAATCATGCGTTTACGCTTGACAAAGGCCGTTGGCCAAAAATTTGCGCCTGTCTTGTCTGGTTGTATCAAACACATGTTCTCATTTTATTTTCGTGTTTTTCTGGTTCCTCATTAGATTGAACTGAATTAATTAACGGGCCAAATGGTCAAGTGGTAAAACATCGGAATTCCAATCGGAAGATCAGGGTTCGATACTGCATGGGTACTGTCCGTCTGGTGGAAAAAGGGTGCCGAAGGTTTTTTTTATTTCCTGGATAAACATATCTGCTGACCGGTTTGTGCCTAAACATTCGATGCGTGCATTCACACGCAAAATATTGAGTATACTAAGTTCAAAATCTTCTAAAGGCCTAGCAAAAAATAGGGTGGCGCTGCACTGTGGCGACGTGCTCTTAAAGAGGAGAGCAGCCCAAGTTGCACATGGTAAATCAACTGTGACAATATGAATATGAATATGAATATGTATATGAATATGAATATGAATATGAATATTGGGATTTTGCTCTGTGTATTTGCGTGTGTACCTGTGTGTTTGTAATGTATGTGTGTATGTGTGCGTGCATGTGCGTTTTCGTGATGATGAATGAATTATCAGCATTATTAGTTGTAATACGCATATTACGTTAGAACTAAGAATGTTTTTAAACCTATGATTATCAATCTTAATATATACATGATTGTCAATTTTAATATATACACGGAAGATATTTGACTTTATGATTTTGATCGTATTTATGCATGTGTATGACGTCTGCATATATGACCATACAGATGTGTGTTCACGATGTGTGGTGGGGGCGAGGGGGGGGGGCGACTGCGTGTGTGTTTGTGTCTGTTTCGGCAATTTTGTTCTGGTTTGGGTTTTCTCTTTTGATCTGTTTAAGCTCTTCACTCCAAAACACGTGCCATAACAACAACGAAACAACAACGACAACAACAACGACGACAACGAACAAAACAAGCAAAACGACACTTCCACCACCACTACCACCACCATCACCACCAAACACAACAAAAACAACAAAAACAGCAGCAACACAGAAACCCAAACAACCCACAAACAAAAACCATCACCAACCATAATGTAGTCATCCTTGGCGCCATAGTGGTAGTGCCTTCCGCCCAAGTCGGACACAGCCTTGACCACCACGTCGGCGTCGTCCATGTTGTTAATGACCAAGCTGATGGCGTCGGTCACGCGCTGCGCATGCGCATGCAGCCGCTGGTTGTCCATCAGGTCCTCTTCGGTCACTGTGTCCACAAAGTCGAACAGTTCTTTGGAGGCCGGCGCCATTGAGAACAGTCTGTGCAAAAGAACAGATCGCACGACGGTTAAAAACATAATTGTGTGTGAGATAATTGTTATACTTGTCTTCGTGGATTGAAATGATACAGTTTGCGTTTGTATGTCATCATCAAGTGCCCTGCCACATGGCGTTGGCGTTGGTATCTATCCCTTGTTGCCGCAAGCACATCTTCCACCCTCTCTGTCCTTAGCCACTCTGCAAGTCCAATATTTTCCCTGGGTCTATTGTCTATATACATACGTATGAAATGAATAAAGAAATGTTTAAAGAAATAATTGGCTGGGATAAAAATTTGGCGTTTGTGAAGAAAGAAGAGAGGAATGCCGGATATTTTCATCTTTACATAAACCATCAGACACTGATATAACCTGAGAGATCTTTGACGTGCATATGCGATATTCTGCTTGCATATATACACACGAAGAGAGTTCAGGCACTGACGGGTCTAACGCGTGTTGCTGATCAGGGAGATCGGAAAAATCTCTACCCTTCACCATTCACCTGTACGTGTTCGATAAAGACTTATGTTCTTTCGCTTACGACTGATAATTGTGTATATGTGTTGGGTGTGTTTTTGGTTCTAAGGAGGTGAGATGTGCGGAGGCGGTTTTGGGTAATTTCGGCCCGTTTTCATATGTGTTTTGGTGTCCTTGGTTATGTTTAGATTTACATTCAGATATGTCTTTTGGATTCCCTGTGCGATAAATTGAACGGAATGGTCGGCGCCAGGGGCGTCTGATTGGATTGTGTGCGCGATCGCGAGCGCATTGGTGTGTGTGCTTAATTTTTTCTTTTTTTTTTTTTTCATTGTTGAAGTATTATGTTTTGAAACAGGTTATAACCCTGATATGGCTCTACGCAGTCAGCCAGGCTTTAAACAAAAATAACAGTAATAAAAACCTTTCACCCACCAGATGACAGGTACCCAGGGAGTATCGAACTCAGTACCTTCCGAATGGATGTCTGACGTCTCTCCCATATCCCTATCACGCCCGCTTGTATCCCATGATGAAATTGCAGGAAGCTGGTGAACAACGTGAGTGAAAGATTCAAGTTTCTGCTTTACTATCATGGATTGACAATGCATAATGCAGGCGGGTATCTCTCTCTCTCCTCTCTTCTGTCTCTCTCTCTCTCTCTCTCTCTCTCTCTCTCTCTCTCCTTTTCTCTCCTCTCTCTCTCTCTTTCTCTCTTTCTCTCTCTCTCTCTCTCTCTCTC
>CM060308.1:40252509-40262509 GCA_030674185.1 Monoplex corrugatus
TTACCACCGGAAGCTGGTAGATAGGTTGAGGGAGTCAAATGGTTAATTTTTTTATTTGCTAGCATGGTTGACTATGAAGGAAGCTGGTGGACAGGGTGCGGGAGTCAAAGGTTAACCCTTTTATTCCCTCGCCCAGTCTGCCAGTAGAAAAAAGCTGGTGGAAACTGTCGGACAGGGTGAGAGAGTAAAAGGAGTTATTAAGTCGTGCGTGTCGTTTTCTGTTTCTTTCTCTCTAATCCTTCAGCCCTGCCCCACAGAGAGCCACCATACGCACAAATATTGTTGTATGCTTATAATCTGTACGTGCGTTTGCCTGGTCTGATGATTTGTAGGAATAGTTTAGGTTTTTTTGTTTTTGTTTTTGTTTGGTTGGTTGGTTGCTTGCTTGCTTGCTTGCTTGCTTGCTTGCTTGCTTGCTTGCTTGCTTGTTTTGTTGTTGTTGTTCTTTGTTTGTTTGTTTGTTTGTTTTGATTGGGATTGTTTTGTTTTTGTTTTGTTTTTGTTTGTTTTTTGTTGTTGTTGTTGTTGTTTTTCTTCTTCTTCTTCTTCTTCTTCTTCTCTTCTTCTTCTTCGCATTCTTCTTCTTCTTCTTCTTCTTCGCATTCTTCTTCTTCGCATTCTTCTTCTTCTTCGCATTCTTCTTCTTCGCAATTCTTCTTCTTCTTCGCAATTCTTCTTCTTCGCAATTCTTCTTCTTCGCAATTCTTCTTCTTCGCATTCTTCTTCTTCTTCTTCGCAATTCTTCTTCTTGCAATTCTTCTTCTTCTTCTTCTTTGCATTCTTCTTCTTCGCAATTCTTCTTCTTCGCTTCTTCTTCTTCGCTTCTTCTTCTTCGCTTCTTCTTCTTCTTCTTCTTCTTCTTCTTCTTCTTCTTCTTCTTCTTCTTCTTCTTCTCTTCTTCTTCTTCTTCTTCTTCTTCTTCTTCTTCTTCCTTCCTTCTTCCTTCTTCTTCCTTCTCTTCCTTCTTTCTTCTTTCTTCTTTCTTCTTCTTCTCTTCCTCTTTTTCACGTCCCGAGGAATTTTCTCACCATTTTTTCCAGTGACAGAGCATCCGAGATCTTTCATGTTTTGCGTGTTTATTCACACGAAAGACGCTCAGGCACACGCAGTTCTGCACCTAGAGCCTGGAACAGACATCCGCTCTGCCTTCGCCTAACACCTACCCCTTTCTGTTTATAAATCCAATTTAAAAACCCACTTCTTTTTCCAACAGGGGAGCTCAGTTTATCATACCATCCGAAAGACTCTCGGTGGAACCTATGTCTTATCCACAGGCTGGTTGGCTCTTTTGACAGAGCCGTGGATTCAAGATCTGACATTACATCTCGAGTTCAACCCCAGCCTGTAATATTAAAAAAACTGGCTTTTCACTGCCCATCTTAATGTTTCCATCATTCTGGTGGTGTCAGCTTAGCGTTTCAAAAGTCCCTTCCCCCCTCCTCCCCAATTTCAAGACCTTGCCTGCACATAGGGTTTTGCGCAGGCTTAGGGAGTCTGCCAGATAATTCTTGGCAGATTTGAGTGGAGCACATACGGAATTGTCCGAGTGCAATGAATCCCTCTTGAACATAAACTCCAACTCTTCTTCTCTTCTTCTTCTTCTTCTTCTTTTTCTTCTTCTTCTTCTTCTTCTTTCTGGCGTACGCTGCTACACAATCAGCTGAGTCCGGGTGATGAATGCAGCCGTCTTTTCCAGCTCCTGTCTGCAGCCATGGAGTTTGGTTGTCAGCGGAGTGTCTATCGGCCACACGTCCTGTTTTGCCACCTGGTGAAGGGGACATCTTTGGAGTGTATGCTCCGTGGTTTGGTCTTCTTGACCGTAGGGACAGTTTGGGGAAGGCGCCAGCTTCAGTTTGCGGTACATGTGGCTGTTCAGCCTATTGTGACCAGTGCGCAACCTTTACCAGGACAACTTGCTGCTCTCTAGACAACAGGTGGTAGTCATCCCTGTGTCGTCTCGGCATGGAAAACGCCCTGATGATGCTCCTCTTCTCACTGTAGCTGACGCTGTTGTTAGGTTGTTCTTCTCTGGCTCCAAACTCTAATCTTCAAAAGACTGGAACCCAGACCATTGCAGCCAAGATCGAAATGGAGAGGGGAAGAGAGAAAAAAAGTTGTCAGACCAGTTACAGGGGCTTTTGCCGACTGAATAACTAGAGGAAGAAAAAGAGAAGAATAGGTGGTGGCACCGACTACGGCAACGTGCTTCTTACGACATGATCAATCAGCGTTTCACGCGAGGAAAATTCACCTGTGACCAAAAACGAAAAAACAAAAACGAAGAACGACTGAAAACTCAGCTTAACGTAACTTTTCTTTTATAGAAGATAACGATGATACCAAGGTGGTTTTGGAACATTGAGCATGTGTGACATTTTCGAAAGACCTAGATTTGTTAGTATTTAGAAGAGAATGCGTGATAGCTTTAACTGTCAGGATTCCTTAACTTGCGGTGACTTTGTGTCTAAGCATGTGTGTGTTTGTGTTTGTGTTTGTGTGTGTGTGTGTGTGTGTGTGTGTGTGGTGTGTGTGTGTGTGTGTGTGTGTGTGTGTGTGTGTGTGTGTGTGTGTGTGTGTGTGTGTGTGTGTTCGTTTATTTGCAAGCATGAAATATGGAGTTCACATATTTTTTTTATCCATCCTAAGCCTCTGCATCTATAACCAAAAACCTTATGAATGATAAAACGCAATAATCACAGACCGATCGCTCTCTCTCTCTCTCTCTCTCTCTCTCTCTCTCTCTCTCTCTCTCTCTCTCCCCTCTCACACACACACACACACACACACACACACACACACACACACACACAAACACTCTCTGTCTTTGTCTGTCTGTCTGTCTGTCTGTCTGTCTCTTTCGCTCTCTCTCTCTCTCTCTCTCTCTCTCACACACACACACACACACACGCACGCACGCACACACACACACACACACACACTCACATACACACACACACACGCATACACACACACACACGCATACACACACACACACACCACATACACACACGCACGCACACACACACACACACACACACACACACACACACACACTCATATACACATACACACACACACACGCATACACTTACCCCGAAAGAAAAGTTGTTTCTACCACCTCATTCCCCTAAGACACCAGGAATAGCACTTACCTTTACCTTTTTTTTTTTTCTTACCTAGGAATCGATAGCTTAAAGCTGGGTAAAAGTAAATACACTCTGAGCAAAGTGTAGTCTTAACAAGCTGAAAGTGCATACTGTTTGCTTTAGGAAAGGAACACTGGTTGCTTTTATGATGGAAATGAAATAATTCAGATTTTTACATCTACGTGTACAAAAAAACCGATCACATGAAGGTATAGCACGCACCGATCATAGACCACGGCCGTGCAACCTAACGTAGTGAAACGTGTTTGAAACAGCGAGAGATATTCTCTGTTTTTATCCTCCAGGGAGAACAGTGGCAGAATGGTTCAGACGTTCGCCTGCCTATAACTTAAACTCGAGGTTCCAGGGTTCGTTTCCCGTTTATTAAAGCCTCGATTTTTCTTCTCGGTTTGACCTTAAAAAAATCGACCTTCACGCCTAGTCCTTCGTATGGGGACTAAAAACGAGTCGGATCCGTGTGCTTTCTGGTCAGAGCACGCTAAAGATCTCACGGCAGTTGAAAATCGTGAAGAGCAGGGCTTTCGTCCGGATGTCCTCGTATAAAAACGTTGGAGAGATATGTTGATTTCCGAGTTCCCTCTCCCTAAAAGTCAGCCTTCTTAACTTTCTACAGTCTTCCAAAACAAGTGTTGACAGCCCGCGTTCAAGCAAACAGGAACCAGAAAAAAACACGAAAAAAATCAGAACGCGTATTTAATACAACCAGACAACACAAGCGCAAAATTTCGGCCAACTGGCCTTTGTCAAGCGTAGATGTAAGATCACAAACGAATAAACACCAAATACAACAAGTATGAGAAAAAGACTGAAACATCCCTGCTGCTTCGTCCAGTGGGAGAAAAGGGCTAAAATGACTTCATATGTTTGTTCATTCGTGATCTCACGTCTACGCTTGACAAAGGCCAGTTGGCCGAAAAGTTGCGCCCGTCTCTCTCAAAGTTCTGGCATTTGCTGTTATTTTGCATGAGAGGATTTCGTCTTTTTTACTGATTACATTACCATGACTTCAGTCTTCTTGCTTTTTAGTTCCAGCCACGCAACACGCAATGTTAAAAAGTGGCATGTCTGCTATCCATCTCAATGTATCCAGCATTCTGATGGCGTCAGGTGAGTATTTCTTAGGCCCCTCTCCCCCTCTCCTCCCCGTTTCAAGACTTTGCCAGCGCATAGGGTTGTGTGCAGGCTCTGGGAGACTGCCGGAAAATTGACGGCAGATCTGGGTGGAGCGCATATGGCATTGTCCCAATATTGTGAATCCCTCTTGAATAATCTCAAAAATAAAAACTCTAAACTCAGAGTTCAGTCCTGTGATATATGCGTCATATTGCATATAAATGATTCATATTGATCAGTTCCATTATTTTGCTTCAGTAACTGCCCATTTTTTTTCTCTGTGGCCTGTCTCTCTTCACCTCCCTGCTGCCTGTCCTGAAACCTAAGAAAGGTCATATGTGTGTGTAAACGCTAACAGGTATGAATGTAAAATTATGTTCACCTGGGAGATCGGAAAATTTACCACCCTTTACCCGCTAGGCAGGAGGTACCAAGGTAGGATCGAACACAGACCTTCAGACTGGAACTTTGACGCCTTACCCATTCGATTATGAAGCCTCTCTCTCTCTCTCTCTCTCTCTCTCTCTCTCTCTCTCTCTCTCTCTCTCTCTCTCTCTCTCTCTCTCTCTCTCTCTCTCTCTCTCTCTCTCTCTGTACTTAACACCATGCAGTAAAATGTGTTTGAAGAGTCGCGCTAGGGTCTGTAGTGTCGGTGGTTTATGTTGAATCTCATCAGACGGACTTTGTAGCAGTCTTTGCAAGGGGTTACTAACTCAAGTTGACTCCACAACTGAAAGATTCCTGTCGTTAGTATGGGGTCTTTAGTGTCGATGGTTCGTCCTGAATCTCGCCAGAAGGACTTTGTGGTTCTCTAAACGGACTATGTGGCTCACCAGACGGACTCTGTGGCTCACCAGACAGACTTTGTGGCTCACCAGAAGGACTTTGTGGTTCTCCAAACGGACTATGTGGCTCACCAGACGGACTCTGTGGCTCACCAGACAGACTTTGTGGCTCGCCAGACGGACTTTGTGGCTCGCCAGACGGACTTCGTGGCTAACCAGACGGACTTTGTGTCGCCTGACGTGTCTTTCTGGCTCACCAAACGGACTCTGTGACTCACCAGACGGACTTTGTGGCTCACCAGACAGACTTTGTGGCTCACCAGACAGACTTTGTGGTTAATCAGACAAACTTTGTGGCTCACCAGACAGACTTTGTGGTTAATCAGACTTTGTGGCTCACCAGACAGACTTTGTGGTTAATCAGACAAACTTTGTGGCTCACCAGACAGACTTTGTGGTTAATCAGACGGACTTAGTGGCTCACCAGACAAACTTTGTGGCTCACCAGACAGACTTTGTGGTTAATCAGACAAACTTTGTGGCTCACCAGACAGACTTTGTGGTTAATCAGACAAACTTTGTGGCTCACCAGACAGACTTTGTGGTTAATCAGACGGACTTAGTGGCTCACCAGACGGACTTTGTGGCAATTTCTTTACCAGGGAACGGTTATTCACTCGACAGACTAGCTCCACGACTGAGAGATTCCTGCCGTTAGTATTGTGAAGCAGAGGGGGGAGGGGCTTAGTAAATAGTGCCCTGCGTCAAATAACAATAGGCACTATCAAACTGTTCGATATGATCAGGTAGCGGTGCAGAGTCTCCTCCGGCGGTGAGCCTCGAGGCAGACGGGCATGACTGACTTCTGTGGCCTTCTTGGCACTTGGATTTTGACTGAATGAACAGAGGTTCGATGGTGTCTTGGACAGCAGCAGCACTTCAGTACATATGCAAACAACGAGGTGAAAAGAGATATAGTAAGAGATAGATAGATAGACATGTAGGTAGATAGATAGACATGAGTAGAGATAGATAGGTATGAGACAGAGCAGACAGACAGACAGACAGATGCGGCTAAATTACTTGACAAATAAGAGACGGCATTACATTTAGGTTGTGAGAGGACAGACCACACAGACAAAAAGAGACAAACAGAGACAGACAGAAGAGAGAAAATAACTGACAGATTAACGTGCACGCACATGACACACACACACACACACACACAACAACAACACACACACACACACGACAACAGACAACACACAATAACTATATATAATAATAAATATATATATATATATATATCCATTGAAACCACCAGACAGATACGAAACAGGCATTACAATAGTGATCCTTGACAACACACACGCACGAACACACTCACGAACACACACACACAACACACCACACACACAAACACAACACACACAAACACACACACACACAACCACAACAAGACAACACAACACACACATATACACACACAACATACAAACGCACACACACCACACACACACAAACACACACACACACACACACACACAACAGCACACACACACGCACACACACACACACACACACACACACACAACACACACACACACAACAAGAAACACAACACACACACACACACACACACAACACACACACACACACACACAACAACACAACACACACACACACACACAACACACACACACACACACACACACACACACACACACACACACACACCACCACACACACAACACACACACACACACACACACACACACACGACACGCACTGGCTCTGTCTATCTGATCAGACATTGGATCTGGCCGTATAAGCTTCAAACGAATGTCGAACAGTGTCGGCTGTAGCTCAACAGGTCGATTCTTGAGTGGCAGTCCTTGGCACAACTACCACTCATAAAACCTGATGGCTGTGGCTGGGTGGTCACTACCATAGCTTTCCATCTTCTGTTTGACTACTGTCGAGTTCGATTCTCCTTCGCAATGGTGTTTGCCTGCACGTACAGCCTGTCGCTAGGTGCATCGACTGGTCGCTGTTTCTTCCCAAGCGTTTATACCGATATCTCACATATATACATAATACATACATACATACATACATACATACATACATACATACATACATCATAATACATACATACATACATGCATACATACATACATACATATACATACTGACAGACAGACAGACAGACAGACATATGCGTACATACAGACATACATACATACATACGTACGTACGTACATACGTACACACATACATACACACACACACATACACACACACTAACACACACACTACCACATACATATACATACATGCACATACATACATACATACATACATACATACAAACATACATACACACCCACTCATACACACACATATAACTATACACACATACACACATACAGAAGAGAGAGATACAAACACACATAGACACACATAAACACACAAACACACACACACAGACACATACAGACACACACACAGACACACAAGACAGACACACAGACACACACAAAGACACACGCACGCACACAGACACACACAAAGAGACACACACACAGAGACATACACACAGAGACACACACACGTACACAGAGACACACACAGACAGACAGACACACGCACACACACAGAGACATACACACACACTCATACACCCATGCATACGCACACATTGACACACATACACACACATAAGCACACACAAACACAGGCACAGACACACACAGACACACACACACACACACACACACAAAAATACAGACACACGGAGACATACAAACACACGCACACACAAACAGACACACACACACTCACACACACACACAGACACACACAACACACACACACACACACACACACACACAAACAAAAACAAACAAACAAACAAACAAACAACAAAATATATCCAAATAAAAACTTACTTGACAAATATGAGACAGGCGTTACGTTTGAGGTTCTCGTCCTTGAGGTACAGGTCCCAGCTCTCTCGGACTTTCCTCTTCATATCCTCGGTCAGTTGGGGCTGTTCGACCACTGCCCCTGACTTGCTTGTTTGACATCCCATGATGATGTGTACCTGGTCAGTACAGTGGTCAGAAAACGTGGTGTCAATTGTCTTATGGGAAGCGTACGTGCGTAAACTAAGAATCACAACACCTTTTTTTCGTTTTCCAAAACAATTGTGACTGCCCGCGTTCAAGCAAACAGGAACAAGAAAAAAAAAACACGAAAAAAGAACCAGAACGCGTATTTAATGCAACGAGACAAAACAGGCGCTTTTTTTTTTTTTTTTTTTTTTTTTTTTTTTTTTTTGCCAGGTGGACTTTGTCAAGCATAAGATCACAAACGAACAGACACCAAATACAAATACAAGAATTCTTACACTGAACGAAGCAGCAGGGAAGTTTTAGACTTTTTCTTCTAATTTTTGTATTTGGTGTTTGTTATACCTGGTCGCTGAAATTTCGTGTTATGTTTCGACGACAAAGACAGAAAACCGGCAATTTTCATTGATAATTTCAATATCCTGACGCAAAAGAAAAACCTTTAGAAGTGTTGAGCTTTCGTTTAAGGGTCACAGTTTATTTCACATGTCAGAGAAATGGTTCTAGACTTTTACATGCTGAAAGCTTAACAGCCCATTGTGGAAAACAGGCTACGGAACTTTATCAGATTATTTTTGTTCGTTTTGTCGCCAGTATGTTTCTAGTAATCCTTTTTTTTTTTGTTTGTTTGTTTTGTTGGTTGGTTGGTTTGGGGTTCCTAGCTTCTTGTTTTGTTGGTGGTGATAGAGGTGGTGGTGGTTCTGTTTGTTTGTTTGTTTGTATGTTTGTTTAATTGTTTGTTTGTTTGCTTGCTTGCTTGTTTGTTTGTTTGTTTGTTTGTTGTTTGTTTGTTTGTTTGTTTGTTTGTTTGTTTGACTGTTTGTTCGTTTTTGTTCAATTGATGTTTGTTCATTTATGCTTGTTCGTTTTTGTTTGTTCGTTTTTGTTTGTTCGTTTTGTTTGATTGTTTGTATGTTTTGTTTGATGTTTGTTTGATGTTTGTTTTTACTGTTTGTTCGTTTTTGTTTGTTTGTATGTTTGTTCGTTTTTGTTCGTTTAATGTTTGGTCGTTTTTGATTTGTTTGTTTGTTGTTTGTTTGTTTGTTTGTTTGTTTGTTTGTTTGTTTGTTTGTTTGTTGTTGTTTGATGTTTGTTTCATCTTTGTTTGATTTTGTTCGTTTTTGTTTGTATGTTGTTTGTTTGATTGTTTGTTTGTTTGTTTTTGTTTGTTTTTTGTTTGTTTGTTTGATTGTTTGTTTGTTTGTTCGTTTGTTTGTTTGTTTGTTCGTTCGTTTGTTTGTTCCTTCTTCCTTCATTTGTTTTGCTCCCTGATTTTCTCAGATATGTGTGTGTATGTACGCACGCTGTTTTATCCACATTCTACTGGCGGAATATCGCTTCTCAGTCAGCATACTCCGTCTTCGGTGGGCGTGTATGACATATTTTCATAATGCCACAGGCTACCGGACACTGACAGTACTCACAGGATCCCTGACATATATATTCGATGTTTTGCATGCATATACATCCGAAGGAGGTTTAGACGCTATAGGGTCTGTGCGCGCGTGTCGACCTAGTAAGTCAGAACAACAATCTCCATCCTCCACTCACAAGGCGAGAGGTAGTCAGGCATGGTCGAACTATTCACCCAGACCTTCCGATTGGATGTCCCACGTCTTACAACCTTGACTACAATGCCCGTCAGTAATTCTTTGTCCTTGTCTTGTCCCCCGTTAGGATTTAGGATTGTCCGCGACTAAACTTGTCAAAGTTCCAGCAGATACGTGTGTTTAAAGGCTGTCAACTAGATGAGGTTACCTGCCCTTTCAAGTGCGTTGGTAGTCTATAGACCTAAGTCGCC
>CM060308.1:40265009-40282509 GCA_030674185.1 Monoplex corrugatus
TAGAGCTTCTTGCTTTCCTATCTGATTGCATGGGTTTCCATGGATGTGGATTTCGCTGGATAGTTGGTTTTTTGTTGTTCTTGTTGGTGGTGGTGGTGTTTTTTCGTTTATTTGTTTGTTGGTTTTTTGTTTTGTTTGTTTGTTTGTTTGTTTTGTTTTGTGTTTGTTGGTTTTTTGTTTGTTTGTTGTTTTTATTTGTTTTTATTTTGTTTTTGTTTTGTTTTGTTTGTTGTTGTTGTTGTTGTTGTTGTTTTTCTGCATTGAGGCTTCCAGTATGAGTCCGCATGTTTACCTGTCCCTGCAGTTTCAGTTTCTCAAGATAACATCTCCGCGCTCGGAATAAATTCCGTAAGCACTGACGCCATTGATGCCATGTATTGGAGAAGACCCAAACTAATCATGGCATAAGCTTTGAAGCCTGTACATAAGCACTATGTTGGCAAAGTCTTCAGGTCCTACCTAACGTGGGTTTTCATTCTTGTATTTTTATGTCTGTCATTGGAAAAGTTTCGGCTACATTGTGATGACATGTGTATCTACATCTATGATGTTTGAGGAAAAATAAACAGAAACAGACGACAACACAAGTAGCCACTTAGTACTCACTAACGTCTTGCATGATCACGTCAATAGAAATCACCCCCTAATCGATACAACACAAAGCCTCATTTGCTCACCAACATGAATGAAAGAACACCTCTCCTCCAACGGGTCGGTAACGTTTACTGTTATTTTTGTTTAAAGCCCAGCCGACAGCGTAGAGCTATGTCAGAGCCATACCCCTTTCAAAACTATTTCGACAAGGAAAAAAAAAGAAAGAAAAGAAAATGAAGTACACATATCAATGCATTCGTGCACTTAATCTAAGGAAACGACCCTGGCGATGACCACTCCGTCCAATTTATCGCATAGGGGATTTAAAAAATCATACCTGAACACAAATTTAAACACAACTAAGGACACAAAAACATATAAAAATGGGCCTAATTTACTTAAATTGCTTCCACATGTCTCATTTCCCTGGAGCTAAAAATGCACTTGAATAAATGTACCCAATTATCAGTCCTAAGAGAAAGTACGAAAGACTTTATCGTATACAAAGCCGTACTGGCGAATGAACCAGCAAGGCAGGAAATGCTAGGAAGAAATGACAGAAAGCAAAGGAGCAAGGCAGAAACAAAGAAAGTGACAGAAAAGAGGAAATTTCAAGCATAGAATTTCCTGAAGGTGTGGATACTATTTATACTGAAAGAGCCCCCGCATCCCTATAGGGGTGGGGGTGGGGTCGGTAACCAATAGGACGAGTCTTTTTTTGTTTGGTTTTTGTTGTTGTTGTTGTTGTTTTTCGTTGTTGTTTTTTTAGAATCATAGCACTCAGGGAGGTTACCTTTGTGCTCACCTTTTTTTTTCGTCCCATTTTTCTACGCCACCTTAATGGCCACAGAGGCTGGCACAGTTTTTTTTTTCCTTTTTACAATGCGATGAGGATGTCAGTGATGATAATCATGATGCTATGGAGTTCCATCTTGGACTGAAACTGCGAGACAGGACTGTACACTACGTTTACTATCATGATATATCCTAGCGTCAACCAAGCCCGAGAGATACAGACACCAGCAGAGCTGGTCAGAGACTTGAGCAACACCCTCAATGACGCACCCGTGAAGTGGCTGAGACTCGACTGTGTGGTCCCACAGTCTTCCCAATGAGCCCATAGCATGCCCAACTCTGGTTAGGAGCCGGTTACAGCTGAAAAAACCCTCGAACCCACACCCTTTCAGTCGGTAGTCTGTTGCGTTAACCACTACACCACGGCGACTGGTGTTAATAGACGTAAATTATTGAAGCCTGTAGAGAAGACGGCTGGCGTGGGGATGGAGCAAATACACTTTTAATCTAGCCGCACAGGTTTTAGTATGGACGCAAATTTCGCTCAAGAAAAACCTTTGTGTGTGTGACATCCAGACAACTCAGCTAGCAATGGATATCTAACCTTGTTCAAGGTTGGGTAAGGTAAAGCGGCGAGGTAAGAGCGATGTGAACCACATTCATAATGCTGGGCTAAAGAGAAGTTGAGGTGAGCGACAGGAACCACGCTCATCATGCTGGGCTAAACAAGTTGAGGTTTTTACAGTCTCACTCTCCTACGACCTCTTGAGTTATTGGAACGTTTTTTCGTTTTATCATTTTATAGGATACGTGTATATTTTGTTCTATTTCGTGGCCATTTTCAATGAATACGTATTTTCAATTAATCTATATATATATATATATGTGTGTGTGTGTGTGTGTGTGTGTGTGTGTGTGTGTGTGTGTGTGTTTGTGTGTGTGTGTGTGTATGTGTATGTGTGTGTGTGTGTTGTTTCTTTGTCAGGGAGGGGGATGTTTATGGTGAGGAATGAGGGTTGCGTGAGACAGAAAGCGAAAGAGAGAGAGAGAGAAGCGAGAGAGAGACAGAGACAGAGACAGAGAGAGAAAGAGAGAAAGAGAAAAAGAAAGAGAAAAAGAGAGAGAGAGAGAAAGACAAAAAGAGACAGACAGACAGAAAGCGAGAGAAAAGGAGAGAGAGAAAGAAAGACAGAGAGAGAGAGAGAAAGAGAGACAGAAAAGAGAGACAGACAGACAGACAGACAGAGATAAAGCGAGAGAGTCCATATATGTGTGTCCATGACTGTGTCCGTAGTTCATAGACAAGACATGCCGTATCTTATAGAACCCTGTTCTTATTCAGGACAGTTTTCTTCTTGAATGGGGTCCCTATCACGGTATTACCTCCAAAGATAATCAATCACATATACCAAGCAGAAAAAAACAAATAACGTCCGTGTGTAAGATTTTACATGGTTTGATCACACCATTCACCATGACACACTTGTCTTATGACCATCCTTCAGGGTATCCTTGCAAGGAAACCGTCTTCAATGGGTCTGCAGAAAAAGAGAGAGCTAGACAGCAGACTTTAAATTTTTCAAAAAACTTTCACTGTGCCTGAACTGCTTGTTCCTGCATGGATCCTGTCTGCTGTTGCATCCCCAGAGACCCCCTCTTCCCTCACCCCCCCCCCCCGCCCCCCGCCAGGTCCCCATGACAACCCTGATTACGAGATTTCTTTGATCAAAGTTTTGATTATGTTGTGTGGCAAGTAGCAACAGTAGGTTTGAAAAGTGGCTGTGACAATAATTTCCGCAACAAGTGTGACTGCCCGCGTTCAAGCAAACAGGAACCAGGAAAAAAAACACGAAAGAAGAATGAGAACGCGTATTGAATACAAGACAAGACAGGCACAAATTTTCGGCTAACTGGCCTTTGTCAAGCGTAAGATTACAAACAAACAAACACCAGATATAAAAATTAAAGAGAAAAAGACTGAAACTTTCCTGCTGCTGTGTCCAGTGTGTAAAAAGGATTCGTTTGTTTGTTTGTAATCTTACGCTTGACAAAGGCCAGTTGGCCAAAAATTTGCGCCTGTCTTGTCTTCTTGTATTCAACACGCGTTCTCATTCTTCTTTCGTGTTTTTTCTGGTTCCTAACAATGTCCACTGCAAAATGAATACAAATCATCATCATCATCATCATCATCATCATTATAATCATCATCATCTGTGTGTGTGTGTGTGTGTGTGTGTGTGTGTGTGTGTGTGTGTGTGTGTGGTGTGTGTGTGTGTGGTGGTGTGTGTTGTGTCGTGCGTGTGAGCTGTCTCTCTCTCTGTGTCTCTGTCTCTGTCTCTCTCTGTCTCTCTGTCTCTGTCTCTCTCCCTCTCTCTCTCTCTCTCGCAATTTCGACAGGAAAGTCCAGTTCCTTTCACCCCCCCCCTCCCCTCAAAGAAAAACAAACGGCATGATATCTAAATAACACAAGGCGGGGAAACATCAAAAACAGACTTCTCCCACCTTGGAAAAAAACGATTCCTTCCTTCGCCTGATCAACACTAAATGGCCGGCCCTCTTCTCACAAGAACAATAATCCAGGCTTCAGGACCCACTACTCTTTGTTCCCCATTCTTCTTGTGTTTGCCGAGCAAACGCTCCTCAACGGTGTTGACACCCAGGCACGAGCGTCAGTTTATGACGTGTGAACACACCGCCTCCCGCCTTGAGGTGTTGGAAGGTCGTGTGTAGTGTGCCGATGGTGGCTAAATTACCTGTTTCATTTATGTCGTTGCTAATCAACTGACCTCACGCCCCCGTGAGGATGCCGGGGGCTCTTTCTGTATAAATAGTAATCCCACCTTCTGGAAATTCTGTGCTGGAAATGTCCTCTTTTCTGTCACTCTCTTTGTTTCTGCCTTGTTCTTTTGCTTTCTGTCATTTTTGGCCTTGCTGACCATTCACCTGTATGTGTTAGAGAAATTCTTAAGTTCTTTCTCTTAGGATCGATAATTGGGTACAAATATTAAGTGCATTTTTAGCTCTACGAAATTGAGATATGCGGCACAGTTTTAGGTAATGTAGGCCTGTTTTTTATGTACACCTTAGTGTCTTTAGTTTTTTAAAATTTGTACTCAGGTATGCTTTTTTTGTAAATCCACTGTGTGATAAACTGGATGGAGTGGTCAATGCCAGGGGCATCTCCTTAGATTATGTGCTCGAATGCCTTGATATATGTACGTAATTTCCTTTTTATATTTCCTGTTAAAATATTGTGTGTGTGTTGAAATGGTTATGGCCCTGATATGGCTCTGCGCAGTCGGTTGGGCTTTCAACAAAAAATAACAATAGCAATGATTGAGTTCACGGGTCGTGACTCTGGCGCACCAGTCGTTCGAACAAAAAAGAAATTGCTTCTGAATTTTACAAGGATCAATGCTAGTTTTCTCCCACTTGTCATCAAAGAAAAACAAGTTGAAATTGTGAGTGTACACTTTTTGGATTAATTATTTCTGAGGATTTGAAATGAGACAAAACCATGGAAGGGGGTGGGGAGGTTCATATGAAGAAAGCCTAACGGTGTCTGTACCTTTTTCTACGCTTTGAAAAGTTTGGTAAAAAAAAAGTGATACAACTCTAACACAGTTATACAGGGTTGTCATTAAAATTGTACTTATTGTTTCCATCATTATCTGGAATGGAAATGTTTCTAGAAAAGACGGTAGAACCCTGAACAGGACAGGGGAAACGACTCCAAAGATTATTGGGAATTATTTATTTTCACCACATGAAATTCGTGATAAACGCTAGTACAAAAAGGCAATGTCTGTCAGACAAAACAACTTACATCTGGCTTGGGGACAATTCAAATTACTCCCCTCAGACCAAAGATAAAGAAAAACTATCAGAGCCAGAACTAACTGGCTCCCTAACAGCTTGTTTCCAAAATCAGTGTCTGCTTGTCCAGTCACTAAGACTGAATCATCAAAGGTACTATGCCAAATTGCTTAATCAAGTGCCCAGCTTAAGTAGACCATTCGTCATGATGATCCGTTTATGTGATCATTTATCACTGTATGTTTTTACTGGTAAAAGAAAATGTGTGTGTATGAGTGAGTGTGTGTGGGGGGGGGGGTGTCTGTGTGTGTCTGTGTGTGTCTGTGTATGTCTGTATGTGTCTATGTGTCTGTGTCTAAGGGAGGGGTGATAGAGGGACGGGATGTGTGAGCTGATAGGCCTGTATGTAATACCAAAGGAAAGAAGAGGGAAGCAGGGAGAATTTTAAATATCAACTAAGTAGCATAACACTTGAGAGTCACGGAGTTATCTCCCATGTAGAATTTCTCAAACCCAAACAGTTTGCGCTACCCATTCAGCTAGCATAGACGCAGCCACAAAGCATAAAGTGGTAAGCTCAGAACATTCCTTAAGGAATGTTCCTTTGATAGGCCTATGTTCATGAAAAAAGATATTTCTATCACCCACTTTCTTCACTGATTGCCTGTTTTTCAAACAACTTCATACAAAATCAATATATTACATTACAAGTGTATCAATGTTACTGCACCTATTTATCTTTGTTACCATCTCTGAATGTATACCTCTGCCCGACCTCTCTGCTCTCTGCTCTGCTTCTGATACTATTTGTTTATAAAATCTCTGATACAGATTTTCCACCGTCAGTTGCTGCTCTTTGTGTGTGTGTGTGTGTGTGTATTGTGTGTGTGTGTGTGTGTGTGTGTGTGTGTGTGTGTGTGTGTGTGTGTGTGTGTGTGTATGTGTATGTGTGTGTGTGTGTGTGCGCGCGCGCGCGAAGTTCGTTCGTTCTTTTTTTTTTATTCCTTCCTTTTTTCCTTCCTTCCTTTCTTCCTTCCTTTCTTCCTTCATTCCTTTCTTCCTTCCTTTCTTCCTTCATTCCTTTCTTCCTTCCTTTCTTCCTTCATTCCTTTCTTCCTTCCTTTCTTCCTTTCGTTCTTCCTTTCTTCCTTCCTTTTCCTTTTCTTTCTTCCTTCCTTCCTTCCTTTCTTCCTTCCTTCCTTCCTTTCTTCCTTTTGTTCTTCCTTCCTTCCTTCCTTTCTTTCTTCCTTCCTTCCTTTCTTCCTTTCTTCCTTCCTTTCTTCCTTCCTTTCTTTCTTCCTTCCTTCTTCCTTTCTTTCTTCTTCCTTCCTTTTTTCTTCCTTTCTTCCTTCTTTTCTTCCTTTTTTCTTTCTTTCTTTCTTTCTTCCCTTTTTTTTGGTTTAATTTTGTTTTCCATCTTCGCTCTTGCCATTCCAAACACACTGCTTTCATGGGGCTGAAGGCATGTACCTGCAGTAATTCCCACGATTACGCATTCGAGGGACTAGGATACTGTTGTAGTTAGGACATCCACTCCCGAAAACAAAAGAAAAACACCACTGAGCGTGGTTACTAAATATATGAATTACCAGGGTCCCCATCGCTTACACGCTAGCATGCTCACCCGGAAGTGATAAGATATTGAATGGCGAGGACGAGGAAACGTCCGCTATGAAACGAAACATATTTGATCAATCAATTACCTGACAGAAAATTGTGATGAACTTGACATACCCCTTTGTATCGGATATGCAGACTACGAAAAAGCATTTGACTCTGTGGAACATGAGGCATTATTCAATGCATTGAGAACAACAGGCGTAAACAAAACTCATGTTACTATGCTAGAAACTATCTACACCGGAGCTACTGCAAGCCTACACATTGATAATCATGTCTCAGAGGAAATACCGGTACCTTGAGGCGTGAGACAGGGGGACCCCATATCCCAACAATTATTCACAGCAACAATTCAGAAAGCCTTTACAAAAATTTCCCAACTAGTACTACAGAAAGGAAAACACATAGATTGAGAGAGACTTCAGATCTAAGATACAACAGAAAGTATTGAAGATACTTCACATCAGTTAAACACTGTGAATGAAAAAGTCCCAAGGTCGGTCTCGAGATACATAGAGAGATAAAAAAAAACATGACAAATATTCATAAAACAGACCAAATAGAAATAGAAAGAATGGATACAGAGAAAGTGACTAACATTTATCTGGGACAGACAATGATAACAGAAAACATAACAAGAAATGAAGTTGTGATAAGAATATATTCAGGATGGAGCGTTTTCGAAAAAATACAGAGAAAGCATTCTAGACAAGCACCTCCCCATCAGTCTAAAACGTTACGTCTTCAATGGATGTGTCTTACCAACAATGACATATGAATGTCATACGTGATCTTTGACAAGAGCAACAGTGCAGAACCTCGAAACAAGCCAATGAACGATGAAAAGGAAAATGCTAGTGCTAAGCACAAAAAATTAAAGGCAGACTCCGAAATGGCACTACATGTATTGAATAAAGAACCAAAGTGATAGACATAGTTGAACACGTCATTATCATCATCATCATCAAGTGCCTTGCCGCATGGCGTTGGCGATCATGGACTTCCATCTGTCTCTATCTCTTGTTGCCTCAAGCTCTTGTTGCCTCAAGCATCTCTTCCACCCTTTTTGTCATCAGCCTCTCTGCAAGTCTGTCTAGT
This sequence comes from Monoplex corrugatus, assembly GCA_030674185.1. Lineage (NCBI taxonomy): Eukaryota > Metazoa > Mollusca > Gastropoda > Littorinimorpha > Ranellidae > Monoplex > Monoplex corrugatus. Next base: position 40,272,933 of record CM060308.1, read on the forward strand.
ATCTTCTCCCTGGGTCTACCTGGTGCTCTCTTCCCCTCCAGCTTTCCCTTCGTAACCAGGTGCTCCAATTCCCCCTCGTCATAAAATGGCCTACAAATGTTGCCTGTCTTTTCCTAATCTTCCTTATGAATGATCTTCTTGTGTCGGCCACGCCAAAACAGCGTTCAGGAAGATGGAAAGCATTCTAGCCAACAAATGCCTATCAATTAACATCAGGAGGAGAGTTCTCCTGGAAAAAAACTTCCTCTCTCAGTCCGTCAGCAACCTACTTTTGTCTCCTTCAAGTCCGCTCTCAAAACTCACCTTTTCTCCTCTGCATAAAATCCTAACCTCACTCAACCCCCCTCTGCAGCCTGTCTCCGCTCGGAGGGGAATCACTTTGTTTTAATATATAATTGTATATAATAATTATGCTCTCTATAATTTTCCATTGCTTTTATTCTTGTTTTTATTGCTTTTATTCTTTCTCCCCATTTATAGCCATGCGTGTGTGTGTGTGTGTGTGTGTGTGTGTGTGTGTGTGTGTGTGTGTGTGTGTGCGTGTGTGTGCGTGCGTGCGTGCGTGCGTGCGTGCGTGTGTGTCTGTTTCAGCGCTTAGATTTGATTTTGTCGAGATTTTGCGCTATATAAATATTGTAATTATTATTATTATTATTCTTGAATGTTGTGTAGAGCCGATGATGTTATACGGTTGTGAGGCATGGAAGGTCAGCACGCAAGACCAGAGCAAGATTGAGGCAGCCGAGATGTGTTTTCTAAGAAGAATGCTGAGAATTCCATGGACAGCAAAGAAAACAAACGAGACAGTCTTGATGGAGGCAGAAAAAAGACTATCATTGATACGGATGATTAGGAAAAGACAAGCAACATTTATAGGCCATTTCAAGAGGAAAGGGGATTTGGAGCACCTTGTCACAACAGGAAAGGTGGAGGGAAAGAGAGCACCAGGTAGACCCAGGGAAAAAATAGTGGACGGACTTGCAGAGTGGCTGAGGACAGAGAGGGTGGAAGGTGTGCTTGCAGCGGAAAGGGATAGATGCATATGGAGAGCCATGATCGCCAACGCCATGTTTCAGGGCACTTGATGATGATGAATGCTACCAAGCCGTCCCTAGCAAATAACAAGGCACGCCTGTCACAAAGCGGAACAAAGAAATGCTCCTACCCAGCGTATCCTGCGGACACCTCGCCTACCCAGCCTGAAAGACAAAGGGGCCTTAGATTCGCACCTTGGTTTGTTGACATATCGCCCCAAGCTACACATTTGTAACTGGATACCTGGCCGTCCTTTTATTTGTTATTGTTACTTTCGTTTAAAGCCCAGCCGACTGCGTTGAGCATACCGGGGCTATAACCGTTTCAAAATATGCACAATACTATCACAGGGTGCCCCTCAGACCGTATTGTTAGACGGCCCTCAGACCGTATTGTTAGACGGCCCTCAGACCGTATTGTTAGACGGGTAAGGTTTGCGTAATGATCACGCCATCCATGAATTAATTGGTTACTCGGCGTTTTCCACCGAGCAGGATCTAACGCTCACATTGGTCTTATCCAACTATAGAGGGTAGGTTATCTAGTACACAAAAGGTTTCAGCAAATACCCACGAAAAGTCCAGGGCCGCCAGGTGCCAAAGATTGCTTGGTTATTCAATTTCGATGTCCAATGAAAGACAGGTTAGTTATTCAAATTTCGATGTCCAATGAAAGACAGATGGGAAGGTTTTGTAACAGAAACAACAGAAACGCACTGTATAAAAGCCAGAAAGTCAATCACTATAGAATTTGCAGACCCCAATAGCTCAGTTGGTTTGAGCGTCGGATTCACATGCTAATGGTTGCGGGTTCGAATCCCGGGGTGCGCTATATTAAAACTGGCCTTCTCACTGTCCCATCTTAACATCACTGTTGTTCTGGTGGAGTCAGTATAGGATTAGATAAGCCCCCCTTCCCCCACTTCCCTGGGATGGTTATCCCCGTCGGCCATATCACCTGAGGTGGGTGTAGACGTAAAAACTGAACCAAACCAAACCAACCAAACCACTATAGAATTCAACCATTCGATTGCCACCCAGGGTGGATCAGAGAATCTTGAGTCAGCCGTTGAGTCAGTGAGCGAGAGACCTTCCAACCTATCTTAAAGGTATGTAATCCTGCGTCTCATTTTATACTTTTGTTAGGGTAGGGATAGAAGTAGGTAATATGTTTTATTTTCCATGAAGCAAAGAGAGAGGGAATAGAGTAGGACATAAGAAAGTGTTCAGCATTCTAGCGATATGCAAGTTCTGATGATTCGTAATGCATCTTAGGATTTTAGGAATATAGGACCCAGGACAGTAGGAATGGTGAATCACGTTTATGCTGAAGTTGACTGATTAAATAAATACGTTGTAGTTATTCATTTATGTGTGGACTGCTTATGAGAATCGTGCCTAGTGTGGTCAGTGCATTTCTTCTCGTCACTCTCTTTCCTTGTTGTGTGTGTGACTTCTAAATAGAGAAACAATTCTTCTCTATACATCCCCAATTCACCTACCCGTTACACACGACACCACCCAAACAACCTTCCTGTTATAATACTATCAACAGGAAACTAAAAGGAATACAAATTTAATTACATATATCAATGCATTCGCGCTCATAACCCTAGGAGATGCCTCTGGCGTTGATCACTCTGTCCAGTTTAATAATAATAATAATATTGGACATTTGTTGAGCGCCTTCCTCCCTCACAAGGAGGGAGCACAAGGCGCTTCACATAATAGACGCACAGAACAGCCACAAATAGTGTACACATATAACATAAGACATATGGACAGATATGTCACACTTCATACTGCAAAACACATCATACCGCATAATACCACATGATAACATAATAACACATCTCATACCACATCACTACACACAAATATGGAAAGGAAAACAGAACTATGCATGACAACAAAACACCCACACACACACACACACACACACACACACACACACACACACACACACACACACACACACACACACACACACACACACACACAGCATGCACCCTCTTCAACAATGGGATAAGGAGGAATGATAGAATCAAGAGTGAATATGGAGTGTTGTCTCAAAAGCATTTTTGAACAGGTAGGTCTTGAGACCGGTTTTGAAAGATGTGAGAGAAGGAGCATGGCGAAGGTCATATGGGAGACTGTTCCAAAAGAGAGGAGCTGAGAAAGAGAAAGAGCGTTCACCAAACGACTGAGTTTTTACACGAGGTACAATTAGCAAACGGGTGTCAGAACTTGATCGGAGCTGTCGTGATGGCAGGTATGTTGAAATCATTTCTGAAACATAAGGGGGAGCTGTGCCTGTAAGAGACGAGAAAGTCAGAGTAGCTATTTTGTATTGTATCCGTGCAGATACTGGTAACCAGTGAAGAGACTGCAGAAGTGGTGTAATATGATCTCTCCTTTTAGCCCTACAGACCAGTCTAGCTGCCGCATTTTGGACTTTCTGTAGTTTTTGGATCAAGTAGTGTGGACAGCCAACAAGGAGGGAATTACAGTAATCAAGTCTTGACAGTACCAAAGAACAAACCAGGGTTTGTGCTGCCTGAGTAGTGAGAAGATGCCGAATGGAACTGATTTTCCGGAGTTGGAGATATGCGGCTTTGCAAATATTATTTACATGCTGCTTCATGGAAAGATTGCAATCAAGAGTGACACCTAGATTTTTCACTGAGGAAATGAAATTGACATCAGATTGTCCAATGCGAAGAGAAGAAGGTAAAGTGCTGTTTACAGATTGTCTGCCAGAAGAAATGATAATAGCTTCTGTTTTACTGTCGTTTAACTGCAGTTTGTTTTCATTCATCCATATCTTTACATCTTCAGTACAGTTTTGGATAGAATCAGTACAAGAATCAATGTCACGAGGATGCGTTTCTTTGTAAAGCTGATTATCATCAGCAAAAGCGTGATGATTGACCGAATGTTTTCTGATCACATCAAAAAGCGGTTGGGTGTACAAGATGAACAAAACCGGTCCAAGCACAGATCCCTGGGGAACGCCATACTGAATGTTTGAAGGAAGAGAGTGGTTGCCATTTACGGAAATTGTTTCTGTTCTCTCTGTGAGATAAGACTGAAACTATGAGAGTGCAGAGGCTGAAATACCAAAAGTGTTTTGTAGCCTGTCTAGAAGAACATCGTGGTCTATGGTGTCAAACGCAGCAGATAAATCAAGGAGTGTGAGAATGAACATGTTGCCGTTATCTAGACCTGTCAAAAGATCGTTCAAGATTCTCAGCAGCGCTGTTTCAGTGCTGTGATGTGGTCTGTACGCTGACTGAAGGGGACTGAGAAGATTGTTGTGAGACAGGTGTTCATTGAGCTGAGTGAGGACAATTCTTTCTAGCAGTTTGGACAGGAAAGGGAGATTCGAAACTGGACGGTAATTTTTCATATCATTTGGGTCAAGAGAAGCTTTCTTTAATAGTGGTTTGACCAAAGAAGACTTGTATGGATCAGGAAAAGTACCAGAAATCAGAGAGTTGTTGATGATCTTGGTAATGACAGGCAAAAGAATATCCAGAGAATCAAGGAGCACATGAGATGGAAACGGATCGAGTTCACAGGTTTTGACAGGAGAGGCAAGAATTGTGCGTTTAACAACTTCTTCATTGACAGGGGAGAAGTGAGTGAGAGGCTGGCCCTGAAAACTGGATTCAACAATAGGCACATGAGATGAAGTTGAACTGAATTTATCTCTGATAGTTGTGATTTTGTTTTTGAAGAAAAGCAGAAACAGGTTTGGGAGTTCAATCAAGGGAAAGGAGGTAGGTAGTGGAGAGGATTTCTTTATCCCAAGCAACTGATTAGCCACCTGAAACAAACGTCCACATGTCACACTGTCTTTGATTTTATTACAATAATATGTTGTCTTTGCACAATGAATAATTCTGGAGACAGCCTTTTTTGCTCTGTTAAACAACTGTTTGTGGATGGCTGAACGAGATTTAGTCCATTGTCTCTCCATCTGACGCCTGTGCTGCTTGGCAGCACGGGTTTGATCATCAACGTCTTTGAACCAGGGGTCACATTTGGCTGATGACACTTTGCGTTGAGAGGCAGGGGCGTGGTCATCCAGGACACTGGTCATGACGGAGTCCAGAGCGGCAGCAGTGGGGGAGGACGACAGAGAAGAGAGGCGGGAGGCCAGGTCATGCTTCAGTTTATCGCACATACCCGAATACGAATTTAAACATAACTAAGGACACAAGAAGATCATTGATAAATAAGATCAGAAAAAGACAAGCAATATTTACAGGCCATTTTATGAGGAAAGGGGAATTAGAGCACCTGGTCACAACAGGAAAGCTGGAGGGAAACAGAACACCAGGTATACCTAGGGGGAAATATTGGACGAACTTGCAGGGTGTCTGAGGACAGAGAGGGTGGAGGATGTGCTTGCAGCGACAAGGGATAGATGCATATGGAGGGCCATGATCGCCAACGCCATGCGGCAGGGCACATTGATGATGATGATGATGAAGGACACTAAAACATATATGAAATGGGCCTAAATTCCCTAAAATTGTTTCCGCACATCACATTTTCCTAGACCCAGAAATGCACTTAACGCATGTACCCAATCATCAATCCTAATAGAAAGTATGTCAGACTTTACCGAACACATGCAGGTGAATGGACCAGCAAGGCAGAAAACGATAGGAACAAATGACAGAAAGCAAAGGAGGAAGAAAGAAAGAAAGTGACAGAAAAGAGGAAATTTCCAGCACAGAATTTCCCGAAGGGGATACTATTTATACTAAAAAATGCCCCCGGCATTCTCACGGAGTGGAGGGTGGGGGCGGGGGTTACGGGGCCGTTCTTTGAAGACAGGATAAAAACATAAAGCATCGAAAGAAATATGGGCGGATAAACAGCCCCTCTCCCCCTTCCTTTAGGAAAAATTTACTTGACTATCATACGTCAATATCATGCCCATCAAGAAACAGCAGTGTGATCAGTTGTTTCATACTTGATTGCATATAATCAAGTTTGTGTGCATGTGTGCGTCTAAGAGCATCTGTGTATGTAATGTGTGTGCATGCTGTTGCTACTGTCAACACTACAGTCCTTATTTGTATTATCATTACTACAGTTAATGATACGTATTGTGTTTAATGTAATATTACAAGATCATCTTCCCGGTTTTGTTTTAACGTTGATTCATTATATTGCTTTGTTTTATTTTCCTATCCAATGTTTGATTTAGTTCTGCAAGCGTAATCGGCTTTGGTTTCTTTAAGTGATTGATTATTTCCCTTATTCTCCAGTTTGTCTCATTTCTCTCCTTTTAATAATCCCTTAATCGGATGATATCTGTCCATATTCTGCTTAATTGTTTACCTCGTTGATCATGTCAACAGTATGATAACGATGATGAGAAAATTCTCTCTCTCTCTCTCTCTTCTCTCTCTCTCTCTCTCTCTCTCTCTCTCTCTCTCTCTCTCTCTCCCCTCTCTCTCTCTCTCTCTCTCTCTGTTCTCTCTCTCCCCTGTCTCTCTCTTTCTGTCTCTCTCTCTGTCTCTGTCTCTCTCTCTGTTCTCTCTCTTTCTGTCTCTCTCTCTGTCTCTGTCTCTCTCTCTGTTTCTCTCTCTCTCTCTCTCTCTCTCTCTGTTCTCTCTGTCTCTCTCTGTTCTCTCTCTCTCTCTGTCTCTCTCTCTGTTCTCTCTTTCTCTCTCTGTCTCTGTCTCTCTCTATCTATCCCTCCATGTTCTCTCTCTCTATGTTCTCTCTCTCTCTGTTCTTTCTCTCTCTCTCTGTTTTCTTTCTCTCTATCCGTTCTTCTGTCTCTGTCTCTGTCTCTGTCTGTCTGTCTGTCTGTCTGTCTGTCTCTGTCTCTCTCTCTCTCTCTCTCTCTCTCTCTCTCTCTCTCTCTTTCTCGCACATATGTATACACGCATACTCATTTCACACTATTTTCTTGTCTTCTCTTTTAAACAAAAACAAATGCTGATACTTTTGATTTCCTTTTGTATTATGTCCTTTGCCTTTGTTTTTCCGGTGTGTACTTTTCTGCAAATGTAGTTTTACAGTTTTAGTCATGGAGAACTCTGGTTGCAATCTCAGGAAACTAAAGTCTTAACACTTAACAAACACACCACGAACCCAAAAATCTGTGTAACGAAACAAACAAACGAAACTGGACTTACAGAGAAAGATGCTTCAATCTTTGCAAGGAACTAAACACCACTCAGCAGAAACTGAAATCAAACTCTGTTTCCGTTTCCGTTTCCATGTCTGTTTCCGCTGATTCAAAATAAAATCACCATATAATCACAATGTCATTCTTTTCCTGTACGTTTAGTTCTAGGCATATATATATATATATATATATATATCGAGAGATATATAACATAAGATAAGACTAGACTAGACTAGACTAGATGGATGGATGGATGGATGGATGGATGGATGGAGGGAGGGACGGAGGGATGGAGGGATGGACAGATAGATAGATAGACAGACAGACAGACAGATAGATAGATAGATAGATAGATGGATGGATGGATAGATAGACAGACAGACAGACAGTTAGATAGATAGATAGATAGATAGATAGATAGATAGATAGATAGATAGATAGATAGATAGATAGATAGATCGATAAATAGATAGATGGATAGATAGATAGATAGATAGATAGATAGATAGATAGATAGATAGATAGATAGATAGATAGATAGATAGATAGATGGATGGATGGATGGATGGATAGATAGATAGATAGATAAACAACAGCAAGCCTGGTAAAGGGCTTATGGCTTTCATCACTGGCAAAAAGTATTATTGTCATTGTCATTATCTGTGATATGATCACCAAGGTATGCCACGAGGATAGTGAGCATAAAGAGCGAAGTATTGTTGCTGTGTTATTCAACTCGCTTCATCTCTAGTTTCTGGCAAATTTCTGTTAAACAGTAAAACAGAACATGTTAGGCAACGCACTCAGAAATCATTTTGTACAGAAAAACTAACGGTCAAGAATTCCCAAGAGTGACTCAGAACATGCAGGAAACTGAAGGAACAGCTCCGATGCTGGTCAGTGATATACCGACAGGAACACACCATGGCCACGTGAACATTTCTATTTAGAATCATCACACTTAGGCAGATTCCTTTGTGTTCACCTCCGCACCCCTCCCCCGCCATTATTTTTTTACGCCACTGTCATGGTTACCGAAGCTGGGATAATTTTTACAACGCTGTGATGATGATAATGACGATGAGGATGATAACAATGATGCTATGGAGCTCCATCTAGGACTCAGACTGCGTGACAGAGCTGCTCCTCCACGCTTCTTTTCATGGTACATCCTGGCGTCAACCAAGCCCTGGAAATACAGACATCCGCCGTGTTGGTCAGGGCAGTTGAGCGACATCCTAGATGACACCTCCGTGAAGTGGATGAGACTCGTCTGTGTGATTTCAGTATTTCCGATCAGCCCATAGCACAGTCAACTTTATGTTGGAACTGGTTGGGGTCGAAAACTCGCACAACGGTTTTGATAGGACGAATGGGAATTCGAGCCCACAACCTTTCAGTCGGTTCTCTGTAGCGCTAACCACTACACCACGGGGGCTGGTTACGCCACATGAACATAACGTTAATTGTCAACTAGCAGTCTTTAATTTGTTTCTGTGTTATTTTAGGACAGAGAGGCGTTAACCCTACAGAACTGGGAGGAATCGATACTGAAGCTATCATAGGCCTGGAGATGGTTGAAGTGCCAGAAGATGACTGAATTACCAGAAGATGACTGAATTACCAGAAGATGGCTGAATTACCAGAAGATGACTGAATTACCAGAAGATGACTGAATTACCAGAAGATGGCTGAATTACCAGAAGATGACTGAATTATCAGAAGATGGCTGAATTACCAGAAGATGACTGAATTACCAGAAGATGGTTGAATTGCCTTTGACACTATTGACCACTCTATCCTTCTCTCCCGTCTGCATCACTCTTTTGGGCTCCATGATACTGTCTTGAATTGGTTTCATTCTTACATCACCGATCGTCTGCAAGTAGTTTCTGTCAATGGTCTTTCTTCTAATGCTTCCTGTCTGACCTATGGAGTGCCACAGGGATCTGTTCTGGGCCCCCTACTTTTCATTCTCTACACCTATCCTGTCTCCTCTATTGTCCAAGAACACCTACTTCAGCATCATTCTTTCTCGGATGACAATCAGCTGTATGTCTCTGGGCCTCTCCCTGACCTTCCCCTCATGATCCAAAACACCCAATCTTGTGTAGCCGACCTGAAGGATTGGATGACTGAAAACAAACTGAAATTGAATGAAGAGAAATCCGAATTGATCTTGATCACCCCACCCAAACTCCAAAATCACCCCTCTCTTCCAACCTCCATCACACTTGTTGACTCGTCTATCACTCTCTCCTATTCTGCCCGTAACCTTGGTGTAACTCTTGACCAAACCCTGTCCTTCCATCTGCATGTTAGCAACGTTTGTCGGACTTGTTTTCTTGAACTCCGCCGAATTGCTTCTATCCGCCATCTCCTCTCA
>CM060308.1:40285009-40295009 GCA_030674185.1 Monoplex corrugatus
GAGTTATAATTAGGCACATGTGTTAATTGCGGTTTTTTGGCTCTAAGAAATGTGATGTGCAAAAGCGATTTTACGTAATTTAGGCCAGTTTTTATATGCGTTTTAGTGTTCTTAGTTATGTTTATAGTTGTTTTTTTTTTATTTAGGTTTGTTTTTTTTAAACCCTCTGGTGATAAGTTGGATAAATAGTCAACGCCAGAGATAATTCCCTAATACACTGATATATGGACATAGTTTTCTTTTCTTTTGTTTTCTTTTTCTCCAGGATCAAATAAGTGTTGTGTATGTTTTGAGTTGGTTAGAGTCCTGATATGGCTCTGCTCAGTCGCTGTGCTTTAAATAACGATGATAATAGCTGACTTGTTTGTCACGTCCTTTTTTTTCAATAACATGTAGATATTCACCACAAAAATGACCTCAAGCAAGTTGAATGACGCAGCTACATTTATTTAGCTCAGTATGGTCGCTAGCTCCGTGGCACAGCGGTTGAGCAAAGAGGTTATATGGAAGCTATTACATCACAGAGTTCTTGAGCTAACAGATTATATGGAGCCTATCATATTACAGAATTCTTGAGCTAAGAGATTATGTGGAGTCTACCACATCACTAGAGTTCTTGAGCTAAGAGGTTATAAGGAGGTTACCATTTCACGGAGTTCTTGAGCTAAGAGGTTACATGGAGCCTGTCATGTCACGGAGTCAGACAGAACCAATTGCCTGTCCCCCCCCCCACCCCACCCAACCATCCACCATCCAAACCCACCCCACCCCACCACCACCCACCCACCATCACCACTATTCCCACCCCCTGTCGATGTCTTGTTCAGTACAAAGCGCGATCGTTTCGACCTGTAGAAAACCACGTCGGACTTCCTGTGTCGGGGACGAAATTCAACACTGTAATTATATAATGAACCGCCCTAATTCTATGTAAATTAAAGCAGGAAACATTTTCTGTTACATGAGAACAATGAACACAATTAATGCTGAGCAGTGAACTGTAAATGCTTGTGAACCATCTGAATAATGAATGGCTGGAATCACCCAGGTACAAAAACCAACCAAAACTGTAACGTGTTGACTCAAAGTCAGTACCTTTCGCTCCAGGACTCGGCTCTGGACACACCACACTCGGTGTTTTTGCTGCCAGAACATTTCTTTTGCCTGAACCATCCATTCCCATAATATTGTTTATTGTCAGGAGGTTTTAACTCGTAAAATTCAATTTCCACAGGTTTTCACTCCACGAACTGTACGGTTGTTTATTCATTAGGCTTTTTAATACATAACTGTCTAGGAATTTGAGTCTTCTTTCAAAGAGACGTAACTCCAATTATTTTTTTCATTCCCAGAAAAATACTCTCTCTCTCTCTCTCTCTCCCTCCTCTCTCTCCTCTCTCTCTCTCTCTCTCTCTCTTTCAAAACCAGGATTTTATGCCCTTAAGTCTTTCCATTCCCCCAGTGTACACTCCTTAAACTCCCCGTCCCGTTTTAGTCGCAAGTCTTGTCACTTCAGGCCTGCCTTCGTCAAACCCCAGGTACCTGCCCTGTCATTTTCTACCGCATTAGTATTTGTTTCCACTGTATTTGAACTGTTCAGCTTTGATGCACTTATTCTTATTCTTATTCTTATTGTTGCTTAATTAAAGCCCAACCGACTGCATAGAGCCATATCAGAGCTAGTTTTGACGCACTATGCGCCATTGAATACATTTAATGTTCCCTGTTTGTCTGTATACCTTATTTGGTATGACTATGCCTTCAAATAATTCTTCACTTATCAAGCGGCAAGTCCAACAACTCACTCGCTGCATTATGGAGATATGGAGTAAGTCAGTAAAGTCGTTGAGAGATATATATTCTCCGGCTCCGCAAAACATCTGGGAAGTTATCTAACCTGTTCGTTTTGTCCTGATTTTAATGAACATGTTTCTTTTTTGTCCTTTGTGTACTCAGGAAAAAGAACGTCTGACCAAAAACATGTGCCTGTTGTGTTTCGTTAATTGAGTTTGTGTCCTCACTGTATCTTTATGACGTTTTTCTAGCGTTTCCTGGGGATGGTCAGGATGAACTGTTAGGGACACTCTTTGTTTGCTAATTAACGTGGCTCAAAGAAAAAAAGTCATTCACCCTTTGCGTCCCGCACCCTGTCCACCAGTATCCTGCATTGCCAACCATGGATAGCAAAGCAAAAACTTAACCCTTTGACTCCTTCACCCTATCCACCAGCTTCCTACAGGAAGCTGGTGGATAGGGTGAAGGAGTCAAAGGGTTAAGTTTTTGCAGTTGGTGGATAAGGTGCGGGAGTCAAAGGGTTAAACGAAACTTCGTACGGTGCGAAGGCCGCTCAAGGAGTTCACGTACTACACCACAAATACAGAGCCTTTGGCTTAAATAAAAACAATCAGGTGCACTTTAGCTCTCTCAGGGATTTTGCTTAGGTACACGATGCAATCGTTTCCAGTAGCTCAACATTGGCTCAACGCCCCCGCCCCCACCCCCCACCACCCACCGTCACTATCGGGATTGGTTATCCCCGTCGATAGACTGTCAACCCAACTGCTGAAAGTTGGAGGCTTTATCAACCGATCTTGGCCGAGTTCAAAGAATGGCAGACTGAAAATCTAGGATCAGCGTTCGAATTCTGTAAATTGCTTCTCTCCTCAGTACGTGTGTATGCATGCGTAAGTGCATGTGTGTATGTGTGTGTGTGTGAGAGAGAGAGAGTGTGTGTGTGTGTGTGTGTGTGTGTGTGTGTGTGTGTGTGTGTGTGTGTGTGTGTGTGTGTGTGTGTGTGTGTGAGTGTATGTGTGTTGTTTTGTTTTATTTGTTTTTGTGTGTGTGTGTGTGTTTGCTCAATACCTATGGTCCACGAGCCTTCTCTGTTTCTGGTCCGCTCTCCTGGAACAAACTTCCTCTCTCAGTCCGTCAGCAACCTACTTTTGTCTCCTTCAAGTCCGCTCTCAAAACTCACCTTTTCTCCTCTGCCACTAAACTTGTTTCTCGTTCCCGCAAGCATGATCATGTCACACCTATTCTCAAATCCCTTCACTGGTTGCCTGTTCAAGCTCGCATTGACTATAAGCTTGCCTCACTATGCCACTCTTTTTTCTCTGATACTCTCTCCTCGCTACCTGGCTGATCTTCTCTCTGTGTACACTCCTTCTAGAAATCTCCGCTCCATTGCTGATACCAGATTGCTCCGTGTTCCACGCGTACGCACAAAAACATTTGGACATCGCTCTTTCTCCTTCGCAGCCCCCACTATCTGGAACTCTCTTCCCTTTGAAATCCGACACCTAAAATCGACTTCTTCTTTCAAAACAGCTCTAAAAACTCACCTCTTTCAAAAATATTATCAGTAAGTTCAACCTCATTTCCCCCCAGCCTAATAGTAGAAAAGGTGTGTTAGTGTGTGTGTATGTTATAGTAGGTAGGTGGGGGGTGGGGGTGGGTGATTATAGAGCCCAATGTGCCTCACAGTACTTTGGGGTATAGCCGTGGGGTTGTGGGGTGCATTTGGACTTGCGTGAGAATCCGTGTATGATTGTAGCGCATGTAGTATTTTTATGGATTTATTCTATTACTTTGTATTGTGTATTTAGTGTATGTACGTGAGGTCCGAGAGATTGAAATATTGTGAGTGAATGATTGTAAAGCGTCATAAGCTCCGCCGTAGGCAGAGATGTGGCTTATAAATGGTCTCTTATTATTATTATTATTATTATTATTATTATTATTATTATTATTATTATTATTAAAATCCTGACCTCACTCAATCCCCTCTGCAGCCTGTCTCCACTCGGAAGGGAATCACATTGTAATATATAATTGTATACAATATGCTCTCTATAATTTTCCATTGCTTTTATTCTTTCTCCCCATTTATAGCCGTGTGCGTGTGTGGTGTGTGTGTGTGTGTGTGTGTGTGGTGTGTGTGCGTGCGTGCGTGCGTGCGTGCGTGTGTGTGCGTGCGTGTGTGTCTGTTTTAGCGCTTAGATTTGATTTTATCAAGATTTTGCGCTATATAAATAAAATATTGTTGTTGTTGTTGTTGTTGTTGTGTGTATGTGTGTTCGAGCACGAGCGTGTGTGCATGTTAAGGAAGAAATATTGATTTCTCGTGCCTGCCAACGTGACTAATTGATTTTTAATCTGCATTTAATCCCAAACAGATTATTTCGTTTCGACCAGTTACACAGACACAGAATTTCTATTTTTATTTAAAACTTGCATTTTACTATGCATCGCATGACTGCGCATGGTGAGTAGGCCTACACAGTGACAGATGAGCAGATGAGGTAAGGATAGGCTACTTCTATCAGTTCTCCTCCAGTATTTCTGCATCAGTTTCTACTTTGTCAGTCCAGAGGGATTCACATTGTTTCGTCAGGGTTTTTTTTTAATCCAGACGAATTTCTCGTTGTCTTTTCACATCGACAAAATGAAACTTTCAATTGATCAACCACGCTTCACAATGGCGTCGGCATTGTTTACAAACGCGATTCTGATTGGTCCTTTCTGAATGAGCCTAATCCAAGGGGGAAAGGACAAGGCATTTACACATGATTGGTTGAAATCAGAATTAGGTCAGTTCTATTTTTAACGTGACCCTCTTTCCATCCCCACGTCATCCCAGCAAGCAAACGTTTTACGCATACGTTAAGGTATCCTGAGCCAACGTTCCATACGCACGCGTACGGACACGTGTACAATTACGCATATCAGTCTTTGTTTGTTTGTTTGTTTGTTTGTTTGTTTGTATGTTGTTTTTGTTTGTTTGTTAAATGCTTGTTTATTTGTTTGTTTTTGGGGGGGGGATTGTTGTTTGTTTTTTTGGTTTGGTGTGATGTTGTGTTTTGTTTTGTTTTGTTTTTTGTTTTGTTTTGCTTTGTTTTGGTTGTTTTGTTTTGTTTGCTTTGTTTTTAGTCTGTATAATTTGAGTCATGTTTTGACCATAAGTAAAGAAGTGTAAAAGCATCTAATTGACCACGTACAATAAGATTTAATCATATTTTGAACGTAACCAAAATTCATCGGTATCATTGTCACCCTCCATCGAAGCAAACGCTCCCAGGAAAATTTCTCGACAATTTGTAAAGGAATCTGTCCAAACAAAATGCAACCAAAATACACTCACTCATGGTATAGGATTCAAAGAATATGACAAGATCTTGGTGGGTCACAAAGATCGAGTAACTGAACATTAGTCATTGAGAATACGATGGCACTGTACTGACGAATCTGTACTAAACTCAGCAAAGAGAACAAATTTGATAAAAGGACTTTAAAATTAGATTTAAGAAAAAAACATACGTACAGCCTATCTTTTGGTCATACAGACTGAAGAAGTGAAAATAGAAAGATCAAGTTTTCAGTCGTCTTGTCACCAAACCTATGTGAAAGATACTCTAGCCTTTATCAAACTGAGTATCATACATAAATGTAGAACTGGAATTTGTTCAAGAGGGATTCATTGCGCTCAGACGATTCAACATGCTTCATCCATGTGTGCAGGCATAGTCTTGAAACAGAGAGGTGGAGGAAAGGAACCCAAGAAACACTAAGCTGACACTACAAGAGTGATTGAAATATTAGGATGGGCAATGAACAGGCCAGTTTTTAATGTTACGGGATGAGACTGATCTCGAGACATCACATCTTGAGTCCAGACACTATCAAAAGAACCAACCAGCCCACGAGCAGCATGACCCTCAAAAGGATTGAACTCACAACTGTTGAGTCATGAGCGTGGCATTCTGACAACTGAGCTAATACATTTCCATACATGCCTCCACCTAAAATTACCAGCAATTATCTGGTCGATTCTTCAGTTGGGGGGGAAACCCTAGGCACCAATGTCTGGAAAGAAGAGGAGATGATGAGAGGTGAAAAGCCCTCACTGACACCACCAGAGTACATAAAGAATTTCAGTTTCAGTTTCACTTTCAATTTTTCAAGATGACGTCTTCGCACATGGAATGAATCTCATATGCACTAACGTCACAGGTGTTGTGAGATGGAGAAGTTCCAGAATGATCACGGCACAAGCCTTAAGCCTGTGCATAAACCCATGAGCTGGCCAGGTCCTGAGGTCCTATCTAGATGATTCCATAACCCTTGGGTCGTAGGGGAATGAGGTGGCAGAGACCTCAACTTTTTCCGGAGCTTGCATCCCCTCTCCCTCACTTCAAATTCATATTTATGTTCGCAATTCTTTTTTCACCAATACTTCAGAAAGGCAAGAAGGCTAACTGGGAAATCAACCTATCTCTCCAATATTTTTTACCAAGGCAGCTGGGCAATGCCCTGCTCTTCACGATGTTCAACTGCCATGGGATCACTAGCGTGCACAGCCAAAAGGCACACGGGTCTGTCTCGTTTTTTGTCCCCTGCCGAAGGACTAAATGTTCATTTTGATTTTCCGGTTAAACTGAGGAGAACAGTCGAGGCTCTATGAGGAGCAAACCTTCGAACTTCGAGTTTACTTATTGGCAGGCAAACGTCTGAACCATTCTGCCACTCTTCTCCCTTTACATTAAGAATGGGAGTGAACAGCTTTTTTTTCTGGAATTGAACTCAAGACATTCGATCATGAGATCTTCACTATGTCAGCTAAGTCAATCTGCCAATGAGAAAATAAGACCGTACAGCCAATGATATGACCCAAACAAAAGCCAGCCCCCAATGAGAAAAGACCACACAGCCAATGATCATGACCGAAACAAAAGCCAGCCCCCAATGAGAAAATGAGACCGAACAACCAATGATCATGGCCCAAACAAAACCCAGCCTGCCAATGAGAAAACAAGACCGTACAGCCAGTGATCATGACTGAAACAAAAGCCAGCCCGTCAGTGCGAATACAAGACTGCACAGGCAATATGTAATTTCTATCATACATGGAGAATCCGACGATAGCATCTGTATCTCACAATGCGACCAAAATTGTTTAGGGTTCTTTGAGCAATATTCTTATAGCTAGTCCTCATATACTCTGAGAGTGGTAGGACTTTAAACGCAACAAAACAGAATGTGCAATCTCATGAAGTTACATTAGAAAGCCTTCCTCTAAGAAATGCACCCTCTAAGAAATGCACCCTCTAAGAAATGCACCCTCTAAGAAATGCCAACCCTCTAAGAAATGCACCCTCTAAGAAATGCACCCTCTAAGAAATGCACCCTCTAAGAATGCACTCTAAGAAATGCATCCCTCTAAGAAATGCACCCTCTAAGAAATGCACCCTCTAAGAAATGCACCCTTAGTTATGGAGTACAGCTACAAATGCTTTCTCATACTGTATGTTCCACAGAGCTTCTAGTTAACCAGTAAACAACAAAAAAAGTTAATTGAGAAGTAGGTAGGTTAAAAATATTGTGTTGCACACTGTACCCTGTACTTACGCCCACTGACAACAATGGTAACGACGGTGTCTGTCATCGTGTGGGTATCGGTTGTCTTTGGAAGAAACCAGAACATGACCTGCTATGGGTGTTCATTACTGTAACAAGATCTGCCCTCAAACAGGTGAGTTAATTACAGGTTTAGTTTCTTCAAAGACAAGAAGATTATCGGTGTCTCTGTTAGCTCAGAAAGGAGTCCTTCTGCGCACTTGCTGCATTACGTGCTACATCAAAGATACCATGTTGCTGTTGTTGTTGTTGTGTTGTTTAAAGCCCAGCCGACTGCGTAGAGCCATATCAGGGCTAAAGCCGTTTCAAAACATACACAACATTTCAACAGGGAAAAAAAAAAGAAAAGAAAATTACGCAAACATTCAATGCATTCGTGCGCACAACCCAAGGAGACGCCCCCGGCGCCGACCACCCCGTCTAATTTATCACACAGGGGATTTTAAACACATACCTGAATACAAACTTAAACATAACTAAGACCTCTAAGACATCTACAAGAACGGGCCTAAATTACCTAAAATTGCTTCTGCGTATCACATTTCCCTGGAGCCAAAAATGCACTTAATACATGTACCCAATTATAAATCCTAAGAGAACAGTACGTAAGACTTTAATCGAACACATACAGGTGAATGGACCAGCAAGGCAGAAAATAACAGGAAGAAATGACAGAAAGCAAAGGAGCAAGGCAGAAACAAAGAGGGTGACAGAAAAGAGGAAATTTCTAGCACATAATTTCCAGAAGGTAGGGATACTATTTATACTGAAAGAGCCCCTGACATCCCCACAGGTGGAAGATGCCATGTGAAGGGAACACAAAACAAAGATGGTAGACAAGAAACAGAGCTACAAGAATCATAACAATTCATCACAATGTTGAAAGCCCTCAAGTTCTTAAATACTGCTCCGAACTCTTTACAATGATGCCATTACAAAAAAAAAGTAAAATGAAAACAATTACCTATCGTATCGCTTTCACTCACTCTGCTCCCTCCACACACACACACACACACACACACACACACAACACACACACACACACACACACACCACACACACACACACACACGCACGCACACCACCACACACACACACACACCACACACACACACACCACAAATCAAAGGGTTAAGTTTTTGTAGTTGGTATATAGGATGCCGGAGCCCAAGAGTTAAAGTGGCATAGTAAACGGGGCAACTGTAAAAACAAGTTCCGTGCATTTATTCTTCGTTACCCTTTTGTAGCCGCTTGACAAAGTCAGTTGGCTGAAAAATGTGCACCCTCTTTTTAATCCTATCAAATATGCGTTCTGGTTCTATTTCATTGTATTTCTGGTTCCTATTTCTATATGATTGAACGCTGGCAGCAACATTGATTTAGCCAGCAAAAGGGTATTGCAAACTGGCCAGGACATAGAACTCCATGATAACAGTTCATCATCATATCAGGTGCCTTGCCGCATGGCGTTGGCGATTGTGGACTTCCATCTGTCTCTATTTCTTGTTGCCTCAAGCATCTCTTCCACCCTCCTTGTCTTCAGCCACTCTGCAAGTCCGTCTAGTATCTTCTCCCTAGGTCTACCCGGTGCTCTCTTTCCCTCCAACTTTCCCGTTGTGACCAGGTGTTCCAATTCCCCTTTTTCCTCATAAAATGGCCTATGAATGTTGCCTGCCTTTTCCTAATCTTCCTTATGAACGATCTACTTGTGTCTGCCTCCATCAAGACTGTCTCGTTTGTTTTCTTTGCTGTCCATGATAACAGTTGGTAAAACTAATGATCTCTGGCCGTAGGATTTTCGTCTTGCGTTTATCCTTTGACTCCCGCACCCTATCCACCAGTCCCTGCAAAAACTTAATCTTTTGATTTCCTCACCTTATCCACCAGCTTTCTGCAGTAAGCTGGTGGATAGGGTGAGGGAATCGAAGGGTTATTGTTATTGTTATTGTTGTTATTGTTGTTCTAAACCCCAGCCAACAGCGTAGAGCCATATCAGGGCTATAACCGCTTCAAAACATACAACACTTTCGTCAAGAAAAAAAAAAGAAAAGAAAATTAAGTACGCATATCAATGCATACGCGCACATAATCTAAGGACATGCCCCTGGCGTGGATCACTCCGTCCAATTTATCGCACAGGGAATTTAAAAAAAAAAACACTTGAATACAAATATAAGCATGCCTAAGGACATCAAAACATATAAATAAAAACAGGCATAAATTACCTAAAATTGCTTCTGCATATCTCACCTCCCTAGAGCCAAAAATGCACTTAATGCATGTTCCTAATTATCAAATCTAAATAAAAATGTTACGTAAGACTTTTTCGAACACATACAGGTGAATGGACCATTAAGGCAGAAAAGGATAGTAGATATGACAGAAAGCGAAGGAACAAAGCAAAAACAAAGAGAGTGACAGAAACGAGGAAAGTTCTAGCCCAGAATTTCGAGAAGGTGGGGATACTATTTACCGGTACACTGAAAGAGCCCCCGGCATCTCCACGGGCGGGGGGGGGGGGGGGGAAGAGATCGAAGTGTTAAATTTTTGCTTTGCTAACATGGTCGGAAAAGCAGGATGCTGGTTG
>CM060308.1:40302509-40305009 GCA_030674185.1 Monoplex corrugatus
GACCTTCGCCCCTTCATCGTAAATTACCAGAGTTTTACAAGACTGGAGCTGTCTTGAGCTTACAGATTATCTCTCTTGACTCACTTCGTACTGAATTCAATAAAACCATCAAATGTATCTGTAGTGATTATATAACAATTAATCACCTTTTTTTTTCTTTTTCTTTTTCTTTTTTTTTTTTTTTTTTGGGGGGGGGGGAAGTTGTTTTGTTTTTTGTTTGTTTTGTTTTGTTTTGGGTTGGGTGTTTTTTTTTTTGGTCAACGAATGTGCGCATGTGTGTGTGTGTGTGTGTGTGTGTGTGTGTGTGTGTGTGTGTGTGTGTGTGTGTGTGTGTGTTGTGTGTGTGTGTATGCGACAAAGGGAGGGTGACGCCACTTGAGTCAGGGGGTCACACGCCTCACTCGCCCCTTGTCTTCCCCCTCCCAGTTTGCGTGTGCTTTGTGCCCTGGTGTTTTGGTCGTTGTTGGTCGTTGTGGGGTGATTGCTTTGATAAATGATGACAGAGCATGAATACCTTGGTATCATTCTTGAATCAAGATTTGCCGTCTTGTAAATGGCACTATCATGTTCTGCGTTGTCTTTTTCACAATATATCCTGGAGTCAACCAAGCCCGAGAGATACAGAACACGCAATGTTCAGTCAGGACATTTAAACAGCACCCTTATCGGAGCATCTGTGACCCGAGGATGAGACTCGACCGTGTGGACAGTTTCCCCAATAAGCTCATAGCACGCTGGTCATCATTCATCATCATCATGTGCCCTGCCACGTGGCGTTAGCTATCATGGCCCTCCTATGCACCTGTCCATTGTTGCCGCAAGCACACCTTCCACCCTCTCTGTCCTCAGCCACTCTGCAACTCCATCAACATTTTTTCCCTGGGTCTACCTGGTGCTCTCTTTCCGTCCACCTTTCCTTTGTGACCACGTGTTTTAATTCCCCTTTCGTCATAAAATGGCCTATAAATTTTGCTTGTCCTTTCCTAATCCTTTCCTTATCAATGATCTTCTTGTGTCTGCCTCCATCAAGACTGTCTCGTTTGTTTTCTTTGTTGTCCATGGAACTCTCAACATTCTTCTTAGAAACTACGCCGGAAGGAGTGGAAAAAACCCACAATGATAGGATTCGGAACCACAACCTTCAAATTGTAGTCTGTTGCGCTAACTGCTGCACCACGACAACTGGTTAACAATCCATTATCTTAATTATTAACCCTTTAACTCCAGCACCATGTCTTTTACTCCTTCCCTTCCTGCAGGAAGCTGGTGGATAGGGTGAGGGAGTCAAAGGGTTGAGGTTTTTGCTTTGCTAGCGTGGCTGACGATACGGGAAGCTGGTGGACAGGGTGAGGAAGCCAAAGAGTTAAGTTTTTGCTTTGCAAGCATGGTTAACATCAGGAAGAGAATTCTTGAATGTTATATAAAACCGATAATGTTATTCAGTTCTAAGGCGTGGACGGTCAACAAGCAAAGCAAGAACAAAATTGAGGCAGCCGAGATGTGGTTTCTAAGAAGAATGTTGAGAGTCCCATGGACAGCAAAGAAAACAAACGAGACAGTCTTGACGGAGGCAGACACAAGAAGATCATTGATAAGGAAGACTAGGAAAAGACAGGCAACATTTGTAGGCCATTTTATGAGGAAAGGGGAATTGGAGCACGTTGTCACAACAGGAAAGCTGAAGGGAAAGAGAGCACCAGGTAGACCCAGGGAGAAAATATTGGACGGACTTCCAGAGTGGCTGAAGACAGAGACGGTGGAAGAGGTGCTTACGGCAACAAGGGATAGAAACAGGTGGAAGGCCATGATCGCCAATGCCATGTGGCAGGGCATTTGATGATGATGATGAACCATGGCTGGCAATACAGGACACTAATGGATAGGGTGCTGACATCAAATGGTTAAATCCGATCGGCAGTGGGAATGTAAGTACTAGAACAAGATTTTCTCTGGAAGTAAACATCGCATCTATGTTCAACACCATCTATCTTAGTGTATATCTTCAGAGAGTATTTCATATGAGCTTTTGTGCGTATGTACAAACGTGTGTATTCTGGATATGCAGTGTGGTATGGTGTGTGTGTGCGTGCGCGCGCGCGGTGTATGTGTGTGGTGGTGTGTGTGTGTCGTTGTGTGTGTGTGTGTGTGTGTGTTTTGTCTGTGTGTCTGTCTGTCTGTGTGTCTGTGTCTGTGTGTGTTCTATGGTGTGTGTGTTTGCGTTGTTGTGTGTGTGTGTGTGTGTGTGTTGTGTGTGTGTGTGTCTGTTTGTGTACGTGTCTGTGTGTGTGTTGTATGTGTATGTGTCTGTGTGATATGGTGTTTCTGTATGGTTTACACACTGTGTCTTGTAAATATGTGTGTGTGTCCAAAAGAGTTTGAAGAATAGCGCCAATCAAGATTGATTTCTTATCATCATTATCATTATCATCTATCGTCGCGTCGTCGTCATCATCATCACCATCATCATCATCATCATCATTATAACTATTATTGTTCTTGT
>CM060308.1:40307509-40325009 GCA_030674185.1 Monoplex corrugatus
GTGAGGGAATCAAAGGGTTACGTTTTTGCTTTGCCCAGTATAGTTGACAATGCAGGATGCTGGTGGACAGGGTGTGGGAGTCAAAGGGTTAATGTAGTGGACCTCAGGTTCGAACTCACAACCATTTGCATGTAAACCTGACGCTCGCTCATCCAACTGAGTTATTGAAGACCTGCGAGGTGGAGAAAATCGAGACTGTTCTGTTTTGTTGAGTTTAACGTCATATCACTCCCAGAGTATATATGAGGACTCATCATCATCATCATCATCATCATGTGCCCTGCCGCATGACGTTGGCGACCATGGCCCTCCATATGCATCTATCCCTTGTCGCTGCAAGTACATCTCCCACCCTCTCTGTCTTCAGCCACCCTGCAAGTCCGTCCAATGTTTTCTCCCTGGGTCTGCCTGGTGTTCTCTTTCCCTCCACCTTTCTGTTGTGACCAAGTGATCTAATTCCCCTTTCCTCATAAAATGGCCTATAAATATTGCTTGTCTTTTATACGAGGACTAGCTATAAGAATATGGGTCAAAGAAGCCTTAAAACATTATGGTTGCACTGTGAGATACCGATGCTATTGTGGTGTTGTCTGGATTACTAACCGAGACTCAACACTCCGAAGATTTTTAAATGACTTGGGCAAGCAGCCATGTCGAAAGGGGTTTGACTGAATATGACTGAAACAACTTCTTCAAAAAGTGCTGATTTTAGGCACTGGTTTCTCTGTGTCTGTCTGTGTGTGTGTGTGTGTGTGTGTTGTGTGTGTGTGTGTGTGTGTGTGTGTGTGTGTGTGTGTGTGTGTATGTGTGTGTGTGTGAGTGAGTGTGTGTGGTGTGTGTGTTGCGTGTCTGTGTGTGTGTGTGATTGTGTATGTATGTCTGTGTGTGTGTCTGTGTGTGTCTGTCTGTGTGTTTGTCTGTGTGTGTGTTTGTGTCTCTGTGTCTGTGTGTGTCTATGTGTGTGTATGTGTGTGTATGTGTGTGCATGTGTGTGTGCGTGTGTGTATGTGTGTGTGTATGTGTGTCTAAGTCTGTGTCTGTGTGTGTGTGTGGCTGTGTGTGTGCACACGTGCTCGAGAGAGTGTGTGTGTATGTGTCTGTGTGTGTACGTGTGTGTGTGTACGTGTGCGTGTACTTTCGAGGAGCATGGTTATGCTTCAAATAGTCAGTGTGGTGGTCAAGATCTAGATAAATGATAGGGGTTTTCATGATGTCCTCTTTGTTGCCCTAAAGCTGTTCTTCTCTTGCAGATTTGTCCCGTCTGGCCACGGCTCATTAATCTTATTTCTGAACAGTTGATATAAACAAATGTAGACTAAGTAAAACCTAGGACCTCTGGAGCTGACCAGCTCGTGAGTTTATGTGCAGGTTTAAGGCTTGTGCCATGATCACCATACACAAGGCACCTGTGACGTTTGTGCAAGTGGAATTCGTTCCGAGCGCGGAGAAGTCATCTTGAGACACTGAAACATAAACTGAAAGTGAAATATCTGAACGATGGGCAAAGCTGTAGAAGGTGATTTAAAGACTGTGGTCCTGTTTTGTGGCATGGACATTCAACTGTGTGGGACAGCCCCTATTCGGCATACACAGCGGAAAGGCGACACTGTCTAGTACTAAAGGGGAAGATAGTGATTGGTTGTTGCCACTCAAGGTAATGAAACAATTGCCAGCAACTCCCGGTGTTCTAAGGCAGCCATCGATCCAGGTACTACTACTAACTGGAGCCGACGTTGCTTTACAGTATTTCGGGTGATTGGACGCGTGCCGGTGTGTTCAGTCTATCGGTCTTTCTGCATGTATGTGGTACATGTAGTTTCTAGGAGACCTTGGGTTGTGCTTATGTCACGCTTCATAGTATGTTGTCTCATGTTGTCTCAAGATCTTGTTTAGGATTTCTGTGCAGGCCTATATGGCTTAAGTCATGATCATTTTTTTAGATTTTCTCCATCATATGCCATCAGAGACGCCAGTCATCAGCATCTTGCGCCCTGCTGCATGGCATTGGCGACCATGCCCTCCACACAAATCTATCCCCTGTCGCTGCAAGTACATCTCCCACCCTCTATGTCCTCAGCCACCCTGCAAGTCCGTCCAATATTTTCTCCCTGGGTCTACCTGGTGCTCTCTTTCCCTCCAGCTTTCCTGTTGTGACCAGGTGTTCTAATTCCCCTTTCCTCATGTTACGTCCTACGAATGTTGATTGTCTTTTCCTAATTTTCTTTATTAACGATCTTCTTATGTTTGCCTCCTTTAAGATTGTCTTGTTTGTCGTGCCGGCTAGTGGTACCTGAACAGTGAGAAAAGCTGTGTACAACGTGATCCAAAGACTGTGGGCAAATGTTGAGAGTTCCATGAACAGCAAAGAAAGCAAACGAGACGTCAGTGCATAATTATGCAACTTATTCCGAACACTGAGAAGCTATCTTAAGAAACCAAAACTGAAACTGAAGTTCTTTTCGTATCCCTGAACAGTATTGTGTATGCAGGGAAGGACCTCTCCTATTTTGGTGGAGAGTTGTGAGTTTGGAGTGTTTCAAGAGGCATTCATTGCACTTGGACAATTCCATATGTAGTCCACCCAAAATCGGCCAGTAGGTATCAGGCATATTCCTGAAGTCTGCGCTGGTAAGGTATGGGAGGCAACTGATATTTTTGTAACACTAATCTGACACCATCTCAGTGAATGGAGTATTAAGATAAGCAGCAATAGGCCAGTTTGAGAAGAACCCGATGCAGCAGAGGAGAGGCGTCTCCAGAATATGACTTAGCTACAAACAGACACAGCTCCAGCTTTATATGCGGTAAAACGAAATCCAAAACAAGTGTGACTGCCCGCGTTCAAGCAAACAGGAACTAGAAAAAAACACGAAAGAAGAATACAAACGCGTAAGATTACAAACAAACAAACACCAGATACAAAAATTTTGAGAAAAAGACTGAAACTTCCCCGCTGCTCCTTCCAGTGTGAGAAAAGGAATCAGCAGCAGGGAAGTTTCAGTCTTTTTCTCAAAATTTTTGTATCTGGTGTTTGATTGTTTGTTTGTAATCTTACTCTTGACAAAGGCCAGTTGGCCAAAAATTTGCGCCTGTCTTGTCCTGTATTAAATACGCGTTCGTATTCTTCTTTTGTGTTTTTTCTGGTTTCTATGCGGTGTTTGGGATTTGGAGTTTGTTCAAGGTGGATTCATTAAACTCGGACGATATTGACACCTTGACCAGCGCACAGATATGCTGGCAGGTCTTCAAATTGGGAAGGGAGGGGGTTGATGGACCGAAAAAATACCAAGCTGACCAAGCAGAGTGATTGATACATTACGAGGAGCAGCGAACAGGCCAGTTTTTTGTTTTTATTTTGCGGTCTGGGATTCAACTCGAGACATACATGTACATCTTGAGTCCAAGGCCTTGTCAAAAACACCCGTGATTAGCTTGTTTGGGGGGTCTTTGTTTCTTTCTTTCTTTGTTTCTTTCTTTTCTTTCTTTCTTTTTTTTTCTTTCTTTCTTTCTTTCTGTCTGTCTTTTTTTTTTATTTATTTATTTCCTTCCTTCTTTCTTTCTCTCTTTCTTTCCTTCTTTCTTTCTATCATGCTTTGTTTGTTTGCTTGCTTGCTTGCTTGCTTGCTTGCTTGATTGATTGATTGATTGATTGCGCTTGCTTGCTTGCTTATGTTTCTGTTTTGTTTTGTTGGGGAGGTGCTTTTGTTGTTGTTGGGGTTTTTTGTTTGCTTGGTTTTGTTTTTGTTTTGTTTTTGTTTTTTTGTTTTTTGTTTATTTTTTTGTTGTTGTTGTTGTTTTTTGCGGCCTCTGTGGTAGAGATTGCACCTGTCGCACAGGTTTGAACGGCCAACAACAAGCAGATTCAACAGGTCTCTATCCAGTGACAAAATTCTAGAGTCCTCCAGGACTGAAAGCGTCTATACCTTTATCATCTTCTCGTGAGCGTGACGAAAAGATAATCATCCAATTCCTTTATGCGTAGCTTTGCGGCCATATAACCTTGAAAGTTAACTTCTCAGCAGATCCGTATTCCTTACCTGCAGGCTTTTAATCTCCCAGTTTGTTTTCATTCTTCCCTTTATTATGAAAGGATTTTGTTCTCAATCTCCTTTCTTTTTCTTTCAGAACGGGAGTATCGTCCGTCTGTGAACAAATGTGTCCAGCAAATATTTCTCAGTTTTTGAGAGTTGAGTGTGCTATGGGCTTGTTGGAAAAACGGGACCACGCAATCGAGTCTCATCCACTTCATAGACGAGTCATCGAGGTTACTGCTCAAATCTTTTGACCAACACCGCAGGTGTCTATATCTCTCGAGTCTGGTTGACGCCAGGATATATTACGACAGTAGGCGTAGAGCACAACCCTGTCACGCAGTCTCCATCCTCGACGGAACTTCAGAGCATCATGGTTATCATCCTCATCGCATTATAAAAACTGTGCCAGCTTCTGTGACCATTAAGATGGCATAGAAAATGGGACAAAAAAGAACAAACTGAGCACCTGTCAAGCCTACTTGAGATCTATGTTGCCTCACGTACCCTCCACTCTGCCTCCGATCCTCTGACTTTTCGCTTTCCACGCACTAAGCTCAATACCTATGGTCCACGAGCCTTCTCTGTTTCTGGTCCACTCTCCTGGAACAAACTTCCTCTCTCAGCTCGTCAGCAACCTACTTTTGTCTCCTTCAAAACTCATCTTTTCTCCTCTGCATAAAATCCTGACCTCACTCAACCCCCTCTGCAGCCTGTCTCTACTCGGACGGGAATCACATTGTAATATATAATTGTATATAATATGCTCTCTATAATTTTCCATTGCTTTTATTCTTTCTCCCCATTTATAGCCATGCTGTGTGTGTGTGTGTGTGTGTGTGTGTGTGTGTGTGTGTGTGTGTGTGTGTGTGTGTGTGTGTGTGTGTGTGTGTGTGTGTGTGTGCGTGTGTGTGTGCGTGCGTGTGTGTCTGTTTCAGCGCTTAGATTTGATTTTATCAAGATTTTGCGCTATATAAATATTGTAATTATTATTATTATTATCTTCCTAAGCGCGATGATCCTTAAAAACAGTTTTGAAAAAGACAGGAGCGTAGGATAATGGGCAGTAAGTGTACAACGGCCTGTGGAAGTAGTCTACCATCCACTGAACCTGCTGTAGTTTAACTGCATGTCATCAGCAAATCTTCTAAGAAGAGAATAAAAGCACAGCTGTTACTGTCAGGGTAGCCTCCTACTTTGCAATTATTGTGTGTTTTTCTTGTTTTCAGTCACACTTTGCAATTGTTGTGTGTATTTTCTTGTTTTCAGTTACACTTCCCAATTATTGTGTACGTTTCTTGTTTTCAGACACATTTTCCAATCATTGTGTGTGTTTCTTGTTTTCAGTCGAGTACACTTTGAAATTATTTTGTGTGGTTCCTGTTTTAAATCACACTTGACAATTATTGTGTGTATTTCTTGTTTTCAGTCACACTTTAAACTTTAAACTTCAACAACAACAAAAAAACACTTTATTACTCCAGGAAAAAGGAGTTACTCGATATGACTTGACTGTTTCTCGTTACATTTTCCAACTACGAAAATCAAAAACCTTTACCATGAAATTATGTGTGTCTGTAAGGGGGAAGGAGCAAAAGGGATGAGGGATGGAATTCTGCCTGTAACTGTCGTCTGTGTGTTTCTGGGCAAACTTTCAAAACCCATACATTCAGATTATATTTGTTGGTTTGTTGGTTGGTTGATTGGTTGGTTAGTTGGTTGGTTGGTTGGTTGGTTGGTTGTTTGGTTGGTTGGTTGGTTGGTTGGTTGGTTGGTTTGGTTGGTTGGTTGGTTGGTTGGTTGATTGGTTGGTTGGTTGGTTGGTTGGTTGGTTGGTTTCGTGCGTTCGTTCGTTCGTTGTTTGGTTGCTTGATTGGTCTTACCATTGAGATTTTTTTCCTAGTCTTGGGATTTGACAACCACCACCTGCACTTTTTATTCTTCAAACTTCCAGACATTGAGTCAAGAAGATACAGGGATGTCAACCAGTACCCAGATATTCATTGCTATTTATGGATAGACCATTACGGCACGTATTGAAGGATGACTGTCGCGGAGGTAGAATTCTCACCTTCCAATCTGATCACACGAGGGCGAAGTTTGTTCAACAGAGATTTATCACACTCATTAAAAAAAAATTCCACATAAGCCCCACCAGTGTGCTAATAATTACCTGATAGATCCTTTGGCCTGCGCTAAATACTATGCGCTGATAAGATCTTGAAAAGGGGAGGAGGAGGAGGGACGGAACAAGGAAGACCTGTGAAAAAATTCAGCTGACACGACCTGGCTGGTTGAAGCGTTAGGTAGCAAACTGGAAGTTTTGTTGTTTGTTGTTGTTGTCGTTGTTGTGTTGGTAGTGATGGTGGTGGTGGTGCTGCTGCTGCTGCTGCTTCTGCTGCTTCTGCTGCTGCTATTGTTGTTGATGTTGTTGTTGATGTTGTTGTTTTGTTGTTGATGATGTTGATGCTGTTATTGTTGTTGTTGTTTCTTGTTGATGATGCTGTTGTTATTGTTGTTGTTGCTGCTGCTGCTGGTGTTATTGTTGTTGTTTTTGATGATGATGATGTTGTTGTTGTTGTCGTTGTTGCTTTAATGATGATGTTTATGTTGTTATTGTTGTTATTGTTGTTGTCGTTGTTGCTTTAATGTTGTTGTTGTTGTTGTTGTTGTTGTCGTTGTTGTTGTTGTTGTTGTTGTTGTTGTGCTGCTGCTGCTGTTGTTGTTGTTGTTGTTGTTGTCGTTGTCGTCGTCGTCGTCGTCGTCGTCGTCGTCGTCGTTTTTGTCGTTGTTGTTGTTGATGATGATGATGATGATGGTGGTGGTGGTGGTGGTGATGTCGTTGTTTCTTGTTGTTGCTGCTGCTGCTGTTGTTGTTGTTGTTGTTGCTGATGTTGCTGATGTTGCTGCTGTTGCGGGCCGGGATTGAACTTCACACGTTAGATCTGGAGTCCAAGACTGCACAACAAAGGTAGCCAACCCGAAAAAAAAAACAGTTACGCAGGGTGTGAGATGTGTTTTTAATCCACGAACCTCTGAATTTATGGACACTCAGCAGTATCACAGGAAAGCAAGAAAGACCACAAACACACTACACCCGCTGTTCACTAGTTACGCGGCAGTTCCGCCATCAGTGTCACAGCCAAGTACTGTGCGGGTAAATCGGAGCATTGATAGGTTGCCACTTGTGCTCGGCGCATATAGCTAGACAACACATGCCACATAATGGTTGCTTGTGTGTTTCAAGATGACGGGTGCATTATGTTGCATTCCGAACACACCCCCTCCTTTACTCTTTGCTCGTTTCAAACTAAGCCTGTACACAAACACACACACACATACACATACACATACACACAAACACACACAAGCAAACACACACAAACAGATATATATACACAAACACACATACACAAACACATACACAACACACACACACAAACACACATAAAGAAATACACACTCACGCACTCACACACAAACACACACACACACAAACAAACACACATACAAACACACACACATACAAACACACACAAACACACACATACATACACAAACACACACACAAACACACACATACACACAAACACACAAACACACACAAACACCACACACAAACACACACACACTCATACACACAAACACTCTCGCCACCTCCTCCATGCTCTTTCTTCTCTCTCTCTCTCTCTCTCTCTCTCTCTCTGTGTGTCTCTCTCTCTCTCTTTCCCTTTTTTCTTTTTTTTTTCTTTTTTTGTCTAAAATCACTTCAATGAATAGACAAACGAATCATCACCACCACCACCACACAATGTTAGACACACATCAGACTTTTGTAAATAAGCAAGGCAAGAAGAACCCGACACCACTTGAGTGCCAGATCCTCTAAGCTACCGACACACACATACAAGTTTCACAAGTACGACAATTCTACACTTGAGTGTCGAACCCTCTACACAACTGACATTAACTAAAGGACAATAACATACTGTTGACTCTCATGCTTTTTACAGTAACAACGATGGACCTCTAAAAACTTGCAAGTTGTTTTGAAATACGACTACAAGGTCTGAAAGCTAGACGCTGCAGTGCAGGCTTTGAGATATTCCAGACAGGTCAGAAAGGTCATGTATGCTTTACGTGCATTGTTTATCGTGGGGTGTATATGCGAAGCTTGTATGACTTATCCCATGGTCATTTTTTATCTTCTCCTTATTTCATGATCAGTTTTGATCTTCTCCTTATTTCATGATCAGTTTTGATCTTTCCTTATTTCATGATCATTTCTGATCTTCTCCTTATTCCTTGATCATTTTTTATCTTCTTATTTTATTATCGTTTTTATCTTCTCCTTATTCCATGATCATGTTTGATCTCCTCCTTATTCCTTGATCATTTTTGATCTTCTTATTCTATGATCGTATTTGATCTTCTCCTTATTCCTTGATCATTTTTGATCTCATTCTATGATCGTTTTTGATCTTCTCCTTATTCCATGATCATTTTTGATCTCATTCTATGATCGTTTTTGATCTTCTCCTTATTCCATGATCATTTTTGATCTTCTTATTCTATGATCGTTTCTAATCTCCTTATTCCATGATCGTTTTTGATCTTATTCCATGATCGGTTTTGATCTTCTCCTTATTCCATGATCATTTTTGATCTTCTCCTTATTCCTTGATTATTTTTTATCTTCTTATTCTATGATCGTTTCTGATCTTCTCCTTATTCCTTGATCATTTTTATCTTATTCTATGATCGTTTTTATCTTCTTCTTATTCCACGATCGTTTTCGATTTTCTCTTTATTTCATGATCGTTTTTGATCTTCTCCTAATTCTATGATCGTTTTTGATCTTCTCCTAATTCTATGATCGTTTTTGATCTTCTCCTAATTCATGATCCTTTTTGATCTTCTCCTTCACATGGCATCAATTGAGACACAGTCAAGTAATACGTAAGGAATTTCTTCCGAGCACGGACACGCTATCTTGAGAAACTGAAACTGTTTATCATGTAATAGATTAAGCCCATTGCAGAGATGAGCGCACCACACCTTCACCCGAGGCGCTATCATAACTGTAAACGGTATCATAATTTGGCTACTCAGTGGATTTGTATACCAGTATTTTATGCTCATACTGGTACAAAATACCGGTAATCTACTGGCGCAGATGACTGCCAAGTGAAAACTGAAGTGGATCCAAACCTCAGAGAAACTGCAAGAATGGTGAAAAATAGGAAGAAAACAGGAATGTTACGATCACACACACACTCTCTCTCCTCTCTCTCTCTTCTCTCTCTCTCTCTCTCTCTCTCTCTCTCTCTCTCTGTCACCACCTCCTCCTCTCCCCCCCCCCCGCCTTTTTTTTGGTTTAAAATAACTTCATTGAATAGACAAAACGAATCACCACACCACCACACAATGTTAGACATACATCAGACCTTTGTAAATAGGCAAGGCAAGAAGACACCCGACACCAGTCAAGTGCCAGATCCTCTAAGCTACCGACCGACACACACACAAGTTTCACAAGTACGACAATTCTACACTTAAGTGTCCAACCTTCTACACCAACTGACATAAACTACGTGTAAAGGACAATAACATACTGTTGACTCTCATGCTTTTTACAGCGACGACGGATCTCTAAAAAGTTGCGAGCTGTTTTGAAATGAGACTGCAAGCTCTGAAAGCTAGACCCTGCATGGCTTTGAGATATTCCAGACAGGTCAGAAATGTCATATATGCTAAAGTGTATTGTTTATCGTGGGGCTTATGTAGAAGGCTTATATGACTTATCCTACGGTCATCTTTGATCTTCTCCTTATTCCTTGATCGTTTTTGATCTTCTCTGTATTCCATATCGTTTTGATTCTTTTCCATGATCGTTTTTGATCTCTTATTCCTTGATCGTATTGATCTCTCTGTATTCCATGATCGTTTTTGATCTCCTCCTTATTCCTTGATCGTTTTTGATCTTCTCTGTATTCCATGATCATTTTGATCTTAGTCTATGATCTTTTGATCTCTCCTTATTCCATGATCGTTTTTGATCTTCTCTGTATTCCTTGATCGTTTTGATTTTCTCTGTATTCATGATCGTTTTTGATCTTCTCCGTATTCCTTGATCGTTTTTGATCTTCTCTGTATTCCTGATCGTTTTTGATCTTCTCTGTATCCTTGATCGTTTTTGATCTTCTCTGTATTCCTTGATCGTTTTTGATCTTCTCTGTATTCCTTGATCGTTTTTGATTTTCTCTGTATTCCTTGATCGTTTTTGATCTTCTCTGTATTCCTTGATCGTTTTTGATCTTCTCTGTATTCCATGATCGTTTTTGATCTTCTCTGTATTCCTTGATCGTTTTTGATCTTCTCTGTATTCTGATCGTTTTGATCTCTCTGTATCCTTGATCGTTTTTGATCTTCTCTGTATTCCTGATCGTTTTTGATCTTCTCTGTATTCCATGATCGTTTTGTTTTCGTATCCTGTGTTTTTGATCTTCTTAGTCTATGATCCTTTTTGATCTTCTCCTTATTCCATGATCATTTTTTTATCTTTTCCTTCACATGGCATCAATTGAGATACAGATCATGTAATTCGTGAGGAATTTCTTCCGAGCATTGACATGTTATCTTGAGAAAGTGAAACTGTTTATCATGTGTTTACGCCGATTGCAGAGATAAGCGTACCACGACCTTCGTCCGAGGCGCTATCATAAATGTATAATTTGGCTACTCAGTGGATTTGTATACCAGTATTTTATGCTCATACCGGGAATCTACTGACGCAGATGAGTGCCCAAGAGAAAACTGAAGAGGATCCAGAGTTGGGCGAGCTATGGGTTGATTGGGAAGACTGGGACCACACAGTCAAGTCTCATCCACTTCACGGATGCGTCATTGAGTAAGTTGCTCAAATCCTCTGACCAGCATCGCAGGTGTCTGTATCTCTCGGGCCTGGCTTGACGCCAGGATATATTATGATAGTAATATAGAGTGCCGACTTGTCACGCAGTTTCAATCCTAGATGAAACTCCACAGCATCATGATTATCATCGACATCGTCATTGTCGCAGCTTCTGTGGTAGCCAGTAAGGTGGCGTAGAAAATGGGACACAGAAAAGAAGGTGAGCACAAAGGTAACCTCCCTGACTGCGATGATCCTAAAAAAAATATAAAAAAAAGAAGAAGATCCAAGCCTCAGATATGCTCTGCAAGAATGGTTAATAATTGGTAAAAAAAAAAAAAAAAAAAAAAAAAGGCAATGTTGCTATCACACACACACACACACACACACACACACACACACACACACACACACACACAAACACACACACACACACACACACACACACACACACACACACACACACACACACACACACACACACACACACACACACACACACAACACACACATCCCTATTCAGCTCAAATCAGGAACAAAATGTATAATGGATTTATTTTTGTCCATATTCGCGAAGTTCCTTTCCACTGCAAGTCAAAACAATCTCCCCACCAAACCCGCATGGCCAGAGATTATTTTGATATATAAAAGAAATTATCGTTTAGCGAAACACACCAACTAAAAAAAGAAGAAAAAACAATGCTTAGTTCAAGTGCAGTTTCACATTTCTTTCAAACGTTACGGGCCACGTTTGAAAACAAACAGAAAAGCTGACCAGGTTTGTTTCCGTTTTGTGGAGGTCTTGGAGTACGCTGTTTGTTCTACGGACATGGTTTTCAGCTCACAGCATGTTTTTCTTCAGGAAGACCAAAAGATCAATATGTTGTGCTTTCTAAGAAGCGCGTTGCTTCGTGACGATGTTGTGTGCTGACGGGTCGTTGTTGCCGGAGCAAAAGGACATCAAACAACGAGCATACAGCCGACCCCACTAAAAATAAAAGCCAGGCCTACAAGTAAACACCTCTGCTGAATGGACTGCAGTGTTTATAATCTCAATACATTGACATCAGAACAGTAGAGCAGTTCTGCAAGACTTCAAAGATTACGTCAGGGAAATTTCCACAGTTTTGTTGTTTCAATCTTCTTTGGGAAAAAAAATGGGGGAAAGATTAATTCATATTGACTGGAAGTGCTCTGTGTGTGTCTGTCCATGAGAAAAATACGTTAACGAGGTTTTCTCAGCTTTTTATGGGTGAATCTTCATCAAACTTGTCAGAAAGATGTAGACCACTAAGGAAACGCGAACGTTGAAGTTTTAGAAGACATGATGCCATGATCATATTCATACGAATCAAAAAGAGTGCCTAGAATCGGCACTTTTTTAACTAAGGAATTTCTGAAAATATTTACCGTCTGTTTTCACTTTTGTGACAGTTTTCCATTCTTCTTTATTTACCTTTCATTTCATGTTGTGCGTTTTCGAAGTCATGATGATCCTGAGAAGTACAACATCTGAATTCTCTGTGATGATGTATATAAGAGAGAGATTGTTTGATTGGCTCGACCATTTGTTTTGTGAGGTGGGGAGGGTGAGAAACCAGAAGAATAACAAACAGATTGGTAATTTACAAGCAGGTGTAAGACAGATTCAAACAGATGACAGAGAGAAAAATCCTACCTTGGTAAACCAAAAAAAAATCCTACCTGGGTAAACCAAACTGGGTTAGGAGATTTTTCTTGTGAATTTTCAGCACTTTATATGTGCCGATAGTTTGCTTCTGATGATGATGATTGATCCGTCTGTCTGAATAGACAGTGGATGCACCCTGTTGAGAATTCGGCTGGATGTAAAATAGCGTCAGCTGTGGCTGAGTAAGCCGATTCTTGATAGGCAGTCCTTAGTTCAGCTGCCGGGCATGAAGTCTATGACCGTCGTTGAGTAGTCACTGACGCAGTTCTCTCTCTCTCTTCTCTCTCTCTCTCTCTCTCTCTCTCTCTCTCTCTCTCTCTCTCTCTCTCTCTCTCTCTCTCTCTTTTTTTTTTTTTTTTTTTTTTTTTTTTCGTCTTTCTCTTTTCCCTCTTCCCTTGAACTATTCTCTGGAGGAGGATCTTGGAAAGGCCACGCAACCTGGTCATGTAGCCGTGCCCTTTCATCTTTCTCTTCTTCACAGTGGACAATAGATTTTTATAGTGTCTCATATGTTGTGTCACACTTGTGCGTGCATTTCTTCATTTGTCATGCAGTCGGTATATGCGATGCCGAGGAGTCGTCTGAAGCTTCCCATCTCGACATTTTTGGATGTTTTTCTCGAGTTCTGCCAGCAAAGTCCAAAGACTGGCGAACATCTTAAAAAAGATGGGTTCGAGTCTGGAAGATACAGTTTCGAGTCGAGGGAGCCTTCATAGCTCTGGCTTCGACGGAAGTCGAGGTCTCGTGTACGATCAAGAACACAAATGGAGAATAATGCCACATTCGTTATCGCCCCTAACAGTTTCAGTGGCCATGTAAGGACCAAAGATGTTTTCCCAGAAATAGAGGAAGTCAATCCAAGTCAAAAGGTTTCACAGCCTATGAAGAGTTTTGTAAATACGTAGATGATCTGAACGCAGGAAGACCACAAGCAGCTCAATCCATCTTTTTATAACGACAAATTCAAGGCAGGAAACAGTGTGTATTTCAGAACAACTTTTCTTTAAAGCCTAAGATGGACAAGCCAGTCGAACATTCTCCCTATTTGTAGAAAAAAAACTAATTCACATTTTGCTCTTCTTAAGATGACATTGCATAAGCTTTACTTAAAATAAAGCATGTAGGACAATGGGAAGACTTGTCACAACAGTGAAAAACAGATTTTAAGATGATTTCATATTTCATAAGAAAGTGCTGTTTAAACAACTTCCTCAAAAAATGCTGAATTTAGGCATTGGAGAGAGAGTGTGTGAGTGTGTGTGTGTGTGTCTGTGTGTCTGTGCATGCGTGCGTGCGTGCTTGCGTGAGTGCGTGTGTATGTGTGTGTGCGCGCGCGCGCGCGCGCGTGTGTGTGTGTGTGTGTGTGTGTGTGTGTGCCTAAAACAAAATCACCTTAATAACCAGAAACACACTAAAATAGTATAAAAACGCTTAATACTAACGGAACAAGACAGCACAAAGTTTCGTCAGACTGGTCTTTGTCAATCGAACACAAAAACCACACACAAACGATTCACCAGATTTAAGATAAAACAACAGATAGACTAACTTTCCAGGTGTTTCGACTAAATTAAACTTGGGGCTTGAGACCGAATATGTTTGACTTGATCATCGCTGTCATCATCTTCGTGCAAATCATCTGTTTGAAATTCATGTAATGGACTTTTGTAGAACCTTATATGCTGCATGGTAATGTACGTTTATATGATAACTGTGTACGCGTGTACATTCTTTCTTGTAAGAAAAAAGTGCGAAAATAAATAAATCATATAAGCAATGATTTAGAGCTGGTGGTGTGTTGTGGAGTCAGAATGAGTTACATGAGATCAATCTCAACAGGCCACAGTAGAAATCGGGACAGCCAAAACAGAAATTATTGTCCTGTCGTTTTCCTTCGTCTTTCTTCTTCCCCCCTCCCTCTGCCCTCTCTAGTTGTCTCTGATTCACATACCGTCCTACTCAACGAAAACGGAAAATGAAGACTGTATAAGTTGGATATGGGACCTCTGATTATCGTCTCATCTGACTGCCACCTGGACCACCAGTGAAGTGCTGCTGGAAGAAGCACAAAATATTATCATCATCATCATCATCATCTGCATCATCATCATCGTCATCACCGTTATCATCATCATCATCATCATCATCATGTGCCTTGTTGCATGGCGTTGGCGATCACGGCCCTCCAAATGAATCTATCTTTTGGTCATTGCAAGTATATCTCTCACCCCTTTCTGTTTTCATCCACTCTGCAAATTCGTCCCAATATTTTCTCCCAAGGTTTACTTAGTGCTTCCCACCACCCCCCCCCCCCCCCCCAGCTTTCCAAAATATGTCCAACTGGAAAGCGAACCTGGGATTTCTTGCTTTCCAGGTAAAGGCTTCTTTTACCGCTGCGACACCACTCTACCAAGGGAGCCTACTCAGGCTGCTGTCTTGTTAATTGTCTGCTTCCATAACTCTGAGTAACCACGGTTTCTTGTTCTAGCACATTAAGATTTTTTTTACGTCTGCGTGAACATCCTCTACTTTCTTTCCACTTTTCACAATGGGTTCGAAAGCTGGAGAGACAGACAAACAGACGGACACAGAGAGATAGACACAGGCAGACAGACAGAGACAGAGGAGACAGACAGACAGACACAGACAGACAAAGACAGAGGAGACAGACAGACAGACACAGACAGACGGACAGATAGAAGCACAAAGAGAAAGATGGGTTATAGTGGCAAAAGTCGTTTCAAATGCGGTCTTCATTTGCTTACGTTTGGTTTAATGTGTTGTTGTTGTTGTTGTTGTTGTTGTTGTTGTTTGTTGTTGTTGTTGTTGTTGTTGTTGTTGTGATGGTGGTGGTGGTGGTGACAATGATTTTTTTTTTTTTTTTTGGTAAAAGTCATGGCTGAATCAGGCCAGAAGATCAACAGGGGCACAAAACTATTGCAACGGTATCTGCCTGGGGATACCATTAATAAGTGCATGTTACCCCGGGGCAACCCATCCGGAAAAATTTCATTAATCTCTATAGTACACGTGAAAGATTTAGTACTGGTAAAATTCTAAAGTGCAGTTGTCCCATGGAAAGTCCAGTTGCCGCTAATGGACAAAAATACTCCAGACAATCCCAAGTTCTACCTTTGGAATCAAGTAGATTCTAGACCTCAATCCTTGTTCTCTGTTTTAACGAGGACTTAGCAGTAACAACAACATCCAATGAAATCTGTGGTGAGTTCGGAATTGACTAAGACTAATGTACTTGTACGTCCATGTAGGCAGAAATTAACTTATTCAGAGACCCATATGGTAAGTTCCGATATATTTTCATGTGTGATCAAATGGGAGTCAAGATGTATTTTACTTAACAACACAAGATAACTCCTAAATGTCATATCTTTCAAATGTAATTATCAAGATATATAAGCTATTTAACAGTTCAATGATACCGTAAGTAATCTAGAAAAATACCCAGTGGAACTTTTGTATGTAATGTATGTGATAAAAATTATAATGCTTGTCTTCACGGATTGACATAATGAAGCTTGTGTTTGTCAGTGTGTTTGAGACAGAAAGACAGGCAGACAGATAGAGAGAGAGAATGGGAAAGAAACAAAGACAAGGAAAGAGAGTGAGTGAGAGATTGACAGACAGACAGAGAGAGAGAGAGAGAGAGATCGGGAGAGAAACAGAGACAAAGACTAGGAGACAGAGAGAGAGAGAAAGTGAGAGGGAGAGAGAAAGTGAGAGAGAGAGAGAGAACGGGGGAGAGTCAGCGACAAAGGCAAAGAGAGAGAGAGAGAGATACAAACACACTGACCCATATACATACATATGCGCGCGCGCATGTGCGAGCATGCACGCGCGTGCGTGCGTGCGTGCATGCGTGCGTGCATGCGTGCGTACTTACGTACGTGCGTGCGTGTTTTGAGAATGGAGAAAAAAAACGTTCAAGGGACAACGCTGCCTGTCATTGTGTGCGCGCTTGTGTGTTACCGTTACACGCACACCAGGGGGTGACACGCTGCCTGTGTGTTACCGTTACACGCACACCAGGGGGTGACACGCTGCCTGTGTGTTACTGTTACACGCACACCAGGGGGTGACACGCTGCCTGTGTGTTACTGTTACACGCACACCTGGGGGTGACACGCTGCCTGTGTGTTACTGTTACACGCACACCAGGGGGTGACACGCTGCCTGTGTGTTACTGTTACACGCACACCAGGGGTGACATGCTGCCTGTCATTGTGTGCACGCTTGTGTGTTACCGTTACACGCACACCGGGGGGGTGACAAGGAACATAAGTACAACGGGACCATTTGAACGCTTCATTAAGCCTGCCCATCAATCCCCTGCCATTCTACCCACATACACACATACACACACACTCAGAGCAAGACAAGCGAGCCTTAACAAAAACATGAGACACTGTCCAGTCAGGCGATAGAACGATAGGGTCTTTGATGAAAATATCCTCGTCACTATGTCGACGCTGTCCGGTGCTACCGCACCGATTGTTAACCCTTTGACTCCCGCACCCTGTCCACCAGCCACCCTGCGTTGTCAACCACGCTAATAAAGCAGAAACTAAACCCTTGTGCAGGAAGCTAGTGGATAGGGCGAGGGAGTCAAAGGGTTATGGTTTTGCAGTTGGTGGATAGGGCGAGGGAGTCAAAGGGTTACGGTTTTGCAGTTGGTGGATAGAGCGAGGGAGTCAAAGGGTTAAGGTTTTGCAGTTGGTAGATAGGGTGCAGGAGTCAAAGGGTTAAGACACCTTGCCAGTGATTAGAGACACTCGTTCTGGCCTCAATAGCTCAGTTGCTTGAGCGTCGGATTCACGTGCTAATGGTTGTGGGTTCGAATCCCGGAGT
>CM060308.1:40330009-40331756 GCA_030674185.1 Monoplex corrugatus
TGTGTGTGTGCAGTGCGCTTGAAAAATGTATATGTTCATGTATGCATGCTCACATGCGTATGTGTGTGCACACATGCCGCATGTGTGTGTGTGTGTGTGTGTGTGCGTGTGTGTGTGTGTGTGTGTGTGTGTGTGTGTGTGTGTGTGTTTATGTGTGTGCGTATGTGCTTTTGTGTATGAGTATGTGTGTTTGTGTGTGCTTTTGTGTGTATGTTGTATGTGTGTGTGTGTATGTGTGTGTGCGTGTGTATGTGTGTGTGTATGTATGTGTGTGTATGTGTGTGCTTTTGTGTGTGCTTTTGTGTGTGTGTATGTGCGTGTGTATGTGTGTGTATGTGTGTATATGTGTGTGTGCATGTGTGTGTGTGTATGTGTGTATGTGCATGTGTGTGGTGTGTGTGTATGGTATCATTGTGGTGATATCAGTGTTTCATAGCTCCCCCTTTCCCCATTTCAAGACCTTGTCAGCGCATAGGGTTTAGCGCAGGCTCATGAGGTCTGCCAGATAATTGCTGAAAAATTTCAATGGAGCACATATGGAATCCCTCTTGGAAAAAATTGTAAATTTAAAATTTCAAACTCCATGGGCACCGTACATTCAGCCCATGTAAAGGATTTTACAGCAAGAAGATTACGGCAACATTACATTGTATGTAGAAAAAAATTCATGTTCATAGGTAAACGCAAATACACGGGTACACGGGAATTTGTAGTTCGGAGTTTGTTCAAGAGGAAGAATCATCGTACTCGGAAATTGCATGTGCGCTCCACCTAAAAATGCCAGCTGGCAGTATCCCTCAGCCTGTGCTAAATGATGTGGCTGTGTTATTCAGCGAGCCTCAGCACAATTTAGTGGCAGAAACTGTTATCAGGAAAATCAGAAGATACTAAGCATCTGACTTGCAGATTATTTTGAAGGGAGAAGTTTACGATTTAAAAATAATGCTTGAGACTGAGTCAAAAATCAACACTTTTTTTAACGGATCGTAGCACTTCGATTGTGTTCGCCTTTTCTTTTTTCTTCAGTTCCGTTTTGTATGCCACCTTAACGGCCACAGAAGCTGGGACAATATTACGATGCTCTGATTGTAATAATGATGGGTATGATATTCATTATGCTCAGAAATTCCTTCTAGGATTGAAACTGGGTGACAGGGCTGTACTCTACGCTTAATGTCATCAATCATCATCATCATCATCATCATCATGTGCCCTGCCGCATGGCGTTGGCGATCATGGCCCTCCATATGCATCTATCCCTTGTTGCCGCAAGCACATCTTCCACCCTCTCTGTCTTCAGCCACCCTGCAAGTCCGTACAATATTTTTTCCCTTGGTCTACCTGGTGTTCTCTTTCCCTCCAGCTTTCCTGTTGTGACCAGGTGCTCTAATTCCCCTTTCCTCATAAAATGGCCCATAAATGTTGCCTGTCTTTTCCTAATCTTCCTTATGAATGATCTTCTTGTGTCTGCCTCTATCAAGACTGTCTCGTTTGTTTTCTTTGCTGTCCATGGCACTCTCAACATTCTTCCTAGAAACCACATCTCGACAGCCTCAATCTTGTTCTGGCTTTGCGTGTTGACTGTCCACGCCTCACAACTGAATAACATTATCGGTTCTGTATAACATTCAAGAACTCTCTTCCTCATGCTAAATGATAGGTATTTGCTGGTAAGAATGCTTTTCATCTTATTGAATGCTGTTTTGGCTTGGCCGATTCTGCTGGCTATTTCAGATGTGCATTTGCC
>CM060308.1:40339356-40354356 GCA_030674185.1 Monoplex corrugatus
CTCATGATAATGATGATATCATCAATGATATACAGATGATAATGATGATATCAATAATAATGATATACAGACTCTACCCCCACAATCAGATCAACACAATGTCCATCAGAATCACGCTGATATGAAAATCAACACATAGACCCCTCATAGCTTCTGAAGGGCTGTCATAATCATATGAAACACACACACACACACACACACACACACACACACACACACACACACACACACACACACACACACACACACACACACAACACTTTAATAGCAAAACACAAAAATACCAAAAATATACCAGCCCTAAACAAAAATTAAAACACACACAACCACAAACTCATCTCACACACACACACACACACACACACACACGAGCGCGCGCACACACACACACACTTTGTCCATTCTCATCTCAGTATCAATTTGTCATTATCACCACCAATTACCCCACCTCTCAAAAAAAAAATTTCAAAAAAAATAAATTTAAAACACACACACACACACACACACACACACACACACACACACACACACACACACACACACACACACACACACACAGAGTAATCTAGAAAAGAAAAAAAAGTCAAGACATTCATAACACACATGCACTCTCTCTCTCTCTCTCTCTCTCTCTCTCTCTCTCTCTCTCTCTCTCTCTCTCTCTCTCTCTCTCTCTCTCTCTCTCTGTGTGTGTGTGTGTGTGTGTGTGTGTGTGTGTGTGTGTGTGTGTGTGTGTGTGTGTGTGTGAACACTATAAATTATAATATCAAAACAAAACTACACAGAATGCCACAACTGACACACACACACACGCGCACGCGCACGCGCACATGAACACACACATGCACGCACGCACGCACAATTTTGCCTATTTTCTTCTTAGAATCACTTTTGTCATCATCTCCCAATACATCCTCCAAAAAAATTCCTCTCCATCTGGTGTACAAAAAAAAAAACCAAAAAAAAGGATAGGGGGAAAATGGCACAATTATCTCCCTTTCTGATTTCTTATAAAGCTTTTCTCCAACTGTCTTTGACATGACAAGGATCAATTCCGAAAGACCACCTCCATTTTTCTCTTCGGCATATTCTACAATCAGCAAATGACATCACTACAGAGTCTGGTCAATTTAGTCAACAGTTTTACTCTTGGCGCCTTTATTCTGCTGTATTTTGTTTTTAATGTAATAAATATCATGAAATCATCATGTTTTACTGTTTTAAATGCTGACACCTAAAATAATGCTTTACTAACCACATCAGGTTAGACAAATAGGTCTGCTACTGGCAAGCTGTAGCCCAGTACTACCTGTCACAGCAGGAGACTTGGAGAGGGGATTGGCGCCACCAAGGATTAACCTAAGCCCACAGAAAAGATATGAGAGACACTATAGCCAACAACATACCGGATCGGTCGGGGCCCGGGTTACAAACGACCGCGCTTACCACTGACAAGCACCAGGGTGGAAGTGAAAAGTCAGCTACTGGGGCAAAGACATCATTCAAACTGCCAACGGAAAAAGCTACCATTGGAACCTGGAATGTCCGTACACTCCATCAGTGCGGCAAAGTAAAAGAACTAGAACACGAGCTGAGACGCTACCAATGGGACATTGTGGGTATATCGGAAGTAAGATGGACAGGCTTCGGAGAAGCAATCACAGAGGAAGGACACAAGATGTGGTACAGTGGCGAAGAGTCACTACATGAAAATGGCGTAGCTTTCATCGTACGCAAAGAAGTCATTGGATGCATCATGAGCTGCACGCCTGTCAACAGCAGAATCATCAGCATTCGGGTGTCAGCCAAACCAAAGAACATCACCATCATACAAGTGTATGCTCCAACTACCAGCCACGAAGACCAGGTGGTTGAAGAATTCTATGAGAAAATAGAAGACACCATCGGAAAAGCCCCCAGGAAAGACATCATCATAGTTCAGGGGGACTTCAACGCCAAAGTCGGCCCAGATGCCTACAAAAACTGGGCTGGAACAGTGGGTCAATTTGGCACAGGGGAAACTAATGACAGGGGACTTCGCCTTCTGGAGTTTGCCTGCACCCAACGGCTCACCATTGCCAACACCCTCTACCCCCACAAACTGTCAAGAAGAACAACCTGGCATGCGCCGAACGGAAAGACTCACAACCAGATCGACTTTGTCCTCACACCGCGGCGCTTCAAATCAAGCATTAATAAAGCAAAGACGAGGACATACCCTGGAGCTGATATAGGCAGCGACCACGACCTCGTGCTGCTCACAATGAAGATCAAATTGAAAAAGAAGTACCAAGCTGCGCAGCCACGCATCAAGTTTGACCTGGAAAAGCTAAAAGATCCAGAGATAGAAGAGGCATTCCAGGCACAGCTCGGGGGGCGGTTCGCGGCACTCAACTTCCTGGACAGCGACATCAACGACCTCACAAACAACTTTGGTGAGGCAGTCCGCGAAACAGCAGAGGAGGTACTGGGGCGACAGAGGAAGAAACACCAAGCATGGATCTCAAATGACATCCTTGACCTCTGCGACAACAGAAGATCACTGAAGAAGACGAAAAACTCCAGCCCTGAAGAAGCCGCACAGTATCGTAAAACCAACAACCTTGTAAAGAAGAAAATGATTGAAGCCAAAGAACAATGGATCAACAACCAGTGTGAGAACATCGAGAAAGGCATGAAAAAAGGAAACAGCAAACATGCCTTCACCACACTGAAAAACCTTACCAAGACGCAGCAAAACAGATCGTCAGTCATCGAGGATACCTCAGGCGAGCTGCTGACAGAAAGCTCCGCTGT
This sequence comes from Monoplex corrugatus, assembly GCA_030674185.1. NCBI lineage: Eukaryota > Metazoa > Mollusca > Gastropoda > Littorinimorpha > Ranellidae > Monoplex > Monoplex corrugatus. The sequence continues at coordinate 40,342,153 of CM060308.1, forward strand.
TCTGAACAGATGGACGCAGTACTGCCAAGAACTATACAACTACCCAATACAGCCAGATGACAGTTTGTTTCAGGGGGACTCAACACCATTGAGGGAATCCTCACCGCTACCAGTGATGAGAGAAGAAGTGGAAGAAGCCATCCGCAGCCTACCAGCAGGGAAATCACCTGGAGCAGACAATATCCCAGCAGAGCTGCTCAAACATGGAGGGAATGATTTGGTCACTCGTGTAACATCGATTTGTCAGAAGATCTGGGAGACAAAACAGTGGCCCACAGAATGGACTCAATCACTCATCATCCCCCTGCCCAAAAAGGGAAATATGCGCCAATGCCAGAACTACAGAACAATAAGTCTCATTAGCCACACCAGCAAGATCATGCTCAGAGTCATATTGAATCGACTGAAGAAAGAAGCGGAAGAACACCTTGCGGAAGAACAAGCTGGATTTAGGGCGGGCAGAAGCGCAGTAGAACAGATCTTCACCTGCCGGATAATGATGGAGAAACATCTGCAGCATCAGAGAGACCTGTTCCACAACTTCATAGACTTTAAAAAAGCATTCGACAGGGTGTGGCATAAGGGTTTGTGGCAGGTGCTAAGAAAGTTTGGCATAGAGGAAGGTCTCGTCCAAACCATCCAGGCGCTGTATAACACTGCCAGCAGCGCAGTTCTCCTCAACAACCAGATAGGGGACTACTTCAAGACCACAGTTGGAGTCCGTCAAGGCTGCCTACTCTCTCCCGTGCTGTTCAATCTCTTCCTGGAGAACATCATGCGTGAAGCCCTCCATGACTTCCACTCCACTGTCTCCATCGGAGGAAGAACCATCAACAACCTGAGGTTCGCAGATGACATCGACCTGATGGGAGGCAGCAACGAAGAACTACAAGACCTGACCATGAGACTGGAAGAAAGTGCAGGTGCACACGGAATGGAAGTGAGCACAGAAAAAAGCAAAGTCCTGGTCAACAGCACAACCAACACCCATGCTGAAATCTACATGAACGGGCAACAGCTTGAAGAAGTGGACGCTTTCAAATACCTTGGCGCCACCCTCACCAAAGACGGTCGCTCTACAACAGAAATCAAGACCAGACTAGCGATCGCAACAGCAGCAATGGTAAAGCTAAACAAGATCTGGAAGAGCAGAGAGATCGGCTTTCCATCGAAGATGAAGCTGTACAAGTCCCTGGTGCTCCCCATCCTGCTGTATGGATGCGAGAGCTGGACCATGACAGCAGAGACCACCAAGAGAATCCAGACGTTTGAAACTAAATGCTTCAGGCGCTTGCTCGGGATCTCTTGGCAAGATCGGAAGACAAACGACTTTGTGTGGAGCCAAATAACAACACTCGCAGGCCCACAAGAACCCCTCCTGGCAACAGTCAAGAACAGGAAGCTGTCGTGGTTCGGGCATGTCACACGCCACAACTCACTGCCCAAAACGGTCCTCCAGGGTACACTGGGAGGCGGCAGACGAAGAGGACGACAAGCCAAATGCTGGATGGACAACATCAAAGAATGGACCAGGTTGGATGGCCCCACGCTGGTGCGACAGGCGGAGGACAGGACCGGTTGGCGACGGCTGGCTTCAAGAGTGTCTCTCATCTCTCCTCTACGCCCATCACGGGCAGGAGAATGATGATGATGATGAACCACATCTGTCTGAATTCACTATATCTTCTTTAGTTTCATGACTTCAAAGGGGGAAATCTTGGTCATCAGAATTTTAATCAATAGCTACAGTTTAACAGAAACTGACGTTCTATGACTGCAAATTGAATGTCAGTCTTCTTCATCATACCCTTCCCTGCTTTTATACATTTGTACGGTTTAAATGCATCCAACTCTTTACTTTTAGAAATGAATACATTTTTAATGATTTCATACAATATGGTTAAGAGGTCTCCTTTTAGAACACACGTTTCCTACTTCATTCCAAAATTTTAAGTAAGTAAAGACCCTATTAAGAATACTCATGAGGACAAGGAACAGAATCAAAACAGAAATAGAATAATGTGGATTTACTGAAGTGAAAGGAACTGTTTATGCCATATACATCCCTAAAGATATGTCAAAATCAATTTTCATTGCACTTCCAAAGAAAGCAGGGCCTATAGAATGTGAACTCCATCGCACAATCAGCTTGATAAGCCATACGACAAAGGTTCTATTAAGAATAATCATGACGAGAGAACAAGGAACAAAATTTTAAAAACATAGCAGAAGAACAATGTGGATTCGTTGAAGGAAAGTGAATTATTAATGTCATAGACATCTTAAGAACCCTCATAGAAAGATCAACTGAATTGAAGGAGGATTTATTTTATGTTTTGTTGATTATATTAAGGATTTTGGTCAGATAAGACAGGAAGAACTGATCAACCCACTACAAAGGCTCAATGCTGATGGAAAAGATTTAAGAATGATAAGGAATATGTACTTGGAACTAACAGTAGCAATGACAGTAGAAAATGATGTAAGCTCCTTCCAAAATATCAAAAGATGGTTTGGCAGTGATGTGTTATGTCACCAGATTTGGTTTTACTTTACAGCGAACCATCATCAAAAACCTAGAATAATGTCCTTGGATAAAGGTTTGAGAAAAATGTTCGACACTCTTCGTTTAAATCATTATGCAGATGACACTATCTTTATTGCAGAAAATGAAAAAGACCTATGAAATCTTGTGTGTTTAACAGAAATCAGAATATGAACACAGAATGTTCATGTAGTTATCCCCTAAATACAGAAATCAGAATATGACCACCTGAATATGACCACATGAAGTACATGTAGTTATCCCCTAAACACAGAAATTTGAATATCACCACAGAAAGTACATGTAGTTATTCCCTAAATGAGTTCATGTAGTTATTCCCAAAATGTACATGTAGTTATTCCTAAAAGTACATGTAGTTATTCCCAAAATGCAGAAATCTGAATATGAACACAGAAAGTTCATGTAGTTATCCCCTAAATGCAGAAATCTGAATATGAACACATAAAGTTCATGTAGTTATCCCCTAAAAACAGAAATCTGAATATGAACACAGAAAGTACATATAGTTATCCCCTAAAAACAGAAATCTGAATATCACTACAGAAAGTACATGTAGTTTATCCCGAAATGCAGAAATCAGAATATGACCACAGAAAGTTCATGTAGTTATCCCCTAAATACAGAAATCTGAATGTGATCACAGAAAGTATGTGTAGCCATTCCCTAAATACAGAAATCTGAATATGATCACTGACAGTAATTGTAGTTATCCACTAAATGCAGAAATCTGAATATGACCACAGAAAGTTCATGTTGTTATCCCCTAAATACAGAAATCAGAATATGAACACAGAAAGTACATGTAGCTATTCCCTAAATGCAGAAATCTGAATATGATCACTGACAGTAATTGTAGTTATCCTCTAAATGCAGAAATCTGAATATGACCACAGAAAGTTCATGTAGTTATCCCCTGAATACAGAAATCTGAATGTGACCACATGAATTACATGTAGTTATCCTCTAAATGCAGAAAATCTAAATATGACTACAGAAAGTTCATGTAGTTATCCCCTGAATACAGAAATCAGAATATGTCCACCTGAATATGACCACATGAAGTACATGTAGTTATGCCCTAAATACAGAAATCAGAATATGACCACAGAAAGTTCATGTAGTTAATCCCTAAATGCAGAAATCTGATCATAACCACAGAAAGTACATGTTGTTATCCTCTAAATGCAGAAAACTGAATACGACCACAGAAAGTACATGTACCTATCCCCTTTGTTACTGCTATTGTTATTTTTGTTTAAAGCCCAGTTGACTGTGTAGAGCCATTTAAGAACTATAACTATGTTAAACATACACATGACTTCAACAGGAAATTTCTAGCACAGAATTTCCACATAAAGGGGATACTATTTATACTGAAAGAGCCCCCGGCATCACCACAGGAAAGTACATGTAGTTATTCCCTATATGCAGAAATCCGAATATGACCACAGAAAGTTCATGTCTAATCCTCTAAATGCAGCAGTGCTCTGAGTATCATAACAAGTTTTCTTTTTTATCTCTAAATGCATGAAATGTATTTTCACAGAAAAATACATGTACTAATCCACTTAATGCAGAAATCCAATTATTATCAACAACAACAAAAAAAGTATACTCATCCCCTAAATGCAGAAATCAGAGCATCATCACTGAAAATACATGTATCCCCTAAAGCAGAAATACGAGTATTATTACAGAAAATGAGTACATGGTTAATGCAACAGACTTCTGACTGGAAGGTTGTGGGTTCAATTCCCCATCAGTCCCTTCAAAAATCATTGTGGGATTGTTCTGCTCTAACCCTGAGTTTGGCATGCTATGGGCCCATTGGGAAGGCTGTGACCACACAGTGGATTCTCATCCATTTCACGGATGCGTCACTGAGGTGTTGTTCAAATCTTCTGACCAGCACTGCAGATGTGTGTATCTCTCGGGCCTGGTTAACGCTAGGATATATTATGACAGTAAGGCGCAGAGTACAGCCCTGTCAACAGTCTCAATCCCAGATGAAACTCACAGCATCATGATTATCATCCTCATCAATATCATCATCATCGTATTATTAAAGTAAAAACTGTCCCAGCTTCTGCGCCATCCAGGCAGCATAGAAAATAGGGCAGAAAAAATATCATCGCAGAAAATCCAAGGATCTTCCCTCAAAACCTCAACCTGGATAATAAGGGCAAACTGTCGAACACATAATCCAGTAATTACCTCCTAAATTTAATCTCACTGTATTAGCTCAAGTATCATTAAATTGTAAAAAAAAAAATATATAAAAAAAAATTTAATTCAATAAAGAATGAACTAATACATAACACACTGCATGTAACAAAGAACAAGACAAAACACAGCATTTTTGTTTTGTTTTGTTTATATACAATCTACTTTTTTCTTATCATTTCTGTATCTTTGATACTCATCTGGGTGGCATCCATCAATGAAGCCAGTCCACCATCACTCTTCAGGTTGAATCTTATGTCTGAAACATGAAAAAATATTTGTCAGATCTATAACAAATGGTCTCCAATCACAAATGATTAAGAAACAAGTTACTTCAAGGAATGCGTCTCTCTGAAAACTGAAAAACTTATCACTGTCTATTTAATAACACTTTAAAGTTAAATTTGTACACTAATGCACATTTAATTCAAGCAATATGTCTCTCTGAAACTGAAAAACCAATCACTGCCTACTTAATAACACTTTAAAGTTAAATTTGTACACAAATGCGCAAATTACCTCAAGGAATGTGTCTCTCTGAAAGCCAACCACTGCCTATTTAATAACACTTTACAGTTAAATTTGTATGTAATGCGCAACTTACTTCAAGAAATATCTCTCTGAAAACGGAAAACCAACCAGCCTATTTTATAAAACTTTACAGTTAAATTTGTACACTAATGCGCAAGTTACTTCAAGGAATGTGTCTGAAAACTGAAAAACCAATCGCTGCCTATTTCTGCTTCTACTGCTGTTCCACCTGAGTGAATGAGGATTGGTTTCGTGCTGATGGCTCACGTTTACTGAGCAACAGGGCAAGCCGTTTTATTAACCCTTTGACTCCCGTATCCTACCATCAGCATCCCTACATTGTCAACCATGCTAGCAAAGCAAATCCTTAACCCTTTGACTCCCTCACCCTGAGTTGATGAGTGAGTCAAAGGTTAAGTTTTTGCACTGTGGTTAGGATGCGGGAGGCAAAGGGTTAATCTGCAATGACCTGGCTATAGCTTCACCACATGATCGACACTTACCAAACTGCCCTAACCAATGGTGACAATGTTGACTGGTGCTCCATGCTGTCATACATGATGTACTTGATAACGTTATCCTTTCAGATTCCCTTGACTTCAACATTACCAAAGTCAGGTTTAGCTACCCAAAGTCAGAATCAGTCAGTTTTTCCTACCCAGTGCTCCCTGCATTCAGTTTTTTTCCTACTGACTCCCTGGAGTCAGTTTTTCCTACTGACTCCCTGGAGTCAGTTTTTCCTACTGACTCCCTGCAGTCCATTTTTTTCCCTACTGACTCTCCTAGTTGGGTCAGTTTTTCCTACTGACTCCCTAGGGTTAAGTTTTTCCTCCCTGATACTCCCTGTAAACAGTTTCTCCTACCTGATACTCCCTGCAGTCAGTTTTCCTAGCCGGTGAAACTTTTCCTTCCTGACACTCCCTGCAGTCAGTTTTCCTAGCTGCAGTCAATTCTTCCTACCTGATACTCCCTGCAGTCAATTTTCCTAGCTGGAGTCAGTTTTTCCTTCCTGATACTTCCCGCAATCAATTTTTCTAGTTGCAGTCAGCTTTTCCTACCCAATACTCCTTGCAGTCAGTTTTCCTAGTTGTGGTCAGTTTTCCCTACCTGATACTCCTTGCAGTCAGTTTTCCTAGTTGTGGTCAGTTTTTCCTACCTGACAGTCCTTGCAGTCAGTTTTCCTAGCTGGAGTCAGTTGTTCTTAACCGATACTCCTGATACTTCCTGGAGTCAATTTTCCTAGCTGGATCAGTTTTTCCTACCTGAAACTCCCTGCAAACAAGTTTTGTTTTTGTTTTTGTTTTTGCCGGAGTCAGTTTTTCCTACCTGGAGTCAGTGCCAGTCAGTTTCTTTCCTACCTGATACTCCCTGCAGTCAGTTTTTCCTTCCCAGTACTTCCTGCAGTCCGTTTTCTAGTTGGAGTCAATTTTTTCCTACCCAATACTGCCACTGCCCAAGTCAGATTTTTCTTGCCGGTGTCAGTTTTCCCTACTTGGTACTTTCCACATTTTTCTTCCTCTCAGATTGTTTTTTCTATCTCATACTCCCTGGAGTCAGTTTTCCTAGCTGGGGTCAGTTTTTCCTACTTGATACTCCCTCATTTTGGGGGTGTCAGCTTAGTGTTTCATTAGAAAACCTTACATTGTGAGTGTCATAAAACCATTATTACTTCCATAATAGCAGGACGTCTGGCCTATGTGTCTCACATACACACTCCAGGTATTATCTAACAAAAAATCTGATTGGTCACAAATGTTTGGATAATCGAATCCAGTAATTTCGTATTGAACAAAACTTACTGTTTGAAAATCTATCCATAATCAATTTATTGAACAAGCTTAAAAAAGCACTGCATAACGCACTGTCCTAAAACTATCTTACTTTTCAACATAGTTGGAATTCTGGTTTGTAATTTACCATATACAGACTGCAGGTGTTATTCATTAACAAAAATTGTGAATAGTTGTAATCCTCATTGTGACTAACCCAATAATTAGTTAACTGCCTTGAAGACCTTAGTTTATAAATATGTCTTTCTGTGACTTCTAAAACTATATTTTACCAATGGTTGAATTCTTGCCTTGACTTTAACATACAGATTCCAAATAATATTCATTCTAAACAATTATGATTAATCTAATCATAGCAGTTGTGTGATTTAAACAGTAATTACCTAAATTAGTTTTTTTAACAAGTAACCTTACAATCTTAGAGATTTCTATTCAAAATTTGCCATATCCGTTACAGTCATTCTGACTTGACGTTGCCACACAAAGACTCCAAATAATACTCATGAAAACCAAATCATAATGAACATGGTCATTAATCCATCCATTCATTATTTAAAGAATTTTCAGAATACTATACTTTTACAATCCTTAAGAATTTAGCTTCAGACATTTGATTCAATCATTCATGTTTCAGTTGAAATTAGATTTCCACCGCCTCTCCAAATCCTGACTGATGGTCTGAGTACTTGTCCTTTGATTGAGATGAGAAACCAAGCCTCTTCAACTGTCAAAACACTTTACTACTAAAGTCTTAGCATACATTTAATGTAAAAGAATCCATGACAAAATTCTCTTGAAAGTCTGCTCAGTTAAACAAAATGACATATTTGGTAGGATAAAAAAAAAAGTGATACCATGGCAATGCCATTTCTATTTTACAAAATGCAAAATATATAAATTCAGCACTGATATAGGCCTTTCACTTATACAAATCAAAATATACAAGTTAATCGCAAATCAGCAATTCAAAATAGACAAAACTTTACATAATGCATTATTAGTAAGCCTAAATATATATAATTTTACACACACACACCTCTCTCTCTCTCTCTCTCTCTCTCTCTCTCTCTCTCTCTCTCTCTCTCTCTCTCTCGGATGAATGATATAGATGCGGTTAATGACAAATATTCTTAGCTGGCCAGTTAAGGAATATGGACTAGAATACAAATGAAAGGACTACTGTAAATGCAAAGATGAATGTATCCCAGCTTATGTGACAGTAAACGATAGAAGGGGACAATGTAACGAGTTCACTGCAGTTTGATAGTTTAACTTGTATGAATGTATAAGAAAACCTATCTCCTCCCCTGTTCTTGTTCTTGTTGTTCTTGTTGTTTAGTGTCCACAATCAACACGATTATTCTGACACTATCACACGGGGGGTACGCCTACTTCTACTACTACTGGTGGAGTATGTGAGCTCCCGACGTGAACACGCCAGGAGACGCGGCTCCAACCACAGCTTCAGTCAAAGATTCGTTCCACTCAGGGATGGTTCGCGGGAGTCCATGCATGTATTGTGGCCTAAGGCCCATGTACAATAAACATTTTCTGAGTTCTGAGTTCTGAGTCTCTCTCTCTCTCTCTCTCTCTCTCTCTCTCTCTCTCTCTCTCTCACTAGAAATTGATAAACCTAAATAATTTTGCCTTAGAAGCCTACATAAATAGGCATGTGTTCTTTTTTAAATGTTTGCATCAAGCGTTGAATTAAAAAAAATCAAGTTTTTATTTTGTCCTTTGTTACCTGTGAAGTAATAACCAATGTCATAAAAAGCAAGGGAAACATTTCAGTAGGGCTAAAACAAAAGAATCCATGCCAACAGATAGATCTACCTAGATCTGATTTTGATGAGTGAAATGGTCTGATTGGGCATGTTCAACCACTGGAATTCTTTTAAATTGACCATAAGAACTGTCTAGTAAATCAATATCTTCATAGTAAAATTAATGTCATAACAACTACATAAATTATTTCAAGAAACAATTCGTGCATCTAGACAATCTGATTCTAACTGGGCATGCTCAGTTACTGCTGAACCAGTAACTGGTACTGTAATAAACACTTTATCCACAATTAATAAAAATTAAAAAGGTCTTTTGCACAACAGAAAAAAAAAAAAAAAATCAGTGAGTGCCAAATCATCGCATTTTTTTTTTATCCTTGAAGTTTGCCGAAGTTAAAAACACGTGTAATCAGCAGAAAATCAAAACTTCCGTTGCGTGACCGCACAAAATGAGAGAATCGCACTTTGAGACTGCAACTCCTATTTATGTTTAACGACATAATGATAACGAGGATCGTTTCGAATATCATTTATCTTCCATAATGACCAATCAAGGGTCCATAATATGGACACCCGTCCGTCAAAGCGCCATGAACGGTCAGTTTTTTGACGGATGCTCGCAGATGTGCGGAGGCGGGTTTTCTCACATCGGCCATCGAGTAAACTGATGCAAATCCGCGACTGACTCAGTCACAAGGAACTTGTTTTAAGAAATATTTTGTAGATGACTAGCTAGAGCAGCCTGATGCCTGTAGTAGACTTTCTGTGGTTGATTACTGGTCTTAAAAAAGTTATATGGAGTACTGCGATCTCTTGATATGCCAAACAAAGAACGAAACAGGGGTACATGATCTAAATCTGACCAGGGGTGATCTAAATTTCGACCAGCGTGAATACTGTGGAGGCGGTGCACATTATTTTATCCACAAATTACCTATCAATCAACGGCAACAAAAAGGGTCATTTTCTGTTGAACAATATTTTTATGCCTTGTTGATTTTCATCAGTGTTTCCTTCGTCCACTGCGTCCACAAACGATCGACATCTCTTCCTGTGGCATAGGTCTACTTTTCTTGAAAGGAAGCGTGGTCAGTGCCTCAGTTTCGTAGGCTTATCTAAACTACATCTAGCCAACTGTTGCCATCTACACACTTATACACACACACACACACACACACGCGAGCGAGCGAGCGAGAGGCGGACAAAGCAAGCTACGGAGAGCAAAAAGGAGAGAGAGGGACATCTTTTAAGATCGAGAGAGTTGAATAGTAGAGATTCCGGTCGGGAATTAGATTACACAGGTATTCAAACCGAATGTAAAATCCGACCGTCAAAACCTGACATTTCATGAGCAACCGATTTAGATCAAAAACCTACAATAGCTTCTACAGCCCAACTGATTTAAATCAAAAACCTACAAATAGCTTCTACAGCTCACATTTATACATTGCTTGGCTCTCGACAGGATCAGACTGTTGGGAGAGTGTTGCTACATGGGGTCAGCAAGTGATCACTAAAAAAATTCGCTTTGGCGCACGTGACGCCCGGCAAACAGCCGAGTTGGGCGGCCTAAGCGTCGCACTGTACCATCGTTTTAAAAATGCCTTTATTTTCATTGGCAAATCCTAGAAGTTAGCTGTTCCATGAACTGACACCCGTTTCTTTGACCAATTTTCTGTAAATGGAGTGACTGCACTTTTGGTTTTGCGAGGCAAATCCCGGACGTCGGTCGGATTTGACAATCTAAAATAAGTTTTTAGATCAGTTCACTTCACCCTACCTACCTTCACCTCCCCCTTGCCCACATCTCCATTTCAAGACCTTGCCAGGACAAAGGGTTTTGATCAAACTCAAAAGGAGTCTGCCAGACAAGTGCGTCAGATCTGGTGCAGTGCACGGCCTGTCTGAAATTGTCTGAGGTCCATGATGATGAATCCCTCTTGAACAAATAGGGCCTACCTGACTTCAGCGGTATAACTATAAAACAAAAATAGCTACATCTCGGTTTCAGTTTCAGTTTCTAAAGATGACGTCTCCGCACTCGGAACGAATTCCATATGCACTAACGTCACAGGTGCCACTTGTGTATGGTGACCATGGGCATGGCACATGCCTTAAGCCTGCACATAAACCCATGAGCTGGCCAGGTCCCAAGGCCCAATCTAGACTATGTTTTACCTAGTCTATATCTTATACTCACACTGGTATTTTATCAGCCTACCACTGGAATAATCTTGTTACATGTAAATGACATGTGTATGTATCTTACATTCAAAAGTAAATAAAATTAGAGGTCTGAATCACAACTAGCTATTAGCTATTCTGTAAACTCGTCTCACGTGACAACCCCACCCCCCACCACCCCAGTCAATGCCAAATGCTCATGCTATCAGCTGTGGGAACAATGCATCGTCAACCTTCGAACGAATTATTTGAATATTTCAACATCCTCTTGTACTTGTAGACACAAGCTTGGGGTTGATGGGTTTAATCGTGTAGAAATCGTAAAAGTAATTAAAGAGGAAACAGCCCTTCAAAAGGAATGGTGGGTTGACCGAATGGACATCTTACAGGCTACTGTTAAATTAAACAATACTGAGTCTACGTACCCAAAATGAAGACTCTCAATAACCTAAACAAGTAGTTGCAAGCGCTACCAGTCGCCGCACGTACCCCTTCCCCATCGTGTTGATGTCGACAGGAAAGCACCGCCACCTGCTGGCGATAGCTCTCAAGTTGTCAGTTCATGAAACTGTCCGTCACGCGGTTAACAAGAGAGCAAACACAATGGTCAAGCAATACTGGAATTGTTGCTTTTATGAGGCAAGAGAAACTCGAGCACGTAGTTGCAACAGGAAATCTAGAGGGGAAAAAGAGCACCAGGCAAACCCAGGGAGAAAATAGTTTTGCAGAGTGGATGAGAACAGAAAGGGTAGGAGAGATGCTTCCAGAGACAAAAGACAGGTTCATATGGAAGACCATGATCGCCAAGGCCATGAGGCATGGCACATGATGATGATGATTATTATGATGATGACGATGATGATGACCATCCAATCTGCAGTCAGGACATTTTATGTATTTCGCTTGACAGTCAGGACATTTGACATTTTACACAAGTCAGGACATTTTACTTAACAGTCAGGACAGTTTACATAAAAGTCAGAACATTTTACTTAACAATTAGTACATTTTACTTAACAGTCAGGACATTTTACTTAACAGTGAGGACATTCTGCATAACAGTCAGGACATTTTATATATTTTGCTTGACAGTCAGGACATTATTTAACAATCAGGATGTCTTACT
>CM060308.1:40359356-40454356 GCA_030674185.1 Monoplex corrugatus
TGCTCGGGAGGCGCATCAGGGACAACCACCCCCCACCGGGCACCCTGGCCAGGCTGGTCGACATCCTGCAGATCGAGTGGGCGGCCATCCCTCAGGACACACTCCGTACCCTTGTGGGGTCGATGCATCGGCGCTGTGAAGCATGCATCCAGGCTCGGGGCGGACACACGCGATATTGAAAACAGATTGGCCAAATCTGACACTTTCTGTTTTTTGAAAAGGGGGGATGTTCCTTTAAATGCATGTGCTGTTCACTAATGGGTCATTGTGCTAATTTCTTTTTCCAAAACAGGTGTGGAAATGATGAAATAAAACATAGAATCAATTCTAAACATTGTCAATTATTTCAACTTAAAATTAGAGAGGAAGGAAGAAGTGGCCCTTAAATTATGATTAGGAGTATATATGTTCTGATTGCGTGAGCATATGTGTACAAAAGCATGACAGTGGTGACCCCGACGTGATTTTGGACTTATGGCCAGGCCTTCTAAAATACAGGCAGGTTTTCAAACCCTTGAGTTTCTGGGACATACCATTTCAGTTGGTAGGATGACACCTGAAAAAAACAAAAGTTAAAAAGATCTTGTCACTGCAAGGACCAACTTCCAAAAAGCAGGTCAGATCACTACTTGGACTTCTATCTTATTACAGAAGATATGTCCCGCATTTTGCGTCTTTGACAGCCCCATTGACTGATCTCTCTAAAGGCAATTCCAGTAGACAAATCAGTTGGACAGAGGAATGTCAATCCGCTTTAGAGTGTGTCCAGCAGGTATTGAATTCATTTCCTGTTTTGCTACTTCCACCTTTGTCTGAGGCTTTTATCCTCAGAACTGATGCCAGCTCTAAAGGCTTGGGAGCAACGCTCCTGCAAACCAAAAATGGTCTCCTTCATCCTGTCCAGTTTGCCAGCAAAAAATTCTCCATGCCTCAGCAAAAATATTCCACAATTGAGAGTGTTTGGCAATTGTCTGGGCATGTGAGAAATTTGCAAGGTACCTGACTGGCAGAGAATTCACTCTGCAAACAGATCATAGACTCCTCACTTTTCTCCAGTCTGCAAAGACTCGGAATAATCGCTTGTTGCGATGGGCCCTTGCCCTGCAGGAATTCCGGTTCCGTATTGAACCAATTCCGGGCACAGCAAATCTTCTGTCACGGGAGTGAATTGCTTGTCAGTCAGTCAGTCAATCAAATCCTTATATAATCATATTCGTTTTGTTTTATGTGAGAATGTAATGTGGTTTATATCAGTCTATTTTTTTTATGTATGATTGTAAAGACTGATTTTCAATTTCATGTATTTCTTTGACATGATCATTGAATATATACTACTCAAAACAAGTTAAGGGCCACTGTTACAACGCACTGTAAAATCAAAAGCATGAAAGACATGAACTTGAATCAGAGTGAAAATTTAATTTCATTCAGTGTCAAACCGGAAAAAGCAAAAAACCGAGTTACAAAAGCACACACTCCTCGGAATGTGTATTTGAAGTCAGGAGGTTGAAATGGACAATTCACAAACATGGCCTCTGACATGAAAGTTCATTCACTATCGGGTATGACCACCTCTTGCAGCGAGACAGGCTGTGCAACGGCGACGCATGGACCGAATGAGGTTGCGGAGAGTCGCTTGAGGGATGGCGGCCCATTCCTGCTGCAGGAACTGGACCAGCTCTTGTTGATTGGCTGCAGGAGGATGGTTGCGTCGGACAGCCCGTCCCAACACATCCCAGAGGTGTTCAATGGGTGATAGGTCGGGCGAGTTGGCTGGCCACGGCAACCTGACGACACCCTGCTGTTGGAGAAAGTTGGTGACGACAGCAGCACGATGTGGACGAGCATTATCGTCCTGCAGAACAGCGCCGTTACCAATGGCTTGCAGGGTTGGTAGTGCCACAGGGTTCAGAATTTCATCCCTGTAGCGATGCCCTGTCAGATTGCCGGGGACGGGGTACAGGAGAGTGCGGTGGTTGAAACTGATGCCTCCCCACATCATGACAGACCCACCACCATATCGGTCATGCTCTCTGACAGTGGCATCTGTGAATCGTTCGCCAACACGTCTCCAGACGCGCACCCTGCCGTCATTGAACCTCACGGTGAATCGGGATTCATCTGTGAAGAGGACGTTGGACCATTGCCTCACAGTCCACCTCACATGCTGTGTGCACCAGGCTGTACGGGCCACCCTGTGGCGTGGCAGGAGTGTCGTACGAACAGCAGCAGCCCTTGACGCAAGATTTGCCGCACGCAAACGATTCCGAATTGTCTGGTCGCTGACATTCGTGTTGCTTGCTGCTCTGAGTTGGTCTCTCAGCCCGCTGGCGGTGGAAGTCCGATCGCGCAGAGCCTGCGTCACAATGTATCGGTCCTGCCGTCTTGTCGTTGAACTGGGTCTGCCAGTACGGTGCCGTTCTGCCACCTGTCCAGTTGCATGGACACGGTCTCGTAGTCTCTGTATCACGGAGTGGCTCACTCCGACTCTTCTTGCCACTTCCTGTGTAGCAATTCCATCCTGGATCCATGCCAGCGCTCGTCCTCGGTTTGTGTCACTCAATTTTCGTCTTGGTGGCATGGTTATTTGTGCGGCTGGTTAGCCCCTTTAAATACGCACTGGCAGCCTAAGAGGTGGTGAACGCGTTCATCAGTAGTGCGCCGTGCACGTGCAACCCATTTCTCTCGCATGCTGTTCCTGTCCAGTACTAGGGGGTACAGCGAAAACACAACAATTTTCCATGACTTTCGCGTTTCTCGTGTTGCTCAGCATGAACCTGGTGTCAAGCGGATTTTTTCACATGCTTCAATCTGACATATTCACTGCTTCAGCAATACAGCAACACAAGTTAATTTGTACGATTTCATCAACTCGCGTCAATACACCGAGTTGTCGACACCAGGTGAAGATCGGAGGGTGGCCCTTAACTTGTTTTGAGTAGTATATAATGTTGAATAGATGTTGGATTTATTGAATTTGTATGGTTCATCAATATTGTTAGACTGAAACATGAATCAACGATTTGTATGATGAACACAACTATAATTATTTGATTGCTGTTGATTGCATGATTTCATGTGGCGAAGTTTATCGACAATGAAATTATCACTATTTGCCATATGTGAATGAGTGTCATACATTATTATGAAATGTCCTATTTTGGTGAATGGTTGTGATAGATTCTGTGAGAGGCCCTATTTTATTCATAGGTGTTGTGCTGTGCTGGGCATCTAATTAATTGAGTGGCTTTTGACTGGTGTCATATTCTGGTGGATGTCTTGATTATTGTACATGTCAAACATCCACGAGTTGATGAATGTATTTGGTTGCAAACATGATTGCTTGTCATTTTGGCATTATTTGATTTCCATGCTTATAGCAGTGGCTATTAAAAAAATTGCTGTCACAATTTTTTTTCCGCGGGATAGGGGGTGTCATGTGCGCAGGGTGGTGCGTGCACGTTTTTTGTATCGTGTGCATGGGGGATTATGCATGAGTTTTTTATGTTGCGTGACGGACGAGTGCTGTATATATGTTCTGATTGCGTGAGCATATGTGCACAAAAGCATGACAGTGTGTGTGTGTGTTTTGTTTTTGGTTTTTTTTTCGTTTGTTTTTGTTTTGGGTGTTGGTGTTGGTGATTTGTGCTATAACTATGTGAAATGCTGGGGAGATAAGTTGGGGAGAAGATGATTGTCTCAGAGATCAAGTTAGTTTCAAGTATAGTTTTTGCTACGTCCTGATGGAGAAGAAATCCTGCACCATGAATGTCTGTCTGGTCCATGTTCACGCCACTCCATACCAAAACGCAGCTGGTATGAATTCCTTTGTTTGACCTGTCCTTTCATCTACTGGCTGATATTCCCATGACTAGTGTTTTGTCGTTTTGCATGAATTCTGCTATCTCTGGATCTTTGTCGTTCAGATCGCAGACATTCCAGTATCAGTTGTGTTTGATTTAACCCTTTCTTTTTCTTCTTCCTGTTGTTGTTCTTCTTCTTTGTTTCTAATCATTTCCCACTGTTCTTGATCCATTAGTTTCACTTTCCATTTGTGTTCTTGAGTAATTGTATACCTGATATCAGCTAGCACGGTTAACCAGAGCTTCATTAGCAGGATGATCCATATCCACTGACTCACGATTTGCATGAGGGGTTGGATTGGGGTTGGATTTTATAACCATATTGACAATATAAAAGATTACAATGTTGACATTTGCGTTATATTGCATGATGCCACAGTTTGTCAGAAGGCGCCTGTAGGCCTGATATTTCTGTGTTCAGCCTTCTGTGTTAAAGACATTTGCGTTATATTGCATGATTCCATGGTTTGTTTGAAGGCGCCTGTAGGCCTGGTACTTCTGTGTTCAGTCTTCTATGTTAAAAATATTTGCGCTATACTGCATTATGCCATGGTGTGTTAAGAGGCGCCTGCAGGCCTGGTACTTCTGTGTTCAGTCTTCTATGTTAAATATATTTGCGTTATACTGCATTATGCCATGGTGTGTTAAGAGGTGCCTGTAGGCCTGGTACTTCTGTGTTCAGTCTTCTATGTTAAGACATTTGCGTTATATTGCATGATTCCATGGTTTGTTTGAAGGTACCTGTAGGCCTGGTACATCTGTCTTCAGCCTTCTATGTTAAAAACATTTGCGGCATATTACATGATGCCATGGTGTGTTAAGAGGCGCCTGCAGGCCTGGTACTTCTGTGTTCAGTCTTCTGTGTTAAGACATTTGCATTATATCGCATGATTCCATAGTTTGTTAGAAGGCACCTGTAGCTGTAGGCCTGGTACTTCTGTGTTCAGTCTTCTATACTAAAAACATTTGCGTTATACTGCATTATGCCATGGTGTGTTAAGAGGTGCCTGTAGGCCTGGTACTTCTGTGTTCAGTCTTCTGTGTTAAGACATTTGCATTATATCGCATGATTCCATAGTTTGTTAGAAGGCGCCTGTAGCTGTAGGCCTGGTACTTCTGTGTTCAGTCTTCAATACTAAAAACATTTGCGTTATACTGCATTATGCCATGGTGTGTTAAGAGGTGCCTGTAGGCCGGGTACATCTGTCTTCAGCCTTCTATGTTAAGACATTTGCGTTGTATTGTATGATTCCATGGTTTTTATTAGAAGGTACCTGCAGGCCTGGTACTTCTGTGTTCAGTCTTCCATGTTAAGACATTTGCGTTATATTGCATAATGCCACGGTTTGTTAGAAGGTACCCGTAGGCCTGGTATTTCTGGGTTGAGGATGGTTAGCCCACCAACAAGATGGAGATGGCCTTTTTCCACTGGAACAAATACGGGCATGTTCATCGTCAAATATGACCTGGCCTTGTAGTCGACAAACGTAAGAAGAGGCAACGTTTAACGATAGCCTGGATAGTCGTGTTAATTAGACGATTATCATAGTGGCTTGATGATGCTATCATATGTCGTTACCGGGAGGTTGTGGGTGGGGGTGGTGAAATGAAATACAGGGTTGATGGGGACGATGGGGTAAAACGTGCATGACCAGGATGAGTTGTGTATGACTACTGGAATGTGAGGACATTGCTGCAAAAGCGAAAATTAGAGAACGTCAAAAGGGAGATGGAAAGGCTTAACATTAGTATATTAGGACTAGGGGAAGTGACAATAAAGGGGGCATGCATGATAACATCCGGAGAGTATACAGTGATATACTCTGGTGGAAACTCACATGAAAGAGGAGTAGGCATTGTAATGGACAGGGACAAATCAAAAGCAGTTATTAAGGGATACAGGGATGTGTCCGACTATTGCTGGTCAAATTGGGAGGCAGACCATTTGATATCAACATCATTCAGGTGTATACACCAACATCCACAAGTACTCAGGAAGACATCGACAACTTCTACGAAGTATTAGAGATGGCCAAGGTCCATTGTAAATCACAAGAAGTTACAGTTATAATGGGAGATTTTAATGCTAAAGTGGGACAGGATAGGGTAGAGGAAATAGTTGGACCTCATGGCCTTGGTACACAAAATGAAAGGGGTTGGAAACTTGTAGAATGGGCACAGATGAATGAGTTCATAGTAGGAAACACCTGGTTTGAGCAGCCTAATAGAAGAAAATGGACTTGGTGAGTCCAGGAGATAATACCAAAAATCAGATTGACTACATCCTGATTAATAAAAGATTTAGAAATTCTTTACTGTCAGCAAAAACACTACCAGGCGCAGACTGCAACAGTGACCACAATCCTGTAGTGGGGAGATTTAGGTTGAAATTACGGAAAAGGAAATAGACCAAAAGCAACATCAAACTAGATCTTGGACTCTTAAAGACAAATGAAGTGATACGTCGAAAATTTAATGTACATGTTCAAAACAAATTCAGTGCTCTGGAAGACGTTGGTGACAGTGAGGAACAATGGACAAAGTTGAGAAATTCGATAAATGAAGCTTGTGAAGAAATCCCTAAGGCAGATAAAAAAAGCAAAAATGAGCTGGATGACAAAAGAAATTTTAGGCTTGATGGAGGAACGGAGGAAGGCAAAGAGAAACGAGGAAATATACCGGAAGATAAACAAAGAAATCAGGAATAGGTGCAATGAAGCTAAGGAAGCTTAGCTGAAAACAAAATGCAAAGAAATAGAAGACCAACACAGAACGGATCCTCAGGATATGTATAGACGAATTGAAGAAATTGTCCACAGGAAAAATACATGCACATCAACTGGTTGCTTAAAATCGAAAGATGGTACGATTCTCATGTAAAAAGACAAAATATTAGACAGATGGGGAGAGTACATTAAAGACCTTTTTGAAGATGACAGACACGCAGAACACATTATAAGAAAGAACTTTGAAGGACCATCCATAATGAAAGATGAAGTTAGAGCAGCATTGAAAAAGATGAAACCAGGAAAAGCCCCAGGACCAGACAACATTACTTAAGAGATGATTGAAGCCCTGGGGGAATTTGGTATAGAAAAAATAACAGTTCTCCTAAATTAAAAATTTATGACACTGGAAAAATCCCCAAAGATATGTCAAAATCAATTTTCATTGCTCTTCCAAAGAAGACAGGGGCTATAGAATGCGAACTCCATCGCACAATCCGTTTGATGAGTCATGTAACCAAGATCCCACTAAGAATAATCATGATGAGGACAAGGAATAGAATCAAAAGAGAAATAGCAGATGAATAGTGTGGATTTGTGGAAGGGAAAGGAACTATCAATGCCATATACATCCTAAGAACTATCATAGAGACGTCAATCGAGGTAAACAAGGATTTTTATTTATGCTTTGTTGGCTATACCAAGTCTTTCGATCGGGTAAGACATGAAGAATTGATCAACCAACTAGAAAGACTCAATATTGATGGAAAAGATATACGAATAATCAGAAATATGTACTGGGAACAAACAGCTGCAATGAGAGTAAAAAATGATATAAGCTCTTTCCAAAACATCAAAAGAGGAGTCAGACAGGGTTGTGTTTTGTCACCAGATCTGTTTTCACTTTACAGCGAAAACATCATGAGAAACCTAGAGGAAGACGCTGGATTAAAGGTTGGAGGAAAAATGATAAACAACATTCAATTAGCAGATGACACCGTGCTAATTGCAGAAAGTGAAAGGGGCCTACAAAACCTTGTGAATATACTTGAAATAGAAAGCAAAGGTAAGGGGTTGGAACTAAACAGCAGGAAGACTGAAGTCATGGTGATCAGTAAAAAACATGAAATCCTGTCATGCAAAATAACAGCAAATGGCACAACCTTGACACAGGTTGATAATTTATTAATTAGTTGCCCGCTACGAGATAGCCTCGTACCTATTTCCGGTGTTCTGTGCGCCTACATACGAGAGCATCTCGTACCTTTTTCGTCATCGGATTTTGACGCTCTACAAAGGGAGGGAACACTGATGATGGTTCCGGGCCATAGTAGAACAGTAAAGACAGAGTTATATCCCTTTGACCAGTCAAGCGACCACAGCAAATGGCTCCGCAGTGAACAGAATAGTGAACCTACTCAAAAAGCCAGATTTTATCAAGTTTACATCTGGACTGTGGTACCCCCAGGTATGCATGGAGTACTGCACAGAAAAGCATTTACTGGCTGTTGTGTGAATTCCAGATGTTTGTCCTGTTCTTCAGTAAACAACTGCACCAATTTCCAATGTTTTCTGTGGTGACAGTCTCGATGGAGGCAGACACAAGTAGATCATTCATAAGGGAGATTAGGAAAAGACAGGCAACATTTATTGGCCATTTTATGAGGAAAGGGGAGTTGGAGCACCTGGTCACAACGGGAAAGCTGGAGGGAAAGTGAGCACCAAGTAGACACAGGGAGAAGATAGTAGACGGACTTGCAGAGTGGCTGAAGACAAAGACGGTGGAAGAGATGCTTGAGGCAACAAGAGATAGAGACAGATGGAAGTCCGTAATCGCCAACGCCATGCGGCAGGGCACCTGATGATGACGATGATGACGTCTACCTCCCATCCCCTATCCCCCATCCCCACCCTCTCAGTTTGCGTGTGCTTTGTGCCCTAGAGGTTTCGTCGTTGTTGGCAAATGCTTTGGTGAGTGTGTGCGCCTTAATTTTATTCTTCAATCAAGATTTGGCACCTTATAAATAAGAAGAAGAAGAAGAAGAATGATGATGATAATGATAAAAGCAATAACAATAATAATGATAATGATTAATGATAATAGTAATAGTAGTAGTAGTATATTGCCGACAATATCATGTTTGTTACGTCCAAAAGGACACCTTTCTTTGGATTTATGGATGCAGTCTAATTTGTGAGGATCTTGTACAAGTTGTGTGTCAGGACCAACCATTGCAATATCTTCCCATGCATAACTTTCCCAAGATCATTTGGAACTTTTCTTCCACGCTGTTCGAGCAACAGGAAGTTTTAACATTAACCGGAAAGCAAGGCACTTTGTGGCTTCTCACAAACGTCTGATGATACGTCATGACGTCACCATGGTCACTGGAAACACAATACTGCTGGATAACACACATCAGTACTGACGACAGTGTCTGCAACTTCTGCGGTGAATACTTCAGTAGAAGACCAGTCTGAGGATGTCTTGATTACAAGATGGCAGAGTCTGGTTCCAGCAGAGCACCGTCCAGAAGAAAACCTTTCACAGATCCCAGACTTGTGTTTATTCAGAGAGGCTGGCTTTATGGTCAAGATTGCAGCCAGGAGAACGCCTTGTCTGAGTATCAGTCAGCGTTGACAACAAAAGCGTTGGGTGGCAGTCAACTCAGTCACTGGCTGATCATTCAGAAGGAAGAGGAAGTCTACAAAAGCTGTCAGACAGTGTCATCAACGTCTGCCAAATGATTGAACGGCTTTCACAAAATGTGTTCCTTGTGAATGGTCAGAAGATTCCTTAAGGCACTGGTATTACTGGTGTCCTATCCCATGCTGTGTTGCAAGAGGTTGGAGGCAAAGCATTCTAGGCCGTCAATGGACATATGTTGGGCATGTACTGGATACAAACTGATATCAACCATATCTTTCTTCTCATCAAATCTGTCACACATACTTACACAAATGTCAGGATGCACTGTTTAGCAAAGCAACAGAACCTACACATCAGGCGGAAATTCATCCGCAAAACGTTCACATCTGGTTGTAGCATCAGTAAGCCATCTTTTCCTTTCTTTGGTTGTGTACATATTCACTGAAACAACTTCTGTCGTATTTTGAGAGTGTTTATGTGACAATTTTACGTACTGCGATGAGTGGATTAAAATCTGAAATAACTAAATGGTGTAAATACAACAGACGGTGCTGTTCCTTACTGTGTTGTTATTTGTAGTTGTTTTCTTTAGGGTTAGTCTTAGTTTTGCGTTATGCTTGACTTAACGTCTTATTCTGTAAGACTACACGGAAAGCCATTGCAGTATGTACATTTTGTGTATTGAATTTGTATATGTGTGTTATGTCTGTTTGTGTGCACGCGCGCGTGCGCTGTGCAGACGCGTGCATGCGTGTGTGCATGATTGTGTTCGTCCGTGTAATGTACGTGTGTATGACCAAATGTTTCCTACAACAGATTTGAAAACACATTATGGACAGTTGCAGTTGATTTGAACACATTATTTCATTCATGAATTGGGATCAAACTGGTCAGAAAAGCAAAACCTACTATATTATTTGATATGTCAGCAATGTTGAGTTCTATTTTCAGTTGGCATTTTCTTGATATCTGGATATATTTAGAGTGTTTCTTACAAACATGACAATCCATAATGATGAGTACAATAAGCTGTAGACCAAATGTGTGTAAGAAAAACAGAATTACTTTTGGGTATTACATATATTATCAATGGACACTGTTATCTCAGTTTGACACACTTGAGGGCTGTTATCCTGGTTTGATACAGTTGTAGACTGTGTACAACAGTACTGTATGTTACCATTGTCTACTCTGGTTTTTTGTTTGTTTGTTTGTTTGTTTGTTTGTTTGTTTGTTTAGTTTAGTTTATTGGGGTCTACATAACCGTAACTGAAAATACGTGAAAAAAAAGTTAAAGAAAGATAAATTCCGTGCTTCCATTGACACTTGAAGCCTATGTGCAATCTGTGAAAGATGCGTGCGTGCGTGAGTGCGTGTGTGTGTGTGTGTGTGTGTGTGTGTGTGTGTGTGTGTGTGTGTGTGTGTGTGTGTGTGTGTGTGTGTGTGTGTGTGTGTGTGTGCACGCTCGCGCACGTGTGTATATATGTGTGCAGACGGGTATACACATTTCTTCCCCCGAGTAAGATTATACTCACTACTTCTATCAGTCGGAAAGAAATTCGTATCGTCTTTCCGTGACAGATTAAGCCAACGATAGACCAGAATAAACAGTATAGTTTTACGCAGTACAGATGAACGAGGTCGGCTCACTGGCGGAGTCTGGGCGTGACGGCACGGTCTGTCGAATGAAGGGGAGTAAAATCTCGTATGGGAGTAATTTTGGCGTGTGTGCGGGGAGTACTTCAGATTACGAAGGAGGCAAACCCAGACCCTGAGGCACTCAATGAACTCATGTTTGCGGACGACCAGGCAATGGTGAACAATGACAAGATACAGCTACAGGAGCACACAGACCAATGAAAGCTGCGAGACATACGGCATGAAGATCAGCGTCAGCAAGACGAGGTCATGACTGTCAGTAAGAGACCAAACAAACTGGATATCAACATCAACGGAACCCAGTTGAAGCAAGCCAGTGAATTTAAATACCTGGGCAGCATCTTCACTGAAAATGGCAAACTAGACAGAGAAATCGAGACCAGATGCCAGAAAGCCAACGCAGTCAGCTACCAACTTGCCCCTCTCCTGAAACATCCCAGCATTCCCACCAGCACTAAGGCGAAACTCATCAACGCCATTTTTCTACCAACGCTGACATACCAGTGCCAGACATGGTCCCTAACTAAAGTCCTCGAGAGAAAACTGGTCACCTGTGAAATGAAATGCCTGAGGAAAGCAGTAAACAAGACAAGGCGAGACAAGATCAGAAATGAGGTGATACGAGACATGGTAGGAGCAACACCAATCCTACAACACATCGAACATATCAGGATCAAGTGGTTCGGACACCTCACACGTATGCCCCTAAACCATCCAGCTCTTCGGGCATACAACACCAGATACTCTGGCTGGAGAGCCAGAGGAAGACCAAGACGACGATGGAGCGACTCCGTGGCAGACACCCTCAGAGCTCACGAAATGTCCCTTCTCCAGGCCACCTGCCTTGCTGCTGACAGACGACTGTATCTCCCCGCGACGCCCACCGGTACAAGCGGAAGGAAAAAGTAAAAGTAAAGTAAAGTAAAGTAAGCGGGGAGTACTCTTCTCGTGAAGGGAGTAACAATCGCGTTACGCGGTTTTTACTCCGGAGTAAATTTGGCTTGGGGAGTAAATTCCGCGTGTTACACCGGTGTCGGGTGTTAAAATACTCTCACGAATTTCTGCACACACACACACACACAACGCGTCCACATGCACGCACGCACGCACCACACACACACAACACACTGTTGTTGTTGTTGTTGTTGTTGTCGTCGTCGTCGTCGTCGTCGTCGTCGTTGTTGTTGTTGTTGTCGTCGTTGTTGTTGTTGTTGTCGTCGTCGTCGTCACCATTGTTGTTGTTGTTGTTGTTGTTCTTGTTTTCCCGGCCTCACACTTCTGTACCGCTTTGTGGTGAAGTCACGTCTTGATGGTGTAAGCCTCTTCCCACCTGCAGTCTTCTCTCCACTCCCCCTGCCACCCCCACCAACCTCCCCCCACCCCACCCGTTTTACCCAACAAATCCTGCCACAGTGACTTCATTTACCAATAACGCAGCCCCCGATTACTTGTCAAGCCTACTTGAGATCTACGTTCCCTCACGTACCCTCCGCTCTGCCTCCGATCCTCTGACTCTTCGCTTTCCACGCACTAAGCTCAATACCTACGGTCCACGAGCCTTCTCTGTTTCTGGTCCACTCTCCTGGAACAAACTTCCTCTCTCAGTCCGTCAGCAACCTACTTTTGTCTCCTTCAAGTCCGCTCTCAAAACTCACCTTTTCTCCTCTGTATAAAATCCTGACCTCATTCAACCCCCTCTGCAGCCTGTCTCCGCTCGGAGTGGAATCACATTGTAATATATAATTGTATATAATATGCTCTCTATAATTTTCCATTGCTTTTCTTCTTTTTCCCCATTTATAGCCATGTGTGTGTGTGTGTGTGTGTGTGTGTGTGTGTGTGTGTGTGTGTGTGTGTGTGTGCGCGCGCGCGCGCGTGCGTGCGTGTGTGTGTGTGCGTGCGTATGTGTCTGTTCAGCGCTTAGATTTGATTTTTATCAAGATTTTGCGCTATATAAATATTGTAATTATTATTATTATTATTATTATTATTATTATGTGTTCTGATCTACACCTGACCCGAATAAATATAAAACACGTAGGCTGCAGCCTGGCATTTCCATGAAGAATGATCGGGTCTTTGATCTTATATTTGATGCAGTCTCTGACTTCTTTGTGTCGTTTATGATCTCATGGAAGGTCAGTCAGCTTGTCAAGTCATGCCATGGGCCATAGACACTTTAAAAAATGATTAATATGTTAAAAAGAAAAGAAAGAAATTATGAAAGTATTGAAATGACGCTTTCGTTCTTTTGATGTAGAACAGAGGTAGGCCTGCTAAGATCTGCACAGTTTTCTCCCACTGAAATTTCAGTCAAATTTCTGAATCAAGAAGTAGTTTGAAGCATGCACGCGTACTGAGTATAATTGTGTGTGTGTGTGTGTGTGTGTGTGTGTGTGTGTGTGTGTGTGTGTGTGTGTGTGTGTGTGTGTGTGTGTGTGTGTGTGTGTGTGTGTGTGTGTGTGTGTGGTTTGTTCCTTGATTTAACGTCTTTTCACTATAAGTGATATTAGACGGGTAAAAATGGCATGGAGGATGATTTTTTTTTGGGGGGGGGGGGGGGGAGAGGGGACAGGGGGGAACAGAGTAAGAGACGGAAAAAAAAAATTAAAAGGAATCGGCAAGGTTTTTAGAAAAAGGATATGGATGAACAGAGAAATGAAACTAGAACAACGCTAACATTAAATGTAAAAGAAAACATCGTCATAAAAAACAAAACAAAACAAAATAAAATAATAATAATTAAAATAATAACCTTAAAGTAACGCATTAACAGGACTGTGAACCAATGATTCTGAAATTTTAACTAACAGAACTTGATCTGATATTACTTCTTTAAAATGCTTTTCAAGATAGTTTCCTTGTGTAAACATCTTTGGTAAGAAATAACGAAGCTTTCTGCAGTAAAACAAACGTGATACAATGTGAATTGTTCACCGCAAATACATAAAACGTTTTTACAATATTTAGTTTTCAAAGCGTTCATTTGAATACGAAAATATGTGGTAACAATTGATCTCAAATGATATAACGAAGAATACTGAATTTTTTTACAGATATTTTGAACTGAAAGTTTGATTCTTTTTTGGGACACAAATTTTTCATTTAAATGTTCATGAAATCGAATCCATGATGCTAATTCTAGCGAGTTGTAAGCTTCATTTACCGAGGTGTTAACATGTAATTCTATGGAATTTTCAGAATTGAGTGCACCGGATTTAGCTGCTCTGTCAACTACGTTGTTGCCTTGAAGACCAACGTGAGAAGGCACCCAGCATAAACTGATTTCCGAGCCATTTATCTTTAAACAGTGTATTAGATGATTTGCCTCAATTATTAAATCAGGTCTTGTGTCTGTATCAAAAGACTGTAAGGCATATAATACAGATTTTGAATCAACAAAGAGAACTACTTTGAAAGACACAGGCCGAAGGCTTATTAAATAATGCAACGCTTGAACAACAGCGACCAGTTCTGCTGTATATATAGATACATTTGTCCCAATGAAAAAAGACTTTTTAATGTTAAATTCTGGAACATAAAACGCTGCTCCAGCGCTCTGATTTGCTAAGACTGACCCATCGGTAAAAATGTGGAGGTGGGTACGGTACTTTTCATCGATGTGTTCACAAGCTGTGGATAGCGTAATGTTGACATTATCATCTTTTTTAACGTCTGCATAATCGAGATCAAACGTGGCCTTTAGCATTTCCCATGTAGGGATAGGCGTTAACGTTGGTTTCTCGGCTATTTCATCCATAGTTATGTTGGATTGTTTGATCAGGTCAGATATGTAAGTTGCGGTTGTAATTTGTGATGAAATGTTTTTTGCTCGTTTTGGAAAGTCAATATCAGACCTGATTTTAATTTCTTTGCTCACAAAATTATTCGCTTGTGAAGTAGTTCTAATTGCAAACTTTGCTGTAGCTAGTTCACGATGGTTGTTTAGAGGTAGAATTCCAGCAGCTTTGTACGTTACCAGAGTAGAAGCATGAGTTGGTACACCTAGTGCAATTTTAAGACTTTTGCAGTCCAAGTTCTGAATCTTTTTTAGTAAATATTTAGGTGCATTGAAAAAAATTTCTTGCGCGTAGGATAATTTAGACCTGACCAGCGCTGTTGCCAGATGAATCAGTATATTTGTATCCATTCCCCAGGGTAATTTGCTTATTATCTTTAGAAAATTTAAGGTTTTTCGTGCTTTTGTTAAAATATAATCAAAATGGATATTCCAGCTTAATTTCGACGTGATGTAAACTCCCAGAAATTTTACGACCTGTTTGTAATTTAACACTTCACCAAGCAATTTGAAAGTAGGTAAGTTATTTGAGTTACCACCAGGATCAAACAGCATCATGTTAGTTTTTTCTGCCGACAATGACAGACCATTTTCTAACATATAGTTTCCAAGGTTATCAAGATCAATTTGATACAACTTCCTGATGTAATTCCGTGTTCTCTGTGGAGTTGTCTTTTTTAAAGTGATATTCATCCAAGTACATATATCATCAGCATACTGTACTAAAACAACACGATTTGAAAGAGCTTTAGGAAGATCCTGTATAAGGATATTAAACAAAATAGGTGCTATCACTGAACCTTGTGGAATCCCCATGTCGAGGCATCGTGAAGTAGAATAACTAGCTCCCACTCTAGCCCGTATTGTTCTATTAGCTAAAAAAGATTTAATGTAATTGTACATATTACCAGATAAACCAACAGATTTTAGCTTGAACAATAGACGTTTATGCCAAACTTGATCGTAAGCTTTTTTTACATCAAAGAAAGTAGCTAAAACACTTTTTCTGCGGGCAAACTGTTGTTTGATCTGAGTTGTAAGTTTAACCAGGTGTTCAACTGCAGATCTCCCTTTTCTAAAACCCGCCTGGTTCACCGGAATAACATTATTTTTATCACAGTAGTGTAAAAGTCTGTTTAAGATCAATCTTTCCATTAGTTTGCTCGTATGGGACGTCAAAGCAATGGGTCTGTAACTGTTTTTATCAGTTTTCGATTTTCCTGCTTTTAATATCGGTATAACTATAGACTTTTGCCAGATTTGTGGTACAGTTCCGTTAACCCAGCATTTCTGCAGAATTTTGTGTAGGAAAATAAGATAGTTTTCAGGGAGATGTTTAATCATTTCAGTCGAAACTGCATCAACACCTACCGAACTCGTTTTGTTGTGTAGAAACAGTATTGTGTTTTTTAGCTCTTCTAAGGTGATTGGAGAATTAAACCAGAGATCATTCTGAGGTATTGGATCAGTGTAGATTGGGTTGTTATCTTCCATTTCTCTGTGATGTTTGCAGTCTGAAGATAAACCTTCAACTTTACTGTTTTTAGCAAATAATTCCACAAAAGTTTCTGCTTTGTCCATGTCTGAAGGAAATGTGTTACATGTTTCTATTATTATCGGACACCTTTGTAGGTTGGTTCCATTCTTCATTTGATTCATTTTCGTCCAGACTTTATGAAAATCTTTGAAATCTGAAATTTGTTTTGTGCAGAATGATGCCCAATAATCTTTCTTTGCTTCAGCGATGGTTTTGTTACATTGGATGTTAGCTTTTTTCATTTCCACATGATCTTCAGGTTTCCGGCTTTTGATGTAGATTTTGAATTTCTCCCTTTTATATTGAACTGCTTTCTCACATGCCTCTGTCCACCAATTCAAGATGGCGGAGACTCACCAAACATTACCCAATCGATTATTCGATCTAGAAGTTTTGAGTTTCGGAATTGATATGTCTGCAGCGGCTAGAATTGACTCTTGGAATTTAGAAAACATAATGTCTACATTTTCACTTTCATAATGTCTGTAATCCTGATTCGCAAGAGTAGTTCGAAATAAGGACCAGTCTGCACGCTTGTAATTATATTTTGGAATAATATCAGGAGAGCTGTTATATCAAAACATATTATACGGCCACCATGGTACGTAGTTGTCGAAAAGATGGTACCGTCCTCTGGAGAATCTGGAAGGATGTAGCTGTGCTGATCTTGATCTTGCTGTTCTCCTTGGAGTCTCCCAAAAGAGGTCTCGAATGTGTCTTCCAAGATTTCCTGCAATGATGCTGCTTCCTCTGGTGGTGGGGTGAATGTCATCTTTTAGAAATTGTTGTGTGGTACGAAGGTTCTCATGTGATACTAAAGAAATATTTTTCATATCAACAAGTTCAGCAGATAGTAAAGCGTTGAACAGATTTCGTTGAACCTCCATTCGGGCCTGCCGTACAGGGGCAACCTTACTAACGACTAATTTTGAATTAGGATGTTCTTGTGCTATTTGTTTTATGCCTGAAGCGAGATGTTTAGTTGTTGCAGCGAGATCTTTGCTGTTCAAATCATGCACGCCACAATGAAAAACAAAACAGTCTGCAGTATCGTCACATTTGGAAAGGGCCATGTCTAATGAGCTTTGAATGTCATGAGGGGCGGTCACAGGGCACGAGTCTCCTTCGAAACCGTAAGATCGCCCCAGTCTTCTCGAGTTGACACCTCTCAACACAGAGTCGTGGACAGTGATAACATACGGAAGATCATGGTGCTTTTTATCTTGTTTTGGAATAGGCCTATCTTCAGAGCGTGATGTTGTATGGTTCGGATGTAAAATGACGTCTTTAGCTTGTGTGACGTCATGACGTTGTTCTTTCTTGTTTTTTATTTTCTTTTCAGGTACTTTTGTTGCTTGCTGTTTAGTTTTGCTGCTGGGGTTTGGTGCCTTGAGGTTTCGAGCCTGTTTGTCGTCCTGCTTGCTTGTATGGTTTTGTTTCAAAACGTCTGCATATGTGGGATGTGTGTCATGTAGATCCGTCTGTGTGTGTTAGTTACGGGTTGGCATGGTGATGTTCTGTTTTTGCTGGGTTGTGAGAAGTGCAAGGACAGTCTTTTCCAAAGAATTGACTTGGTCCCGCAGAGCCAGTATGATATTTTTGAGTTCTGACGTACTCACGCAGTCCGCCGTGCTGGGAAGAGGCGCGGTGCAGGTTGTCCCACTCTGCGTGTCAGTGAAAGCCGTGGACAGTGAACCAGATGTAGCGTCAGACTCGGCCACTATCGATTGCGGGTCCTTTTGCGTATCTGCTCCCGTGTCGCTCGCCGATAGTTTCTCTCCATCAGCCTTGCCCTCTGATGCGTCTTCTTGTTTCGTTTGGGCAAGGCGGCCTCTTCTCGTTCTTGTCATTATGGGCCTTTTAAACGTTTTCTCCGACAGCTGAAAATTTTTACTTAGGTGTCTCCGTGTGTGTGTGCGTGTGTGTGTGCACACGTGCGTGCGTGCGTGTGTGTATGTGTGTGTGCGCGTGCGTGCGTGTTCGTTTCGTTCGTTCTTTGATTTAATGTCTTTTCACTGTAAGTAAGTAAGTGCGTGTGTGTTTGTTTGTGTGCGTGTGTGTGTGTGTGTGTGTCTGTGTCTGTGTGTTTGTTTGTGTGTTCGGACGCACGTCTCCACATGTGCATGTGTACGAATGCATTAAAAGAAAATGTTCGATTTATTTGTTTGATCAGTGCATTTCAGAGGTCTGACATGTTAGGTGGTAAACCTAGCGGGGTTGATGAAGTGTGTGTGTGTTTATGTGTGTGTGTGTGTGTGTGTGTGTTGTTTGTTTGTTGTGTTGTGTTTGTTTGTTTGTTTGTTTAGGTGATGTGCCAGTGCATTTTGGCTTTTATTTATAAGTTTATTTTTACATACTAGATTGAGTTCAGTACCGTTGCTTGTTATACATGTTAATGTGGATGTTTTACATGTTTGTGTTGCACTTTTGTGAAGGACCACAATGTGATTTCCCTTTAGAAGATAACAAATTCGATTTCAACTTAACGACTTTCAGGCTGAAACTACTCTATGGACAGAACCCTAGCTGTTAGAGGAAGGGAGAGAAGCATTAATTACACCACCGGTCACTTGCACTCTTTACAAATGGAGATTGGTTAGCACAACTTGCTTCCGTAACGACAGAAGCAGAACACAGCGAGAGGTAATCAGATAACGGGATTAACGGATTTTGCTTCCATCCTGTGTGAACATTTGAGTCTAAATCGAACTTTGACGAACTTTATACGGTAAGCGTTTGGTGTACTTGCAGTTAAGCCACACATTACCGTATGCGTTATACAATAAACAGACATGAAACAATCGAGTGTCTAGTTACACTTCTACGTTTCCGTAGCAACGAACTTTCGAAGCTACGATCGTCGTGCATGCTCAGTTTATGTCTAACTTTCCTGAGCAGTTGCCATTCGCTTTCCATGAATCTGGTTCAGCGTGTGTTGTAAATGAGGTATCAGTTTATATTATTACTGTAGTGCAGGAGGGATCGGCGTATGCCAATCGTTATCGTGGTTTCTGCGACGTACAGGCTACAAAAACTTGAAAAAGCAGCACATGTAGCTACTCTTCCCGAAGGCTCCCTGAGTAGGCTGCAGAATCAAATAAACTATTACCTAGATTCAATGAGGCATGCATGTATTTCCCTCTCCTTCCCACCCTCTGTCTGGATTAGGCTTGAAAAACTGATGACAGTATTTACGATAATAATGATAATAATAGTAGTAGTAGTAGTAACTTGTACAGTGCCTCACCTGACAAAAGCCTTAAGTGTTTTACAAAAGTGACAGCCCAAGGCAGTCATAGGCACAGTAAACGCTTGTCAACCCCTACAACCTTGAGTAAAAGAATGAAAAGAATGGCCCACAAAATAGTGTATAAAAAAGTCATATATTGTTAAAACACACACACATATATAGCAAACACATGCACACATGCATGGATATATGCATAAACAGTCAGTGTGGCCAAGTGGTTAATGCAACGGATTACTGACTGGAATGTCATTGGTTTGAACCCACTTCATAGTCCAAACGGTTCTTATGAAATTTTTCACAAGATTTTGTGAATGTAACACTAGAAATAGAAAGCAGAGTACTACTATATTAAATGGAATATATGGCAGAATTGGGTATCAGTGTGGATTGGCAGAAAATTGTTAGAGTTGTTTTTATATTATTTGTGTATTTTTTAAACCTGACACTGGTGTCTTAACAGTTTACAGCTTTTCCCACATCCTTACCTGATCACATATTACAAGTTAGAAATCTCAGTCCATGATTTATAATGATAATTGTAAATATTTCTGTTCCAGATATAAACTGAAATAATGGCCAGCTTTGTTTCACTGCCTAAGATAGAAAAAAACATCCAGGAGTTTGTGTTTGAGAGAACTGGAGAAAAAGTCCACCTCAACCTGGGGAAAGAGGGCAAGGTTGTCATAGAAACGATCAGTCCCCATGGTTCCACCACGCTGGGCATCTTCTGGGTAAAAGTGCTTCAGCACCCTAATAACTACCCAGTGTTTAACTACCCATATCGTTCGCTGTATAAAGCTGCAGGGAAACATTTGGTGTCGCTCCACGTAGATACTGTCACCATAACTGTGTGTTTGGTGAGTGAACATGTTTCCCTTCATTCATATATCAAAATGTATAAATACATTTAGCCTAATGTGTCATTTCATCTGTTCCTGTTGTCATGTATTTAGTTTCTTTGAATTCTTACACACATGCTCATATACATATATGCACATCCATTGCATAACACACACACACACACACACAACACACACACACACACACACACACAACACACACACACACACACACACACACAGTGACAACACACACACACACACACACACACAAACACACACACACACACACACACACACACACACACACACACACACACACACACACACACACACACACACACACACACCACACATTCATATGTCTAATATCACTTATAGTGAAAAGACGTTAAATCAAAGAACGAACGAAATACATTCATAAATTCTGTTAACAGTATGGCTTCATTAGCTCAGTTGGTCAGAGCTCTGATAATACGGGGGTCATGAGTTCAGTCCTGAGGTGAGCTGCAGTGGGGTTTGTTTGTTTGTTTGTTTGTTTGTTTGTTTGTATGCAGGCAGGTAAGATCTTGATAGAGCCACTGACTCAAAATCTGATGTCTCAAGTTCAGTCTCAGTCTGCAGTATAAAAACTGGCCTATTTGCTGACCATCTTCATGCAACAAGAGAGACACACACACAAAAATCATAGAACTTCTCTGATATTTTGTTAAAATGGATAAGATGAGTTATTTTCATGAGTTCAGTGAAATACATGTGTGTGTGTGTGTGTGTGTGTGTGTGTGTGTGTGTGTGTGTGTGTGTGTGTGTGTGCACATGTGTGTGCATGCGTCTATCTATCTGTTTGTCTGTGTGTGTGCACCCATGTGTGTGTTTATGTATGTGTGTGTGTGTGTGTGTGTGTGTGTGTGTGTGTGTGCACATGCACATGCACATGCACGTGTTGTGTGTGTGTGTGTGTGTGTGTGTGTGTGTGTGTGTGTGTGTGTGTGTGCATAAAATTTTGTTTTAAGTTTAAAGAAATCAACTCTTTCTTACCCTTTCCCTCTGTACCACACAGGCCACAGGCAAGGTGATCATAGGCGGCACTCTTGCGCTAGACTGGTTTGTCTTGAGGTTCAAGGATCTCATGAATGTCTACAAAGATCCGCCCATATCGAATGGCCAGGTGCTGAAGGAACCCTTTGATGCAGAGCAGAGACTGTACATCAAGAACATCAAGAAGAAAATACACCGCCAAAGTATGTTGTGACTAGGATTGAATAGAGGATGGATTAGTGGGTGATATGGCAGGTTGGTGGGTAAGATCAGTGGGTCATCATCATAATCATCATCATCATCAAGTGCCTTGCCACATGGCATTGGCGATCATGGCCCTCCATATGCATCTGTCCCTTGTTGCCGCAGGCACATTTTCTACCCTCTCTGTCCTCAGCCACTCTGCAAGTCCGTCCAATATTTTTTCCCTGGGTCTACCTGGTGCTGTCTTTCCCTCTATTCCTGTTGTGACAAGGTGCTCCAATTCCCCTTTCCTCATAAAATGGCCTATAAATGTTGCCTGTCTTTTTCTAATCTTTGTTATGAATAATCTTCTTGTGTCTGCCTCCATCAAGACCGTCTCATTTGTTTTCTTTGCTGTCCATGGCACTCTCAACATTCTTCTTAGAAACCACATCTTGGCTGCCTCAGTCTTGTTCTGGCTTTGCTTCTTGACTGTCCATGCCTCACAACCATATAATATTATCAGTTCTATATAACATCCAAGAACTCTCTTCCTGATGTCATTAATAGGCATTTGTTGGTAAGAATGCGTTTCATCTTCTTGAATGCTGTTTTGGCTTGGCCTATTCTGCTGGCTATTTCTGATGTGCATCTGCTGTCTGGTGAAATGATCATTCC
The DNA here is from genome assembly GCA_030674185.1 of Monoplex corrugatus. Taxonomy (NCBI): domain Eukaryota; kingdom Metazoa; phylum Mollusca; class Gastropoda; order Littorinimorpha; family Ranellidae; genus Monoplex; species Monoplex corrugatus. The sequence continues at coordinate 40,381,579 of CM060308.1, forward strand.
CCGATATTTAAACTTATCAACGTGTCTCAAGGTTGAGCCATTTGCTGTTATTTTGCATGAGGGGATTTCATGATTTTTACTGATTACCATGACTTCAGTCTTCTTGCTGGTAAGATCAATGGGTGGATGGATGAAACTGTAGGGAATTTGATTATTAAGTTCATTCTACTCAAGGAGAGATCATTGTACTTGCCAACATCAACACAACATCTAATGTCATTTTTATGCTGATGACTTCCAGCTGTACAACAGCGCATCTCCTGAAATCTTCCAGCTCATCTTTCTGAAGTTTCTGTTATGTTGAAATCCAGAACAGTGCGATACAGAATAAGCTACAGTTAAATGGAGATAAGACTGAAACAATGCTCATTAACACCCAGCACAAGTCTTCCTGAAAATCTTCCAGATCTTCTTTCTGAAGTTTCTGTTATGTTGAAATCCAGAACAGGGTGATACAGAATAAGCTACAGTTTGATTCTTGAATGGAGATAAGACTGAAACAATGCTCATTAACACCAAGCACAAGTTTTCCACAATAAAAGGTTGTTTTATCCAGCTAGGGGACAACACTATTGTACTTTCTGATTCAGTCCAAGAACCTTGGCGTTGTTCTTGATCTTCAATTCTCCATGCAGAAATTCATCCCTAAACTTATCAGTCAGCTGTCAGCTGCAACATTTCAATTCTGTTCGTCAGTATCTTTCAATTTCAGCAGAATCTTAACTTGCAACTTCTCTTATTTTGCCTTATGTTGATCATTGAAACTCTCTGTTCTCTCGCTTGCCTGCTTCTTCTGCAGCATAACCCCAGTGTATTCAGAATTCTGTGGCCTCTCTTGCCCTTTGTAAATAGAAACATGATCATATCACCCCATTGCTTCATTTTTCTCCAGTGTATCTCAAAGAATTTAATACAAAATCAATACAGTATACTGAAGGTGTATCAATGGTACTGCACCTATTTATCTTTGTGACCACTTTCAGATGTACACCTCTACCCATCCTCTTCATTTGCTTCTGATTCTCCTTATTTAAAAGTTCCTTGATACAGATGTTCCACTGTCAGTCTCCTTTTTTTTGTTTTGTTTTGTTTTGTTTAGTTTTCTGCATCTAGTCCACACAACTGGAATGAGCTTCCCCTGTCTATTCAACAGTCACGTACTCTTATCTTCCTTCAAGTCTAACTTGAAGACGTACCTTTTTGTCCAGCAGTGACTTCCTTCCCAGTCTGTGTGTGTTTTGTACCCTTGAGATTTTGTCATTGCGGATGGGTGTTTGGGTGAATAATGAGAGTGCGTGCTTTGATATGATTTAGTGCCGTATAAATGTCTATTGTTGTTGTTGTTGTTGTTTATTGTTATAATTATTATTATTATTATCATTATTATTATTATTGTTATCGTTGTTGTTGTTGTTTTTATCATCATCATCATTTCTTTTGGATGGTTTCATGTCATCATATCTTTGTACATTTCAGTCATCTCTGGTTATTTATTTATATTCATAATAACATTCACAGATCTTGAAGATTGGCCTGATGCAGTGGTAGAAAAAGACTTGAATGTGCTGGAAGCTCGTGAAATCTTGAGGCAACATGAGGAAGAAACAGGTCAACAAGACGAGACTGAAGTGCTACCGATTTGCCCTCTGTTAGGAGAAAAACCTATGGCAGTATACCACATTGACAACTTGGTAAGTATCTTTGACATACCTACGTATTAATTCAGGTTTAGGTATGCTGAGTGCTTTGTTTGTTTGGGTGTACTAAGTTTATTTGTTTGTTTGTTTTTGTGGTCATTCATAACTTTTATTTTAGTTTCATTTAAGTTTGGAGGAGAATTAAATCATTTGTACTGAACGTGGAGAGATAAACGTTTGCAAAGGCAAATTGTTCAAGGATTCCATGTTCTGTACTCATGGTTGTTACCATGATTATCTTCTGTGTTACATAATCACATCATTTACAGTGAAGAGTCAAGTCTGTGAATAAATGAGTCATTTAAAGATCTGGTGATGAAATGGGAAAGGTGATTTTAAACGAAGCACTGACTAGAGTATTCCTGTCAGTTTGTTAGGTTTTTTGAAGTCGTCTCTTTCTTGAATATTGTTTTGAGTTATTATTCTATCATCTTATCACAGATGTGCATTTTTTTTTCCAGTTGTCAGCATCTGCCTTGGAAAAACATCTCCGCAGACTGAAAGACGGTGTGATGACAGATGGTGCCACTCTCTATGCAGTCTGGACAAGCCTCTTGAACCGATGGTGCTCAGACCCCAAGACCAAAGTCTTTATCATCACTTCTGCTATTGACAGGCCCAGTCTGGAGCGGCTGTGCCACATCATCCTAAACCATCGACTTACAGCTGTGCTGGAAATGTTGGCTACACCTCTTCACTCTCGTTGTGGACAATTAGCAGATATCCGACGAGATGTTATGCAAAAGATTCATTTAAAGGATCAAGTTTTTGCAGAATACAAGGTCTACAACTCAATGGTGTATCCTAACACGGACTTTCAGGCTAAGTTTATTGCAGGTCTCCGAGGCGACTCAGTGGAGGTTCTGCTTACCAGTGCTGACACAGAGACAAAGCATTTTCAGGAAGGCCATGCCAGTACGGCTGTGTTCCAGATTATTTCTGCTGCTGAGTTTGAATGCCGCCTGCTGTCTCCCATTGTGGCTTCTGTGAACTGAAGTCGGACTGTTAGATATAAATAAATCACTATGTATCATGACCTTTTGATGGAATATCTCAAAATGAAGATGCTTCAGTCATTTTACATGTAGCGATGAAGAAAGAAACCTGACACCTCACTGGAAAATTCATCATTCCACATGCTAAAACCAGGCAACAAGAAAATCTACTTTTTAGAAAAGACATCAATATATCTAATTTGTTACTCAAAATGCCTGGGAAAAGTGGTCACTAGAAACAGTACTTGCCAAAAATTGATGTGTTTAAAAAGACTTGACAGGAACATTTACACACTGTTTCACTTGGCATTAATGTTTTCTTTTTTTTTAAATTTCATTCTAATGTGTATGCTTCCAAAAGTAGTAAAGTACATACAGTCCATGTTTCCTACTGCCAGACAAATGGAAGATGAGTTGAGAGTTTGGAGTTTCAGCTAGTTATAAAACCTCTAGTCTGTATTGTGAAAGGTTGTATTTTTTTAACTTTTAGAGAACCTCCCCTCTCCTGGCTTAATACTGAAGTGTGTGTTAGTGGGAGGGGACCTGCATGCATGCTTGTGTGTGTGCATGCATCCTACATCTATCCCCACCCCAGGGCATAAGTCTGACCATTTTTAACAGAAAAAAATCAGCAAGGGTGGGGGCAAAGGGGTGACCAATTGGGATATGTAGTCTTTCGTGATCTGAAATTTGCATATTAGATCAAGGTTTGTTTCTCACTCACACTCACTCATTCACACACACACACACACACACACACACACACACACACACACATACACATACACACACACACACACACACACACACACACACACACACACACACACACACAACACACACACACACACACTCACACACACACACACACACACACACACACACACACACACACACACACACACACACACACACACACACTATCATTATCATCATTACTATCACTATCATCCTCTGTATATACTAGTCCATATTTTTAAGACATTTTTAACACTTGGACCATATTTCATACTCATTGTAAACCTGTCTGTGATCTTCACCTCATTCAAAATGTTATACACGTTGTAAAGGCATTTAGAGACATAAATCTTATTAATGACAATGATTGTAACACTAGTTGATAATGTTTTCAGTCAAGATTAAAAACTTACGTAATTTATGCAAGTTTTTTTTTTCTTCTCCTCCTTAAGCATGTTCTTCTTTTCTGGATTCCATGTGATTTGATTCTTGCTTTTGTGCAAGTTTATTTTGTTCTTCTCCGTTTCAGCATATTCATCTTCTAAATTACTTGTGATTTGAGTTTTGCTTTTAGCATAACATGTTTTGTGTGAAATAAGGCCTTGTGTGTTGATTTACTACAGTAATTGTCATGAATACATGTCTTGTGTATTGATTATTACAATAATTGTTATGAGTACATGTTTACCTGTCTCAGTTTTACAAATACATGGATAAGTAAACAAGTTTCATTTCAGTTTGTCAAGATGGCATCTCTGTGCTCAGAATATTGTGTAAGCTCTGACTCCACATGTACTGTGTGTAGATTAGTAATAACAATAGTAAGAGAATAGTAATCTTTTTATTTACTCATTTACAGAACATATTTTTCACAGATTTGCATTTTTTAATCTCCATGGTTGTATGTATGTAGATATGCAAGAATATGCATTTGTGTGTACCACTTAACAACCAAGATGAGGCATACTCTACCTCTTAATTGTATTGTTTTAATAAGTAATCAAACTAAGACTTTGAACAATATGTTTGTCATCACTTTCATCATATTGTTTGAAAATCAACATATGTAACAACTATGGTGATATCTTCTAGTCATTTAATTAAATGTGAAATCAAAATATATAAGAAAAAAAATTACCATTGAAAAGAAGAAAAAAGACATTTACAACAGCACAAGAAAAATCTAGGCAGGCAAACCATACTAATAATAATGCTTTTCTAACAGACAACTAACTTGGAAAACAACCACACAGAAAAAGCTTCACTGCAACATATAAAGAGTATGCATACACCAAGACTGAATTTATTACTCTAATTCGGTTAAAACAAAGAGAACCGAAAGGAAGACAGCATGTAAAGAGAAATAAAACGAATTGAAGAAAATTTCATATTTTCGCACAAGATTTTTTGCATTTCAGGGAATAGCGGCACCAAAAATGAGTCTTGTCAGTTTCAGCTCGTGCTTTCACAGTTTTCCATGGCCTATTCATTGGATAAAAGTTCTGTTCATAAACAGATGAGAAGTCTTTACTCTGTCTCTACTTCTGTATCTCTCTGTCTGTCTCTGTCTCTCTTTGTCTCTGTCTGTCTCTCTCTCTCTCTCACTCACTCTCTCTCTCTCTTTCTCTCTCTCTCTCTCACACACACATACACACACACGCACACACATACACACACACATACACACACACAACACACACACACACACACACACACACACACACACATACACACAGTCTGCATTAGGTCAAGTCAAAACAGTCTTCTGTTCTTTGTCTTAAAAAGAGACAGAAAGAGAAGAAAATCTTACTATTTCAGTGCCAGTTAAAGGCAGCTTTTTCTAATTATCACTGTAAGGTTTACAGACCTTTGCTAATGTGTGAAATCTGGCTTTCTCTTTCAAAGTGTTTTCTGTTCTGTTCTGTTCTGTTCTGTTCTGTTCTGTTCTGTTCTGTTCTGTTCTGTTCTAAAGAAAAGGAAGTAGACACAGTACTTATTACATGGGTTTCAAAATGGACAAGCACTTGACGGTTATCACATTTAGAACATGTATGACTTTTGATATAGAAAATACAAAACATTTCAGTGAAATGTGAGGCACAATAATAGTTGCTTTAGGTTAACTTTGAAATATAAAATGCTCGGGCACTTGAAGTTAAATGCATTTAAAGTATTTATGACTTTTAGTTGGGAAAATACATTTCAGTGAAATACATCTGAAAAGACATAACAGTTAGTACATTTATTTATTCATTACATTCAGAATGTATCATCTTTTTGATTTTTCTACATCACAGGTAATCAGTGAATTTTAAAATGTAATCAAGCAGTAGCCATTGATATGATTTGTTATTCTTGTGTTGACTTTTCTTTGTTTGTCAATTCCTACAGTGCATACAAGTACTGTTAGATGAAGCAAATTGTTCTGTTTTGTTAGTGGGGATGCTTGTTCTGTTCACAACTTTTAAATTATGGTACATATTCTGACCAATTGTCACCAACAAATGTCTTCTTCATTTTGACTTCCATACAGCAAGTTTCTATTCATTTCTTGGCCATTTGATTTTGTTTATGTTGTCTTCAAACACGTACATATTTTACTCTGTATACCTGTGGTTTGCATTAACGTTTGGTATTATATGGATGCCCAAAGTAGACATTATAAATATTGCCTTATGTGTAATATGTAAAAAACAAAAACGGATGCTTTTTATTAAAATGTAGAATAGATCACTTCATTCTTAGTTTTCCTGAAAGTGTGTGTGTGTGTGTGTGTGTGTGTGTGTGTGTGTGTGTGTGTGTGTGTGTGTGTGTGTGTGTGTGTGCAAGGGTGGGGGATGGGGAAGGGAAGTCATTGCTTTTCATTATCATATTTCCACTGATGTCATTTACTTGGCTGTGCATTTGTTCCATCTGAATTTGATTATTGCAATGCACATCTTCCGAAACATCTTCCCACAGGCTCCAGAAAGTTCAAAATAATGCTTCTCAACTAGTTTTCAAATCTTCCAAATATGACCTTGTTTCGCTTCTTTTCAAATCACTGCATAAGCCATCTGTTCAGTCTAGATCGAATCAAAATCTGAAACAATTGTGACTGCACGCGTTCAAGCAAACAGGAACCAGAAAAAAACATGAAAGAAGAATACGAACGCGTATTAAGACAAGGAAGGTGCAAATTTTCGGCTAGCTGGCCTTTGTCAAGCGTAAGGTTACAAACAAACAAACACCAGATACAAACATTTTGAGAAAAAGACTGAAATTTCCCTGCTGCTGTGTCCTATGTGAGAAAAGGAATAAACTATGATGTAATCTTAGTCAGTTTATTCCGTTTCTCACATAGGACACAGCAGCAGGGAAGTTTCAGTTTTTTTCTCAAAATGTTTGTATCTGGTGTTTGTTTGTTTGTAATCTTACGCTTGACAAAGGCCAGTTGGCCGAAAATGTGCGCCTGGCTTGTCTTGTTGTATTCAATACGCGTTCGTATTCTTCTTTCGTGTTTTTTCTGGTTCCTAGATCGAATCAGTTCAAATCATATGGAACACGAGCCCTTGACCCTCAAATCAAAAGTCTGACTCTCTACCGACAGAGCTAAGCAGGCACCTATACATCAAAAGAGAAATATTAAAGACATGAATAAATACACTTCGTAAGCCTCTGGTTGAGCATGAGGAACTTCTCAGTGTGCACACAAATTGATGACGTTTACATGCAAACAATATGTTTGCGCATGCGTCGCTATTCGTATATTCTCGGCCGCCAAATCCGAACAAGTTTTGAAAGAGAAAGTCGAGGCCAGTTTTTGAAGTTGTGGACTCAGTAGCACCACAATGGCTGCGAGAAAAACACGACTGAAAGGGCAGAAGACTCCTAATTCCACAGGTAATTATCTCATATATAGTGAAGTGACATGAGCGGCAATAATTGAATAAATTTAGTCGAAATGTTGGCAGGATCAAAATGTCGACAAAGTCCGAGTCAGTCGAGAGGCATGACCATCCACGGGATGTCATGTGCCACATGATATGGTGATACCATGATGCGTCATGTTGTCGTTAGTTTTGTGGTGCACAACGCAGTTTCCAAGAAGATATACACGTACACTTCACTTATATCTGCATTTTATATTAGTAAGAGCAGAACTGAAAAAAAGAATTGAAAATAGAAAAACTTGAAAATTCGAGGTGACAGGATTGTGACAGTGCAATCAGTAGGTGCTACTGTAGTAGTAGTAGTAGTAGTTGGGACTGGCTTTCAATGGCCTAGGCCTTTCGGCCTATTTACGTCCCCTCTTTCTCAACTATAAAACAGGTGTTAATGCGCATTTTCTTTTGTTTGCACAAGCCTAATCAGGCCTTTAATCATCATAATCGAAGAAAAGTTCTTTAAAATTTTAAATTTTGGAATTTCGTCCAAAAAATTCTTGAATTTGTTAGTATCTTGTGCAAATTTTATGGGTTAGTTGGGAGTTTATTCCACAGTGCTGAATAAATATCTTTCCTTCCTTGTTTCTTGTGATATTACATTGTGAAACAGAAAAGAGTGAGTCAACACAAATATTATCAACTCCATTAAAAATATCTTATACGTTTGAATAAGGTCACCTCTTGTCCTTCTGCCTTTAAGTGAGTGTAATTTCAAATACTTCAATCATTCTGCGTAAGATTTATCTTTGCTTTCTTTTAATAGCTTTGTTGCACGTCTTTGTACTCTTTCTATTTGCGCTGACTGTCTTTTCAAGAATGGACACCATATTGCATTTGCATATTCCAAATGTGGTCTAACAAAAGATTTATATATAGTCTTAGAAATATATCCTTATCTAAGTAAGAAAAGCTTCTCCTAATAACTCCCAACATTTGATTTGCTTTATTAACTATTTTACCAATATGTAAATCAAATGACAACATGCTGTCGAAAGTTACTCCCAAGTACTTTTCTTCTTAAGATTTTTATCTGCTTTAACTAGTTTAAGCCTTTATGCTGTCATTTTGTCTCATATAATATGTGTGTTCTTGGTTGGTTTTACCAATATGTAGAACACCACACTTAGAAATATTGAAATATAGATTCCATACATCTGACCAATCTTGGAGTTTATATATATCATTTTGTAAACCCGCGAATTGAGATGTGTTGTCATATAGTTTTGTATCATCTGCAAATATTTTGCAGGTGCTATTTAGTGATATTGGCAAGTCATTTATAAACACTGTGAATAGTATTGGGCCCAGGATACTACCCTGAGGTATTCCACTTAAAACCTTAGCTTTGTTAGATCTTTCACCACCTACTCTCACATGCTGTACTCGATCTTTCAAAAAACCTTGTATCCAGTTTAATAGTTTGCCAGATATACCATAAACAGACAATTTGACTAGTAACCTTTCATGGGGCACAGTATCAAAGGCCTTCTTAAAATCTAGATATATAACATCAACATTATGACCATCATCTATTCTTTTTGTCATATCTTCTACTACTTCAAGTAATTGCGTTACACATGATCGCTTTTTACGAAACCCGTGCTGACATTTTGCATACAATTCATTATCCGTAAAGTGAGTTACAATTGAATCTAATTATGCTTTCTAACACTTTACATATCACACAAGTCAGGCTGATTGGTCTATAGTTTCCTGGATCTGCTTTAGAACCCTTTTTAAACAAGGTTGTTACTTCAGCTGTCTTCCAGTCTTGTGGTAGGGTACCTGATTCTAATGTTGAACAAAGAACATAGTGGAACTGATAGTTCATCACCTAGTTCTTTAAAACTTTTGAAGGAATATGGTCAGGTCCCTGTGCTTTATTTGGGTTTAAGTTAACTAATTTATCACTCACTACTTTTGGGGTGATTCTTACCTCTGACAAGGATACACCATTTGAATATGCACATTCAGCCAGTAAGGGTATATTTGTTACATCTTCACGTGTAAAAACACTAGCAAAGAAGTTATTTAGAGTTTCTGCTTTTTCCTTATCATTTATGGCCAAGGATCCATCTGGTTTAATTAGAGTATCTACATCTGTATTGATTTTTAACTTATTTTGGACATACTTCCAAAATAATTTAGGATTATCTTTACTCTCTTTAGCAACCTTTTTTTCATATTCCCTTTTTGTTACCTTTAACAGTTTTGTGCATTTATTTCTTTCCCGTATGTAATTCATATAATTCACTCCTGATTTAGTACTCAAGTATCTTTTAAATAATTTGTACTTCTTTTTAATGCTTCTCATAGCTTTTTTATTCATCCAAATTGGGGTATATTTCTTCCTAGCATTTTTCTTTATTTTGGGGATACACTTCTCCATTCCTTCATATATATAGTATTCTTTATATACTTCCAGATTTCCTCTATGTCCATATCTGATATAACCTTCCAATCATGTTCAACTATCATACTTCTTAATTTAGAGTAGTCCCCCCAATTCAGAATATAAATATATTTTACTTGATCTGTAACTTTAAGCTTTTCCAAATTTAAATGAAATGATAAGACGTCATGGTCACTTTTACCCACTGGATCGAGATGTACAACTTCTGAAATAAATGTGTCATAGTTAAATAAAACCCAGTCATCAAGTGTTGGGTTTTGCCCTGGTCTTCTTCTTGTTGATTTAGTCACCTTTTGAATTAAGAATGAATCCTGCACCTGTCTCATGATCTCATTTCCTTTTATCCTGGACCATTTTCCATCCCAGTGAACATTAGGATAATTGACATCGCCCATAATGCATATCTTATCATATTTTAACATTTTATCTGATTTTAAGACTTCAAATAGTTTATTATTATTCTCTACGGTACTGGTGTTAGGATTTCTATACACACATCCAATCAACACTTTACCATTACACACACAATCAAAAGTACACCACACACTTTCTTGATACTTATACTCATCAAATTCATCACACCCTCGAGCATTCAGGTGTTTATCGACATATACGGTTACACCTCGCTGGTGATCCCTATTAATGAACATGTCAAAATTAGGGATGCAAAACTCTTTCTCACAAAAATTTTGTAAATTCTTAGGTATTAATTCAGTTAATGCAATTACACTTGGATGAATATTATCAATCCTAGAAAATAACTCTTCTTTTTTATTCAAGAAACCATCAACATTAGAATATAACACCTGGAAAAAATCTGAACTTTTGTTATTTACACTATATACATGTTTGCCTTGTAGTCAATTGCCAGAAGAACCGGCTCTAGGGGTGGCCTCAGCGCCCTCGACAGCGTGTGATTGGGTTTTTGAGCCTGGTTTAAGTGTTACTATTTTATAGTTTCTATACTAATACTAAAATAGCCAAGTTTAGTTCTCCTGCCTCAGTTCTCCTTTGTTTTTCTTCTCTCAATGTTTTGTATTTGTCTCGCTGGTTTTTTGTGAGGTCGTGATTGATATAAATCTTTGTATCTCTGGGAGATTTATCTTTATTCAGTTGGGGAGCTTTTTTCATAATTTCTGGGCAAATGACATGAAACATTGACAATTAAATCAGCCAGAACAGTCAAAAAATGCAGAAAATGTAAATATTGTAAATAAAGGGAAGTTTGTAAGCAATGAGTGTAAAGTTTTTTATACAAATATTGATGGATTAATAAACAAAAGAGAAGAATTATTGTTTTTGATAGAAGAAGAGGAACCCAGTATTGTTGCCATCACTGAGTTTTTAAGCAAAAGTCAGTCAGATTATTTTTTAGCAGAATACACTATTCCTGGCTGTACTGTATTTACCAATGCCAAACCTAAGAGGGGCGTTTTGATGTATGTTAAGACAAACCTGAATGCTCAGGAATGTATTAAACTTAACACGACACATTTTGAAGAATGTGTATGGGCACATTTTGTCACTAAAGATGGATTAAAAGTCCTACTGGGATGCATATATAAAAGTCCTAATACCACTTCAGAAAATGAAGAAAATTTATGTAAACTGTTAAACAATAAATATAAGCTACGCACAAAAAGTTAAGGATCACTATGAGAAAACAGGTGCGTAATAAACTCAGTTCGCTACTGTTATTTATTTCTCAGTCCAGCCAAATTGTTATGAATTCTTGTTCAGCTGTAAGTGGCGATGTTGTGTTAGTGCGAAAATTGCACGGGATTCTCTACTACTGAGCTTGGCCGCAAACGGAAAAGCGGAAACTTGCGAAAAAGGACCTTGTTTTGGACCGTTCTGCCTGAACACATTGCACAAGCCAGATGGAAAAACCATTATGCACGTGCAAGCACTGCTGTTTATGTGTGAGATGCTGTCTCTTGCTTGGCTTTATAAGAAGACATTCCACCAGTAGTAGGCCTGATCTGACAATGCCTCCACGACGAAAATTGAGCGAGTTTGAGAGGGGACGAGCTGTTGCATGGTTCCAAGATGGTGTTCCCAAGCGAGAAGTGGCCAGGCGACTTCAGGTGTCCATCTCGGTCATTGTCAGACTGATTCAACGCTTCACAGCCACTGGGAGGGTCCATGAAAGACGCAGATCTGGTCGACCGAAGAAGACAAACCCACGTGAAGATCGTCTCATTGAACGACAAGCCCTGCAGACAAGAACAGCCTCTTCCAGCATCATTCGAAGGCAGCTGAGAGTGGCTACTAACATCAACATCAGCCAGCAGACCGTACGGAACCGCCTTCATGGGTTTAACCTCCGTTCTCGTCGCCCAGCTGTACGGCCACGCTTAACTCCAGCCCATAGGGCAGCACGCCACGCCTTCTGCAGACGTCACGTGAGGTGGACACGTCAGCAATGGTCCCAGGTCCTGTTCAGTGATGAATCACGCTTCACCATGAACCACAACGACGGCCGACTGAGGGTCTGGAGGCGCCCAAGGCAACGCTTTATTGACACCACTGTCCATGAAAAGGTGGCCTTTGGTGGAGGTTCTGTAATGGTCTGGGGGGCCTTCAGCCTTCACCACAGAACACCCTTGTATCATGTACAGGGTAACCTGACTGGCCTCCGATACCGGGATGAGATCCTTCGACCGCTGGCTGTGCCTACACTGCAGCAGATGGGACCGACGGCTGTCTACCAGGATGACAACGCTCGCCCCCACAGGGCAAGGGTGGTCAACGACTTCCTGCAGCAGTCTGGAGTCAACAGAATGGAGTGGCCAGCATGCAGTCCCGATCTCAACCCGATTGAGAACCTCTGGGATGAGCTGGATCGCAAAGTGAGGAGCAACCACCCCCCTCCCAGGGATGCCCAACACCTCTACCAGATGCTGCAGGCTGAGTGGCAGGCGCTTCCACAGAGGATCTTCACCAACCTGGTCAACTCGATGAGGACTCGCTGCGTCGAGTGCCAGAACAGCCATGGCGGTTACACGCATTACTGAACTTTTGGGAGCATCAGAATACCCTGTCTTGTGATTTCAATGACTTTGGGAAATCAAATTTCGATACGTACCCACTTTGATCAAATGTACACACCAAACGATTGCTCGAAATTGAAGGCAATTGTGTATCGTTATCACTAAAATATGGAATTAAATGTTTGCCAAACTTCAACGCATTGGCTTTCTTATTTTGAAAGTTATGAATTTTTGTGCAAGTGATCCTTAACTTTTTGTGGGAGATTTTAATTTTCCTAACATCGACTGGAAGGGAAAATGGACAGGTGTTAGGGATAACACATTCATTGAATGCTTGAATGATGCGTATTTAATACAAATGGTAAAATCTCCAACTAGAAGAAGGGAGGGACAAAAATCAAATATTCTTGACTTGGTGATAACAAATAATGAAGAATTTATATCTGAAATTAAACATTATTGTCCCATAGGCAAAAGTGACCATGAGGTACTGATTTTCGAGCTGTATGTTCAAACACCCAAAACTCAAAATACCACAAATTATAAGTTTAATTTCAAAAGAGGAAATTATGCAAAGATGAAACAAGAACTGAGTCAGGAAGATTGGACAGTTTTAAATTCCATGATGGATGTTGATAAGACTTTGGACACAATAAAAAATAAAATCCTACTTTCCATGGAACAAAATATACCAAAAATAAAAACCAGTGATAATGTAAAAACTAAACCACTGTGGATTAACAAAAAAGTTTGGAGATTAAAAAAAAAAAAAAAGAAGCATTATCTTTTTAAGAGGTTTTTAGAAACTAAAGTGGGGAAAGACTATCTTCATTATATAGCGATAAGAAACAGTTGTACCAAAGAAATTAAACGTGCAAAGAAAGAATATGAAAAAAACGTAGCAAAAGACTGTCAGTTTAACCCTAAAAGATTTTGGAAATATGTGCAATCAAAGTGCAAAGTAAAAGTAGGTATTAGCCCATTGTCAATGACTAAGGCTGATGGTGACACTGCATTATCCGACATTGATAAAGCAAATACCTTAAACAAATCTTTTGCTAGTGTATTTACAAAAGAGAACTTGGAAAATCTACCATCTATAAATATAGCAAATTGGTCAGATGGCAAAACAATAACAGATTTGGTAGTTACACCTGAGGCAGTTGAAAATAAGTTAAAGATGTTAAATGTAAATAAGGCTCAAGGACCTGATAATATTCATCCGAGGATTTTTAAAGAATTGAGTAAAGAACTATCTGTACCACTCAGCATATTGTTTAATAAATCGTTGGAAAGGGAAATAGTACCTACAGAGTGGAAGAATGCATACGTCACAGCTTTGTTCAAAAAGGGTACAAAAAGTGATCCTGGTAATTATAGACCAGTTAGCCTAACTTCAGTACCATGCAAAGTATTGGAATCTATAATAAGGGATGTTATAGTTGATCACATGACTTTAAGTAAACTTTACACAGAATGTCAGCATGGTTTCCGACAACATAGATAATAATAATAATATAATAATATATTTTATTTATATAGCGCAAAATCTTGACAAAATCAAATCTAAGCGCTGAGCGTATACATGCATACATACCTACATACATATGAGCGTATACATGCATACATACATGCTTACATACTTACATACATAAATCTAAGCTGAGCGTATACATGCATGCATACATACATACATACATAAATCTAAGCGTATACATACATACATACATACATACGTACGCACATGCATACATAATAATTACAACATTTATACAGCGCAAATCTCAACAAAATCAAATCCAAGCGCCGAAAAGACACATGCACACACGCACGCACGCACACGCACGCACACGCACGCACACACACACACACACACACACACACACACACACACACACACACACACACACACACCACACACACACACACTGCATGGCCACAAATGGGGAGAAAAGAATAAAAGCAAGAATAAAACCAATGGAAAACCACAGAGAGCACATCATATACAATTATATATTAAAACAAAGTGATTCCCCTCCGAGCGGAGACAGGCTGCAGAGGGGGGTTGAGTGAGGTTAGGATTTTATGCAGAGGAGAAAAGGTGAGTTTTGAGAGCGGACTTGAAGGAGGCAAAAGTAGGTTGCTGACGGACTGAGAGAGGAAGTTTGTTCCAGGAGAGTGGACCAGAAACAGAGAAGGCTCGTGGACCATAGGTATTGAGCTTAGTGCGTGGAAAGCGAAAAGTCAGAGGATCGGAGGCAGAGCGGAGGGTACATGAGGGAAGATAGATCTCAAGTAGGCTTGACAGGTAATCGGGGGCTGCGTTATTGAGGCTTTTGTAGCACATGGTGTCTAGTTTGTACTGTATGCGCTTTGATACAGGGAGCCAGTGAAGTTGTGCCAGGAGAGGAGATATGTGGTCAGCTTTTTTCTTTTTTAGTACAAGGCGTACAGCATTGTTTTGAATGCGCTGTAGGATGTGAATGGTGGAGGCAGGAAGACCAGACAGGAGTGAATTGCAATAGTCAATGCGAGACATTATGAAGGAGAGAACGAGTTTTGCAGTTGTTTCGACAGAGAGATACTTCCTGATCAGGCTTATACGATGGAGATGATAGTAGCAAGATCTGGCAGTTTGAGAAACAAAGTTGTTCATGGACAGGTAGAGTCAATGCAGACACCAAGGTTTTTAGCTGAATCAGAAATTGGGACTGATGTGTTACATAATGGGAGAGAAAGAGGAGGCAGCTGGGAAAGTTTCTGACGGTGCCAATGAGGATAGCTTCTGTCTTGTCGTCATTAAGCTGAAGTCTATTGTGTGTCATCCAGTTCTTAATGTCCGAGTAACACTCAGTGGTGCGAGTCAACAGGCGCTGTATATTATCAGGTGAGTCACTATCTTGAAGTTGGGTGTCGTCAGCATAGAAGTGGTGTTTTATAGAGTGGGAGTTGATGATGGTGGACAGGGGGAGGTATAAAGAGTGAAAAGAACAGGGCCAAGGACAGATCCTTGTGGAACACCACAGGTCAGGTATGCAGGTTGAGAGTAAGTGCCATTGATGAGAACAGTTTGTTTTCTGTTTGATAAATACGAAGTGAAAAAGGAGAGAGCAATGTCAGAGATGCCAAAAGTATGATGAAGTCTAGAAAGGAGAATACCATGGTCAATGGTATCGAAGGCTGCAGACAGATCAAGGAGTGTGAGGAGAGAGACTTTGCCAGTATCAGTTGCAAGGAGGAGATTGTTGAGAATGTGTAGTAGGGCAGTTTCAGTGCTATGGCACTGGCGGTAGGCTGACTGGAAAGGATTGAGGAGATTGTTGGCAGACAGGTGAGAGTTCAGCTGGTTGAGGACGACCTTTTCAAGGAGTTTTGACAAGAAAGAGAGATTAGAGATAGGCCTGTAATTTTTCAGTTCATTTGGGTCTAGATCGTGCATTACCCAGTTATTACAAGTAATGAATTATTTTACTAATCTATTGGATAAAGGAGAGAATATAGATATTATTTACTTGGATTTTAGAAAAGCGTTTGATTCTGTTCCGCATGAAAGATTGCTTATCAAACTGCAGTATTATAGAATTACGGGTAAGTTACTAGCTTGGATTAGAGACTTTTTAAAAGATGGAAAACGGTTAGAGTTGGAAATGATTACTCTAAATATACAGATGTACTGATCGGTATACCTCAAGGGAGTGTACTTGGTCCTGTTATTTTTACTATTTTCATAAATGATTTACCTCAGAAAATTAATAGTTTTTGTAAGATCTTTGCAGATGACACTAAAATATACAATACATCTTCTAATCATAGTATTTGCAGAAGGATTTAGATACATTGGACGATTGGTCCATTGGTCAGAAACTTGGAATCTTTTCTTTAATGCTTCAAAATGTAAAGTCTTGTATTTAGGAAAAAGTAACCCATGTAACAAATATTCTATGATAAATGATGGTATTACCTGTGAAATAATAGAATGTTTAGAAGAAAAAGATTTAGGAGTAATATTTGATAAAAGTCTCAAATTTGATAATCACATTCAAAATGTTGTTAATAAATCAAACAAGTTGCTTGGAATCATAAAAAGAACATTCTCATACATAAACAGGGAGACATTTTTATATTTGTACAAAGGCTTAGTGAGGCCTCATTTGGAGTATGGTAACATTATTTGGTTTCCACGTCTTAAAAGACAGTCAGCATTGATAGAGAAGATACAAAGAAGAGCTACTAAATTAATTCATGGTTTTCCAAATTATTCATATAGAGAAAGATTAGAATTACTCAATTTACCCAGTTTAAAAGCAAGAAGAATGAGGGGAGATCTGATCCAAAGTTTCAAGATTTTTAACAATATAGATGACGTAGAACGGTAGATAGAACAGAATTTTTCAAACTGACAAATTATGACAAAACAAGAAATAATACTGATAAAATATTTATAGAATATTGCAAGACTAACATTAGAAAGTTTTATTTTACAAACAGAATTGCACATGTATGGAATAAATTACCAAACGAAATTAAAAAGAGCACAAAACACAAACTCATTTAAAAACCAGCTTGACCATTGGAAACATTACATTGAACTTAAATACGAATATGATGAATGAATCATCAAAAAACTGGGTGTATGACTATGACAGACCTTGACTACGCGTGTAAGAAAATAAAAATAAAAATGATGGGACTTGAAATAGCCGAACGGCTAATGTGTTATGTCCCTATTACTAAACTAAACTAAACTAAGAGTTATAACGCAATTATAATAATTATGAACAAATTGTGACTTTTGAAAATCTGCTGAGTAGACCCACACACACTTAGTTTCAGTTTCAGTTTCTCAGGATGACGTCTCCGTGCTCGGAACGAATTCCATATGCACTAACGTCACAGGTGCCATGATATGTATGGTGATCATCATGGCACAAGCCTTAAGCCTGCACATAAACCCATGAGCTGACCAGGTCCTGAGGCTATGTTTTACCTACTACCTAGTCTGTACTTTATACTGGTATTATATCAGCCTACCACTGGAATAATCTTGGTTAGGCCTACATGTGAATATGACATGTATGTGTGTGTCTTACCTTCAGAAAAGGAACATATATACTGTATAAAGTAAATAAGTGTAACTGTAAGTAAGCAAGCAAACAAGTAACTTAGTAAGTGAATAATAAGTAAGGAAGTAGGTGAATAAATAAATACAAAATAAAGGAGTATGTAGATGAATAAACAGACCTGTAAGAGATGTAGTAACAGTAAATACATGCACATACCCACATGCCCGCACACAGACATACAGTGATACACACATACATTCATAAAGTATACACACCCATATCGACACAGCATGATGGCAGACAACAACAGCTATAAGAACAACAACACCAGCAAAGAGGAAACACCCATATATATATATATATACATATCATGCCAAACTTACAGACATATCTGGATAACAACAAACTGCGAAAGTGTAATCTTCCGTACCGTCCCACAGCTTCAGATATAGTTCGCATTCGTCACTAACCAAGACCTGGCTGGTGTCAGTATCAAAATTTTATATTATTAGGACTTGCCTGGATTATGGGTTGGGGAAGGGAGTGGGAGAGGTATGCTTAGCGCAGTACTGTTCAAATGGTTGTAACTGGTTTTGTAATTAACAAATTAACAGTGCAGTTTTTACACGTGGCCTATTGATAATTGTAAACTGAATCAGACACACACAGAACATCAATTCTTTGATTGAGGCATAATAGAAAGTTTCCTATATGAAACAGAATCACAATGCCAGTGCACAAATCAGTGATGTTTACTTGCAAACAATGTTTCCATATATATGTAGATATTCATATTTTCTTGACCGCCAAATCCAAACAAGTTTTGACAAAGTTTAGGCTAAATGTTTTTATGTTATAGACCCAGTAGCACCACCATGGCAGCAGAGAAGATGCAACAGTTAATCTTTCAGGAGGACCAAGTGCTTCACAAAGCATTATTAGACTGTAAGACAAAAAAACATACACATAAACTGATAAAGCAAATAGGTCGCTACATGTCAAACTCCATTGTTATGATGAAAACATGAACTATGATAATGCAAAGTTAAGACTGCCCTCACTAACCTGTGTTATGATGTAGTCCCTTCTCGCTTAAAATTTCCTGCACTTGTCAGGCATACAGACCTGTCTCTGTCTTTGAAGACAGACTGAGAGGTTTCAGTTAGGCCATCGCATTGGGCTGAGCAATAGTCCTGAGTGCCCTGCTGTGAGACCTGGGAGGCTATACTTCAACCAACACCATCTCATGTTTCCGGTCTTTTATCATAACAATGGGGTTTGCCACTCTGTTTCTGTCTTGCTCCTTTGCTTTCTGTTGTTTTCTGCCTTGCCGTCCATGCCTTGCGGTCCATTTACCTATACATGTCCAATAAACAGAGCCTGGAATTCGTCGCAGAAATCAAAATCGAAAATCGCGCAAAAAAATATTTTTCGCATTAAAAAAAAATCGACGACCATACTTAAAAAAAAGTTTTGATGAATATGTCTGTGTATGAACACACTGAAACGATCTGCTGTGTATGATGGATCCTGATCTTGTGCCCAATGTTTATTAAATACTCTTTTGACTGATATTCATTGCGATTTTCAGTGTGTTAGATGCCTTTAAATTTGTCTCCAGAATGCCTCAGAATGCACAGATTTTAGTCTTGATTTTTTAAATTTTCCGGGGGAGCATGCCCCCCGGACCCCCCTAGAAGTTTCCTCTTTTTTTTTTCTTAGCAATTCCAGGCTCTGAATAAAGCTTGACATATTTCTTTTCATCGTCATGTATCATGTTCTGTTTTTTTAACCCCCTGTGATAAATTGGACGGAGTGGTCAACACAAGGGGCATATATATATATATATATATATATATATATATATATATATATATATATATATATATATATATATATCCTTTGATCATAGACAGATATCGTGCTCTTTCTGACCCTATCCACTCTGCAAAACTGTCTAATGTTTTCTTCCTGGTGCTCTTTTCCCCTCTAGATGGTTAGGTGCTCAGATTTTCTTCCTTTAAAAGATGTCCTATGGATAATCAATGCTTGTCTTTTTCTAATCTTCTTCAGTGATGTTCTTTACCCCCCCCCCCCTCCCCCTGATTTTCAGGGATTTTTGCTTTTGTCAGTGGGAGCCCTGTTTGTTCTAGTCCTTCATTTAATTTCTGCTTTCTGTTTCTATTATATTCACAAGATTTTATTGGGCTTTTTCACTTTTCTGCTATTACTAAGTATTAGAACGGTTTCATTTTAATAACAAAGATTGCTTATTTTTTCCTTCATCCTTTTTCCCAGGGCATTCTAGGTTTCTCATGGTTTCGCTGTATAGGCCTATAATAAAGTGAAAACAAATCTGGTGACGCAACACATCCCTTTGTGTCTTTTGACAGTTTGAAAAGAGCTTACAATACATCATTTATACTTTCTTTTAGGATTAATAATTGGATGCATGTATTGAGTGCATTTTTGGCTCTAAGGAAATATGATGTGCTGAAGCAATTTTAGGTAATGAAGGCCTGTTGTTATGCTTGTTTTACTTTTACTGTCCTTTGTTATGTTTAAATTTGTTCTGTTTTTTTTTAACCCCATGTGATAAATTGGACAGAGTGGTCAACACAAGGGGCATGTATATATATATAAGCTACGCACAAAAAGTTAAGGATCACTATGAGAAAACAGGTGCGTAATAAACTCAGTTCGCTACTGTTATTTATTTCTCAGTCCAGCCAAATTGTTATGAATTCTTGTTCAGCTGTAAGTGGGCGATGTTGTGTTAGTGCGAAAATTGCACGGGATTCTCTACTACTGAGCTTGGCCGCAAACGGAAAAGCGGAAACTTGCGAAAAAGGACCTTGTTTTGGACCGTTCTGCCTGAACACATTGCACAAGCCAGATGGAAAAACCATTATGCACGTGCAAGCACTGCTGTTTATGTGTGAGATGCTGTCTCTTGCTTGGCTTTATAAGAAGACATTCCACCAGTAGTAGGCCTGATCTGACAATGCCTCCACGACGAAAATTGAGCGAGTTTGAGAGGGGACGAGCTGTTGCATGGTTCCAAGATGGTGTTCCCAAGCGAGAAGTGGCCAGGCGACTTCAGGTGTCCATCTCGGTCATTGTCAGACTGATTCAACGCTTCACAGCCACTGGGAGGGTCCATGAAAGACGCAGATCTGGTCGACCGAAGAAGACAAACCCACGTGAAGATCGTCTCATTGAACGACAAGCCCTGCAGACAAGAACAGCCTCTTCCAGCATCATTCGAAGGCAGCTGAGGGTGGCTACTAACATCAACATCAGCCAGCAGACCATACGGAACCGCCTTCATGGGTTTAACCTCCGTTCTCGTCGCCCAGCTGTACGGCCACGCTTAACTCCAGCCCATAGGGCAGCACGCCGCGCCTTCTGCAGACGTCATGTGAGGTGGACACGTCAGCAATGGTCCCAGGTCCTGTTCAGTGATGAATCACGCTTCACCATGAACCACAACGACGGCCGACTGAGGGTCTGGAGGCGCCCAGGGCAACGCTTTATTGACACCACTGTCCAAGAAAAGGTGGCCTTTGGTGGAGGTTCTGTAATGGTCTGGGGGGCCTTCAGCCTTCACCACAGAACACCCTTGTATCATGTACAGGGTAACCTGACTGGCCTCCGATACCGGGATGAGATCCTTCGACCGCTGGCTGTGCCTACACTGCAGCAGATGGGACCGACGGCTGTCTACCAGGATGACAACGCTCGCCCCCACAGCGTAAGGGTGGTCAACGACTTCCTGCAGCAGTCTGGAGTCAACAGAATGGAGTGGCCAGCATGCAGTCCCGATCTCAACCCGATTGAGAACCTCTGGGATGAGCTGGATCGCAAAGTGAGGAGCAACCACCCCCCTCCCAGGGATGCCCAACACCTCTACCAGATGCTGCAGGCTGAGTGGCAGGCGCTTCCACAGAGGATCTTCACCAACCTGGTCAACTCGATGAGGACTCGCTGCGTCGAGTGCCAGAACAGCCATGGCGGTTACACGCATTACTGAACTTTTGGGAGCATCAGAATACCCTGTCTTGTGATTTCAATGACTTTGGGAAATCAAATTTCGATACGTACCCACTTTGATCAAATGTACACACCAAACGATTGCTCGAAATTGAAGGCAATTGTGTATCGTTATCACTAAAGCATGGAATTAAATGTTTGCCAAACTTCAACGCATTAGCTTTCTTATTTTGAAAGTTATGAATTTTTGTGCAAGTGATCCTTAACTTTTTGTGCGTAGCTTATATATGTGTGTGTGTGTATATCCTTTGATTATAAACATGAATGCATTGATATTTATATTTAATTTTCTTTTTCAGTTTTTTTCTCCCCAGTGAGTATTGTGAATGTTTTTTAGATGATTATAGCCTTGATATGGCTCTGTGCAGTCCACTGGGCTTTAGTTTAAGTAAACAAAAATTACAATACTGTTAATGATAACATTAACAATCATATGTTGAATCAAGTGACAAATCTGTTTTGATGAGAAAGATAAAAGTGTTTTTTTTTCCAGACCAGTTATGTTTGTAATATGAATCTGATTTTTTTAAAGAAACTTCTCAAGATATCTTTGCAGGAAATCGTCTGCGAAGCAGTACATGTGATGTAATGTTTTCAGTCGTATAGCTGATAAATGTTAATTCATTTTATATGTATTTTTTAGAATTAACTTTGTCGGATTAAACACTGTTTCATTATCTAATTTGATGACCCAGTATGTAATTTTGCATTAATGGATGGTATGTCATCATGAACACTGACAAGTTTTAATCATTGTGATTGTCCTGCATATCACGAGTCTTTTGCCATCCATCCATTTTGATCTCCAAACCATGAATGATTATGAATTCTTCCTTATTACAGAGCCTGGAATTCGTCGCTGAAACGGGGATTTCCGCGGAAATCAAAATCGAAAATCGCGCAAAAAAATATTTTTCGCGATAAGCCTTCTAGCTAGTTTTGATGAATATGTCTGTGTATGAACACACTGAAACGATCTGCTGTGTATGATGGATCCTGATCTTGTGCTCAGTGTTTATTAAATACTCTTTTGACTGATATTCATTGTGATTTTCAGTGTGTTAGATGCCTTTAAATTTGTCTCCAGAATGCACAGATTTTAGTCTTGATTTTTAAAATTTTCCGGGGGAGCATGCCCACGGACCCCCCTACAAGTTTCCTCTTTTTTTTTTCTTAGCAATTCCAGGCTCTGTTATTATCATTATGTCTTGTGTCTTGCAGACCAGTAGTACATAATGTGTAGATCCTATTCCTATTAAGTTTAACAAGTGGTTACATTTGTGTGAATAACTGTACAATGTGATTGCAGTTCAGCAGGTCAAAAGAGGAGCTGCCAAAGCCCAAACGAGGAAGAAGAATGCAGTAACTCCTGGACGTAAAAATGTGAGCAGACTTGTACAGAAGCAAAAATCGAATGTGAACACTTCCAAATCAAAGCAGGTAAGTGCAATCTTATTTCTTGGTGGTCATTCATAACTGATGCCACCCCAGCCCTACCTCTTCCCATATACATGCCACATAAAACAGAATAATTGAACAAATTTTATAAGAAAAGAAAACATGATTACCACAGCTTTTCTTTTACAGGGCTTAAAACGTTCTGCATCTGGGCGGAATTCCGCGATTTCGGTTTGTCAAAAAAACAAACAAACAAAAAACGAAAGGAGCAAGGCATCCGTGATTGGCTTGCAAGCATTCATAGCAACGGCGCGCAAGTTATGGCCCCAGATTTTTCTTGGAAGAAGTTTCCGGTGCTGATTCCACAAGTTGGTCTCTGTTATACGAGACTGAACTTTAAAGTGTTTGATGCAATTACTGACTTTGTGTGCTCCAACTTCAAACTTGATATTGTGTGATCATTTAAACCTGAAAAGTGAAACTTATTGAGCAACCCAAGAAGTGAGATTTCATCCAAAGACTACAGTTGGTGAACACCTGTAAAACACTCAAGTTAAAGGATGAGTGTTCATTTTATTATTATGTTTTTAACCGCTTCTCCCCTTTTCCCAAATATATCTTCCTGTAATAATTATCTGTTTACAGCAATTTTTATGCACTAAATATCTTGAAATTATGTCCAGAAAGCACTAAATGTCATAGATTTACACTTTGTTTTTAAAAAATTTTCCAGGGGGAGCATGCCCCCGGACCCCCCTAGATTCAGTGTTTTTTTCCTCCTGTTTTAAGCCCTGTTTTTATTTATGTATACACAACTACAGAGAGAATTTGTACATCACATATAAGAGTCAAGACACATTTGATTTAATGTCAGTGTGTCAAGAAATATAGGTGATTAGTTTTGCTGCATACAGTTAACTCTGTGGGTGCTGCACCTGTCTCGTTTCTGTGGCTTGGCATACACACCACTGCAGAGGACTTGGACTGCAAACTACAAATTTTGTAGCTCTGAAATGATACTACACATGTACATAGTTGGCAGTTACACAAAACTGACCATCTGTAATTGTAAAAGCATGTTCTTGCCTGTCTGTTGAGTCTAATCTATACATCATTACATGTCTTTGATGTGTCAAAATGATACACAGGTATTTTGTATGGTTTGCGGTCAACAAAATTTTCAAAGCGTTCTCATAGCCAGCAGCTGTTTTATTCATTCGTGCCATGACTGAGGTATCCAACATTTGGATTAATTACTGAGGATTCCAACATATGGGTTGATTACTCTTGTCAGTCTTGGTACATTTCAGTGCTGATGAGTGGAGTAACTTGTGATAAGGTCAAATAGGACTGCTGTTGTGTTATGTCCGTTTCAACAAATGTGCAGTCCTTCCACTCGTCCCAGCCCATCAACACAAACTGACAAAGAGTTGGTGTATCTGCACCGCAAGCATAGTGTTTATGTACTCTTCAGTGGTCATGTATACTCAAAAATGAATATACATATAGTCAAACATCCATGTGTACACATGCAGTGGAATGAATGTATGGCCTAGTGGATAAAGCATCTGCCTAGGATGTGAGAAACTTAGGTTTGATTCCTGGTCAGACAGATTCTTCTCTTCCGTCTACTAGATTTTAGAGTGATGGTCAGAGTTTTAGTCTTTCAGATGAGATGATAAACTAAGGTCCTGTTTGCAGCATGCACCTAGCACACAAAAGATTCCAGAACAGCAAAGGAGTTATCCCTAGAAAAATTTGGCGGAAGCTAAGGAAGTCCACTGTTGTGGATAAACAAAAATACATGTATGCAGGAAAGAAAGAAAAAAGAGAACAAAGTGGTACCATATGGCAGTAAGCTTTCCCTCTGGAGAGTGGCCCATATTTCCTGCAGAAAAATTCTGTTGTGAAAAAGAAGGAAAAAAATCAAATCCGCACGTACTAATGCCCACTCTCACTCACGCTTGCATCAGACAATAGAGAACTTATTCAGTTATTGTATCCCCTGCAGGGTATACCTATTGTAAATTTGTAGATTAAAAGAAGTGTCTTTTGAATTTTGCTACATTACTGTCAAATGTTGTTACCTTATACTTTAAGGATTTATGTAGAAACTAGAAAGGATCAAAGTGCCCTCTCCCAGTTTTTTTTTTTTTTTATCTATTTATTTTACTTTACAAATTGGAGTTGTTGAAGAAATACTACAGAGAATCTTCAAGTTTTAGGAGGTAGAAGAAAGAAATACATTTACTTTTAAGCTTCAGTTTAATCTTTTGACTCCCTCACCCCATCCCCTACTTCCTGTAGTATAGGAAGCTTGTGGAAGCTGGTGGATGAAGTAATCAAAGGGTTAAGCTTGTAATGTAATATAAAATCATTTTAATTTATCATTGAAAACAAATCGTTTATGCCATATTAAAGATTAACTCGGTCGTATATTACTTTAAAAATTAAAAACTGTTATTTCTCAAACATGTTTCAGAAATCATCAGCCAAAAAGACACAGAATAAGAGTACCAAGACAGCAAATAGAAATGCAGGGAAGAAACTTAAAGACAACAAACCAAAGGACATGAAGGATGAGTACGACTTTGAAGAAACGGATGACTTCATTTTCGGTAGTTCAGAATCGGCTCTGTCAGGATCATACATTGCCATCAAATCAGCACGAACATCAGCAAGTGGTGCATGCACCAACATTCAGACAAAGAAAGGTAATCTACCAAATACACAGAAGGGCAAGCAAAAGAAATCTCAGGGCAGAGGTGTAAAACCTGCAGGAGACAAAAAGAAAACGAGCACACCTTTGACACAAGAACTGGCAAAATGTGTATCCAAACGACGGAATGAAAATTCCAAAGGAAAAGGTCAGCGATGCTTACGAGTCTCTTTACCAAAACTGGACTTGGACTTGAGTGTCACCCCCATCCTTCCCATATCCTCCACTTTGTCTCCAGTTAGTCCAAGACAAAAAAAAGCAAGAAAGGGTGCCAGTGTCAAGTCAGTGAGCTTTAGTGAAGACTCTAAATCTTCTCTCCCATCTCAAACACCAGCACTTCCAGTAGATAAAGTGAACCACCAGATCACTCGAAGACGAGCTGTTGTGGCCCTGCAGCCTTTGAAATCTGTGAATTTAAGAGGGCCAGTAGCATCTGCTGCTGTGCCAGAAAAGACAGGTCAGAAGAGAAAAAGTCCTGAATCCACTAATTTGACTGAATCGGGCAGACTAGATGCAGACAACACACTGACCAAAAAGAGAAAGACAGATGTACCTGAAGGAAAGCCGACTCGTCTGACATCCAAACAAGGCGAGACACCTCAGAAAGATGATGCATCCACCAAGCGCCATAACAGATCATCAAAGCAGAAGCCTACCAAACAGACGAAACTTCCATTTGCCACACAGCAGAAGAAATCTTCACGCCAACGGAAGCCTGTCACCTCCACCCCAATGAACGCGCTAGAGGAGGAGCAGCCAACAGACTCGGGGCAGCCAGACAAGGAGGAGAGGGCCGGCTCTCCTGACCTACGTGACTCGGGCATCTCCATGGGGGGTGACATGAGTGCAAGCGCAGAGGGGAACTCTGCCATGACTCCTTCCTTGCCAGGATTCATGGAGGATGAACCACTGAAGTCCCAGTTTGAAGATTTTTCCGAGTCACCTTTGTCTGCACCCAGTACTACTTCATTGCAAGAAGGTAAAGAGTTAGAATCTCTATCTTGATAGAAAGTGTGTGTGCGTTTGTCTTTAACCCTTTGACTTCCACACCCTGTGCACCAACCGCAGAAACTTAACCCTACAGGAAGCTGGTGGATAGGGTGAGGGAATCAAAGGGTTATGGTTTTGCTTTGCTTGCATTGCTGACAACGCAGGATGCTGGTGGACAGGGTGCAGGAGTTAAAGGGTTAGATAGAATCTTTGATCCATTTGTCTGTGTTCCTTTCTCATCACCCCCACCTCCTCTTCTCCTCTCTCTCTCTCTCTCTCTCTCCTCCCCTCCTCCTCTCTCTCTCTGGTGCGGACTGAGTCACCACTGTAATCATAAAATAGATTTAAAAAGAGAAAGAAAGAAAGAAAATTGTCCCATCCCCCAACTCAGAACAGTGTGAGGTATCCATTCATAACATGGCGAACTGGGACTGCATTTACTAAGTTTTCTTGAGCCAGACTCAAACTCGTGCAGTCACATTTGGAAAACAAAGAGCTCCCAAATAGGTATAACTAAGTAGTTAAACTAGTTATCACTAATATCAGTGACATTTCCATTAAATCAATTATCTGAAACTTGCTTTTGGCAGTAAACTTAAAAGTGATCATTTCATATTCATTCAAATCATTGCCCTTGTCAGTTAGTGCTAATAATAGACTATTACGTAACTTGTAAACCAAAATAATGGAACAGATCAGAAACACTGGTTTTATCATTTCTATTATTTAAAAAACATTAAAAGCAATTAGAAATTCATAATCAAAACAATAAAACTTATATGAAAAGTTATCGTAAGTGTTAGCAATGATGCATTTAGTTTTCCTACCGAAAACTGACCATTTGAACTCAAAAATATAAACCCTCCACAGATAGCAGTAGGCTACATATGACATTGTTCATCCAACTAAATTTTCTCATCGTACTCGGATTTTTTATTCACACACACACACACACACACACACACACACACACACACACACACACACACACACACACACACACACACACACACACACACTATTGCATAAGTTCATGTCTGTTCCAGTTCCCTCACATACAAAGAGTGCAGCCCAGGTATACAAGCCAGTGAAGACCAAGAGGGAGAAGGGACGCTACTCTGTAAGTATATGTACTCAGATGAAAAATAAAGTTATTGTTTAGGCTGGTTTACCTGACTAAAGATGAAGTGACAGTTAGTAACTGAAAGAAAGATGACATGTCACAGGGTGAGTGCACACCAGTAAGCAGCCAGACAAGCTGACAATCTGAACATCAGATTCAAAGAGCGGAACATCACCACTCATTAGATTTCAAAATTGAAGTGCTTGGGAAGCTTACACATTAATTAAAGATAATGCAACTGTAAGCCCTGTATACAAATAGCCCAGTGGAAAATAATCTTTTCATCCTGTGCCCAAGGCTTAATTGGCATGAATCGTCGTTTGGTCATAGCAGTCAGGAATGTGGACATGTCTTGCAAGGAAAATCTGAACTGAACGTAATTCATTGATTAATTTCAAATTCTCAGTTACACCAATGTTTCAGATCTACCAGCAAAATGGGGAAGATGTTTATCAGAAAGTTGCAAGACAACTGCGATCAGCCTGGATGGTGTAATTTTTTGCATTGCTCTTTTCTGCAGTGAGGGAGATTTATGGTGAGGTTTCAGAGTTACAGCAGTTTAAGTGTAGCTACCTTGAGGCCATTCAGTGCTCTGAAGTCTGATATCTATGTACAGCAGATAGCTGCGCACTTATGCTCTGGCCAGTGCATGGCAGCACAGTCAGACTGGAAGTCAAAAGGGCAAACATGGAGTCTGATTTCTTTAGGGCAAACATGGAGTCTGATCTTTCTTTAATGCAGGTGAGAACTGCTGGTTTTGGTTCAAATTGCTTGTTATAGTCCAGCCGACTACTGGGCTAACACCATGTCAAAAACGACAACTGGGTTAGGCTAGAACTACTGTGAGCACTCCCTAAGTACGTAGATCCATATAAACCTACCTACTTAGCAGATGAAGCAGATTTTTGAGCATATGATTTGTTTTTATAAGCAGTAATACTCTGGTTAGTAAGAGAAATTGAAAATAACATGTGAATGATCTGTGAGTGAGTGTAGGGCAGAAATAAAGAGTCCTGTGAGGAAAAGTGAGTAGGACATGAAAGAGGAACCACTAACAACCTAAAATCAAACTCGATAGGTCCTGTAGTTCCAAAGTAGGAGGGGACGTTAATTTCTGCATCTGTACCACACTGTGGGTATGGGGTTTGATGTAAACGCTTATTGCTTGCTGAACATGAAATGTAGCCCTACATATTGCATGTCTCAGTTTGATGGGGTTTTTTTTTCCACCACTCAGTGAATGTCTTGGCATCATGTATCAAGAATGCTCTGGATGACCATAGCTGTTATGGATCAAAGGTAGAAAGGTAAAGAGAGTTAACGTGATGGGGATGTTATATTGTATTAGAAAATAATAGGCAGTTGTAGGCCTACATTACCCACCGATGGGTTTCTGTGACATGAATCGTTAGTAGGGTGTGCTGGAATGTTTTCCCATAATGATAAACATAGAAAACATATGCTAAGTAGAATAGAAAACATATGGTAGACAGACCCTCAAGGCCTTGCAAAAGCGTAGGGCTTATGCCATGATGATTTTGAATGTTGTCCATCTCATGGCATTGTGACATTAGTGCATCGGAATTTATTCTGAGCACAGAGACGTCATTTTGAGGAATTGAAACATAGCTGTTGAAATCACATGTAAAATTCTTGGGGGGGGGATTATTATTTGCTTCTACTAGAATAGACGTCCACCAAAAATAACAAGATGATCATTAATGAAATGATGTAAGTTATAACTAAACCAATTCATTTTTTTGTCCTTTCTCATGCAACAAACATTACAGATGCATAGTATTGGATGAATTGGAATATTTGGATTCTGGAATATTTTATTTAATTCTGTTGTGGTATTTCAGACATCCAGATTGGAGGCATGGGCAAGTGCAGTGAACCAGAGTTTGCAGGATGTGGAAAGCTTTGAGTTGGTAGTGGAATAGTATGCTGACGATGCCGGCAACGGTTGCTGTTCTGACAAGTCAGATGCTCAGGAACATGACTGAAATCACTCAACTTGCCTATCTTCTTTGACCAAAAGCATTTTCGTATTAATAGAGGCTGGTCTGGCTGAAAAAAATTAAACCACCACTTGGAAGTTTAAGGTCCCCACACTGAGATTGTGTTTGCTTTTGTGGAGACTCAAACAGTAGTAGCCTACTACACTCTCCTGGCAACTTTGAGGGCTAATTATGACTTGATATTTTTCAAGGTTTTTTTTTTTCATTCATTTTACCTTCAAAATTACTCTAATTCATGAAAAACAATTATATAATATTCAGACTTTAATACATGAAAACAAAAATGTTAATCCTTGATAGGACTGTGTGAAAGTAAATGTTTTCAGTATTTGATAAGAATCTTTCAGAAGTATACTTTTGATAAAAAATATTTTGAAATTAAAACATTCAGTCTCTTTATTCTGGGGATCTTCTAGAGATACTCTTTTTTCTGTCCACATTGTAGGCCTACCATAATGGGTGTCGCAGAGAGAAAGAGTTAATGGCAAGTAGCGATCTAAAAAGCCTTAAGTGGAGAAATCTGTCATATCAGTCTCTTTCTCGCCACTAATCCACGTCTACAGAGATGCATATCTATTCCAAACAAAAAAATAAAAGTCACTGTTTGGTTTAGATGTGTCAAAATGGCTGTAATTAACTGAAAACATGGTAGTGGTGCTTCCACCTACTTCGTAGCAAGTCTGTACACGCATTTCCCTTATTTCTCTATTTGTTTTTCCTTGATGCTTGCCAGTTTTGTTTCCCTTTTATTTATAATCGTAAATGAAGTGTCTTTGAGCACTCTAGCTGAAGTGTGATTTGAGCAGTGATCTTGGGTTATTTCTGATCTCTTTTAAGTCTTCTGTCCCCATTTTCTTTTGTACATTATTGTGCGTAAATTCAGTCTTTCCTATCTTGTTCTTTTTGTGTGTTTTGTCACTCAGTCTCTTCTCTCGTCTCTTCAAGCTTGTCTTTGTCTTTGTCATTGAGGATTTTCTCCTCCCCCCCCCCCCCCCCACTTTTTGTTTTCTAATTAAATATGATTGTGTGGACTGTTGTCATTCAGTCTTTGTTTAGTCTTTTTGTTTTGTTGTGTTTTTTTTTGTGGTTTTTTTTGTTGTGTGTGTGTTGTTGGTTTTTCTTTCTGTTGCTTTTGGTAAGTATTTTTCAGTGTTTCAGCAAGGACTTGCCCATTTCCCTGAGGTTTATTTTTTCCTTTTCTTTTCTTTCCCTGGACCAGGGCTACAATAGGATTTGACGTGCATCAGATTTTGCTGCCACTCATTTGTATATGGTCCACTGTTTTTAATCATTTAGTTTATATGCAAGCATTTCCACAGGATTTGGATTCACTTTAACTGGCAAGTCTGAAATACAAAAGCCAGATTTTTTTTTTCTGTAAGAAAACTTATTACATAGTAACATGCGTTTCCAGTGTAAATTACAGTCTGATGATTAGAATATCCCATTTCAGTAGGTATTTGTTTAACTTAATATTCTTTTTAATGTGAAAAGTTATACATGGTAATGTGTTCCCAGAATAAATTACAGTCTGGTGATCTGATTTCAGTTTGGCTTTGTTTGATTCAAACGGTGGTGAGTTGTGAATATGACCAAGATCTAATGCTGTTTTGTTTGACAAAACTGAGCCTTTCTTTATGGTGTGATTTAGAATGGCTTGAGGCAGTGCTATAGGACTGTGTGATAATGATAAATTTGTAATACAGATATTACTGAGAGTGGTAACAAAGTATTTCGACAAAACAGTTATGCCTTGTGCTTGTTCATTTGTCAATTCTTTGATGGCATGTATCATGTGTCTACTGCGAACCTGTCACGATTTCTGTTACCACTGTAATAAACTAAATTTTCGTTTGAGAATTCAGGCTTGTTCCTGACTTCGCTATGACATGAATTTTGAAGAAGTGTTTTACTGTAAAGTTTATTTATAATTTTTGCATTGTAGTCATAATTTCTGTTTCCACTGTAATAAACTATATTTTCATTTGAGAATTCAGACTTGTTCCTGACTTTGCTATGACATTAAGTTTGAGAAAGTGTTTTACTGTAAAGTCTACAATGTTTGCATTGTAGAATTCACTAGTTATCCATCTCAGTCCTTCCCACTCGAGGATGGTTCCAAGACTTGGACGGAAAGCTTGCAGAATTTCTAAGAAAATTGCTAACTTTTGCAAAGATAACTTTTTATTTGTATATCGATTCATTTCTCAGCTGTTGTGTATCAATCTTTTTGAATAACTTTCGTGTAGTTTATTCATCTCCAGGGAAAAGTGATAAGATTACGCTATCAGTTGCTAACTTTTTTCAGTCTGGATGGATCACAATGTATAGGTTATAGCCTTGACATGGCTCTCCACAGTCAGCTAGGCTTTAAACAGAAATAACAGGTGTTATCTCTTCCTGAAAAATCAGAAACCGTGGGCAGTCAATGACTTTTTTTTTTCACAATGTAGCATGCACATAATGCATGCTATTAGCAGCTCTGTCGACTATGCAACATGCATACATATGTGTGCATTCTAAGGTTTTTGAGAAACACTGATTTGTCTGCTGCAGAATGTAATGAGCTCACTGCGTGCAATACAGCTGAATCTTTTCATCACTCTAAACTTTGCCTTGTGAACTTTTTGTTACATTTACTTGACCCGTTCAGTGCTTCCGACTGAATATTCGGTCGGAAGAAACGTATGCCTTCAGTGCCACCGACCGAATATTCAGTTGGCGACTTTTCCTATTTTTAGCCAGAAAACCCCAACGCTTTCAGTGATGTATGAGATATCAACGGAAACTTCAGTATTCCCTCTACACATCGATGCTAATTATGTATGTGTGACGTTTTACGGTCTTTTCTGCCCGTGTGGTTGAAAATGTGACCCCCTGCAGCTGATTACTATTCAGCGAGTGTAAACAATGGCGGACGGACTCTCTTCGACACCGGGCGTTGATCGGACCTGAAAAACAACTTCTGCAGCAAAAGAAGTTGCAGAAATCATTACTTGTGGAGCTGATTCTGATTTGCAGTCTGTCGATAAGAGTGAAAATGACAGTAATTTAGCGCATGCAGGCGATATTTCGGTGTTGATGTCCGAAGTCGGACTTGACCCAGATACGAGTCGAAGTGGATATTACTAGCACTGGCGATCGTAAAAACGAAAGTACTGCTGCTCCTGGTGTGTTGTAAAGTATACTGAACAAGAAAATTTATAGTGTTGTGGGGTTTTCTGGGCTGGATGAAGAGATAAGAATTTTTTTAAATTTTAAGTCGAGACGTTTAAAACTCCATGGCACAGGCAATTCACCTTTTTATTTACACTTTGGCAGCGAAGGGGTTAATATTGACTTGCCAAGGGGAATAATCCTATGTATAATCATTAGGAAGTATATTGGAAAGCCTTGGATATAACGCAAGCAAATCTGACAATGCTGGACAGAATGACCTTACATGTAACGGACAAAAACTAAAGTTAGCACTAGCACCAAACATTTTTCATCAACAAAATTTGGGGAATTTTTTGGCTAAACCTCACTTTAAAATGAACACATTCATCACTTTTTGATGACTCAAGTCTACCGTAGCGGTTCATTACTGTAGGCGACTCCAGTTGACAGGCTGTCAGATAGCTGCTGTAACCAAACTGGATGTGATTTTTCGCATTTCTCTGATCTGCATGAGACAAAGTGAGGTTCCAAAGTTATGACAGTTTTAAGTGTGGCTATCCTGAAGCCAAGTGCTCAGCTTGCATAAATAGCATATATGTACATTACCTGACCAAGGCCAATGCATGGTACTGTAGTCTAGCCAGAGGAGCAGTGGTGAAATGGGTAATGTCACTGAAAAAAAATGCTACAGTGCCCTGCCTCACCCCCCCCTCAAGTCACTAAATATGGAAAGCTTGAGCAAAATATGGGAATTCTGTTTCTCTTGTTAAAAAGTGGAGATATAATCACTCAGTTTTCACATTTACAATTTATCTCAGATTCAAATGGAAATGGTTTATCTTTTGCTTCATCTGACTTGGTTACCCAGTGAGTGATTTTAAAGAAAGAAAAGGCTGATAGAACTTATCACCTTGTTTTAAACTCACAGGTAATTTTTGTTTACATTTACGCTATCACAGAAAATAAAAACGTACGCATGCTTAAATGGCAATCAGAAATACTGCTCA
Organism: Monoplex corrugatus; assembly: GCA_030674185.1. Classification (NCBI taxonomy): domain Eukaryota; kingdom Metazoa; phylum Mollusca; class Gastropoda; order Littorinimorpha; family Ranellidae; genus Monoplex; species Monoplex corrugatus. The sequence goes on from CM060308.1 coordinate 40,415,874, forward strand.
GGTTGGGTCGTTACTATACAAGCAATTCATTTCGCTGACTGCATTGAACAACACAGTGTCACTTTTTCAGTCTGAGTTGTCGCTGTGGCAAGTGTGTTTTCCCCCATCTTATGATAGTAAGTGTAGAGTACAGCCCTGTCACACGGTCTCAATCCTGAATGGAACTCCATAGCATCATGATTATCACACTCGTCATCGTTACATCATCATCGCATTGTAAAAACTGTTTCAGCTTCTGTGGCCATTAAGGTTGCGTAGAAACATGGGACTAAAAACAAAATATAAAAAAAAGATGAGCACAAAGGTAGCCTCCCTGAGACAGAGCCTGGAATTCGTCGCGGAAACAAGGATTTCCGCGGAAATCAAAATCGAAAATCGCGCAAAAAAATATTTTTCGCGTTAAAATAAAATCGACGACTATACTTAAAAAAAAGAAAAGAAAAAAACAGCTGATCAAGCACAGACAGAAACCAAACGGAAAAAAAAGCAAACATCTCTGGCAAGATTCTTTCGTCGTTCTGACTTGGATAAGCCTTCTAGCTAGTTTTGATGAATATGTCTGTGTATGAACACACTGAAACGATCTGCTGTGTATGATGGATCCTGATCTTGTGCCCAATGTTTATTAAATACTCTTTTGACTTATATTCATTGTGATTTTCAGTGTGTTAGATGCCTTTAAATTTGTCTCCAGAATGCACAGATTTTAGTCTTGATTTTAAATATTTCCAGGGGAGCATGCCCCCGGAACCCTCTAGAAGTTTCCTCTTTTTTTTTCTTAGCAATTCCAGGCTCTGCTGAGAGCAATGATCCTAAAAAAAATTTTTTTTTTAATGTTTTCCTCGATCTTTGCCATCATTTTTTCTAATTTACTCTCGTCAGTGCTCATATCCATTCAACACAGTGCAATGAAACATGTTCCCTGCTGCTCACTTTGCATCAGAAAGCGCAGTGTTTTCTGTGGAAGGTTTTGCTTGCTGTAAACGTTGCAAAACCTTAAAACATAATCTTCCTGTCATACCCTGCATTTTGCGTATGGTTTGTGACGTTTCGCTTCTTAATTTTCCAGCAGAGGGCATGTTTCTTCCCATTTCATTTACTAATCATTTATGAACCACTTGCCCCAGTTTTCATAGATTTCAGAACAGTCCAACAAAATACTTAAGACAATGGGAAGATTGCATCACAGTGACCATGCACTGATCCAACAGAAAAAAAGCTAAACACCTTCAAGCCTTCTTCCACATTTACTGACATGACACTTTATTTTACAAAACCAAGAGATTAAATGACATTACAAGAGAAAAACTCAATGATGGATGTACAAAATGAAAACCTGACAATCCAAGCACAACAGCAAATCCAAATCTTCATTTATACTTCAACCTCTTGGAGCACAAACAGGATTAAATGAACTGGAAACATCTAACTTCGGCATTTTTAACACCAACTTTTCCGCCCTTTTCAAAATGCAACCATATTTTAAATAAACAATGAAATAATTAACATTCAAATACTGAAGACTGCTTTGGGAACTATGAAAATTTACAAACTGTACCAAAATTTTCTATATAGAAATACACAGAGATGATGTTGAAACCACATAAAAAACATGAGCATGTATGTAAATCAAGACACAAGTAGAGTGATTATATTGAATCTGTGCATGCCAGTTCATATCCTATAATCCTGACAAAGGGGGAATCCAGTGGCAGTATCACCTTAATTAAGTCTGCTTCAAGCAGAAGATAGGCCTGCTGTAGTGTATTTAGTAAAGCTCAATGTGCTATATAGAAAATGCACTGTGTAAGAGACATTCATTACATTAGGACAATTCCATATTGGTATGCATTCCACCCAATCTGCCGGTAATTACCTGGTAGAGTCCTTGAGCCTGATCAGAACCTACGAGTTGAGATCTTGGAAAGGGTGGTGGTGATGGAGAAGAATATGATCATGGAACACTACACTGTCACCTAAAAGATCAGAGCATTGAGATAAGCTGGAACAGGCCAGTTTTTTAGTTCAATTTCAGACTGAATTTCACACATCAAATCTTGTATGCACTGAACAAATGAACATGGAGCATAAAGCTGCATTTCATTTTTACTTTTAAAAAAGTGAAGAACCCAACAGGGTTTCAAACCATCAGAAATACCAGTGTGTAAGAGAGAGACATTGTGTGGGCAGAAGAGACGGCTAGGTGACTGAGTGCATGTGTTTAACATTTATCAAAGGCAACCCAGCAATAAAAATACTGCGTATGTGTGTATTGATCAGAGCATGGCATGAATGCATGTGTGTGTGTGTGTTGTACAGACATAAGTGGGCTCATGTGATCCCATGGGTATTTATGAGAACATATCTGGAAGAACTCTTCTTTTACAGATTAATAACAGGTTATTGTCGGCTACCAATTTTTTCACTGATTTGTATTTGAGCATCACTTACGGTCCACCTTTTATTGTCCTGTGGCATCCCCCAAGCTCAGATATTAAGTGTTTTTATGCAACACACTGTATTTAACATATGGCCATGGGCAATATGATGGAATCATGTCTTGCTGTGTGCGACTGTTTAGCGATAACGTATGTGATATTAACATTACTACTAATATTAGCAATAACTGCACTGATGAAGAGTAAACGAAGAATGTTGTCAAACTATGATTTTAGATCTCCGTATGGACAATATTTCGTCGTTTTGATTGTATTATGCACATTTGTATGATGTGTAAGTGTATGACAATATGCCTGCATGGAATATTGTGTATAAATGTATGTAAGTGTGTGTGTTTAACCACATTCATTTATTTGACTGTACATCTGACGTTTCTTTGATACTGTGTGTTACTGTGAAACAACTTTCTAAGAGGACAATAAACCATTTGTTATCTTTAGTACCAATACACTTGTTCTTTCTAAATTTTCTTTTCCATAAAACGACATATCTTCAGTCTAAACTGCTTTAGTCTTTGCTGTTTTCAACTGAAAAACAAAAAACAATACACCTTTGTACATGACACATAACATTATCCAGAAATACCAATACACTTCTTGTTCTGTTTTCCTTTAAACTGAAATCTATTCACTCTAAACTGCTTTAGGCTGTCTTTATTGTTTAAAACTGAAAAATCAAATCAAAAAGCAACACACATTTTTGCACAGGACGCATATCAACATTATCAGTCATCCTGTCTGCAATGAGAAGTGGATGCACAGTCACAGAACACAACGGCAAAAGTGCATCACTTGATGGATGAAAGCTGCATTTGATGATACCATGAAATTAAACATATGTCGTAGGATGGCATGACAATATAAAGATGTAACTATTTTCCAGCCTGTTTCCGCAACATGTGGTAGATTTTCTCCTTCAGCCACTCCTTGTTGTGTGGGACATAAGTTCCTGTGCTCTTTTGCAAACTGTCAAACAAACAAAAATGTTTAGCTATAAAACAGCAGAAAATGATGTAACACAGCAAATTTCAAAACTCCTAGTATCATTTAAATTTCTATACTTTTGAGGTTTCCTTGTTCATTCCATTTACGAAAGAATAAAGGAGAAAAAAGTAATGGATAAAAACAATCTCTTATTCTGCCCCAAGTGAAGCTCTTGAGTAGAAAAAAGATTTTATTTCCATGAACTTGACCTTTTTATCCCAATAAAACAAAACAAGTAGAGCAAATCAGTACAACACATGACCAGTATTTCAAATGCTGAGATGAAGATGGCATATCAAAATGGAATGGGAAAAAAAACAATAATGGAAACACTGTCACTAGCTTGACCTTTATGCAAGTGAAATTAACAGAGGTGAACCTACATATCTGTCCAATCTGACAGATTGCAAACGATTATACTTTTGTGTAAAAACAGTTTAGTTCTTTGGCAGAAAGTATCTGATCTGTTTAAAAAATCGGTTGACAAAGATGCAGCATTCGCACCTTCCAATCTGACTGCATGAGTTTGACCCTGGCTAAGGAAAAACTGCATGGACCTCCAATCCACCCAACATGAATGGGTACCTGCCCTGTTCAGGGTTAGAGAAAGTGAAGCAGCAAAGGAGGGGAGATGGAAGTTGAGGTCTTTACCATCTGTCTCCTACAACCTCAGGCTTACCTTCTTCATCTTAAAATGGTCACCTGTTCACCATGAAATCTTTGCAAGGAATAAAACCGCCACCCCCAAAATTTTTTTTTTTTAAAATCAGAAAATCTTCCCAACTAAAGACAGGACACTGAAACAATTTCATCAACATCAAGTGACCTGCCAAGAGCTGCAAAGAGTCCTTTCAATTGTTAAATATGTGTCCCTGATTAACTACTGGCAACAAACTTGAACTCTGCATTATATATTGTACAGAGCCATTTATCACTGACATCTGCTGCACATATAATTAGGTCCTGAAAGTGTAGAATCTAACTGGTTATGTGAACAATATCATGAACTGACGAAAAATCAACACGCTACAGTGTTCAGCTTCAAAATTAATCTTTGTTCAAGTTACGCTAACAAAATGCAAAACTTTCTCCTTTCCTCAAGCACACTCAACATGGGAAGTCCTTGTGCTATGATGTAATAAACTTTTGACTGTATAAATCTTAAGATTTCTTTTTCAGAAGTAGGCCAAACAATCTCTCCTTTAAAGTTGGTTTCATGAATCAATTTTGCTGCCTTCTGTGCTAAAACCATTTTCCTTTTTTTTTTTTTCAAAGCCAGGAACTGCGTAGAGTCAATTGTTCTTGAAGTTCTTTACAACTTGCTGAAGGCAGAAAGTCAGCAGCGAGCACGCGGGTGTCTGAACATCTAAACATGTCCTCTAACTGCAATAGCAATGTCTTTTCATCGCAAAGACTACAAGAACAACCCAAATCACATCAGTATGAATCTGCATACAAAAAGGCAATAAAATGCCTAGACCGGAATTAAGTATACAAGCGTATAACTTTGTTGAAATGTGTTCTTTTGTACACCCTAAGTGTACAGTAAACTGGTCTGCTTGTACAATTGATAATATCTGAAAGCAGGTTCCTGAGCTGGTAGACAAGGTGAATGAATGAAAGGATTAACACTTACACCAGGCAGCTGAGGTCAGACAACTGGTCCATGAAGTCAAAGAGCTGTGAAATGTCATATGTGATGCACTGGTCTGTTGGGTGAATTCTCTTCAAGTGCTCCTCAAATATCTTGCAGATTCCTGCACATCATCACCAAACACATGCAATACACATAACTGTCATCCAAAATAGTCTGTAACAGTCATTCTGTGAACACTTGCCATTTAGGAAATGAATTTAAAGTAAACCTAAGATGATCTGAATGTCACTGCTTAATTTCATCCTTTTATTGCCTAAGAAATAAGACTGAAGTGAAATCTCCTTTGCCTAGGTTTTCTAGCTAAAAGCAGGAATGTATTTTAAAAAAAAAAATTGTACTGACTTCATAACTGGATGAACGTCAGTAAGATGGCTTTACTGAAAGATAATAATGAATACAGAACTGCTGATGATTTTGTAATTTTTCAAATCTGGACTGTCTGTCACACATAGATTTGTTTAACCCTTTCCCATTTGCAGATTCTGCTCAGAAACTCTCTAGTATTCGGAGATTTTCCAAAGCGTGTGAATGAAAAGGTCAGACGCTGACCAATATCTTGTAAATGAGGCGATGTGTGGTACCAAACTCGGCATCATTCTTTCATTGGTTTATCCTGACTTTCGCAGGAAACTTCATTCATGAGGTGTGTGTAACCCCCTAGTGCTTAGAGCGTGATGGAAATTCCCCACCAGGCCTAAGTAAAGGCGGCGGCGGGTGTAAATAAAAAGCAGGGTTTCCCGGTCGGCGGGCTGCGGCGGGATAAAATGGGAAAGGGTTAATCAACAAATTTTTGGACAGCATCATCCCCAAATAAAGTGAAAGAGTCAATGCAGTCTGGTCAATGCAGTCTGTGCTCTGTGGGTCCTTTTTTTAACACATTTCTGCTGAAGACATCATTTGGTCTTTTCAGAGCAATACTTTTCGGCCTCTGCCTGGTGTTGCTATTTTGTTGAGTGAGCAAATGGATGCCATGTGATGAGACTTGGTTTCAACTACAGCTGCTTTCAAACAGAACTAACCAATGGCGTAGCACTTCGTTGCAGGCTACTCACTTCGCTATCAGGTTTAGTTCAGCAGCAACCCTATCCCCTTATCAGTGCCGCGCCCTGCTCCCTGCTGCCACCGGACAGCTAGCCCTTGTTATTCTCTATTGTGGCATGCTAACGTGTAGTGGATTTTACCAAAGTTTATGGTGCTGTGGTTCCTAAACCTGACTTACAGTGGATGTGATATTTATGTATGTGCTTGTTGGACATTTCCTCTATACTATGTGAGTGTTCGATTTACTATACATTTTGAGTTAAATGTTATAGAGGACTTGAAAAGAAGTGTGTGATTGTATAGTTTGTGCTTCAAAGCATGTGCTATTGCAAGTAATATCACTGCACAGGTCTAGCCATGATGGAAGGAGAAAAACATTTAGACAGTGACCATGCCTTTCGTCTCAATTCTTTATGTAGAGTTTGTGGTGAGAGGTCAAAAAGGAACCGTGACTTGAACCCCCCAAAGTTGTGCAAAAACTATGCATCTGACATGGAACATTTTTATGGTTTAGTTGTATCTAATGACTCAAGCAGTACACACACTACAACACTTTGCACAAAATGTTACTCACGGTTGTTGAGACTAAAGAACTCATCATCACCATCTGAGCAAACAATACTATCAGTCAAAGAGGCTATACAGAAATGTGCTATTTTGTGGACACAACCTTTTGATCCATCAGTTGCAGTCAATGACTGTATTGTGTGTAAAACCTTTCTCAGTCAGAACACAGCTGGTAGACCGTCCAAACCCAAATGTGGTATCCCCCAAAATGTACCAGTTACAAACGCCACCACAAGTAGCGACTGTGGTGATATTGATGTCGGGTTAGATTGTTCATTCCAGCCTCCATGCACATAATTTTCTTGTGTGAAATACACACCAGCTGTTAAATGGACAGTACATGTGTACAAACACTCTCTCAGACTGAGGAATGTGTGGTGTGAGATAAGGCCAGGGATACCGATACCGGCCCGCCGCCGCCCGCCCACCATGCAAGAACAGTGTGGTAATTAATCACAGCCTGCCGCTCTCCAAGGAAAATGTATACTGAAACAGGTCAGTGTACTGCACCGCAGAGACATGTAGCTTGCTGAGCAGTGCATGTTTAGCAGAGAGAAAAGTCAGGTGTGACTTACAGCATGTTTGGAAAACTGATGTTTTTGACTGTGATATCGCATGGTAGCTTGTCCTGTCTCCCTTCGAAGTACACATTATCCTTTATTTTCAGCTGTTTTGTTTGCAAAAGATATGGCATGTTTGGAGTCATATGAAACTACAGTTTAAGACCTATCTTATGATTGGTTGTGCGTCACAGTAGTCAGCAGGATGAATTTGTACCAGCAGGAATAAAAAGGCTACTGTGTTTTCACAATTCTTCGCGCTGGCTCGCGCGCCCAGCAGAGAGGAGGGGCTGACTCACTTATCTCTGCATCAGGAGGCCAGGTTCTCTCCCCTTCTGCTAGCAACTAAACCTAAAGCCTGCAATGCTGTGGTAGAAGAGATTTCCAGCAATCAATAGATTCTAAAACCATCTTTCCATAGCTACCACTGGTTTTGTCCAGAAAACAAAATTGAATCAAGGGAAGGATACACTGGTGACAACTTAACGTGTTGGTTGTGATAGCAAAACGTACAAAACTGCCTCTTCCCATTGCACTCGCATCAGTATTCATATGCTCAGAAAAAGAACTTAACCCTTTGACTCCTGCACCCTGTCCACCAGCATCCTGCATTGTCAACCATGCTAGCAAAGCAAAAACTTAACCCTTTGATTCCCTCACCCTATCCACCAGCTTCCCGCAGGAAGCTGGTGGATAGGGTGAAGCAGTCAAAGAGTTCAGTTTTTGCAGTTGGTGGATAGGGGTGCAGGAGTCAAAGGGTTAAAGTGCTATCAGAATAATGGCATAAACATTTTTTGTCACTGTATTTGAAAGGGGAAAAATATGTTTATTTTCTTCTCAAAGGACTGAATACTGGAAGATCTCCATCCACCATTAAACTCCATTTCTTGCCCTTTTTTTTTTTTTTAAATACCCTGCTGTTGAATAGACTTGGTACATCCACTTTCACAACAAAGTGCATCATGTACAAGCTATACTGTTTACACAAATCTGAACCAGTATCTTGGGTGACTGAGGCACTGTATGCAACACTGCTGTCTACTATCTTGCTTTGCCAATACAGTAATTAATGCTGTCCTGCTGGGGAAAAGAATCCCGTCTATAAGTGAGTGAGATTGCATGCGAACATGCTCATGTATCACTGTGTGGCCAAAATGTATGCACGGAAAATCTGACTATTTTAAAACGGAAGAATTATAACTTCACTTATTTTTCAAGTTGTGTGTGTTCCATGATCAGTAATCCAATGAACACTTGCATTCAACACAATCTCCTTGCAAAGCATGCAACTAGTTACAGGGCATGTTTGATCTTATTTTGTTCAAGTTTTTTTTTCTCTAGTCCTTTCTGTGTATTCCACATTACTACGAACAAAGTTCAAAAAGAAAACATCAAAAACATGAAACAAGTGACTTTCTAGCAAGCAGCTAACACAACGCATACAGCAAGACAGTTAATAGCAGTGGAGGGAAGCACATCAAGGTTAGGTGAGAGCTGGATGAAAGAGCACTCACACCCTTTTCATTTTGCCTTATGTAAACTCTTCCAGTTGTTTCTGCCTGTTCTGTTGCTGCATGTTATTAACAGTCCAGCCATTCCTCTGAGGCAGAGGTCATGGTCAGGTCACACAGAGGATAGCCTGGACTAAGTGTACAGTGGTCAACAGCAGTGTACATCGTTTATTACAATATCGATAATTCAAAATCTTCAAGATACTTAATCATCAAGTTAATGTACCCTCTGTGGGAGGGCATCACACAAATGTGAGTGTCTGCATTTACTGGAAGGTCAGTGTCCAGTGTGTGACAGAGAGAAGCGAATGCGCAGAAGGGAACAAGAGAAGAGGAGGAGGAGATAAATGAGAACACAAGCACTACTTTCAATACTACCGAGTAGGCCTATTTAAGCAAGGAAATCACACTGCCTTGGAAATTATGCGAACATATCTGACAACTCCAAGCAGAATTAGCTTAGAGAACAAGATACAAATGAGTGCTCACAAGTGCATCACACAACACTGGACAGTGGCTGAGTTGATGCATATAACTAGTGATACAGACTCAAATGGACTAAAAGGCAGCTCTGTAACAGAGCTGAGAGTTTCAACCAGCTAAGAAAGTCCAAAGAAAACTCAAAGAGTAAGGTACAAACTTTCGAAAGCTGTCTCTCTCTTCAGTGCAAGCATATCATTGTCCAGCAAACTTCAGTCAGTGACTCAATCAAGTCAGTGAGGTCACCCTGCCAGATTCAGACAGCCTACCGAAGCGTACCTTGTCCTACCAAAGACAATTTATTTATACGGGAAAGACTCTAACTTCCAATCAATGTAATGGGAGATTAAGAAAATAATCTTTTAAATTAAGGGTGGGGGTGGGGGGGTTAAACATACATTTTCTTCATAGCAATTGTTATATAGGTACTTACCTTCTAGACATTCATTCAACGATTCATAATCGGAGTATGTGCGAGTGTCTGGCCTTGTGTTGGGCTGGACCAAAAGGATTGTGTGAGACTGCAACATAAGTAATGAAGTTGAAATCAAATTTTGCAATGATGATCATAATTAGTAAATTACATCATTCACAAATTGACGCAAGTCAACAGAACACTCAATTAACCTTCTGACTGTGTCGTCAGTCGTCAGTAAAAAGGCTGTACTGCAGTGCAGCTGATGAACCCGCTTGTTACTGACCTTTTGTGTTGGTCTGTTACCAATAAATCACCTGCAATTTTTTGTTTTGCTTTGTTTTTTGCATGCAAATGATAGGCACACCACTGTGAACAATAGTTAGTCCCCTTTTCATAGGTATGCAACACCTGTTGTTTTTGTCAGTTTGTGTCTGGCCTGGCTGCCAGTGTAAGCATTCTCTCAATCTCTGTGGCGTGAAATTCATGGTATTTTCTCATGGCAAGGAAATGTTGGTTTACACCTGATGTAGCTTTTGCAAGAATACTGAAAGATGCAGATTCTGATGACAATTTTGACAGCGACTGAATTCAGCTTGCGTTCTGCCCCTCTTTTTCCTGAATGTGTTGTCATTCACAATGCCAGCATGACAAACTTCTCTGCAGTAATGCAGCTCACTACTGGGTTACTATCCTAGTTCTGACAGCTTTAAGCTGCCAAGGGCTTAAAAAACATCCTTTGTTGTCTTTAATTCAAAGGTTTATCTATGCTCTTTTAGGGGGAGGGGGGCGGCAACATTGTTTAAAAAATCTTTCAAAGTTTCATGTATTAACGAACAAAGAAGGTTCAGGCACGATCAGTTCTACACAAAATAATGTTGAACTAGGAGGTTGGAAAAATCTTCACACTTCCCTGACCAGGCAGTATCCCAGCAGGTTCAAACACAGCCTTTAGAAGATGACTGTCCTGACCACTCTACTGTTGCACATGTATAACTTTAATATGTTTAAAAACAGTCGCCCAGAAAGCAAAAAAATTAAATAAATACTGTAATGTTGGCACAATGTAAGAAAAAAATTCACACTGTAGTGTAGGCACAGTGTAATCCAAAATCACTACGCTTGAAGTACGGAAGATTGATTCAAAGAGTAAGTTTTGGCGTTTGTTGATGCCAAGAATAATGTTCAGCATCACTACAATCTTTCTATCTTCAAGCAACAAATCTACTTTTACTGGATGTTATTGGATGTTTATCACTTTGCTCATTCCACACCAACATCGTACCTACACACTGATAAAATTTTTTAAAAAGTGCTGTATTGAATAAACACAAAAATGCTGTGTTACTCAACTTACTGCAATAGGAACCTGCACACTTGCTGATCAGTGCTAGATTTTTTTCTGACATTCAACAGTCAGTTTCCCTGTAACCATATATTGCTCTAAGATCATGATCTGCCAACCACACAATGTGACAGTTGCAGATGGAAGCAATGACAAGATTTGGTCAGCAAACTTGCAATAACTTAGCTAAAACTGCCACGGACTCCAAAGATGAGAAATGACCCACAAGGTAAAAGAACACATACTGACATAGGCCTACTAAATAATACATTTTTCTCAAATAAAACCACTGATGTGAAAAATAATCATTGTGTGGCAGTTGACAACTTGGCTATACTTACTGTGCTGTCATCAGTATTGTTGGTTTGCTGAAAAAAATACCTCACTTTAGACACCATGCAATACAACAATTAGGCGAGTAAATAACTTCAGTCTCCCCAATAAAAAAAAAAATACACTGACAAGCTTTTTATTTCTAACTATTACTCACCACACACACCCCGCCCCAAATCCTTATGTTCAAATGCCTGCTATACATTGATTCACAAGGGGAAACACTCTTGGCAAGGAATGAATTAACAATGACCAAGTCTATGCATCAAATACAGCTTACAGCTTAGTAACAAAATAATTGTGTCCAGAAACACATCTTACTTTCTTGTCTTATCCATGACGCATAAAACCTTCACTTCCAACATGTAAAACAAAAAATGGCGAAGACAAGAAAAGTCAGAAAAGTCAGTATCCCTCTGGATGCCTGGAACTGTTACATTACTACTCTAGTTTAAAAGATCTCTGAACTACTAAAGCTAAAGTACAATATAAATCTCTCTTGCTCCTGCGTACCTTGCACAATAGGCCTAAATGACAGTCAACGGCCATTTAAAATACACTTGAGATATACCCCTAACCTTACTCCTACCCTTAACTCACTTCGTACTAACAGTTTTGTCCCCTACTTTTCCCCACATCCTGAGCGTTTGTATGGGTCAATAATAAAATCACAAAAAAATCAGTCATTCAAAGTTGGGTAATGAAAGTTTAAGAATTGATCAAAAACACCTTGGACTAGTTTGTGACAAAGTTTGAAACTTTATTACTGAAAACTGAATGTTCTGGCCTTAGGCAAAAAATATCCATATTTTCAGTTCCGAAATAAAGCAAACTCACTTTTCCTCACTAAAGCCAAAACAACACACTAAGCTGGGAAAGGTCTCTGTGTACACACACACAAAAAAAACAACAAAGAAATGTCTGAACCTCAAAATGGATATTGTACATAGGCCTACACAAAAAAATCATGATACTAGTACTACTACATTCATGTATTCAAAACAATTCCACTATCCAGGTAAACACGCCAAGGTGGTCAAAGGAAGAAGTTATGGTCAGTGTGTTTGATGGAAAATAACATTGAGAAATAACTGCCTGAAAACATCACAGAAATATTTGTGTCATAATCCATAAATCTGTCTTTATTATATCAATCATTGTCATTATTCGCATTATAACTGGGCTATCATTACTGCTGCTATTATTATCATTATTAGGCTTACGCTTATAAAGTTTTCAGTCAATAATGATGACATTATCTTGTTTTGATTTTATTTTCATTCATTATTTATCTATCCTGCACAAGTAATGATGAATGATAAAGAACTAAAAGCAGACATCCCCAGCCTAGTGGCCTGACTTGACATTTGTCAAGAAGATGTCTTCTGCTTCAGCAAAAATCATGTGGGCATGGCTTTCTGGGGGTATACATGTGCAACCCAGGCGCTCTAGCAAACCGCAGCACAACAGGGAAAAAACAGAAGTCCTGATGCCAGTCACAGAATAAAACTGATAAAAAACTTCTCTCAAGAGCATGGTACTCTGGGTATGTTTTCCTTTCTCAACTGCGCCACGACCATATTTGTGGTCATCAGACATCACTCTCCAAGTCGCTTGAAACAACAACGACGGGTGTTGAGTATCGGCTGAGTGATCGCTCCCCTTCTCACAACAAAAATCATTACTGTCATCTTCAACTGTCTCTTGAATGTCTAAATCTGCTGTCTGTAGCATTTTCAGTACTTCAGCGGTGGTGAAAAGCTTCTGTCATTGACTTCTTTTTGAGTGTTGGGACTGCAACGTACTAGCTAGACACACCATCTTTGTCCAACTGAGATCATTGGGTGAGGTGAAACAAAACGAGGTTGCACACACATGGTCAAATAAAAGGTATGCTAATTGGCTGCTCTGACTGGTGGAAAGGTCAATGAAGCTATTTGTAACTTGAAAAGTCTTGTAAACATCGTGGTGGGACTCCAAAAATTCAAAACAGGCCAAACCCCCCATAGGGGACCTTCGTACTGAACGTCTGTAAATTGAGCATCCCTTAGTCATAGGGGACGCCCGGACAGAGACAGAGTTAATGTAACAACAGCAACATACAGAATGCAGCTTGCCCTGGAAAGAGTAGCAGAATGGGCAGACAGCTGGTGTGTAACCATCAAATGGGAAAAAAACAACAGCTACTCTTTTCTCGCTCTCCCCCAAAGCGCAACTTGGTAGACTTACCCTTGGTCAGTTGGTGATACACCACTAAAGATAGAAGACCATCAATGTGATCAAATATCTGGGAGTCACTATTGACAAGATAAACATGGAAGCAGCGCATCATACAGGTAGAAGGAAAGCCAGAATAAAGGTGAACATCACAAGAAAGGCAGCGGAAACACACTGGGATGCAAACAAAGTTTGGATTTTGTTCAACAAATCAGAGTTTGTTCAACAGCAAATCATCTCACTCAGACAATACTGTATGTGCACCACCCAATTTTGTCAGCAGTTATCTAACAGACACCCTGAGCCTTCACAAAAACATATGCATGCGCTGACAATGTCTTGAAATGGGGAGGGGGGAGGGAGGGATGTATAAATTACTAAGCTGACACTATCAGAATGATGGATATTAAGATGGGCAGCAAACAGGCCAGCTGCAGGTGGTGACTATACTCCAGATATCAAATTTCAAGTTCACAGCTCTATCAAATGAATCAACCAGCCTGTGATGTTATAGTGCAAACAGAAAATATACTAAAATGATCTTTCATGGTTACACTTACATGAAAACACTATAAGCCTATATGGGCAGAACAAAGTTAAAAAGAAGTTGTACCAACAGGCCAATTCAGACATAGCCGTACATAGTTATGTGTTTTTAGAAAGATCAGAGTATCAACATTCCAAATAACAACAGAAAATCATGTACACTAATTTGTTTGAAGAAAAGAGCACTCCAGTATCCATGCTAAAAACGAAATCATTAAACTTTTCTAGGGCCCAGGTATAGGCCCCGTGGCCTCACAGACTTGAAGAAGTTCACAATTAATGCTGTCACCATCTGGTCAGGGAAGTTGTTTCAGATGTTAATAAACCATTCTCATGATTCTGTAAAACCATCAAACAAATGGAACAGAGGATTCTCTACCTCATAGATACCATACTGTATAGACCTTATAATTTGTACAATGTATCATGTCGCTCATCACTCCATCTCTTTAGATGAATATAAATTATATGGGTGACAAAATTATACATGCAGCATGGTAACCTCTCGAACACTGGCTCTCCATCAATGGGCAAGTGGGGGACTTGGGCTGGGTCATCGTAGATTGGAGAGTGGGTTTTTGTTGTTCTCTCCCACTCCCTTCTCCCCCACTAAAGAGATCCATCGCATTCTGATATATTCAATGTGCGCTCCAACCAAATGCAAATCTGCCAACAGTAACATTGTCACGGTGACAGACGGCTATGTTGATTTGTTCCCTGCCCCTTTTAAGGTTTCAATCACCCTCGTGCGGAGCGTTTCACAGGTGATTAGGTCCCATTCCTCTTCCTTGATCGTGATCTGCAGACCTTCCAACGCATAGCCGGCACTGATTTTTTGCACAGTCTCGACTGGTACATCTTTCACATAGATCTATATTTAACAGTGTTGAGTGTTACTTGTGAGTGTGGCGTGTTCGGTGTGGTTTTCCAGCTCACGTCACACTCACACTGGCGCCCAGCCATGTAGGCCTATTCTAGTGCAATTTCCACATCAGCCACAGGCACATAAATAGCAATTTTATCGATGAAATTCATACATAATCTAACGAAATGCAGAATGCTCAAATCCAAAAGCATCTTACCATTTTTTCACAAATTTGCCTAGCTCAACACACGAACGGAAGTTGGCAATCAATGGCTTCGTTGCGGCTGTACAAGAGGAAGACTATATACACAGAAGGCAAGGTATATTTAATTTTCTAGGTCGAACTTGTGTTAGTGCGTATGTGAATATGTGTGAAGCACTCCTTTTTAAAATTTTTTCAATATATCAATTATTGATCATATTTCTTTAAATTTTGCAGTTTCATGCCACCTTACACATTGGGTCACTACCATTTAAAATTATGTATAGTTATCTTGCTTTCTTTTTTTCTTTTTTTTTTCCCCCGACTCCTTAGAGAGGACAGTGTTTTTTGTTGTTGTTGTTGTTTTTCCTGTCGCAACTTTCGGCCCGCCTCATGCAGAGGCATTGATCCCATGCTGCTCATTTCGGCTCACTGAGGGCTGGAATTAAAAAAAGCATTATGAAGCTCTCATGCCACTACTCTTTGAAATAAAAATATGTTGTTCTTGTTCCTCAACACACGACGTACTCCAAGTTCGTTGAGTTGAAGTCATGAAGCCAATGGGAATCAGTGATGTCAAGCTGCCATTTGGCCACCCACAAGAGGAGACACTGCACTGCTGCTGGGTTCTTTGGTGGAAGTCAACAGAGCTTATTCTGATCCAATACTACTGAAGACACTGTCTACTAAGCCCCACGCTTGAGACAAGTAAATGCTCAGCCAGAACAAGCGAGAGACCTTCCCTCCTCCCAATAAAAAAAATACCGCCACCATGGCCCTCCAGCTGATGACAGCAGGCCATGAACCACTGATATCAGATACTTCAACCTGAATACACTTCAGGCGCGAAAGAAGAAGAGGAAACCAAAAACTGAGATCACCAAGAGATCAGGGTTTGGAATGCCACGTACAGAGTCTGAGACAGACAATTTTCTCTATGCTATGATGACTGGTAATTCCATGAGTGGTGATGAGGATGCTGTGGAGTTCCATCTAGGAAGAAGAGGAAGAAGGAAAGGTGTCTCAAAGCAGATGCAGCCTAATCATAAAGAAGCTATGGACGGCGTGGGAGTGGACATTCGATCCCAGAAGTGAGAATTACTTGGTCACCAGAAACACTTCAGTATTCTTAGACATGAACACTCTGTTGACTTGTAGAGTGGTGCATATATCGTGGGGAAAAAAAGGCCATCCTCATGCTCATGCTATGGAGGCATTGGTACCAACAACAGCCAATGAAGTAGGACAAGGTCAGTCTGTCTCTAACAATATCCAAGTTCAACTTCTTCAAAAGCTCAAAGTGTGCATCTTGAAAACGTTGATACTCCAGAGGATTCGTATTGACCGCTGGCCCATCGTCCAAAGGGGTTTGTACACCTGTAAATTGTATGTGTGATTGTATGACTGCACCCTTGTGCCGGCGTATAAGAAAGAGAGATGACAACTAAGGTCAAGGGTCACACACCTGACATGTCGACAGGTTGACTGTGCACTTGCCTGGCTCTTCGTCTTCCTGTGTGTGTGTGTGCATACATGAATGCACGTGTGTGTGCGTGCGTGTGCGTGTGCGTGCGCGCGCGCGCGCGCGTGTGTGTGTGTGTGTGTGTGTGTGTGTGTGTGTGTGTGTGTGTGTGTGTGTGTGTTGTAAATGAAACAGAGAAAATATGACAACCTGGATCTAGGTCACATACCTAACAGGCTGAGTGCAGTGTACCTTGGCATCCTGTAACAATGCTTGTGCACGCACATGTGTGTGTCAGTGTGTGTGTGTGTGTGTGTGTGTGTGTATGCGTGTGTGTGTGTGTGTGTGTCTGTTTCTGTGTCTGTGTCTGTGTGTATGTGTGAGCGCTACAATTTTGATGGAGCCAGCTAGTTGTTTGGATAGACCTATGGCCACAAGATCTGATGTCTCGAGTTTCTGTTCTCGCCCACAACGTAATATATTCGCTTGTTTACTGTCCACCTTAATACTCCAATCATTCTGGTGGTGTCGGTATTGTAGAGGTCCCGTCCTCCTGAAAAAAAAAATGAACAAAAAGATAAACACAAAAGACAGAATTAGAAAAAAAGGGGGGAGGGGAGGTCCTCTCCATTTCAAAACTTTACCAGTCATATCATTATGTGCGGGCTCAAGGAGTCTGCCAGACTACTTGCAGCTGATTTTGGTGGGGCATGTACGGAATTGGCTGAGTGAATGGTCGAGATCGAATCGCTCTTGACCAAAACTCTAGATTTCATCATCAAAGACCTAGCGATTTTGTCAGGCAGAGACAATAAGAAAGATTCCAACGCAGTTGCCTGCATAAGGGTTAAAACCACAACTCCTCTGTTATCTGCATGAAGCTCTGACTGTCTGAGCTGAAGGGACCACTTAAGCCTGTGGTCCACCCTAGGATTGAGCCTACAACCCCTGCGTAGTGAGCATGGGGCTCTAATTAACCCATTGAGCTGGTGGAACACTTTTTCAATAAAGCCTGAGGAAAGACATTTATACTGTCTTTGAGCCTGAGCAAATGTCGAGCATTACTGTGTATTTAATCCATTCGTGACTGGCTGTATGTACAAAATGACCTGTGTATATATAACCAGTTTGAATCCCCCTCCTCCCCCCATATATACACATGCACAAATACATATTTCTTTTAAACTAAATATAGCAGTAACCCGTTTTCTGCTTAATTTACTAGAGGTTTTTAATTCATATTATTTACAAAAAGTAAACAAAGAAACAAAAGCTGCCGGTCACAGAAATTAAAAACTAAGAATGGAAAACAATGCAACCGGAAGTTTAGCATTAAGTCCGCAGACGTGGTGAACCTGCAGACGAGAAATTGGCAACCATGGACGAAATTTGGACATTAATATCGCTTTCATTGGCGATGCTTATAGGATGTTACCTTGCTGGAGTAATTCCGCTAACAGTCTCCTTATCAGAGGTAATGTGCGTGCGTAATGCTTGTCATTTTTTTTATTATTTTATTTTGTGCCGAGAATATAATCGCAAGTATTGGAGTCGCAAGCTTCTAGTACTCATACAACGGAGGAAACTGAAATATGTTGGACACGCAATCCGTAATGAGAGAACAGACTTGATGTCCACTGTCCTCCAAGGTAAAGTGGAAGGAAAGAGAAACAGAGGACGGCCACCTGCATCACTTGCTAGAAACATCACAAACATCAGTGGCAAGAAACTCCAGGAGGTGGTCAGACTTAGCCAAGATCGAGAGTGCTGGAGGCAACTTGTGAGGACATCATGTGCAGCGGCCAACACTGTTCCCGGTGACGCCGACAGGTGAGACAGGTGAGATTGGAGTCGAGGCTCGGTGGCAAACCTTAAGTTAGAGTTAGGCAAGGTTGAAGGTAGAGGAATCGTAGAGAATTAGTACAGTAACATATGAACAGACAGGCAGAGGAATCGTAGAGAATTAGTACAGTAACATTATACATATGAACAGACAGGCTTAAGGTTTAGATGATTTGCAAGCCATGGAACGTGAAAACAAACTGCCACGATTCATTCTTTCGGTAAAACCAGTAAAGGCTCAGAGTCAGAGTAAGATAAAGATGGCTCGCTCTTCTCACTTCGAGTTTCAATTCAGTGATCAAGACTAAGAGTTGAAGAGAAGAGTAGCTGAGTAACACAGTGTTAAACGCAAACAGTAATCCGTGTATCACTGTGACTCACTGATAGCGACTGTGACTGTGTATGGTGGAAAGTATCTAGCCTAGACATTTATAAATCGACACACACACATTGTCGCAGATAGTACATCTGCTATTAGTATCATTGTTATGTTACTACTAATACTAGTGCTTCAAAAAAATCACACACTCATGCACGCGCACACACACGCACACACACACACACACACACACACACACACACACACACACACACACACACACACACACACACACACACACACACACAGAGTGACACACAGAGTGACACACAGAATGTATTCTGTTACTATGCATGCACTGTGCACATTTATGTTATACTGTTACTAAGCATGCACTTTGCACGTGTGATTTATGTTGTGCAACATACGTGCAAAGTGCATGCTTAGTAATACTAATAGTATACATAATCTGTGTGTTGCGTGCATGCGTTCGTTCGTGCGTGCGTGCGTGCGTGCGTGCGTGCGTGCGTGCGTGTGTGTGTGTGTGTTGTGTGTGTGTGTGTGTGTGTGTGTGTGTGTGTGTGGTGGTGCTGGTAATAATGATATTTGTGGTAGTTGTAATACCTGATCATCATCTGTTATTACAAAGTATAACTGCTATTACTTCTACTGCTACTAAGAAAAGATAGCCTAATAATTGTCCCTTAATCCTTGAGCTGGGAAGTTAGCTCAGGTCTCAGCTATTGTCAGTTCGTGGGGTCAACAACAAACATGAGAACAGTGCCCATCTGCTCTCCATCACTGGTTTATCTTCCTCACTCTTGACATGATCAAGTATCCTTTTACAATTAGGTGGACTTAAACTTAACTCTTAAGTTCCCCAAATTTTTTTTCTTGAGCCAGACTGAAACCTGTGCAGTCATTGATAAGTGACCCTCGGGAATGAGGAAGCTGTCCAACAACTGTCTGGACTGCAGTTGTAGGAACCCACACAAGGGTGAGATTAAGTGGTGAAACTGTCATGGCACAGTAACTAGATGGAATTTATCAGAGACTTGGATGCCACAAGGGTTGCAGTCATTTCTATAGTAGAGACCCTTCTTGTATGGCCTTGTGGTAACAACAGTCTTCTGTAGATAGATCTAGCAAATATGATTTGTATTATAACATAGTCTACATTGTTTCCTGTATTGTAGCAATGGTCTGTCATCTCCATACTTCACAACAGATCTGTATCAACCCTTTGACTCCCGTACTCTCTCTACCAACTGCAAAAACTTGACCTTTTGACTCCCTCACCCTATCCGCCAGCTTTCTGAATGAAGCTGGTGGATAGGATGAGGGAGTCAAGATCATGCAGGAAGCTGGTGGATAGGGTGAGAGAATCAAAAGGTTAATTTTTTGCTTTGCTCGCATGGTTGATAATACAGGATTCTGGTGGGCAGTGTGCGGGAGTCAAAGGGTTAATGAATCTCGGGTCAAAAGAGTTCTGTGTAAGTTTTTTTCAAATGGTACCTTCCTAGGCCAGAAGTGGTTAAGTTGTGCACCTGTGGAACTAAAGTATTAATGGAGGACATGTAGCTTTTTAAACTAAAGTCATTCTTCACATGAGTTTACCTGCCTTCTACTTTTTAGTAGTCCGGAAAATTCAGTTCAACTTCAACTGTTGTTTGTTTGTTTGTTTGTTTGTTTTTAGATTTAGGATGCATTTTATTACTTTTTCATTTTGAGATATGAGTTTGGATAAACTGTTTATTGCAGATTTATATTTTTATAGTACTACTACCACTCACTACTACAGTACTACTACTAGTTATAAAATAATCAAGTTTGGGCATGAAATTGCTCCGAGTTCTTAACATTTTCACTTTCTGGTGCCCTCCCCCTCTCTCTGTCTCTTTCAAGCATAAAACATTGATTTACACTACAGTTGAAAATCTTGGTTTAAGACTCAGGTTTAATTGAATACTTAAGTTCTAAACATTTTCATTTTCTGGTGCCTATGTAGAAGGTGGGTAAATGCCCATTTATCATTTTATATTTTGTACAAGTTTGCTCTCTCTCTCTCTCTCTCTCTCTCTCTCTCTCTCTCTCTCTCTCTCTCTCTCTTCTCTCTCTCTCTCTCTCATATCGATTGAACGGTTGGATGATGCATCTGACCCAGTCAATTGAAGATTGATTAGTTAGTTGATACATGGGCTGAATGATTGATCAGTTGGTAAATCAGTTGATTGATTAATTGATTGGTTTATTGATTGGTTGGTTGATGATCGATTGATTGATTGATTGTTTATGTCAAAAAGCTGTGGTTGAATGCATTGATTGGTTGGTTGATAATTGATTGATTGATTGATTGATTGTTTATGTCAAATAGCTTTGGTTGAATGCATTGATCAACTGTATATATGATCACTGAAGGATACAAGAAACGACAGATCTGTGCACTAATTGAATGATTTGTTTGTCTGATACTAGTGGTAGCCAGTTATTGTAAAATTGACAGTTGGATGAATCATCTAGATGCGGTTAATGACAAATATTTTTAGCTGGCCAGTTAAGGAATATGGACTAGAATACAAATGAAATGAATACTGTAAATGCAAGGATGAATGTATCCCAGCTTGTGTGACGGTAAACGATAGAAGGGGACAGTGTGACAGAGTTCACGGCAGCTTAATAGTAGAACTTGTATTTAAATGCATTTATGTGTAAGAAAACTTGAACCCCTCCCCTCCCTTTCCCCATGCATGTATTGTGCCCTAAGGCTGATGTGCAATAACATTTTCTGAGTTCTGAGTTCTCTCTGTCTCTCTCTCTCTCTCTCTCAAACAAATCAGATGTAAAACATTAAACAGCTGAACAGTTGAAAATCTTGATAAATCTAGTTTGATTAAATACTCAGAATTCTACAGTATTTTTACTTTCTGGTGCCTGTGATGGAGCCATATGGTGTGTGTACACCTGCAATTAATCATTTTATGTTTTATGTTTGTGCTCGATCTCTCTACTGTCTGTCTCATTGTCTCTCTCTCTTTCTCCATCCCCACCTCCCATCTCTTTTTCTTTGCCCTTCACCTTCACTTTTTATCTCAACAACTGTCTTTAACTTTCTTTGACTCTCGTTCTCTCTCATGCAGTTTCAGTTTCTGTTGTTAACTAGTGTTATTGCTATTATTGCTATATTATTATGTTAGATATCTCGGCTGATGAGAGGTGACAGCTGTGAATGGCTGTAATACTGTCAGTGCAAAAACAATAGCAGATCTGTTTTGAGATAGATCTATCAGATTGTGGTATACAGTTCTTCTGTTTATAAAGATTATATACTACTATTACTAGTAAATGGCAGCATTTATTCAGGCATGAAAAAGGCCCTTTTCAGTCGACAGATCTCCTGTCTGTTTGCATTCTTTGACTATACAAAACAGTGGAATGGTAGCCTATTTCTTTATTCTGTAGATCTACTGCTTGGCTTGATACGATGGCTGGAGCTGTTTTCCTTTTAGCCAGGCCACCTACTCCTTTGTCAAATCATGGTACATAGTTTACAAGTACAGAATAATACACAATATATAGTGGTATATTATTTATACAATAAATAGGCCAGTAGTTGGGGGAGTTTTTGATTTTTTTAATGGGAAGAGGGGTGGAATTATTAAAAACCTTAAAAAAACACAATCAGCTCAAACCAAATAGGGCATAACCTAAATATGATAAAAACCATGTTGATCTCCACTGCTTAAACACATGGTCAAATAAACAATGACAGAACCATAACATACTCTGACTCCGCAACTACTTTGTCATGGAGTACAAGTTACCATAACTGCATGTGCCACACTTTAGAATCGTGGATTGCTGTCCAGCAATGACAAAGGCTGAATAATTGATCATTCTTTCTGTAATTTTTTTTTTTTTATGCAATAATGCATACACTATGCCCATATCTTCCTCTTCTACTTAATTCCACAAAGAGTTATTAGGTCACCGCACTAAAGAACTGTTCACCTGATTTTTACAGTTCTGTAGATTGTGTGTTGATGGTTTCTCTGTCCATTCTGCAATTGTCAGTTCATGTTTTTTTCTCTGTTTTTTCAATAATCTAAATATCAGTTTAATGAAGGTAATATTACTGGATCCATTTCATGGCTCTTTTGACTTAGATAAACTGTTGCATAAACTAAAGTACTCAACATTCCCCTCAAAAGTACTCCTATAATCTTCTACTAAAGTATTAGTTATAATATAGAAGATGATGGTTTTGCAATACCTGGATATTTGTCAATAATAGGCCTTTAGTATAATGTGTGGTTCTCAAACAATCATGACTTATTCATTATTGTTACCAATACCAGATGCAATGTTAAGCACTTAAAAACAAGAAAATCCATAGGAATTGATAACGTTCCAGGAGTACAGTTAAAACATGGGGAAAAGAAGGTCCAAAAGCAATGCACCATCTTTGCTGTAAAGTCTGGAATACTCATCAGCTGCGAACAGATTGGAAACTTCAACAATTTGTGATGCTTCACAAGAGTGGCAGTGTTAAAGATTGCAACAACTACAGAACCATTGCCCTAGTCAGCCACACCAGTAAGATCCTGCTCATGATTATTTCAACAGATTGAAGCCCAAGATAGAGGAACTATCTGAGTGCCAAGCAGACTACAATCTATCCAGTAGAAGCACAACTGATATGCTCTTTGTGCTACAAACACTCAGAGAGAAAATAAAAAGCATAGGACAAAGCAGCTTGTCTCCTTCATAGACATAGCAAAGCATTTGACAGGTCATTCATCTCCACCTGTTCAGCACAATGGTTAAAATGGGCTTTCCCAAGCATATCACTGCATTAATTGACTCATAATACAAAGACCAAAAGGCTACAATTGGGTGGGACAATCAGAAAATGAGAAATGTGAATTCTTCAATATCCACAGGGGAGTCAGACAAGGTTGTATCCTCTCACCATATCTCTTTAACATCTGCTTGGAACAAGTCATGAGAGATGCTGACATAGAAGGCATGGGTGTAAAGGTGGGAGGAAAAAATCTTACAAACCTGTGCTATGCTGATGATATTGTGCTGTTAGCAGACAACATTACCAGCATAAAAAGAATTCTATACAGGGTAGATGCAGCAGGCAAAAAGGCTGGTCTAAAGTTGAACCGTATATGAACGCCAAGAAAATACAAGTGCTACATTAGTACATATCAAACTTTCAAAGGCAAAAGACACTGAAAACAATCATGACAATAAAACAATGTTCTTTTAGAAAATGTTAAGGATTTCAAATATCTTGGCTCCGTAAAAACAGATGATGGAACCTGCTCTGACTGAAGACATCAAAATAAGAATTGGAATGGCAAAGCAAAAAAATGGTCCAACTCAACAACATCTGGAAAGACAGAGGCATACCAAATGGCCTGAAAGTTAGACGTCTAAAATGTTTGATCTGGCCAGTCATGATTTATGGCTGAGAGGCCTAGACTCTGAGAAAAACTGATTGCAAAAGAATTGAGGCAGTAGAGATATGGTTTTATAGGAGACTATTAGTATTACATGTCAAATGGACAGACAGAAGAACTAATGAGAATGTCCTGGAAGAACTTGGTACCACCAGAAAACTACTACTAGTATACTACTAGCAGACATCAACAAGAGAAGACTAAAAAGTAAAATACATTGACAATGTGTCACGCAACAAGAACACGGACCTTATGGAAAAAGGGTGGCAAAAAGGAAGAAAGGCAGACCTCTAATCTCATACATTGAGCTCGCGAGAACATAACCAACAGCAGTGGCCTAGATATTCAAGAAATTATCTACAAAAGTCAAGACAGAGCGGCCTGGAGGGAGGTGGCGGCATCCAGATGTGCAACGGCCAACATTGAACCTGGTGACGCTGACAGGTGAGACCAGATGCATGGGTTGAGCACGTTGTGGAAAGAACAGACAGTTTGATTACATGTACTAAGCTTCATGTTTATTCTGCTGACGTTGTCAGATATGTATACTGAATTGTAATGAGACTGAAAGATGTCCTTTCAGTAGATGATGAGAATACAAAACTAACATAGACTTCCAAGAAATAATACTTAAACTTTAAAGTCTTGTCTTTAGAAACATCGGGTCTGTCAAGCCAGTCAGATCTCTCCAATTAAAAATTTAAACAAGCACACATGTATACATGCATGCACACATAATTATTTCTTATGGTATAATGTCGTGTATTACTGTTTTTGTTTGTTTTTTGTTTGTTTGATGTTTTTTGTGTTGTTTTGGGTGTGTGTGTGTGTGTGTGTGTGTGTGGGGTGTGAGAAAAGTGTTTGAGCTTTTCCTGAATCACAGGTAAATTATAATGAAAATTTGAAGAAATGGTAAAGACAGACACTGAGACAGACAAGACAAAGGAACAGAGGAACAGTCAACACAAAGGTGTCACACTCACAGAGTGTGATTGTTTGTCGGTTTCTTTGTTGTGTGTCTGTTTGTGTGTTGTCATTCTACTTGTTTGTTTTTTGTTTTGTTCTGTAGTGTGTTTGTGTTGTGTTCGTGTGCATGTGATTTTGTGTGTGTGTGTGTGTGTGTATGTCTATGTGTGTGTGTGTGTGTGTGTGTGTGTGTGTTGTGTGTGTGTGTGTGTGTGTGTGTGTTACTGTATGTTTGGGTTTGTGTGCATGTACACGTGCGTGTATCACACTGTATGTGTGTGTGTTTCTGTGTGTGTGACTCTGTGTGTGTGCGTGTGTGTGTGTGTGTATGTACACTATATCATATGTGTCACTGTATGTGTGTGTGTACGCGCGTGCATGTGTATGTGTCACTCTATGTTGTATGTCACTGTGTATGTGTGTGTATGTGTGTGTGTGTGTGTGTGTGTGTGGTGTGTGTGTGTGTGTGTGTGCATGCATACTGTATTTTTTTTCCATATATTTATTTAGTTGCTTGCTTCCTTGTACTGTTTTCTGGTATTGTGAAATGTGTGTGTTTGTGTATGTGAGAGTGTGTGTGTGTTTACTTTATTATTTTTTTAAAATTTATATTTGTATTTTCAATTATTTATTTACTTTACTATAGTATTAATATTTTTTTCTCACATGTTATATGTTCACTTTCACTCACATCACACCCATAACTCACACACACACACGCACACACACACACACACACACACACACACATACATATGCACATATATATGTAACACACACACACATGTGAACACACATGTAATACATACGTACACACACTCACTCTCTCTCCCACATATAGATCTACGTACTACTTCCCAAAATTCTTTGCAAAGAGTTTTTCCCCATTCATTTTGTTACTTAAGTTGATTTTCAATCCACTAAAATGTTCATGAAATGTATACATGTATGTGTAGATAAATCTTGCGACACATTTGTTACTGGTGGTGGAATGTTGAACAGTTTAGCAAACAAAAACCAGCGTTACACATGAAAGTAGAATGAGATTATGTATTTTAAATTAATTAATGAAAACAAGACAGGTTCAATTTTTTTGGTCAGCTGATGTTTGTTTAGGAACCATTTAACTTTTAACCCTTAAATTCCTGCACCCTATCACCAACAGAAAAATCTTTAACCCTTTGACTCCCTCACCCTATCCACCAGCTTCCTGCGGTTTTTGCTTTGATAGTATGATTGACAAAAATGGGATTCAAAGGGTTAAGATATGTATTACAATTTACATACCAGTAAGTATAATGTATGCAACATGTTTGCAGCTGGTAATGACTGTTTTAGTGGATAATGATGTGCAACACACGTGTCTCATTTTAGCCGTATAAAAAGAAGTGACTGACACCAGTGACAGGGACTGTTTTTTTTTCAAGAACAGTATGCAGATTGGTCATCCTCATTTTACTTTTAGCCTGTCAAATAATCTGGGCCAATACTGAGTTCTGATTCATGAGCATGTAATTTTGAACTCATGCCATGGCAGTTTTCTTTTTCATCAGCATCTGCAGAGTACTATATTGTATCATACATGTATATTTATCAGTGTAATCTCCTTTGTTTGTTTAAGTTGTTCATAAAAAGTACTGAGACTTAACAAATCTAAAACATGTAAATCATGGTGCAAATTTTAGGTCAGTTAGTTGTATGTTACATCATAAAACAATGAGCAGGCCATGGGATCCACTGAGTCAGTCAGGTAGCAGATCGATGTTATTGCCATGACAACGCAAAGAGAGGACCTCTAAAATCCACATCTGTGCAAATTTTATCATGATGACATGTTGATGCAGCTGTATTTGGTACCTTTTTCCCCCACCTTTACATTACATACAGAAAGAAGAGATGGGAATTAACCCTCTGACTCCGTGAGCTTATCTTCTAGCATCCTGCTTTGCCAACCATGACAGCGAAGCAAAAATTGTACTCTTTAATTCCCTCACCCAATCCACCATCTTCCTGTAGGGAATTGGTGAATAAGGTGACGGAGTCAAAGGGTTGAATTTTTGCTTGAGGTGGATAGGGCATGGGAGTCAAAGGGTTAATGACAATGTGTGTGTGTGTGTGTGTGTGTGTGTGTGTGTGTGTGTGTGTGTGTGTGTGTGTGTGTGTGTGTGTGTGTTGTGACCAATTCAATACACTATGAAAATGAGAAGCTTAGTTTGGAGTTTGTTCAAGAGGGATTCATCACACTTTGTCAGCTCCATGTATGCGCTCCATCCAAATCTGCCCGCAGTAATCTGGTAAATTCCCTGAACTAACTCAAAACTCTAGTCCATGCATTGGAAAGGAACTCACCAGCCCATGAGAGGCTTCAGTGGAAAACTTACTTTCATAATGAACGATTTTGATGTGCTGAAACTTAAAGTGAAACATATACTTGTTTTGTAATTTAGTTAGTGTTTAATTATGACAGATTTGTGCTTAAAGTAGTTGGGATAATGATGTATCATATGTCATTTTATGGTAGAGCCAAGAGGATGAAAGGTCTACATGTGTTATTGCCTGTTTGAGATTAATCTTTAACCCTTTGACTCCCGCACCCTATCCACCAACTGCAAAAACTTAACCCTTTGACTTCCTCATCATATCTTTGACTTCCCAATGCTATCCACCAGTTTCCTGCAGGAAATTAGCGGATAGGGTGAGGGAATCAAAGGATTAAGTTTTTGCAATAGTAGCATGGTTGACAATGCAGGATGCTGGTGCACATGGTGCGGGAGTCAAAGGGTTAAGGAAGAAATCTGTGTGTGTGTGTGTGTGTCACTGTGTGTGTGTGTGTTGTGTGTGTGTGTGTGTATATGTGTATCACTGTATGTGTTTGTGTGTGGGAGTGCATGTGTCTATGAGGTGGGGAGTGCACATATGGGGTGGTGTTGTGTGTGTGTGTGTGTGTGTGTGTGTGTGTGTGTGTGTGTGTGTGTGTGTGTGTGTGATTTGTATCACTTTACTGCAACATATCACAGTAATATTATTTCAGTCACTGTTTGATTCTGTTCACTTTATAATATAAGTATGACATAGTCAGAATTTAGCTCTAAGATCTGACTGGTGTGTTCCATGCCTGAAACTAGTGAAAGTGAAAACAGCAGGATGAAAGAATTGAATGCTTTGAACTTGCATGGGGGAAGGGGGAGGAAGGGAGGGAGAGAAGAAATGTTTGATATTTATAAATCTCTTAGTGCTTAGGCTAAATGATTTGCCAGTGCTAATGTGAGAGAGACAGAGAGAGTGAGAGATTCAGATGATTTCATCATTTAGGCCATGGCTCTTCTCATGAAGGGGTGTGAAATGTGTACAAAAGCAGATTTTAATCAAAAGTTTGACAAACGTTTGCAGATGGTGGATACTACTTATTGGAACATTCAGTCTCATAAAAAACAAATTTTTAATAAGCTACAAATAAAGATGTGCACAGGTGTGTGTGTGTGTGTGTGTGTGTGTGTGTGTGTGTGTGTGTGTGTGTGTGTGTGTGTGTGTGTGTGTGTGTGTGTGTGATCTTGTATGACAAATATATCCTTTTAAGAGATTTGTTTAAAAATAGTGCTGAATTTCTGTGTGTGTGTGCATGTGTGTGTAAAAGATAAGTGTTCCCATTCACTTTCAGTCAGTGCAAAATTGTAAACCTATTGAACTCTACATTATAAACAGAGGAGATATATATACATCCAAGGGTGTACATAAGGGTGTGTGCTGAACTTTGAAATCGTTTCCACAAAAAACATTTTTTCACTGAAAGTTTGAGATAAGAGCTTACAGAGAGAGCTATGACTGTCAGAGGTCACATTTAGGGCATCCTGCTTGATATGTTCAGCGTGGTATTGACAGCAGAAAGCGGTCCTGATTTGTAGTCTGTGACATGTTGGGTGTAAGAAATAAAATATTTTTAGCATATCATTTGCCACAGACTGGTCCATAAAACTTGCATCATTTGATTATTCTGAACTACATTATGAAAAGGAGGCACATGAAGTGCAGTTACGTGTTTTAAATCAGTGTATTACGATCATGAATATTTGAAATGCCTTTCATTTTGAATCAAAAACAAATTCTTTATTATTTCAGTTTTAGTTGAATTTTTTTTATACCACTCTATGAATGAAACCTGTGCCATTTATTTGATACAAGCCTTTTTTAAAATTTTTTTTTTACTTTGTCTTCTAAGTATCAAGCCTCATAACTGGTATGATGATTGATCAGGTTGATTATAATTATGTTTAAGAGCAGACTGCACACAATGTGTTGATAAAAACTCATTACGAAAATAGTGACGCATGATTTGCAATTAGTACTATCTGGGTTTTGAACTCTTGTGAATGAATTTGGTCAGTAACAAGCAAGGATATTATAGTTCATACTTGATATGATGTGATCAGTATCATTTAGTCTAAAGAACATACTATATTCATCACTCACATTGACTGTTACATTTTTAACCCTTTGACTCCCACACCCTGTCCACCAGCATCATACATTGTCAACCATGCTAGCAAAGCAAAAACTCTACCCTTTGACTCCCTCACCCTATCCACCAGCTTCCTGCAGGAAACTGGTGGATAAGGTGATGAAGTGTAGGAAGCTGGTGGATAGGTTGCGGGAGTCGAAAGGTTAATACTGTACAATCTGTGCATCATGACAGCTAAGCAATATCATTTACAGATTATAAGCTTTTGCCTAGCTGGATGGTCCAAATGTTAAGTATTGGTTTGAGTGGGGAACAAACCCAAGCCTCACAATCAATGTCTGTCATGTTTAAGTTGGCTAGTAAGAAGTAGTTGAAATGAGCGACCGATACTTAAGCTATACACATGTTACAAAGAATCGTGCCCATTGTCACCCAGTATCACGTAGAATTGATAATGATAGGTGTCAGACCCCCCATCAATACTGCTAGGTAAGCCTGCTGACTGTATTGTAACCAAAAACCAAACAAGCCCAATGAATGTAATTATACAGACTTGTTGTTTGGAGAAGTGTTTTTGTGGTATCATGCCCATATTGAACTGGTCAGATTGAGAGCAGAAAGATCAGACTAACAGTAACACCATAAATGGCTTTTATCACTCTATGGTCAATATGGGTTTCATTTGATTTAGCATTATTTGTATGTGTTAGACCGTTTCTTGTACATAATGATGTTAATTGTTATGATTAATGGCAAAAGGTTATTCACTAGAAATAGAGTTGTTGCAGTTTCCTCTTGTTAAATTTTCTGTCAGAGGACAGTCTTGAGGGCAGATCAAAATTTACCAAAATGACTTTAAAGGTGATTCCATTTTTGAATTGATATGACGTCATAAGTGACATGACCTTCTCTGCTTTGTGGTAAGTTGTGTTGTTAATGTTATCTAACATTGGATTGCAGGCCATAGTATTTTCTTCAGAAACTTCCTGTAGTAGTTTTGATAACAGTTTGTCCCATTGGAACGGAATGCACTATCCATACATTCTTGTTACTGTAGGTATGTGTCAGTCAGTGTCATCATCATCTTTTACATTTCCTTCCTTCTTCCTGCACTTGGGACTTTGAGAGGCAGAAGTATGCTACTCTGGCTTCGGGTTTATAGTTTGCCTGTCTATTCTGGCTTATATCTTCTAACCAAGGTTTCAAAGATGGCAACTGTCCATTTAAAAAGCTGTCCCCCTCATTTTTATACTTGTTTAATAGCATCTCTGCAGCAGTGATACATGCCCTTTTTTATCATCAGTAAGGCAAGTGTGGGATCCACTGTACTGTAACATGTCTTATTCCAAATTTATGTTATATTTGCGTGAACTAAGCCATGATTAATTAAACAATTATCAGCATGATGAGCAATCTCTTCGCATGTTATTCACCTGTTTTCAGTCAGGTTTTCTCAACTTTTTTTTCATCAGTGTTTTTAACTGGTCCCCCTGGACTATGCTTGCCTTTAATATCATCATTTTGTTCATAAAGAATGTCACATGACCTTCAAACTGCAGCCTTGCAAAGAACTTGTGTCCCACAAATACTTTGTAGTGTTTATTATATATAGCTACACCAGAACTTATTAACCCTTTGACTCCCACCGCCTGTCCACCAGCATCCTTCTTTGTCAACCATGCAAGCAAAGCAAAAACTTAACCCTTTGACTCCCTAACTCTATCCAGCGGCTTCCCGCAGGAAGCTGGTGGATAGGGTGAGGGAGTCATAGGGTTAAGATTTTGTAGTTGGTGGATAGGGTGCTGTAATCAAAGGGTTAAAGTTCAGTTTTGATGTAAGCATGCTGTTTTCCAACATTAAATGTGGCCTTGATGCTTGGAATGACTGTACCCAACATCACATTGTAACAAATAACATCACAAAATTTGCGCTGATTTTGAAAACTTGCCTGCCACAATTACATAGCACATGAAAATATAATGAAATAGTTTAAATACACTCACACTAAACCGCATACTTGCATGATTCATGCTCAGTGGCAGTGCATCCATTTGAGACTGGACAGATTTGTTAGAAGCAAGACCAACTTAGCACGATACTGCCTTTTCAGCTTTTGTTCTGTTATTCTTTCAAACAACTGGCACGGACTGTCTTTCCTCTCGCCCACAATCTTCGTAATCTTTTCATGATTAATAGAGTGTTTTTGTGTGGGATTCAATCAGGAAAAGTTGAAGTTGGTGACAGTGCTGGGAGCTGGACTGCTGGTTGGTACAGCTCTTGCTGTCATCATTCCTGAGGGTGTCAATGCCATGTACAACAATGGAGGGGGTATGTTGTTCAACTTGTTGTTACGGTGCAGCTAGCTTGTATGTGTATGTATTTTGTGTGTGTGTGTGTGTGTGTGTGTGTGTGTGTGTGTGTGTGTGTGTGTGTGTGTGGTGGCTGCGCGCGCGCGCACACGCATGCATGCATGCGTGCTTGTATGCATGTGTGTGCGTGTGCTCGCGCGTGTGTGTATGTGTGTGTGTGTGTGTGTGTGTGGGGTGTGTGTGTGTGTGTGTGTGTGTGTGTGTGTGTGTGTGTGTGTGCCTACTTGTTGTCTGTTTGTACATATACATACCTGGGCATGAGGAGATTGTTGCTCTGCTACATACCGCAAAGTTAGGATTTTGTTCAAGAGGGACGTCTTGAACTTGAACAGATCCATATGTGCTTCTCCCATCATACCACAAAGTTAGGATTTTGTTCAAGAGGGACGTCTTGAACTTGAACAGATCCATATGTGCTTCTCCCAAATCTGCCATCATTTGTCTGGCAGATTCTCTAAGCCTATGCAAAAACTCTTTTTGATGGCAAGTTCTTGAAAGAAATAAGCATAAATAATGTGTAATTTCTTGTAAAATGTTCTACAAGCGTATGATAGTAATACTAATATAATTCCATGTAAGTGTAAAGAAAGTGAACTTGATTACTGTTTCACAGATTGCACTGACTTTTGCAAATATCTGATGTAATGCAGGAATTACATATTAGAAGCTGGTGAAAAAAATCAGTTCAAACAGATGTAAGCTTAACTCAGTAGAAATGTAACTTTTTTATGCCTGTCACCCCCTCAAATTTTGCCATTTTGTCACATTTAGAGAAACTACGTGTTAAAGTGCTCACTGTCAGTTAACTGTATTTGACATGGATGTCATCTTCACAGTTGTTGAAAGTGTTTGTTTGCATGGCAAAGACACATTATTCTGAAGAGTGTTGGGGAGCGAGGATGCAACCTTATTTGAAAACCGCTTGTCACTGGGAAAGTATCTGATCCTCTCCATCTCAAAACACTCACTGTTGTGCTGTCATGGAATAACCGGATGTTTATTGTGAGCTTGTAGGTTACCCAGACTTTTCCATTATCTGTCTTAATCCTTTGACTTCCCGCACCCTGTCCACCAGCATCCTGTATTGTCAACCATGCTCGCTATGCAAAAACTTAACCTTTTGATTCCGTCTTCCTATCCACCAGCTTCCTGCAGGAAGCTGGTGGATAGGTAAAGGGAGTTAAAGGGTTAAATATTTGCAGTCAGTGGATAGGGTGAGGGAGTCAAAGGGCTAAGCCATCCCTTCTGACTGTATAAAAAGCCTTGGTCAGATCAACATTTTTCTTGGAATTGGCAAGCAGCTAAATTTACGCCCATTCCAACAACCAGTATGGAAGCCACATTGATGTCTAGGAAGGAGATCTTGCTGAAGGTGGTGTAGGAGGTGATTGAATAGGACATGTGCCAGAATCTTGCCAGGTATGGATAAAAGGGAGACACCTCTGTAATTGTCACAACACTGCAATTACCTGTCTGCTTGTAGACATGGATGATAGTAGTAATGTCTTTGAATTATTGAGGCAGCCCTACTCTGTTCCTTCATTTGACCATTAGCTGCTTATCAGATCTGTTTTTGGAAGACTGTAGAAATCTTGTCATGACAAGTCATAATGGAAAATACCTTGTCCTTTCAGTAGAGTTATTATATCACTTAGCATAAAATGAAACACCTGTTTCACACAGTAACACATGTATGTGCACAGCTAGTGTACCTTGGTAAATTTTGTGTAAGACCCACAAATTCATTGTGAACACTTGTTCAAGGAAAGCAACAAACACACACACACACAAATACTTACATTGTCAAAGTTACCTCCCATTTGTCCTTGATGTCATGATGAACATGTTGTTAACATCAGCCAGTAATAGATTGCCTTCACAACTTCTACCTGTAAAATGAAGTGCCATTGAGATTTATAGCAGCCCAACTTGATTGAGTTTCTGATCCCTTCATTTCCTGTACTTTT
The DNA here is from genome assembly GCA_030674185.1 of Monoplex corrugatus. Lineage (NCBI taxonomy): Eukaryota > Metazoa > Mollusca > Gastropoda > Littorinimorpha > Ranellidae > Monoplex > Monoplex corrugatus. The sequence continues at coordinate 40,449,905 of CM060308.1, forward strand.
GATACTATAACTTAGAAAACTATTATAATTCATTCATTGTGAGTGTGTGAAAACATACAAACAAAAAAATGCACTTGATGTTAATGAATATGTTAATTTTTATGTTTGTTCAGGTCACCACCATCACGGAGAAGAAACAGTGGCTGTGAATGTGGTGGAAAAAGCTGCAGAAAACTCAGCTGCTGTTGCTGCTGATGCCGCTGTGGCAGACCATGGCGCAGCTGATGCTGATCAACATGAGCATCACCACAAGCATGAGGAAATGCATCACGACATGACAGAGGAACATTCCATCATTGGTATCAGTCTGGTCGCTGGGTTCATTTTCATGCTTTTGGTGGATCAGATGGGTGGCAGCCTTCACTCGCATTCAGCCCCAGGTATATGTGATCCCAGCACAAGTGTATGTCTGTGGCTGTAACTATAGGGGATGCTTTTGAATACTAAAATGACACAAGACTTCAGCTGTTAGGGATGCTCTTGAGTCCTGATATGACATGATATTGACGGGAACATTTTATGTTTGCTGTTAGTGCTGACTATGAAACTTATTATATTATTGTTTTTGCAGTTAATTGATGAATCAGTAACAAAAAGTCATCTGTGGGTAAGGTTTATGTGTAGGTTTACGGTATCTACATTTTTGTTTTAGATTTCCTTTACGTAGCATATGTGTTATAATGTATGTGATGGAGTGTTGGTGAGAAGAATTTTTCATTGTAGATTGAATGCATAGGGTGAATTAACAATATGTATCCATTTCAGTGTTTGTCCAGGGAGTGGTTTCATGGTTTTTGAAGTACACCCACCTCTTATTTACTGTAAATGTGTATGTGATAGATATCACACACAAACACACACAAACACACACACGCACGCACGCACGCACGCACGCACGCACGCACGCACGCACGCACGCACGCACGCACACACACACACACACACACTCACCACACACACACACACACACACACACACACACACACACACACAAAGGACTAGGAGGTTGATGTCAAATCAAGGTCATTCTAGAAACTTCAATAATTTATGCAAATTTTTTGCAGGCTAATGCCGTGTCCAAAAATTGGATAATGTTTGAAGTAGCAATTTTCATTGTCAGTTTGTTGACAGCAAGTTGTTTCTCTTATTTATATCCTGTAGTTTTAGATTACTGGTGAGGAGAGTATTTGAAACTGCACTTGTAGGTTGTAAGTAAAATTGTGATCGCGAACTTAGTTAAAATGCACATAGAACCATTCGTAGACAGGAACACCATGTCAGACACTTTCATCACACAGGAGAATGACTGACAACATGTAATGGAAATAACCCTATACATTTTTTTTGTCCAGATGATGTTAGGTTACTTTCTTGTTAGTTGTACTGATCAGTGTGTTTAGTGGTAAATGTTGCTGGTACATATAATAACCAGACTGTTGTGAATACAAGGGATTTTTTCGTCTTCCCTATCTGCCTTGCTGCTTCGGTGGCATTGTCCCTATACTGCTTATTTTAGCTCAGCCAACATCCCATCAAACCTAGATTTATTCAGTTGAAGTCCCAGTGCAATGAAGTCCATAAAAACAGTAATTGATTTGGAGCCACTTTTGGCCTTTCACTAGAGAAGAGTTTGCATTGTTATGGGGTTACTTTATTGTTCAGTTGTGCCTGCTCTGATTTAATCTACCAAGTAAACCCCCTTCTGACATTATGATATTAGGGAGATTCCCTATACTTGTCATCATGATATTGATGTGTGTTTTATAAGTGTGTTTGCCTGCAGGTGATGTCGAGATGGGATCGCAGGGACCACAGAACCGTAATAAAATCACAGCCACTCTCGGCCTGGTTGTACATGCGGCAGGTAATTTCACTGTTTCTTTTTTTTTAACTCAGCCTTGTGTTTACTACTAATGCATCGGATGCAGTCAGTTACAAAAACCCTTGGAAAGGAGTAAACTCACTCTCAGGCCTCTTCCTCCAGCACCGTGCCTGACTCCACAAGCAAGAACAGGCTACTGCCTGGATGCAAGAGTAGCAGGTTTTATATGCAGACAGGCAGTGAAGGTGATCCCCCCCCCCCCCCTGTCCTACTTGGCCCTGGCTTCTGTGGCTGCTTTTTGCTGTCCTCAGTTCCTCAGGGTGTTGCATCCAGCCCTGAACTTGTCCCCACTAAACACATTCTCAGAACAGATCCATTTCAAAATGGAGACCTTGAATCTAATCTGGGAGTCAAATCAAGAGGGTGACCTGGCCCGTCTCCATCTACCTCAAAGGTGCCTACTGCCACATCTTCAACTACCCTTCTGGATGGAAATACTTGTTGTCTGTTTACCGGATTGGAACTCTTACATCCGTCTGAACAAGATATTTGACTTTTTTCATGTGGATGATTTTGCCTGAATAGGAATTTGTTGTTAAATTTGTAATTTTGTTGAATAAGACTATAGTTTGGCTTGTAGATGACTGTGGAAATGTTTTATAGCAATGTTGTTTGGCTTGTAGATAAATTTCAAAATGGTTTGTAGCTTGAATGTGCCTGGATGCTGTGTGAATAAATAGCAAAACATTACACTCAGAAACAGTTGAATTAGCAGTTATTATTGATTCTGTTCACTTAGAAAAAAAAAAGGAAGAAGCAGCTTAAAAATTGTGAAATCAAAGAATGTTATTTTGAAAGGCTTGTTTTTAAATGATTACCTGCTATTTTCAGATTAATCTTTTCAATTATATACTGGTGATTCATTGAATAAAATACATAGACTTGTTCTAGTCATAGTCAGTAACTTGATGTGGCTCAGCTTGTGTTTTCAGCGGATGGTGTGGCCATGGGAGCTGCCATTACCATGTCTGAAACTCACATCACTATGATTGTCTTTCTCGCCATTATGTTACACAAGGTAAGGTTCTTGTTCAAGCTGAACACATTTTTATTTTTCGCCTGATACTTTGAATCATTTGATCCTTTCATACCCTCACCCTGTCCTCAGCTTTCTGCTTCTTGCAGAAAACTGTTGGATAGTGTGAGGGAGTGTTTGCACTTATGTTTTAACACAAAGCTGATAATTCAGAGAAAAGTTTGGATTTATGCTGTGTTCTCTTTTGCTGCCATTCTCTTAGAAAAGTTGCCTGGTTTTTGTAAACTTCATTGAGCTTCAAACAAACAAGATATCACCTTCTGGATAGTGTGATCATTTGTCTTTTGTAACAGTTATAGTATTTTGTATTTTACAGTTCTATATACTCTGTACAAGTTTGGATTTAAGGTAGAAGCTTATTTCTTTGTAGAAGTTTGGATTGAAGGTAGAAGCTTGTTTTTTTATATGCATTATTTGAACAGATGTTCTGAGCTCAGAAACACGGACATACTGATTTTTTTTTAACACCTGGAAGCAGTTGTATGCTTCCAACCAGATCTTTCCATCTTTTTTCAAGACTTCAATCAACATTAAGGTATAAAGATGTATAAATAACTGCTGCTGTCCATCTGTTGGTTATATGGACAGTTCAATTTGTCATTAATAGTTCAAATTATGAGTGCTGTTGTATAATTGAACAATATCAAATTGGATTGTATACCACTATTTTGATACATATTTACATTGCATAATCATATTATTCTTTTTTTTCAGGCTCCTGCAGCGTTTGGGTTGGTGTCATTTTTGTTGCATGAAAATTTTGATCGGGCCAGGATACGCAAGCACCTGCTGGTGTTCTCTGTGGCTGCTCCTTTGCTTACCGTTCTTACCTACTTTGGTCTTAGCCAGGTGAGTTCAGAGGGTGGAATACTTTTCTTTTGTCCTTTCTATGATTATGTGATAATGCGTGCATGTGTTTTCATGTGTTCAGATTCATGTAAAAAATATTGGAAATGGAAAGATTATGTCATCCCATATAATGCTGTGTGATTGAATTATTGCTATTTTGTGAACTATTGCTCACAAGCTTAATAGTTGTTTAATTGCCAGATTTTTACCTTTGTTGCATTAGAAGAAAAGTAGTTAAATATTGTGCCATTTGGTTTGAATGAACAGAACCTTTTCAGCAAAGGTGGAAAAGAAAGTAGAAAGAGGATGAACCAATGCCATGTTTTCTGTAGTTGTAAAAACACAGTTTGCATCAGACATTGCACACATTTGGAGTGAAAGTGAAATGATAAGAGAAAGAGGATTGTTGTTAAATATGCCTCTGAGGAAGATGATTTTTTTAAGTATGCCTTCTTTCTGTTGCAGAAAAGTACAGAGAGCCTATCAGACATGCACACGACAGGTATCGCCATGCTGTTCAGTGCAGGCACATTCCTTTACGTTGCCACAGTACATGTCTTGCCAGAAATTTCCACAGTACAACATCGACACACAATGGCTGATGGCACAGTTGTTATCAGGGAGAGCAAAGGGTTTAAAAATGTGGAATTAATTGCCCTGGTTGCGGGTGCAATTATACCTGTGT
>CM060308.1:40459356-40516856 GCA_030674185.1 Monoplex corrugatus
TGTTAACATCATGTGACCTGATCTGTGATCAATACCAGTATCATGAGTGATTTCTTCACAAGTTTTTCTCATGTCTGCATTCAAAATTTGCCTGTTTTCATTGAGATTGTTTGAACATTTTTCTCATCAGTAGCTCTGACTGGCTTTTCCAGGCTATATGCTTTCCTATAATGTCATTTCATTTATGTTTAAAGAATGACACCCATCTATAAACTTCAATCTTCAAAAGAAGTGTCCCACATACACTTTTGAATATTGTTAATATATCTGCTGCAGAGGGTCCTTGATAAAATTCAGTTTTTGATATAAGCATACTGTTCTTCAACATCAACATGATGCTTGGAATGACTGTACCCAACGTGATGTCATTATGAATGACATCACAATACTTAAACATAATTTCATCTATAGATCATGGAATAATTGGGCCAGGCATGTGTGAAGTATCGAATCTTTGTGACTATTACGTTTTCAGTTATTATGACTCTCACGATATTTGTTGGACAGTGAAGGAATGAAATGTTAAAACCAGACCATAGACGTAAAAGAAATAATGAGTAACCACCTGCAGTTTGTTGAGTCCAAGAGTTAAAACAATCTGTAGAATTCTAGAAGCTTTAGGAATGGGCATTGTACTAGTTTGTTGGCTGTCAGCAGACTTAAAAAAGTATGTTATATTGCAGTTTTACTGTTTGTTACAAGTACATACATACATCTTTTGTATATCATATAGATAGCATACAGAGCTCATTAGTTCTGGGGACAAGTATGCATGTAAAGAGAATATTTCAACAGTGTACTAAAAGAAATAAAGTGTGTGTATATGTGTGTTTGTGTGCGCACGTATATGCATCTTTGTTTGATTTCTCTGTTGTTTTCTTTTTTTGTTTGTTTTTGCTTGTGTTGTAAACAGCATGTTGAAATTTTGTTCTGAAGCATGTCTTAACAGTACTGGAGCTGTGATGTTGTAAGCAGCAGTATATTGGTGTACATAAGAATTTATCCCATTTATTTGTGTCCATTGTTTTGGGTCTTGGATTTTCTTTGCACTGTTTGGAAATGGTGACAGGTGTAGGGATGAAAAGATGTAATGAATTGGTCATAACTATAATTTTATGAAATATTTTTGCTTATGAAGTATTTGATGAAGTGATTGTGCTTTCAGAGCCAATCATTCATGCTATGTTGCATATTGTATGAGACTTGTTACTGAAATGATTGTGCTTTGTGAAGTATTCAGTGCCAGTTATTGATGCTATGTTGCATATTGTATGAGACTTGTTATTGAAGAATGTCTGTGTTGAGCAAAACATTAAAAAAAGAAAACATCCCTCAACCACATTTCTTAAGTTTGGCCGAATCATGAACATAAAGGTTATATCTTTTGTTGTTGTTATTGGTGTTGTTAGAAAACATTTGAATCTTACCAAGACTGAAGTTCAGACTTTCTAGTTGTGTATGTAAGGATAGATAATTACACAGTTGTTTGGGTTTTTTGACTATTGTTTTAGGTGAATGTGTTCATAAACCTTGATAGTCATGTGTGAAAGGATTTAACATGGAGATCTGTGATAATTTCATGCTGATCGACTGTTGCAGTTTTTGGATTTGAGTACTGTAGTATCGACATAGGGATTTTAAGTAGGGCCTACCATCCACTTTCATAATAGTGAAGCACTCGGTTGTGTGTGTATGTCTGCATGAGCACACATATACATGACTGTGCACACCTATGTGTGTGTGTGTGTGTGTGTGTGTGTGTGTGTGTGTGTGCGTGCAATCACACTTACAAGCATGCGTGATGTACATTGACTTTCTCTTTGCTTGCACACTCCCGCCCCCCCCCCCCTCCCCTTTAAATTTGTAACTGGCAGAATGAATTAATGATAAGACATTGAATGCAGGAGCGTTGGCTTCCCTTCTGTAGGTGCATTGTATGGATTTGACTTCCATTTGTTCCACAACTCCATGGTTGTTTTTTTTTCAAATCTGCTGTTTGACAATCAATCATGTGTAAATGTTTGTAGAAAGTAAATGAAGACAACATCTTTTCCTATTCTGATTAACTTGGGTGCTTGGAAGATCAAGTGAGAAGTGAAAAATTAGGGAAGATCAAGTAAGAAGTGAAAAAGCAGGTGAAGACAAAATCTTTCCTGGTTGGAGTAGTTCGCATGCTTTGAAGACCAAGTAAAAGGTGAACTACAGATCAGATAGCAGTGTGTATGTGTCTGTATGTTTGTGCATGTACATGTGTTAGTACGTCTGAGTGTAAGTGTGTGTGTGTGTGTGTGTGTGTGTGTGTGTGTGTGTGTGTGTGTGTGTGTGTTTCTCCTGGTTTCTGTTGAGTTTATATTTCACTTCCAAATGTTTCTTTGTGTATGTGTACTCTATGGAATGCTGTAATTTGCCTCCAATATTACTGTCAATACTAGAATTTAGGGTATTTAAGAGTAAAGCACATCATGTCTTGGCATCCAAGGGAACAGTTTTATTTATCACTGTGCTTGGCATCTGTCTCTCAGGACTTTGCTTCAAATATACACTGAATCATGGATTAAAACTCAGCCTCAGAATGTATTTTCATTTTTGTTTTTCAAAGCATGTGGTGGTGGGGATATATCGATTGATATGTACCTAGTTAATCAGAAGAAAAAAACATGTTTGCTTATAGATAGATAAAATGTAGTGTCCTTATGCATGGTTTGGTTTTGTGATTGTCTGTGTATTTAGGTGTTTTGTTTGGTTTGGTTGATTCATTTCGAAATTGTTAATTACTTATGATAATGTAAAGCCAGCACCAGAAGAACAGGCAATAGCAAGCAGAGAGATAGGAGATAAAACGGCATTGTGCACCTGGGCCCTGGTCAACATAATTATGTGCCAATGTACTAGTTCTTCAACGTCCTTCATGTATATATGCATGCAGAGCATCGGATACAGGGCTTACATATACATCGTAAGCCATGCTAGTGTTTGGCAGCTTATGGCAATACAAAAATATCCTTCATACACTTCTTCGAAAAAGGTATAGGATTACTTTCATGGCAGGGTAACTCACCAAAGACAGAATATACAGACTGAGCAGGTAAATAATACCTGCACAGTGTAAACCAAACAATCAAAACAGCATGTAATCACAGACCCAGGAAAAAACGACTGAAAATAATTTTTTTAAAAGTAGACCTTTGAGATAGATGCTATACATGGAGAAAAGAGGAAAGGAAACACCATCTTCATGTATACTTGTCTGCTGAGTGCACCATCTTTCTCCAGAAGTAGGGTAAGACTCGCTACAAGAAGCCAAAGGGTATTAGGTTTTCCAGATGATTAGATTCTCTAGAAGAATGGTGAGAGGTTCAGAGATTTAGGTTCTCTAGAAGGAGAGTTGGGTTAATCCAGGAGGTGAGATTCTCTAGTTAGGGGAGGGTATGATTCTCCAGAAAAAGGGTTGTGTGCTCCAGAAAGAGTGGTTCTTCAGAAGGAGAGGTTTCCCAGAAGGGGATCAAGTTCTCCAGGATGAAGGTTAGGTTTCCTGGAAGGGGAATTAATTACAGAAGAAAGGTTAGGTTCTCCTGAAGGAAGATCAGACATAGGCATCAAAGGTAAGAGATGGCAGTTTTGCTCCATGAAGAATGCAGTAGGCTTGTTGCTTTTGGATGCCAGCTGGAAAAAACACACACATTAAAAAAAGATATGAAAAAATAGCTCATAGGGAAAAAAAAAAAGCATAATTGTGTGTGTGTGCGCGCGCGTGCACCCATGTGCATGCACAAGAGTGTGCATGTGTACATATACATATATGTATGTGCTTGTGTGTGGTATTCAGATATGTGTGAGCTGGTGTGATTTTAAAAACTGTAATTCATGCATAATATAAAATCAGTGATCTTGTGGATGTTTGAAAGTTTGACATCTGTGCTAATGTCTTGGGGTTTGTTTGTTTGTTGGTTTGTTTTTACAATTCATGAATAGAGTGACTTCCAAGACATCATTATTAATCCTCTGTAGCGTGCAGTATGAAAGGAACTGTAATATTTGTTGTATGATTACAAGAATGCTGGATAGAATGATGAAAATCATTCATTGAGCCTTGATTTTAACCCAAATTGTTTTTCTGCTGCTGCATTACCACACGTTGCGTTGTTTTATAAAGTGAGGATGGAAGTGAAAGAAAAACTGTCAGACACAATTGATGGTTGATGGAAAGCACTTAAAATACCTGTCAATGTCTTCTGCATAGCATTCAACCCTTGCCATGGTCTGCCTCAGTTCCAATGGTTTGCTACGTGCCTGGCCTTGCTACTCGTGTAGTTGTAAGCAGATATGTGTACAGTAGCGTGGCAAATTTTTAAAAAGGCTGATAGCAAATTTTTGTGCTTGGAAAATAGAGTCTTTGTCATGATCATTGCCTCATCCAACTGCAAGGTAGTAGCAGATTCTGAGTGTTAGTAAGCCTATCTTTTTGTTTGTGAGCTTGGCAGGATCAGGTGCTTTCTAAATATCTGAAGTGTGTTCTGTGAGAATGCATTGAACAGGCTGAAATGGTGTCTTAAATGCATGCTAAATACGTGCTCCTGTATACGATTTGTGCACCTTTAAATGGTTTCCAAACAGTTGCTTTTGCCAATCTGAAAAGATTTTGTGTGAAATAATCTCGGTAAAGAGCTGTCTTGTGGTGTGTCGTGTGTGTGTGTGTGTGTGTGCGCGTGTGCATGCGTGCGCGTGTGTGTGTGTGTGTGAAAGAAGAAAAGAAGATTGAAATTTTCCCTTCCTGGCCCGTACGTGTGTGAAAAAAGATTGAAATCTTCCATACCCTTGACCATTCTAAGTTTTTGTTCATCACCCAGTATGCGTTAAAAATTTTACATTGTATACAACAACAACAAAAAAGTAAAAATGAAGGCAAACAGCAGCACCAGTTGTTTCAAACAACTGGTACTGTAAAGTCTTTATGTAGTTTCTTTGGAGTGATGATTAGGTACATGTAGTGCATTTTTGGCTTTAGGAAAATGAGATATGCAGAAGCAGTTTTAGACAACTTGGGCCCGTTTTTATGTATGTTTTAGTGTCCTTAGTTATGTTTAAATTTGTGCTCAGGTTTGTTTTTTAAATCCCCTGTGTGATAAATTGGGTGGAGTGGTCGTGCCATGGGCATCCCCTTAGATTATGTGCACAAATGCATTGATATGTGGACTTTTGGGTTTTTTTTCTGTTGAAGTATTGTTTATGTTTTGAAGCGGGTTATAACACTGATATGGCTCTTCGCAGTCAGCTAGGCTTTAAACAAAAATGAACAATAACAATCCTCCCAACCTTTCCGCTTCATTTTCAAGATCTTGCCAGTGTATAACGTTTTGCGCAGACTTAAGGAGTTTGCCATGTTATCAATGCTTGATTTTGCTGGTGTGGATATGGAATTGTCTGATTGTGTTGAATCTCTCTAGAACAAATCTCAGACTCAGCTGGTCTAAGAGTTGTGAAGTGGCTGTTCCCTCACTCCACAGGTAAATCTACTTCACAGAGTTGGGAGTGTCAATAATTTACGTTTTATTTATTATATTTAATTTAATAATGCTCAGACATTCCAAGTAAACCACGTGATCAAGCAGTTACATTTTGTTCTCTTCATATATCTCCCAACAGAAGCTTTGTCTTTGATTCCTTCTGCAGAACTGAGCTTTAGACTTGCTGGTTCATAATCACTATTCAGCCAAGATGAAACAATGACAGTGATAAGGATATACTGACAATTCTCTCTAGCCCACTACTCAAACTCCTATACTGTACTTGTGTATTGTTACATTCTTAGGCTCAGTGACTTCAGTTTATAAAGTGGATTGATATTTGTTCAAAGCTCTGGCTCCAAATTCGATAACTTTTAAAGTTTTGTCAGTACTGATATGATGATAAAGACGATTAAGCTAATAATAATAAATAAAAATGATGATAAATAGTTATGGTGCTTAACCTTTAAAAAAAGAAAAGCCTTAGCGCTTACAATAACATTAATACATATACAAAAACAGAAAGCACAGGCCAACCAGTACTAACGCCATGTATTTATCAACTAATACAGTAATTAGATACACACACACATACACACAAATACCACGTACCATCAGGGAAGGGAATGCATTACCGCCAGGGATTGTGTCACAGAAAACACCTGAGGCCTTCAAGGCGCAGGTGTCCCAGCACCAGTTTTGAAGGACTTGCAGATTTTAACTTTTTACCGGTTTTAAAATTTTACATGCGCTCTCAATGGCAGAATAATCAACCAATTGATTGTGGCCATTACCAGAGCCTCATAGCTGCCTGGTTTGATATCAACCTGAGGCTTTTTTTTATGGTATGGCATTGAGTCTATCCAGCTGGAATTGGATAGCCATCCCTCTTAGAATTTGGTGAAAGGAAAGCAGCAAGGTGAGGTGATGGACATTGCCCTCATTATCCTGGTCCCAACAAAAATTGGTCTCTGCCAACTTATTTCCCCCATGATCTAACGGTCATATGACAACCTATAACTTATTGACTCCCACATTGTATCCAACTGCAAAAACTTAACCTTTGGACTCCCTCACCCTGGTGGAGTCCAAGGATTAAGTTTTTGATTTGCTAATATTGTTGATGCAGGATGCCGATGGACAGGCTACAGGAATCAAAAGGGTTAACCAGATTTAGGTCACTTGTACACCCATTAGCAAGTAGGCTTACATAAGTTGAAATAGATATTGCCTCTCTTTTTTGTGCTGTGATTGGACATAATTCAATGTTTGCCAACTCTGTATGGGTGGGTTTTTACTGACATTACATGTATAATCAAATCTTTAGCTAAGAACTTTTTGAGTGGGAGTTGTGTTTGAGACAGGTAGGCCTACGCCTTAAAGACATTTACCCAAAGGTATCCTAGGGTTCAGAAATCGTATATAGGGCTTGATCTTTCTTTTTTTTCTTTCTTACTCCAAGATTTGATTTTAGGTTTATGCATTGGCAGACATTATGGTGAGCAAAGTCTTCAAGACTATCTCTGATCGAATTGGGTCAAAAAGTACTAACTTTAAACTTGTACCCATTTCCAGTCTTGTTTGCTTGTGCAGGCAAATATTGCTAATGTTTGCAGTATAGGCCTACTGTGCATGGGAATTTACTCCATGGGATTATCTATCATAATGTCAAAGTGAATTTGCTAGGTTCTTCATTGGCCAAGACAGCTTATGAACTAGAGCCTAAATCTTTAGTCTCACACAGTGGGGTACTGTGAGTGCAGACATTAAGGTCCCCTCCTGTTTGGAACCAGCTATCTATTTATCATTTGAATAATTGGGGGCTACTCTTTCCTGTCAAGCTGTCTTTTCCTCTTGTAACTTTCGTATTTCTGCCTTCGATATCATTCGTCTGTATTTCTTCCAAATTGTCTCCTTAGCTACTCATTGTATGATCTGCCTTTAAGGTGGAAAAAAAGACCGGTCTAGCCTGTGTAAGAAGAAGAAAGCTTAACACATATTTTCTTTTTATTTCTGTCTCAGGTTTTGCTTTTCATGGCATCATTGATCAATTTGGGATTTTGTTCTTGAATTTCACCATGTTTGGAATGTGGTTCATGAAATTCACCACGTTTGGGATTTGATTTATGGCATTCGTCACAGTTCGAATTTGATTCTGAAAATCATGTTTAAATTTTAGCTTAAAAATTCACCAATTTTAAAAATTTTATTCATGAGTTTTGACTTGTTTGGGATCTGATTTTTTAGCTTCACCATGCACTGAAAATTGTGAATATTCTGACTCTGACAACAGTGTTAATTAAATGGCACCTATATCACCATTTGAACAGCCCATCTTGATGTTGCCAGTGCACTGAAGTGATTCTTTGTACACAACTTTTGGGTGGTCTTTTTGTGGCACTGCGGTTTGCTGAAATTGTCGTTGACATATGTGAGATTTAAATTGGTAGGTGGGATGGATGTGTGGTAGTATATATTTTTCAGTGTGTTGCGATGCTTGTTTGGCTATATTGATAAGATACATACATTATGTTGGTGGATTTGGTGAAAATTATTGAGGTTATGGCTTTTTTGTTTGATCTTTTGCTTGATTGAATATGTGTGTGTGTGTCTATGTGTGTGTGTTAATTTAATGTAGAGGTGATAAGTCAAGCAGAAAGGCTGGCACATACAACAGAGCCTAGGTCGTCCTTAACCCTTTCTCTCCATCACCCTATTTACATGCTTTACAAAATAAGCTGGTGCTTAGAGTGAGGCAGTGAAAAGGTTTAGAGCTCAGTGGTGTGGTGTGGTTGAATATCTCATTAATCAAATGCTGGACGTTTTGAGTTGTGTTAGAAAGTTCAGTTGTGATGAAGGATGAACTTGCCTGAGTTTGACATAGCCCAGAGTGAATGCTTGAGCTGTAACATATGTAAATTGAAATAAAGCGAAATGTTCACAAAGACTGGGTTGTGATCTTTATTTCACTGGATGTGTAAAACTTAGAATATACACACATGTACACATATGTGGGTGCACACATACACACACACTCATATGCTGAATGAATGAATGCGTAAACAACTATTCAAATTTCTCTACTTAAATTCAAATCTAATAAATGAATCCGGATAAATCACTTGTCATTCAGAATAATCATAAAACATACAAAACTCAGTGTTTATTCTATTATTTGTTTTCTGTTCGTGTATGTCAGTAGAGTTGTTGTAACATCTGCTGCTGCGGGTACTATCGAACTCCAAGATTTTAACGTGTAATGGGTGCGAGTTAAGTACATGTGTATATATATATATACATATATATATCACCCACACATGTATATGTATGTATGTGTGTGTATATATATTATATATCTATATATATATATATGTGTATATATATGTGTGTGTGTGTGTGTAGGCTAGAGCAGTAGAAAACTCGAAATGTTTATTCTATTATTTGTTTTCTGTTTATGTATGTCAGTAGAGTTGTGACATCTCCTGCGGCGACTGCCATCAAACTCGAAGATGTTAACTGGTAATAAATGTGATGAAAGTAATATGTATGTGTGAAGGCTACATATTTATTCATTTAAAATTTCTGCCAGTCAGATATGACACATTACTAAGCGTACTGCTTAAGTGATGTCGCTTTCTGTTTAGAGTCATGACATGTCTGTTAACCCTTTTGACTCCAGTGCCCTATCCACCAAATGCTAAAATTTAACCCTTTGATTTACTCACCCTATCCACCAACTGCAAAAACTTAACACTTTGATTCCCTCACCCTATCCACCAGCTTGAACTTGCGGGGGACAATGTTCCATAGTATTTATAAACAGATTGAAACGTCACGTCATAATACTGGCACGTTCACAGATTCACGTGCATACATCATGACCATACAAAAAAGAATGTAAAATGAAAGATAAGAATTAAATGCCTGTAACTTTAAAGTGATCAAAGAATGCAAACAGAATGTTCAAAACCCGTGACTGATCAAACGCAAGTGAAAGAATCCTTACATATAAGCACTGTTTTCTCTCATCAAGTTTTATCTCAATATCATACAAGGTAGCTCAGAGAAAAGTTACAGCCTTCATTAATAAATGCATGGAAATGTAGACCTACTGCAGCAAACAGTGAACGAATAGGAAGTAATCTAATCATACAGCCACATCATATCTATGGAAAGGAATTTGTCTTGTTGCAGCTAAGAAAAAGAAAAAATATAAGGAAAAAGAAATGAGGAAAATATAAAAAAAAGGCCGCTCCATTGTCTGCCTTAAAACTAAGGTCAAGCATTCCAGTTTCTTTATTCATTTACTTATTTGGTTTTTCCGTTTTGTAAGGACTAGATGTTCTGTTTGACTGCCTGGTCGAACTGAAGAGAAAAGTTGGGGCGTCAACGGGAAACGAACCCTGGAACCTCAGGCAGGTGAACGTCTGAACCATTCTTCCACCTTTATGGAAAATAATTGTATATGTTTATCGATTTGTTTGCAAACCTGTCTGTGTAGGCTACTTGAGTTCGTCAGTACGAGTCCCTTTGTAGGTACTTGTCTGTTTATGTGTTGCGTACGTATGTTGTTTATGCTTATGTGTTCCTAGAAGAATGTTTTTCTATGTTGTTTAGTTTTTTTCATTTCATGTCATATCATGCTTACAGCATTGGTTAATCGAAGATTTACATCTTTATGCAGATATTTTCTGTGAAGCGCAAAGCATTTAGGGAGCTTGCTTTTCTGGATGTTATGCCATGCATGTAAATATCTCGTTCTTCTTATTATTGGACCTATCACCATTGGAGGCCAGTTTACATATCGGAATAATCAGAAGAGTACATACACCAGAAACACAACTCTCACCTTTAATAAAACAACATGCGTATTTGATCAGATCAGATCATTTATTCTTTTCTGAACAGGCAAGTCGTGACACATTCTTGACAAGAGAATCGGGGTCACTTCTGTGTTTCATCTAGATCGCCATATTCTGCACGTTGTCCAAAAGTTTGGTCACGTTTCTTTCGTTCACTTCGGTCATCGAAGTTGTTTTCTGTACAGAAGCATAAAAAAAAAAGGTTTTCAACTATCAAAAGCCTGTGTATCATCTTAATAACCGGTGTTGAATTTCATAGAATCTCTCCAACTCTCTCTCCCCCACTCTCTCTCTCCTTCCCTCCCTCTGTCTCTCTCTCCCTGTCTCTCCATCCTCTTTCTCTGTCTTTCACTCTCCCATGCAGGCCCAATATATTTTTAGCAACTTTACTAAGTATTAGGGTCAACAACAATCATAACGTCTAAACTGTCCCTGTAGCTTAATTCAATATTTGTGTGTGGTACTAGAGTTTGAAACGCTAGTGCCTATGTTTTGGCTTTGCTAGCCGGTGGGATTGTTACCAATCCAGGTACTCACATCGACAGTGGGGGGTGCTTTAAAGACCAGTCTTCCCACGAGAGTGGAATCAAAGATCGGGCAGATCTTGTGCTCTGCTTCAGCCTCCCTGTCCACCACGAAAGTGACGGCTTTCAGAACCTCTTCAATCGTCTTCTCTCCGCTGAACTGCTTCAGCACCTTGACAGTAATAAATTTCATTTTTCTCTCTTTGTTTATGCTATGTGTGTGTGTGTGTGTGTGTGTGTGTGTGTGTGCACGCGTGCGTGTGTGCATGCGTGTGTGTGTGTATATGTGTGTGTGTGTATGTTTGTCTGTGTGTATGATGTGGTGTGGTATGTGTTTGTGTGTGTGTGAGAGAGAGAGAGAGTGTGTGTGTGTGTGTGTGTGTGTGCGTGTGCATGTGCGTGTGTGAGTGTGTGTTTGTGCGTGGTGTGTGTGTGTGTGTGTTACAGCTCATATCTAGCAATGAATGTGGCTAGTCTTTCACAAAGTCAGCTCATATCTAGCAATGAATGTGGCTAATCTTTCACAACGTCAGCTCATATCTAGCAATGAATGTGGCTAATCTTTCACAACGTCAGCTCATATATAGGTTGTTCTCAGAAACATGTGTGACATAGGGGTAACTCACTTGAAACACTTGAAATTTGTTTTCTGTTTGTGGATGCTTGTGATGCTTGTTGTATTTTGGTAGTGTTTGTATTGAAAAAATAAAGTCTAAATAAATTATTGCATGTCTTCATCTTTCTTGCTGTACATTGAGCATTAAATACAAAAAACACACACAAAACAATATGGCGGATTTGTGACATGAAGAAACACACTGTAAACTGATCATTTTTAAGATTCTTTAAGAAGTGTTTTTTGAAACAAAAACAACGTCAAACAGCTGTACAGATATCTATGTATCTTTGCACTAAACAAAATCTTAGCTGTATCTTGATATTAATTATATATGGGCATATGATATTTTTGTTACGGTCGTGACGCATGGTTTCCACTTTCGAGTCTGTCTTAATGTTTCATGCACAAAACTATTCAGCATTCCAGAGAATGCTTTTCTACAAAAACTGACGAAGAAAACAGTGCACGACAGTAGGAACAATTGGTGCATACAAACTGCAGTTCCTGTCCTCTTACGTCATATCGCATATTATGTCACTCGGCATCGTTTCCATTTTTCACGGTCGCGAACGTACAACGGAAAACCTCTGTGAACTCTGAGACTAAGGTCAGTTGACCGAGATTCCAAGTCAGGCACTTAGCCTTGACCTGAAACATCTCTGGCATGCTGGTTTTTCCTGCCGTATCATCTTTATGAGTACATTTTACACTTTGGTTCCTTTGTCTTCCATCCTCTTTGGAAACGTCACGACCGTGCCAGCCTCCTGCGACTACATCATTGAAGGTGGGTGTATTGGTTTGTTTCATCGTTTTTGATCGTTTAATTATGAGTAGTTCTTTGGAAAAAAAAGAATATTGTTACATTATCAACTTTAATCATGGCATAAAATAATGTAAATCAGTGTTTAAGACGAAAAATTTAATAATTTCGGATGTTCTCTAAGAGTGCATCTTTACCGATGATTTGGTTTTGCTAACCAATTCCAAAGAACTTAGTCTTTTTTTTTATAAAGACAGGATGCTTACAGAGGTAGAAAATGTCATCAGGAGACATACATTTTGATTAAAGAAAGCGACTGTTCCTGTGCGGGGTGAAAGTTTAAAGCATAATCTAAACAAATAGATTTGTTTGTGAGTCGCGTGTTTTTCTTTACTTCATTAATGTAAATAACCAAACATATCTGTATAGTAAATACTGAATATGATTTTCGAACTTTTGATTGTGGGTTTATTTTCCTCTGTGTCTGTAAATGTCAGGCTGAGTGTTACAGTTGCGACAGGAAACTATGACGCTCTGTTTTCTTGTCGCGACTGTTAGATCCGGAAAACGAGAAAATGAAGTACTTGCCTGTCAGTTGCTTCTTTGCATGTTTGTTTATCAATGGATCGGTTACTAAAAACAAAATTTACAGTCTGCGTTTCTATTACTGCTATTTTTATCTGTCACTGGCGGAATAAAGATTTACCGATGTGTTGGTCGCGACAGGAAATGAAATCTACATGGTTTCTTTTACCGACCGAAATGCCTCGTCATGGTATTTCTCCTTTTCATACATCACATGTTCCCATTGTTGATTCGGTGAAAGGAACAGAATTATAATGTTGCCGTTAAACCCGTGCTCCTCATCTTTTTTTTGCCAGCAACGATGGTTTGTTACTTCTGCTGTAATCTTCGTCAGAAGTATGTACGGTCGCTCGCGGAACACACTGTTCCGAGTTTCTCGTCACGACGAAAACGTGTCTCTACTCATCTCCCTTCCCCACCTTCTTCCGCGTGATTTTACTTAAGATTGACGGTGATTCGCTTTTTAGCTAAGAATTTCTTCTCGCCAATGAAATTAGTTTGTGTGCAAAACCAGTGCATACTTTGTCATTTAAAAAAAAGTGAACGGTTGTGACATGGAAACCAGGCAGTGAACTCTGACTACAATGAGATTTTGCTCTACTGTATCCATACATCACTCTCATCCAACCCCAAACTTCGTTGCTGTGTCAAGATCTAATAAACTTAAAAACTAACAAATGCTGAGCTTGACTTAATAAGTAAATACAGAGCATATTGGTCGATTTCAGTTAAGTTGTGATGAGAAACTCTGTGTGTGTGTGTGTGTGTGTGTGTGTGTGTGTGTGTGTGTGTGTGTGTGTGTGTGTGTTGTGTGTGTGTGTGTGTGTGTGTGTGTGTGTTCACTGATCTTTAATGTATGTATCACTGAGGACAAGTTGTTGTCTTCCAACCTTTTTTCTCCCAACAGTCTTCATTCATTTCATTAAAGTAATTTATTAATTGGCTATTTGACTAATTTCACTAATTTCTTTTAAAAATTAATGTCTTGTTTTCCATGTCATGTATTACACATAATTTTGAACTGGAAAAGGATTGTAATGTAACTTTTAAACACCGTATGACATCACCTCACACACACACACAACACACAACACACACACACACACACACACACACACCATACCATACATCACACATACACACACCCACATCACGTGTTAAAAAGAGAGATGTTGCTTTTCATTGTTACGTTATATTTTCAGTTACCCAGATTGGGCAAACAACAAATCCTTGATGGGAAGGCCAGAAATAACACGACTTCCTCAAATGCTCCAGTCAGCCACCCTCTCCCTGATCCAGAAACTTTGGTGACTGAGAAGACTCAACCTTTGAAAATCAGGTAACTCATTGGAAAATCTAATTACTTTGATATTAGTGTCACTGTCCACAGGTGTGTTTGTAACATTAATGCTACAGCTGTGTGTGTGTGTGTGTGTGTGTGTGTGTGTGTGTGTGTGTGTGTGTGTGTGTGTGTGTGTGTACAATGATAGCCAAATTGTAGTTTTATATTGTATGCCCAAATGATACAAAACAAATATGAACAATAATCATACATGCATCCTGAAAGTATTAGACTGAAAGTTACTATGTCAATCTATTCTTCATTGCATTAATATATTGTGTGTGACACAAATGTTACTAATGACATTGTCATTTTCTGTGTTGCAGTCATCTGAAAGTTAATCATTATATGGAAGTGGCCTTTCCTAGGAATAGTGGACAGAAGATGGAACATTATATTGGAAAGGTAAGACACTTCTTTGAGAACACAAATTCAAATCAGTTTGTTTAACATTAAGCAAAATTTACCAACCAGTAGGCCCAAATTCTTCACTGATGAAGATGGCAGTATTAAGAGGATGAAGATGGCAGTATTAAGAGGATCAATAATAGAAACAGCTCGTATTACTAACACAACTAATTTTTGCCATTAGGTGACAAGTTACCAGCCAAAGGGTCCAAATGCTTCACTAATGGTGATGGTAGTATTAATAGAGCCAATAGTATAATTAGATATAGTGCGGTTATTACTAACACTCCTAATTTCTGCCATTGGGTAATAATTCTATTGTTGCTTTTAATTGCAGATTAAAACCATTGACGCAGCAGATGAGGACATCGCTGTCAGCTACCTGAAACACCATCCCTCAGGCTGCTATTACACATGGCCAGATCATACCGATTTGTCCTGGGCCAAGATCCAGGAAATTACACGAGTACTGGGCGACCCATGGATCGATGGCCGTGGTCACTACACTTTTAGTAGTTGACATCATCCGTCTCCATCAGTGTAGTTGACAAATGTATATATAATGCTTAAATTGTTACACTTGTTTTATTTTCCTGAATTGAATTGTTCTATTTTCAGCTGTTTTATCCTTGACTCATATTTGCCATGTACGTGTAGATTTCTCTCTGTTTCGTAGAGTTGGATTCCACGTCACAACCGTAACAGACTCCAAATAGATAACATTTATCAGTGATTTGACTTCAAATCCTTTCTATTTTCTTAATTTTGGTTGTTCTAATGTCAGTTGTTTCCTTTTTGGCTCATGTTTGCCATGTCCATAGTTGGTTTAAGTTGTTTTGTAGAATTAGATTCCATGTCACAACTGTAACGGACTCCATGTCACAACTGTAACACATTGTTTTTATTATATAATGAAAGACAATAAATGGTACATTGGCTTGAAAATCTGCTTTGTACCTTTTGAGTGCAAGGATATGAAATACTGCATGCCTGACTTGAGCTGTATAATTCAATAATCATGGAGACATGAGAATGTGAAGTTGCTGCGAGCATGGAGGATTAATGGTCAACTTAAAAATTACAGAAAAATACTCCCTCCCAGTCATTCTGAAAGTTCTTTTTACATGGGAACTTTTCTTTCCTTTGATTACAAATAAATTGGACCAGATTTTACAAAGCATGCTGTTTTTAAACACTTCAAAGCACTTTTTTTGGGTTCCACGTCACAACCGTAACACAACCAAAAAATGATTTTTTAATCATCTACTACAAGAAGATGAATTGACAGATCATCTTTTCCTTTTTAGAATATGATGTGTATTGAAATGCTGTACTGTGTGACACAAAGACATATATCTACAGTGAAATTTATTTTGGGGTCTCTGTGTCACAGAAATAACACATGTTTTTGAGAACCACCCATATAGCCTTGAATGTGGCTAATTTTCTGTTTCTGTTGGATATCATGGAGTTTGGTGGTCCGAGGAGTTGCCTTCATCGCTCGTCTGTTTCTTTTTTTTTTTTTCTTTGTCAATTCACGTAGGCCCCAAGTGCTCTTAAACAGTAAACAATAGCTCAGCACAGATCTTGCTTGCACATACCTTTGTCAGAGTCTGTATAAAGAGGCTTCCTTTCTCAGGATCCATGGGGGCCATGCGTCCTTCAGTGGTGGCGTAACACACCAAACGGTCACGGTCTGGGGAGACATTGGCAGGCACTACGCCCGGCACTGACATTTCATGCCCTGCATCGTATTTATGGTTTGCTCGCTCGTACTCTTCACGGTCAAATCCGCGGCACATCTGTCATTCAGATTCAGAATTCAAACAAGTTTTTCAAAATCAGAATTTAAATTAGGTCTTTCTGTATAACTTATATGCAATCGTTTGATTGCTGATTAGCTTGGCATGAATTAAGAGAGATTTTGTTTAGTCAAGGACTCCCTATCTTTTTTTTTAAAACATTTTTTAATTCATTTTATACATATGTTTTATATGTATATACAAACACATTGACAAAACAAACGCAAACTCTGTTGTTTCAATATCCATGAAGACAAACATTACAATTATCTCACATCTATTTGAGACAACCGTTCCACAGAATTTTCTCTAATCACCCTCAGCAATATCAAACTGTACAATGACTAATACAAGTTGACAACTTTATTGCAAAAATATGGTATTTTCCAGCCAGAATACAGCTTGATCCCCGTCTGATCTCACACCAAAGTACATGCATTTATACATACACTTATTGTTCCTTCTCTCTCTCTCTCTCTCTCTCTCTCGACTCTCAATCTTGTGAAATGAAAAACTCTAAGACAAATTTGTAGGCCCCCTGTCAGTATTTACTTTTTTATTATGTTACAGATAAAATTTCTTGAACTGACCGATTGGGTTTCTTTTCCCAAATGAAAAGATCACCGAGCATCAGTTTCAGTTTCTCAAGATGACGTCTCCGCGCTCGAAACGAATTCCATATGCTCTAACGTCACAGGTGTCACGTGAATGGTGATCATGGCACAAGCACTAAGCCTGCACATAAACCCATGAGCTGGCCAGGTCCTGAGGCCTTACCTAAACTATGTTTTACCTAAACTATATTTTATACTGGTATTTTATCAGCCTACCGCTCGAATAATATTGGTAACATGTAAATGATATGTGTATGTATCTTACCTTCAGAAAAGGAACACACATATAGAGTAAATAAACATATAATAATCAAAGGTCTAAATCACAACACAACTAGCTTTTCTGTATAAACTCGTCTCACATGGCAGACCCCCCCACAAGTCAATGCCCAAATGCTCAGCTGTCTACCAACTAGATGAAGACAATATTTTCTTAATCATAGATAGGTATGTAAGTGAGTGAGTTAGTAAATAAATAAAACAGGGGCTTAGTATCAAATAGAATGGAAACATTTTCTTAATCATAGATAGGTATGTAAGTGAATTAGTAAGTAAAAAAACCAAAAAAGGGGAGAGGGGGGCTTCACATCAAACAGAATGGAAGCATCAAACATGAAGAAAACGCTACATTTGATATCACATGCACAACCTCCAGTCTAACGAGCATCAGAATCGGTAATCCTTGCTGCCCTCCTCCAGTCTTTATTATCACTGACGTCTAGTCCCATTATCCGGGGTGATCGTTGGAGGATTAATAGGATGCAGATACAGAGACGATTTACCAGATTTGTTTTCAGGCTTAAGCAGCAAGCTGTCAGTTTAGCATGCTGAAGATGGTAAATTCTTTTATGTAGGCAATGGTCAGGTCAAAGCTAAGTCTCTGCTACAGCATGACAGTAGACTGTACGACCAATGCCTGTCTCCGCTGCCACACACACACACACACATACACACACACACACACCACGGCCTTCGCAAAAGAAAAAGTATTTCGCGAAGGATACACGCACGCACGCACGCACACACACACACATACAAAACCTGTGCAAAGAACAGCTTGGGTTTGCCAATCATCCCGGGGCAGTTCTTCCCGTCAAAAAGTTGCACCAGACGTCGCACGTCGACACACTCGCCTTCAAAATCAGCCAGATACTGCTCCCCAAGTCCATGAGAAAGGAAAAAGCAGACGAAACACCGCCAGCTGGCACTGATGGAATCCCTTGCAATTTCTCCTAGCTGCTCCTCCATCTGAGCTTTTGTTCGGTCTTTCGCTTGAATGACCTCAAATCCGAAGTGTTTTCTGTGGACAATACAATTAGCCTATTTGAAAACTAGAAAGCCGTTTCAAAGATATCTGAAATCAAACAACAAGTGTGGTTGCCAGCGTTCAAGCAAACAGGAACCATAAAATTTTTTTTTTTAAAAACGGAAAAAAAAGATTAATACACGTTCTTATTCTTTGTTTGTTTGTTTGTTTTTCCGTGTTTTTCTTCATCTTCTGGTTCCTGTTTGCTTGAACGCGGGCAGTCACACTTGTTTTGGATTTCGTATTACTGTTCTTTCTTTTTTTCTTTGTTGTATTTATCATTTTATGTCCCAACGTAATAATGATTAGGGACTGTCAGGTAACGAATCTTGTCTTATAGTTACATAAGATGGGTTGTCATAATTTTCACGAGGCTTTGAAGATCTTCAGGTCATAGAAGAAATGAGGAGTCTTGAGATAATGAAAAGTCTCTATAAGTATGGTCCAACTTCCGAAGAGTGGGAAAGAGTAGCTGCCAAGACGAGAGGATCCCATCCATGGATAGTATGTTGGTTGGTAAGTTGAAGCAGGTGCAGAGGATTTGATTGACCTGTAAAGAGAGTTCTTAAAAAGGTAAAAAATGATTGCGTAGGGACTCGCAATCGAAAAGACAATGTTGGAAGGAGATATATTCCTTCATACATAAACATCTAGCTGGAGTGAATTTAGTTGTCCAAAAGTTGGTCCTGATCCTGGACATCAGAAGCACAATTTACGGCGGTTGATTGACGAAAAGAGTAATTTTTGTTTCTCCTTGACAATCCTGAATTGGCCAGTCGTGTTGGATGGCGTGAGTTTTGTATTCAGAACTCCATAAGGTCCATGATGCCTTCTTGATTTTTTGATTAATATCATTGTATTACTGTACTGTAAGACCGCATTTTATCTGTATGAATTGTCTTGGTATTACGTCACGTCTCGTTTTTGTTACGTAATTCGTTGCATGATGTCATATCAAACCTTCACTTTCGTTCGTTCGTTATTTCTTTAAACGTCTATTCACATATGTGCTTTTAGACGAAAAAAAAAGTAAATAATTAATAAATGAATATTATAGAAAAGATAAGATAAGGACGTGTCTATGGGGTGGAAGAATCTACGAAATCATAAAGACAGTTGAACATATTATTATTAATTAACATGAGAAAATCTATCGGACAAGAGGAAAGCAATCAGAACATTAGAACGATCAGGCCTTAACAGATTGCTCAGGGCTGTATATGTTTATGTATTTGACCTAGCCATACGTACCATGTGTCAGTCATTGCTCGGATAGCTTGCCGTTGGTAATTTGTGTGTAAATAGGAAGTTGATACAGTGTTCATACAGTGTTCACATAGGCCTGCTGCTTTTCTGTGCTGATACACACAAACTGAAAGATCTGAACACGATTTACAATCGTTTATTCTGTGACAAGTTTAATGTACTATCATGAAATAAAAGACAATATGAAAATATAGAAGATCATTAATAAGGAAGATTAGGAAAAGACAGGCAACATTTATAGGCCATTTTATGAGAAAAGGGGAATAAGAGCACCAGCTCACAAAAGGAAAGCTGGAGGGAAAAAACAGCACCAGGTAGCCCCAGGGAGAGCTTCCAGTGTGGCTGAGAACAGAGAGGGTGGAAGATGTGCTTGCGGCAACAAGGGAAAGATACATATGGAGGGCCATGATCGCTGACGCCATGCAGCAGGGCACATGATGATGATGATGATGATGATGATGATAACCATAATTTCAGCTGACTCACCCAAAAACTTTTTGGATACTTTCAACATCCTTCTCAGATCCTTTGCGCGTGGGAAGACAACTGGCAGAAAAGGTACAGCTGTTAAAAATGACACAGAGACCGGTGGCCTGGCAAGGTGCTGGATTCATATTGTACTCGTGGTTGGTAAACTCATTGGGAATCAGTTCAAAGTAATCTTCATCAGACATGTTTGTGGATGCTATCTTGTTCTACTGAAAAATAGATAAAACGAGCAAAGTTCAACAGAAAACACAGCTGACATAGAATAGCATGACCATTTCTATAAGGTTTATATCTAAGCCACCATGGTGCGTAACTTGGGGCGATACGTCGTACTGATTTGCAAAATGTTGTTTCTTCTCTAGACCTGTTTGTATAGGCCAATGTGTGTTAGAGTTGGTAAATAAGACCTTTGCACTCAGCAGTGTTATAAACATCACTTAATGTTTTAACCCTTCGACTCCTGCACCCTGTTCCCCAGCATCCTGCACCGTCATCCATAAACAGCACAAAAAAAAAAAAAAAAAAAAAAAAAAGAAAAAACCTAACCCTTTGATTAACAGTTCTGGATGGATGGCCCACTCTGTGCAGGTTAAATAATCATAATTATATAACAATGATTAACACTGTTCTGGGTGGATAGCCCACTCTGTGCAGGTTATATAATCATAATTATATAACAAGGATTAACATTGTTCTGGTTGGCTGGCTCACTCTCTGCATGCTACATAATCATAATTATAAAACAAGGACTGAAGGACAACAAGACAGAAGCTATCCTCATTGGCACCCGTCAGTAACTTTCTCAGCTGCCTCCTCTTTCTCTCCCATTATGTAACACATCAATCCCAATTTCTGATTCAGCTAAAAACCTTGGTGTCTGCATTGACTGTACCCTCTCCATGAACAACTTTGTTTCTCAAACTGCCAGATCTTGCTACTATCATCTCCATCGTATAAACCTGATCAGGAAGTATCTCTCTGTGGAAACAACTGCAAAACTCGTTCTCTCCTTCATAATGTCTCGCATTGACTATTGCAATTCACTCCTGTCTGGTCTTCCTGCCTCCACCATTCACATCCTACAGCGCATTCAAAACAATGCTGTACGCCTTGTACTCAAAAAGAAAAGAGCTGACCACATGTCTCCTCTCCTGGCACAACTTCGCTGGCTCCCTGTGTCAAAGCGCATACGGTGCAGGCTGGACACCGTGTGCTACGGGAGCCTCAATGGCGCGGCCCCCGATTGCCTGTCGGGCCTGCTTGGGATCTGTGTTCCCTCGCGTGCCCTCCGCTCTGCCTCCGATCCTCTGACTTTTCGCTTTCCACGCGCTGGGCTCGGTGCCTGTGGTCCACGGGCCTTCTCTGTTTCTGGTCCACTCTCCTGGGGCAGGCTTCCTCTCTCGGTCCGTAGGCGACCTGCTTTTGTCTCCTTCGGGTCCGCTCTCGGGGCTCACCTTTTCTCCTCTGCGTGGAATCCTGACCTCACTCAACCCCCCTCTGCAGCCTGTCTCCGCTCGGAGGGGAATCACTTTGTTTTAATATATGGTTGTGTATGATATGCTCTCTATAATTTTCCATTGCTTTTATTCTTGCTTTTATTGCTTTTATTCTTTCTCCCCATTTATAGCCATGCGTGTGTGTGTGTGTGCGTGCGTGCGTGCGTGTGTGTCTGTTTCAGCGCTTAGATTTGATTTTGTCGAGATTTTGCGCTATATAAATATTGTAATTATTATTATTTATTATTAACATTGTTCTGGATGGATGGCCCACTCTGTGCAGGTTATATAATCATAATTATATAACAATGATTAACATTGTTCTGGATGGCTGGCCCACTCTGTGCAGATTACACAATCATAAAAATATATATGAAGGATTAACATTGCTCTGGATGGCTGGCCCACTCTGTGCAGGTTACATAATCATAATTATATATGAAGGATTAACATTGTTGTGGACGGCTGGCCCACTCTGTGCAAGTTACATAATCATAATTATATATCGAGGATTAACATTGTTCTGGATGGATAGCCCACTCTGTGCAGGTTACATAATCATAATTATAAATCAAGGATTAACATCATTCTGGCTGGCTGGCCCTCTCTGTGGAGATTACATAATCATAATTATATGTCGAGGATTAACACTGTTTTGGTCAGATGGCCCACTCTGTGCAGGTTATATAATCATAATTATATAACAAAGATTAACATTGTTCTGGTTGGTTGGCCCACCCTGTGCAGGTTACACAATCATAATTATAAAACAAGGATTAACATTGTTCTGGATGGATAGCCCACTCTGTGCAGGTTACACAATTACAATTATAAAACAAGGATTAACATTGTTCTAGTTGGATGGCCCACTCTGTGCAGGTTATATAATCATAATTATATAACAAGGATTAACATTGTTCTGGTTGGTTGGCCCACCCTGTGCAGGTTACACAATCATAATTATAAAACAAGGATTAACACTGTTCTGGATGGATAGCCCACTCTGTGCAGGTTACACAATTATAATTATAAAAAAAGGATTAACACTGTTCTAGTTGGATGGCCCACTCTGTGCAGGCTACATAATCATAATTATATAACAAAGATTAACACTGTTCTGGATGGATGGTCCACTCTGTGCAGATTACACA
Source organism: Monoplex corrugatus (assembly GCA_030674185.1). Classification (NCBI taxonomy): domain Eukaryota; kingdom Metazoa; phylum Mollusca; class Gastropoda; order Littorinimorpha; family Ranellidae; genus Monoplex; species Monoplex corrugatus. The sequence continues at coordinate 40,482,085 of CM060308.1, forward strand.
ATCATAATTATATATGAAGGATTAACATTGTTCTGGATGGCTGGCCCACTCTGTGCAGGTTACATAATCATAAGGTAGAAAGAAACTCTAGGGAGAGCTAGACAACAGAAGGTCTTCAGAGAAGTAACCCCCTTTAGACAAGTGTTTCGGCCCTGAACTCCTTACACTCTCGGGGGGCCGGGCCACATCCAGGTCATGACTCCTGGATGCCCTTCTGCTGTTGTCTATTTTTTTTTTCTTCCCCACGCCGGGGAGCGAACCTGGGCGATTCTGCGCTTCAGAACTGCGGTACGCGGTTTTACCAATGTGCTAACGGGGCACACATCATCTGTAGGGAATTTAATCCTTATGAAGTCCACTTTGGTTCCTCCTTGCCCAGATCCAGCTTGAGCTCCTTTCTGCTGCCTCTGCCATCGCTTTAAGGACTCTAGTCCTCTTCTTCCCAGAAATGGCGAGTTGTTTCATGAGATCATAAGCGGAGGTGCCCACAAACCCTCTTGCCCCGACCTCTATGGCGAAGATTTTGACCCGCAGACCTGCTTTCTTCAGGGTGCTGGCAAGACCGGCGTATTTTTCGGTCTTGTAGATATGCGCTTCTTCCATTCTGCTTTCGCATGGCACAGTGAGTTCTATCAGAATCACTTGTTTCGAGGAGTCAGAGTGGAGAGCGATGTCTGGTCTCATGCCTGTCTTGCTGATGACATCTGGGTAATTTCTCCACTCTGGGAGGTCTGCTGTACACTCTCAGTCGACTGCTCCATCCAGAAGACCCTTTGGCAATGTGCTGGTTGTCATAGCAATTTCGGGCCAGACCTGTTTCCCTCCTGCTTTGTAGAATGTTGTCATAGCAATTGGTGCGTTTGGGGTCATGGTTTTTTCGCTAACCACGTCTGTGATCACTTTCAGAACTTGGTTGTGCCTCCATGTATACCTTCCTTGGGCTAGCGCTACTTTGCAAGAGCTTAGGACATGTTCCACTGTTTGTTTCTTCTGACAGAGCAGACATGCTGGGTCATCTGATTTCCCCCATTTCACTAAGTTTGCATTCGAGGGGAGCAGGTCATATACAGATCTGAGGAGGAAGCTTATCCTTAGAGGAGCCATGTGCCACATATCGTTCCAGCTGAGACTTCTTTGGAGTGCACTGTCCCATGTTGTCCATTGCCCCTGTTGACCTTGCTGGACTGCCTTCTGCACTCTTTTGACATCTTCTTCTTTCTTCAACTCCTGTATGATCATGTCTCTTTTTTCCTTCCTTTTGGCTTTGGACCACCACTGCAGGTTATATAATCATAATTATATATCAAGGATTAACATTGTTCTGGATGGCTGGCCCACTCTGTGGAGGTTACATAATCATATGTCAAGGATTAACATCAGGCCTTAAAACAGGAGGAGGAAAAAACCCACTGAAACTAGGGGGGTCCGGGGGCATGCTCCCCCGTGAAAAATTGTTTAAAAACCAAGTGTAAATGACTAAATCTGGACATAATTTCAAGAGATATTTAGTGCATAAAAATTGCTGTAAACACATAATAATTACAGGGGGGGGGGGTGGGGAGGCTGGGAAGAAACACTAAAATGTTGCAAACAAACCTGGCAGAGTTGTAGTTCCACTCAGCGCCTTGACATTTGACACATGCTTTGCTAAACGAATCATCGAATGTGATCCTTTCTTCCCGCGACCACCGAAACACACTTCCCTTGAGCACAGTATGCACCAAGCTAAACCTGGTGCAGTGACTTTGCGAAGAAAGTCTCCAATGACTTCTTCGTCAACTTTCTGAAGCGTCCACTCCCATTTCCACTTGTTTTTAACAAAAGAGTCGTCAAAAGTCTGACCCGCTTGAACAATGTCTGCGCGCTCCGCCATTTTGTTTTTTCCAAGAAGTCCGACTGGAAATTTCTGCCAAGAAAAATCAGGGGCCATAACTTGCACGCCGTTGCTATGAACGCTTGCAAGCCGATCACGGATGCCTTGCTCCGTTCGTTTTTTTTTTTTTTTCAAACCAAAATCGCGGGAATTCCGCCCAGACGCGGAACGTTTTAAGCCCTGTAACATTGTTCTGGTCGGATGGCCCACTCTGTGCAGTTATATAATCATAATTATATAACAATGATTAACATTGCTCTGGATGGCTGGCCCACTCTGTGGAGGTTACATAATCATAATTATATGTCGAGGATTAACAATATTTATATAGCGCAAAATCTCGACAAAATCAAATCTAAGCGCTGAAACAGACACACGCACGCACGCACGCACGCACGCACGCACACACACGCACGCACACACACACACACACACACACACACACACACACACACACACACACACACGCATGGCTATAAATGGGGAGAAAGAACAAAAGCAATAAAAGCAAGAATAAAAGCAATGGAAAATTATAGAGAGCATATCATATACAATTATATATTATAACAATGTGATTCCCCTCTGAGCGGAGACAGGCTGAAGAGGGGGGGTTGAGTGAGGTTAGGATTTTATGCAGAGGAGAAAAGGTGAGTTTTGAGAGCGGACTTGAAGGAGACAAAAGTAGGTTGCTGACGGACTGAGAGAGGAAGTTTGTTCCAGGAGAGTGGACCAGAAACAGAGAAGGCTCGCGGACCATAGGTATTGAGCTTTGTGCGTGGAAAGCGAAAAGTCAGAGGATCGGAGGCAAAGCGGAGGGTACGTGAGGGAAGATAGATATCAAGTAGGCTTGACAGGTAATCGGGGGTTGCGTTATTGAGGCTTTTGTAGCACATGGTGTCTAGTTTGTACTGTATGCGCTTTGATACAGGGAGCCAGTGAAGTTGTGCCAGGAGAGGAGATATGTGGTCAGCTTTTTTCTTTTTGAGTACAAGGCGTACAGCATTGTTTTGAATGCGCTGTAGGATGTGAATGGTGGAGGCAGAATCAAAAAGAATCAAAAAGGCAGATACACGTTTCCGGGTGGAAATCCTACCCTCGAATCATGCTGCAGTATACAGTCTGCACATTCCCATTTCGCTGGATAGGTGAGAACGACAGACAAACAAAGAAGCAGGAAAAGCGATAGAAAAAACAACAAAACAAAGATGCAAACAAGCCAACCAAACGCGTAAGACGTGAAGCAAGCTAAGCTGTAGTAGCTAATGAACATAACAGGAACCGGAAACACACGAAACACAATAAAAACATACGCAATTGACGAAACAAGACAGAAGGGTCTCTGTCAAGCATATACAAATGACAACAAAGAAACAAATTCACCAGATTTTGAACGAAACGACAGATGATTACGTTGAGGAAGTTTTAACGACTGAGGGTTAGATATAATGGCTACCTGGTTGAACCTGGCTACGCAGTAAGTAGTTTTTTTGTAACTGAGAGCCAAGTTCAACCAGGTAGCCATTATGACAGATGATTACTTTCCTGATAGAGGGATTCTGTTGGTACACACACACACACACACACACACACACACACACACACACACACACACACACACACACACACACACACACACACACACACACACACACAGATTTGATTTCTATCAAGATTTTGCGCTATATAAATATTGTAATTATTATTATTATTATTATATATATATATATAGGCCTATATATATATATATATATATATATACATACAGTACACTTCGCTTATAAGAAAGTCATGGGACACAATTTTTTGGTTTCTTATATAAGAGGTTTCTTATATACGAAGACTCGGATATAAGAAAACATTTTTAAGTGCATTTTCTTATAACCGTGGAAATGGCAAGAAAGAGAGAAAGAAAAGGAAAAGAACACAGCTGTCAAGAAAAAATGCAATATACATGTACTGTTCCTCTTCCATCATACATTATTCTTGTTGTAAGAAGACTAAATAAGTGTATGCTGCTAGACGTAACAATAGAATGGGATGATGTGACGCCGTGAGCGTCTTCTTTTTTTTTCCTGGCAGAACACCTCACAGATCTCGGCGAAAATTCAAAATGCTGAGAGTTTATTTGAGAAATTCTTAGTTTCAGTATCCATATACACACACGCATATACGGTGAACATGCGTAGTATTTTATTTATGAGTCCTAGGCATACTTCCCTCTTCTTTGAGAGTTTTGATAATTGACTTGCTAGTTTCGTCATATTACTGCAACACCTGGAGAACCTTTGAGTTCTTTGAGAATGCTAGGCAACACAAACAACGCGTTCAAAATGTTGGCACAAATTTTGGATATAGATTTTTTCCTCACTAACGTCTGTTCCAGGAATAGGAAAAAGTGGTGGATGGGGCAACCACTTTGTAGACATCGGAGAACAGGCAGTGTAGACAACAATGGTTGTCTGTAACAGTGTCGCTGCGGCAAAGATCTCCACATCCGACCCCCAAGAACTGTCTTGAAGAGTGTTTTCTGAGATGTACTGTCCAAGATCTTGCCCAACGTAGGCAGTAAAAGACTGTTGATTCTGGCACATAAAATCAACTATCAAAGCTCTTAACTGCTCATGGCAGTCCTGCGTGCCACACACTTCAAAACTGAGCGCTCTATACACATAATTTCCATCTCCCATATTATTGACTTGATGGGTTTTCCCAGTTCTTTTTTGGTTTTCCGTTCCGGCAGATCTAGAGGGGCTGGAAGACCAAGTCTTTGACACTGCCGCACACGCCAAGCTGCATTCGTCGGTTTGAAGGTTTGCGAAGGTTCTGGTTCTGGCCGTACAAAACGAATATCCTCGTCCCGTTCCTCTCCTCCTTTCTCTCTCTCCATCTCCTCCGTTTTCCTTCCTTCCATCTCTGCTATCTTTCCCATTTTCTCTGGTTTCATTCCCTTTTCCTTCAATCTTTTCCCTGCAACCATCCCTTCTGTTTCCCCTCCTTTCACCTTTCCTTCCTTCTCTCCATTCTCTGCGTCCATCCCAGCTTCCTCCCTTACTTTCTCTTCGTACACCCCTCCATTTCCCCCCAACTGCCATTCTTCCTTCCTTCCCTCCTTCTATCTCTTCCTTTCCCCCTGCTTTCATCTCTTCTTCCGCCCCTCTATTCCTACCTTCCCTCCCTCCTTTCTCTCCCTCCATTCCTTCCTTTCCCCCTTCTTTCATTTCTTCTTCCTCTTCATCATGTTCTCCTTCCATCCCCTTCCTTTCCTCCAGCTTTCACCTCTTCTTCCTTCCCTCCTTTATCTTTTTTCACTTCTTTCTTCTCTCCACAGTTCACACTGTCTGTGTCTACTTTGTCCTGATTTTTGGCCGTACTCTCTCCAACCTGGAAGAAGTCGGTGATTTGTGTCTGAGTTTTGGCGCTTGCCATATGCTTTTCCAGCAGGTCAGTGAATACATGGAACGACTTCATAATAGCATCATCAAACCTGACTGCAAACAATACACATCAATTTTCTGGACACAGTCCAAAGCGTCTTTGCTTGAAATTCTTGTTTTGCCTTCTCCACAGTCGTCCTCTCCATCTGATGCATCCTAGGTGACTGTTTCTGTGGCTGTTGACGTCGACGGAGCTGGAACAGTTGGACAAGTTGTTGACCCCATTGTTGCAACACCATCATCCACACTATAGCAATCAGAAGGAGAAATGTTCCATTGTTCGAAGAGACGTGTAAGAAGGGGCTCCTGTTTTTCATGGTCTTTGGGGTCAGGTTCTTGCGAGCTGTCGTCTGCACCTGTATTTGTTTCACCACCAGGCTTGCAAAAGCCTGCATTGCAGAAGCTGTTAGTGATTGTGGAAGGAGAAACTTTGTCCCATGACTGTTTCAGGGTGGAAACTGCTTCAAGCAAGGTGAACTGATAGCTCTTCGTTGTTCCTCCAGCACTGATATGAGCTAGCAACTTGAAGACCCGTCATGACTGGACCGTCTGTCACGTTTTCTGGTCACACCTTTTGTACCACAGGCAAACTGATCCAGGTACTTCTGTTTCTCTCTCAAAATGTTGGATACCGATGACACAGGAACTTGAAACTCCTCAGTAATAGTTTTCTTTTTCTTGTTTGGATTGGCTTCCACAGCATTGATTATCTCAATTTTTTTCTTTAAGGAGATTGCTTGCCGCTTTCTCCCTTCAGCCATTGCGAATGTAGCCAAGAAACAGTACTGCTGAGTGGTCACTGACTCACAGATTTCTACACAGCTGCGAAAATGGAAATGGAAAGAATGGCAGCACCCACTATCCACACGAGACAAAGGGGAGGTACCCGTAAAGTCGACAGCCCATTGCGTCGACAGCTCATTCACATTTTAGGGGGGGGGGGGGGGGAGGGAGGGAGAGAGAGAGAGAGAGAGAGAGACAGAGAGAGAGACAGACAGAGAGAGACAGAGACAGACAGACAGAGACAGAGACAGAGAGACAGAGAGACACACACATACACACACACACACACACTAGGAGGTACCGTAAAGTCGACAGCCCATTGCGTCGACAGCTCATTGCGTCGACAGCTCATTCACATTTTAGGGGGGGGGGGGGGGGAGGGGCTGTCGACGCAATGAGCTGTCGACGCAATGACATGGACCCAGACAAAGACATGGTGCTAGTTTCGGTTTCGCCTTACAACAAAAAAAAGCACGCCCCGGAAAATTTTAACTTTCAGTTTCCTTTACGGTCGAACCTCTTTTACAAGGAACTCAAAAGTGAGTTTCCTATAGCTGAGCAGAAGTTTCTTAAATCGGAGGGAAATCGTGTCTGGAGCAAGAAATCGTGTTTCTTGTAGACGAGGTTTCTTGTAACAGAGTTTCTTATATAAGAGGTTTTGTAAGTAATCACAAAGAACAACCTCGGCAGGGACAATTTTTCTTGTAAGCGAGGTTCTTATAAGCGGAGTCGACTGTGTATAGATAGATAGATATATATATGTATGCATGTATAAGGTCATGGAATAGATTCTGTTGTTATGTAGAGGATCACGGTTGTTGTACAAGTAGTTTCAGTTTGATCAAGACATTCACATGACAGTATAATATACCTTACATCTTCAATGCCAAAATAAACATGGCAAATGCCGTACATTTGTCCAAAAACCTTACGCACAAGCTCATGAGTACAGTATAATTCTTAATTTCTAAACAACAATGAAATTATGAACACTTACCTTGGTTTGTTGTTCACGTCTGTGACAGAGACCAGTGACAAATGGCTGACGTAAGAAGTGATGCCACTTATAAGGCTGACAAAAGAAATGACTAGAATATGAAGTAAGCTAAATATGAGCCAATAATAGAAATTCGCAGAATATGAAAACTAGTTGGGCTTAAGCTTATGAACAAGCTGGATCGATTAGAGGCTAAAAATAGTAATAGAGCGCCTGCCTGCTTTAACGTATACACCATGAATACAATTAACAAAATTATATCACTACATCAGTCGAATAATAGTTGAATAATAACGATGGTGATGGGACGACTATGACGAAAAAGCTCGAAAACAAATTACCTCACCTTCCCACTCCACCTCCATCCCTAAATTTGCCACAGAGTTTTGAGTTTTGAGTTTATTCAGGAGGGATTCACCGCGCAGGCGCGATTCCATTAATTACGCACTTTGCCCATTTAGCCATGCTGTTGTTACCTGGAAGACTCACTGAACCTGTGCTAAGACCTATACGCGGCAAGGTCTTGTAATATACGTAGGGGAGGTAAACAGGAGCTATGAAACACTGACACCATCAGAGAGAAGGATTGAACATTATAATGGGCAGTGAACTGTCCAGTTGTTAGGTTGTGGGCTGGAACTGAACAGGAGACATCAGATCTCAAGTCTATAGCTCCACTAACAAGAGCGAGCCAGCTCGCTAAAAAATCTGTGGCCCACCAGGGGAGGGAGATTGGGGGGGGGGGGGGTGTCGAGCGTCTGACCCCTGCGATATCAGTATGATGCACAAACCAATTGGCCAGTTAAAACCCATGTAGCCCTCCAGGGGGTCGAACCCACGTCCTGAGCTTTTATCATCACGGCATTTTAACCCTTTGACACCTGCACCCTGTCTGTCAGCATCCTGCATTGTCAACCATGCCAACAAAGCAAAAACTTAACCCTTTGACTTCCTCACCCTATCCACCAGCTTCCTGCAGGGAAAAAGGTTAAAACGCAGTGAAGTAAGGGGCAGCTAGTGAAACCTCTTGCCTTAAACAGACAAAAGCTTGAGCTTTGCTCCCGGTAGGAGTAAAATATTGTGTTATGTGGGCTGCAGCAACGTAGACTACAAGCACAAGAGGTGTTTTCTGAATTTGCCACGCGATAATATTCCGATATATTGTATGATATGTGTCAGAAAACATCCGTCTGATATAAGGCAAATCTACGCCCTACATTTTTGATTTTACAGTTTTGACCGATGCACTTGGCTAGGACTTATACTCAGGCTTATGACTTGTGTATGATCATTTTGCATCTTCTTCTGCGTTACAAGATAGCCTATCAGTAGCGTACGTACATATGGAGTATATTCCAAGCACGGCGACACCATCTTGTAGAAATGTAAACAAAAACTTCGATAAGTTTTAAGGAAAATAAGTTAGGCCTATGCATTGTGCAGATTGCTGCATACACACACATACACAACATATTGTCTGGCATCAGCTGCCTGATTTACCGATAAGCAAAGTGACCACTAGCCAACCACCACACATTATTATCATTATTGATTCTCGGCGAATGCTGAATTTTCCACGAATGCTAAAAAAAGCATCCTGTATTCCCGTTTGACGTGTCCCGAAGTAGGGGGCGTACCTGTACTAAACACAGAAGCATAAGATATTCAAGATGGGGGCCAGCCAGAGCTCAGTTTCCAAACTCGGCCTTGGTTTGTTTGTTTGATGCACTGTTTCTGGGTGAGTGACAAGTCTAGATGCATTATAAATCGATCAGTGGGCTTGTGTAGGCCTATTTTGCGCTTAGCTGATTCGTGTGTAGAATGATATACCAACAGCGTTTTATTTTTGCTATCATTTACCTGTAGTGTTATTTGGGTCAGGGCTTTTCTTGGAAATTCCTGTTTACCAATGCGTCCGTGATTTTAGTGTGTGTGTGTGTGTGTGTGTGTGTGTGTGTGTGCATAAAATGACATTTATAAGGCGTCTAATCTTGATACAAGTATCGCAGAAATGACTCAAGTAGAAACAGGCCCATACATGAACTTCAGTCTGAGCCATGATGTTGAGGCAGACGAACTAGCCTGTAGTGAAAGTTTAGGATTAATTAACGTATAACCCCTCAGGTAGAAACAGGCCCTTACGTGTACTTCAGTGTACACCAGCATCAGGCAGCACAGCCGTTCTCACACTTATGTACACTGTACACAAGACAGTTAATCAATAGAGCCATCTGTAATCACAGCTCTGCTGGGACGTTTTCAAAGATCGCCACAGTGGAAGAGAGCGGTCCATTGTTTCAGTGGACAGGGTCTGGCCTGTGTTTGTCCACGTCAACCCCTCCTTCATGCATTCACTGGTAGAAGAACTTTCTCGAAAAGTCGTCGTAAGATAGGCGGGGTCAGAGCCACAGCGTGATCCGATCCACGCTCTACATGTATAAATGAAAAGCAGAATAGAGACCTACAGAGAAGACAGACACAGAGAGACAGAACGGTCAGTCAGTCATGGCTGTGTTAGGAGATGGGCCACTCAACTTGGCAGAGGTGCTGAGCCTTTGCCAGAACATGTAGTAAAGGTACGTTGATATTTTATTTCAATGTAGGGTTTAGGGCTGATAGGCAAAGAAGTAAGGTTACTTTAGGAAGTAGGCAAATAAGATTAAGAGGATGAATGATTATGCTTTCAGTTGAATATGTTTAATTAAAGAAACTATCTTGAATTGTAATGCCATGTGTGGACTGCTTTTGAAACTTATTGCTAGTATGCTTAGTGCGCTTCTACTCTCTTCTCTCCTTCCTTCTTGTTGTGTGTGTGACTGCTAAGTAGAGAAACAACTCCTCTATACACATCCCCAATTCATCTACCTGTTATAGATGACAACACCCACAACCCCTTCTTGTCATACAAGAATCAAACGAAAGCGTGCACTCTGTTACATTTAAAAAAAATGAGAGAAAACAGAAACTCAATGTGAAAGTGTGAATGCTGATAAGAGAAATGTGACGTCAAAATGTGTCTGTCAAGTCAACTATTCTCCGATGTTCGCTCTTGAAGATTAGTTTGTGATTCTATGGAAATATGTAGAATTCTTTGGAACAATCTAGAAATGACAAGAAAAACGTAGAATCCTTTAGAGCTTTCTAGAATGTTCCGGAAATCGTAAACAAATTTAATCTGTACAACGATTGGCTAGAAGTTTAATCTGTACAATGATTGGCTAGAACTACGCAATATTCTAAAAAGGGAAGGTTCCAGAATGTGGCTATGATTGACTGAAAATCTAGGGAAAAGCCGAGAATATTGTGGAACTTTCCATGATTTATAAATAAAGCATGACTGTGGGTCGAGAGAGAGAGCGATCGGAACAGTTGAAGTGTAAGTCTGCTGTCAGAGATTGAGAAGTTGCTGTAGATTCGTGGAGTTGCTGTGTGTGTAGATTTGAGGGCTGAAGAAGAATAATTCTGCAAACTAGGAATGGTGCATTGGATGTGTGAAGTATTTACCCAGTTCCTGTTGTGTTTTCTTCGTTCTTCAAATAAAGGATCATTTTCGTTTAATCTGGACCGGTGTACTTTGTCTCTGAAAAGAATGATCAACTGCTAGATCTTCACGAACCTGCATAAACTGCAAGGTACTGCCAGTCACACACTTCTTTACATTGTGACACACTCTCATCATTCACCAAAGCAATCACCCAACAAGCACCGAAACTCCAGGGCACAAAGCACACACAAACTTAAAGGGGGAGGACAGAAGGGGCGTGGGGCAAAAGAGTGGCACATAGAGGGGGGAAATAACTGCTGGACACAAGGTAGGCTATGTCTTCAAGTTAGACTTGCAGGAAGACCGAGTAAGTAAATGTCGATTAGACGGAGGAAGATCGTTCCGTTTGTATGGACCTGACACAGAAATCTTTTAATCTATGTTTTAGTCTTTGTTTTGTTTTGTTGTATTTCGTTTTGTTTTGTTTTGTTTTGCAACAAACAGGCATCAACAGACAATGTAGCAAATGGAAATGGCATCAGTTCATACACATTGGAAAAAAGTACTGTTGGCACATGAACATCACACATCATACAGAATGCATATGACAATATTTACAATTTGGAGTTTTCACAGTGAACATTGAGATTTAAGTACATGTCATAAAGATAAATTTATTTTCTGCTAAGAAAACATTGGTATATGTTTATTCCATTGAGCATTAAAAATGGACAAGTCAGAAATTTATTTTGGTATCATACTGTTTAGTTTTGATTCTCATATTTAGTTGTCTTTTGAAAGTAGGTAAATTCGGAACAGTAATTTTCAATCTTGCATTTATATATAAATGACTTTGCAAGCATTATGATAAAATCACATCGTCTCCCTATTTCTACACTTTGATCAACACTGAACGATACAAGGTTCCATGTGATTTTGATGTTAAAGGTATTTTCGCATTTTTCATTGATCTAATTTTCTGAAAAGTTCCAAAAGTTAGGGACACAGTGGCAGTTCCACAAGAAATGTTTAACAAAATGTCTCTTGTATTATTACGTAATGTACAATTTATAGTAGTTGCTATATCCATTGCGTTTAAAAATGATATTGGTAGCAATAATCCAATAGACTATTGTCAGTTGGAACCATTCTGGTTTGACGTCATTTGATTTATGAATTTTTAGAAATTCTTTTACCCACGAAATATTAACGTTTAGTTTCTCTGACCACTTAACGCAAGAGTTTTGTTTACTATTTTCAAAATTCATATTTTCATAGTAGAGTTTTGCCCTCTTTTGTACACTCATTGTTAGTCTTATTGTCCTGGGCACATTCAAAACATCACTTATGTTGTTGTTCAGTTGAATTCTGTTTGATGGAAGATATTTGTCCATTATAAGTGACAAAATCAATACGGCAGTCAATGTAAGTTTTAACTCTACATGGGTCAAAACAGCCACTTTCTTTGAGAAAATATTGGATGGAGTATATTCTTTTCTCTATCTGTTTATAATCTTTGATCATCAGATTTTCCACCTTTATTTTTTCGTTATAGAAAACAGGTTCAGCTAACAATTCACTTGAATTGTCAGGTGTTATGTAATTGCAAAATGTCATATAGACCTTAAATGTATGTGTCCAAAACAGATCGTGTTTTTAAGAAATGAATACATTTCCGCTTCAATATTTTCCATTTATGATTTGAAGTTTAAACTTTTTTATCCATGCAAGTTTTTAGAGCGTACATATATGTTCGTAAATCAGGTATGCTTAATCCCCCGTGCTTTACGCTTTTAGTGGCAGTCTTTCTGCTGATTTTATACTGTTTTCCATTCCATGCAATCTGAAAACTTAACTTTTATAATTTTTGTATAACTTTTGTGCAAAGTGATCAGGTGCATCCGGCAACATTATCCACAAACGTACAAGTTTAGACAGCACAAGAGACTTTAGCACTACTACGACTTTACCAAGTGGAGTGACGGTCCTTTGTGACCAAATTTTTAAGAAAAATTCCACGTCTGACAGTTTGTCGTTATAATTAAAGGTTTCACGATTTTTTTAGATCTTAAGTAAACCAAGTGCCAACTAAGCTACGCACAAAAAGTTAAGGATCACTATGAGAAAACAGGTGCGTAATAAAGTCAGTTCGCTACTGTTATTTATTTCTCAGTCCAGCCAAATTGTTATGAATTCTTGTTCAGCTGTAAGTGGACGATGTTGTGTTAGTGCGAAAATTGCACGGGATTCTCTACTACTGAGCTTGGCCGCAAACGGAAAAGCGGAAACTTGCGAAAAAGGACCTTGTTTTGGACCGTTCTGCCTGAACACATTGCACAAGCCAGATGGAAAAACCATTATGCACGTGCAAGCACTGCTGTTTATGTGTGAGATGCTGTCTCTTGCTTGGCTTTATAAGAAGACATTCCACCAGTAGTAGGCCTGATCTGACAATGCCTCCACGACGAAAATTGAGCGAGTTTGAGAGGGGACGAGCTGTTGCATGGTTCCAAGATGGTGTTCCCAAGCGAGAAGTGGCCAGGCGACTTCAGGTGTCTATCTCGGTCATTGTCAGACTGATTCAACGCTTCACAGCCACTGGGAGGGTCCATGAAAGACGCAGATCTGGTCGACCGAAGAAGACAAACCCACGTGAAGATCGTCTCATTGAACGACAAGCCCTGCAGACAAGAACAGCCTCTTCCAGCATCATTCGAAGGCAGCTGAGGGTGGCTACTAACATCAACATCAGCCAGCAGACCATACGGAACCGCCTTCATGGGTTTAACCTCCGTTCTCGTCGCCCAGCTGTATGGCCACGGTTAACTCCAGCCCATAGGGCAGCACGCCGCGCCTTCTGCAGACGTCACGTGAGGTGGACACGTCAGCAATGGTCCCAGGTCCTGTTCAGTGATGAATCACGCTTCACCATGAACCACAACGACGGCCGACTGAGGGTCTGGAGGCGCCCAGGGCAACGCTTTATTGACACCACTGTCCAAGAAAAGGTGGCCTTTGGTGGAGGTTCTGTAATGGTCTGGGGGGCCTTCAGCCTTCACCACAGAACACCCTTGTATCATGTACAGGGTAACCTGACTGGCCTCCGATACCGGGATGAGATCCTTTGACTGCTGGCTGTGCCTACACTGCAGCAGATGGGACCGACGGCTGTCTACCAGGATGACAACGCTCGCCCCCACAGGGCAAGGGTGGTCAACGACTTCCTGCAGCAGTCTGGAGTCAACAGAATGGAGTGGCCAGCATGCAGTCCCGATCTCAACCCGATTGAGAACCTCTGGGATGAGCTGGATCGCAAAGTGAGGAGCAACCACCCCCCTCCCAGGGATGCCCAACACCTCTACCAGATGCTGCAGGCTGAGTGGCAGGCGCTTCCACAGAGGATCTTCACCAACCTGGTCAACTCGATGAGGACTCGCTGTGTCGAGTGCCAGAACAGCCATGGCGGTTACACGCATTACTGAACTTTTGGGAGCATCAGAATGCCCTGTCTTGTGATTTCAATGACTTTGGGAAATCAAATTTCGATACGTACCCACTTTGATCAAATGTACACACCAAACGATTGCTCGAAATTGAAGGCAATTGTGTATCGTTATCACTAAAGCATGGAATTAAATGTTTGCCAAACTTCAACGCATTGGCTTTCTTATTTTGAAAGTTATGAATTTTTGTGCAAGTGATCCTTAACTTTTTGTGCGTAGCTTATTTTAAACGTAAGCGGATTCGATATCATTTTCAAATGGGGACAATATCTTTTCTTTTTGTAATTTTCTCTCACTCCCTAGCCAAAATTACTTGCGTTTTTTTCCTTTTTTTGTGTTTTTTGTGTGCTAGAATCCGCATAAAGAATATAAGGGTAGGGCGGAATTGGATCTTATTATCTGCATCCTCTTTCTACACTCTGTTGTCTGACCGTTTACAATAACAGTTCATTTCATGTTTTTATAGAAAGTTTCAGTCCAACGATAAAAACTATTTTCAAAACTTTGAGCATGCTCTCATAACTTTGAGCGTAAACCCTTTATCAAGTAAATAAAAAGCTTTATCGAAATCAGTACAGAGTAACAAACCTGGTATGTTATTCAGATTTAAATAACTTATCTGATCATTTGTTAACCTTATATTGTCTCCTATGCTCCAGAAGGAAAAATTAGAAAGCCTCAAGATAGAAATGGAAAGACTGAACATCAGTATTCTAGGACTAGGAGAGGTGAGATGGAATGGAGCAGGCATCGGGCAAGCATAAACTCATATATTCTGGGAAGGACACATGAAAGTCGGCACGGGTCACGTGATCATGCAAACGTTTTGTTTTGATAATGTCTCTTCTGTATGGTTAACTTCTCTACTTGTTTATTATTGCTTTGGAACACTATGTATTCTATTTGGGGGCGTAATTGGCGAAGAATCAGACTTCTCACCCTGCAATATAACTGCATGGGTTTGAACCGAGCTCAAAAGAAACTGTGTATTCCGCCTCCAGTCCACCCCGTTTCTGAACTGACGGCTGACCTGGCTCAGGGTTGGGGAAGATGAAGCAACCTTGGAGAGAGGATGGGCACCGTTTTCTTAATGCTGACGCCCAGAACAAGTTCAGATCTCTACCATTTCCCTCCCCTAGTACGACTTGAGTTTGCTTGGAGTTTGTTCAAGAGGAAATCTCTGCTCTCGGAAAACTCCATAAACGCTCAACCTAA
The DNA here is from genome assembly GCA_030674185.1 of Monoplex corrugatus. Classification (NCBI taxonomy): domain Eukaryota; kingdom Metazoa; phylum Mollusca; class Gastropoda; order Littorinimorpha; family Ranellidae; genus Monoplex; species Monoplex corrugatus. The sequence continues at coordinate 40,497,374 of CM060308.1, forward strand.
ATCTGCCAGCACTTATCTAACAAGACTTCCCAAGCCTGCGCAAAACCCTATGCTCTGGCAAAGTCTTGAAATGGGGAAAAGGGAAGACGGATCAATGAAACATGGAGCCGACACCACCAGAATGAGGGAAACAATAACCCTTTTGACTCCGCACCGTATTCACCAAATGCAAAAAACGTAGCCCATTGATTCCCTCACCCTATCCACCAGCTTCTTGCAAGAAGCTGGTGGATATGGTGAGGGAGTCAACGGGTGAAGTTTTTGCCTTGTTTGCGTGGTCGACAATGAAAGATGCTGGTAGACAGGCTGCAGGAGTCAAAGTGTTAAGCTGGGCAGCGAACAGGCCAGTTTTTTAATGTTGTGGGCTGGAATTAAACTCAAATCAGACCTCGAATCCACGACTCTTCCAAGTGTCCTGCGCATAAAATGAGGACCTGGCCAACTCTTCGGTTTATGTGCAGGCTTTCAGGCTTGTGCCATGAGCATCAACATAACACGGCACCTGTGACGTTAGTGCGTATGGAATTCGTTCCGAGCGCGGAGACGTCGTCTTGAGAAACTGAAACTGAGGATTATGGGGCAGCCTTTATTTTAACTATACTTGAGCATGATGTATTGAATGTTTGTGTTGTGCAGTAAATAATACCTGCATGTTTGTGTTGTACAGACAATAATACCTGCATGTTTGTGTTGTACAGACAATAATACCTGCATGTTTGTGTTGTACAGACAATAATACCTGCATGTTTGTGTTGTACAGACAATAATACCTGCATGTTTGTGTTGTACAGACAATAATACCATGGAGGATATAGACGTGGAGGATGCCTATGTATTGAATGTTTGTTTTGTACAGACAATAATACCTGCATATTTGTGTTGTACAGACAATAATACCATGGAGGAAATAGACGTGGAGGATGCCTATGTATTGAATGTTTGTGTTGTACAGACAATAATACCTGCATGTTTGTGTTGTACAGACAATAATACCATGGAGGAAATAGACGTGGAGGATGCCTATGTATTGAGTGATCGTGTTGTACAGACAATAATACCTGCATGTTTGTGTTGTACAGACAGTAATACCTGCATGTTTGTGTTGTACAGACAATAATACCTGCATGTTTGTGTTGTACAGACAATAATACCATGGAGGATATAGACGTGGAGGATGCCTATGTATTGAATGTTTGTTTTGTACAGACAATAATACCTGCATGTTTGTGTTGTACAGACAATAACACCTGCATGTTTGTGTTGTACAGACAATAATACCTGCATGTTTGTGTTGTACAGACAATAATACCTGCATGTTTGTGTTGTACAGACAATAATACCATGGAGGATATAGACGTGGAGGATGCCTTTGTATTGAGTGATCGTGTTGTACAGACAATAATACCTGCATGTTTGTGTTGTACAGACAATAATACCATGGAGGAAATAGACGTGGAGGATGCCTATGTATTGAGTGATCGTGTTGTACAGACAATAATACCTGCATGTTTGTGTTGTACAGACAGTAATACCTGCATGTTTGTGTTGTACAGACAATAATACCTGCATGTTTGTGTTGTACAGACAATAATACCATGGAGGATATAGACGTGGAGGATGCCTATGTATTGAATGTTTGTTTTGTACAGACAATAATACCTGCATGTTTGTGTTGTACAGACAATAACACCTGCATGTTTGTGTTGTACAGACAATAATACCTGCATGTTTGTGTTGTACAGACAATAATACCTGCATGTTTGTGTTGTACAGACAATAATACCATGGAGGATATAGACGTGGAGGATGCCTTTGTATTGAGTGATCGTGTTGTACAGACAATAATACCTGCATGTTTGTGTTGTACAGACAATAATACCATGGAGGATATAGACGTGGAGGATGCCTATGTATTGAGTGATCGTGTTGTACAGACAATAATACCTGCATGTTTGTGTTGTACAGACAATAATACCTGCATGTTTGTGTTGTACAGACAATAATACCTGCATGTTTGTGTTGTACAGACAATAATACCTGCATGTTTGTGTTGTACAGACAATAATACCATGGAGGATATAGACGTGGAGGATGCCTATGTATTGAGTGATCGTGTTGTACAGACAATAATACCTGCATGTTTGTGTTGTACAGACAATAATACCTGCATGTTTGTGTTGTACAGACAATAATACCTGCATGTTTGTGTTGTACAGACAATAATACCATGGAGGATATAGACGTGGAGGATGCCTTTGTATTGAGTGATCGTGTTGTACAGACAATAATACCATGGAGGATATAGACGTGGAGGATGCCTTTGTATTGAATATTTGTGTTGTACAGACAATAATACCATGGAGGATATAGACGTGGAGGATGCCTTTGTATTGAGTGATCGTGTTGTACAGACAATAATACCATGGAGGAAATAAACGTGGAGGATGCCTTTGTATTGAATATTTGTGTTGTACAGACAATAATACCATGGAGGAAATAGACGTAAATGATGTCTTCACCCCATACTGCATGGTCCCCAGTGGAGAGGAGGACGTACCCACGGGCCTGTGTCTGGTGTTCAACAACATTCACTTCATTCAAGCAGACTTTAGCGATCGGACAGGTTCAGAGAAGGATTATCGCAGGATCGAAAAGGTCTTCAGGTCACTAAACTTTATTGGATAAATGGTATTGAAAGGGGCTTTTGTTTTTAAAAAATAATTTCAGACATCGTCAGGTTTGTCACAGATATGTGTAGGCTTGTTTGTAGTCCCCAGTCAGTCTACCCAGCTGTAAATGGGTACCTGACCTTCTTCAAAGTTAGGGAAGGAAAGCAGCTAAAGAGAGGGGACGGACACCGCCCTCATTATGCAGGCCATGAGAAAAGTTGAGGTCTGTACTACAATGATTTCAACACTTAACGATTTTAACTCATGTGATCGTCTTCTTGTTCATCATCATCATCATCATCATCATCGTCGTCGTCGTCGTCGTCGTTGTCGTTGTTGTCGTCATCGTATCATCACCACCATCATCATCAACATCACCATCATCATCACCATCATCATTAACATCGTCGTCGTCGTCGTCATCGTCATCATCATCATCATCATGATCAGTAGGAATATTCATGTGTCGGTGACTAAGAATCTCGAGTTTTTTTGTGGTTTTTTTGGGTTTTTTTTAATCCAAATATAGGAATTCACAGACATAGTCTGCAAACTGTTAGCCCTATGTGTAAATTGTCTTCCTTAAACCAGTCACTTGGGTTTAGCGTAATGGATTTAGAGCAATCGACTGTTGAAGGCAGGCTTATGTAGTTTTCTTTTTCTGCATATTTCTCACCAGTTTCAGTTTTATTGTTCTTTCTCTCTCTCTCTCTCTCTCTCTCTCTCTCTCTCTCTCTCTCTCTCTCTCTCTTGTGTGTCTCTCTCTCCCTCTCTCTCTGTCTCTCTCTCTCTGTCTCTCTCTCTCTCTGTCTCTCTCTCTCTGTCTCTCTCTCTGTCTGTCTGTCTCTCTCTCTCTCCCTTTCTCTCTCCCTCTCTCTCCGTCACCCCCTCTCTCTCTTCCCCCCATTGTGTATGTGTGTGTATGTTTGTGTGGCTGCGGAGAGAAATTTTTATTAGAATTATATCGTACACGGGGGCCTGCATTTTTACATGATTACACTTTTTATTTATTTATTCATTTATCTATTTATTTATTCATTTGTTTGTTTGTTTCTGTGTTTATTTATGGATTTATGTATTTATTTATTTATTCATTTATTTATTTATTTATTTATTTATTCATTTGTTAATGCCAAAGACTGCTCTGGCGTAACAGGTGCTTTGGATTCGAAGTGGAGGAGAAACGGGACTGTACCTGTGCTGACATGATGGACTGTTTGAAGAGGACGGCTCAGACCTACAACAAGTGTTACTGCGCCTTCGTGTGTTTCTTTCTCTCTCATGGGCGGGAAGAGATGGTCTGTGATGGGCATGGTCGTCCGGTGCCACTCGGTGAGCTCGTCAGCATGTTCGTGGATTACTGCCCACAGATGACCGGTAAACCGAAGTTATTTTTTGCACAGGTAAGCTTGTATAGGAGCACTGCTGTCTTTTTTTCTTCTTCTTCTTTTTTCTGTTTATTTGCTGATAGTGTTGCCTTTCGTCTTCTACTCCCTGTCTTTCTCTTTCTGTTTCTCTTCAACAAAAGGACAGATCAATCAGCTGTCCTTCATCTCCGGTGCTCACCCTTGTCTCTGTGTCCCACGTTTTCAGAGAATGTTTGTGAGTAGTGACTGGGAAGCTGTGAAAAACTGAGAGGCATGCTATAAATTGAGAGGCATGGTATAAATTCAGAGGCATGGTATAAACTGAGAGGCATTCTGTAGATTGACAGGTATGCTATAAATTGAGAGGCATGCTATAAACTGAGAGGCCTGCTATAAATTGAGAGGCCTGCTATAAATTGAGAGGCATGCCATAAATTGAGAGGCATGCTATAAATTGAGAGGCAGCCATAAATTGAGAGGCATGCTATACATCGAGAGGCCTGCTATAAACTGAGAGGCATGCTATAAACTGAGAGGCATGCCATAAATTGAGAGGCATGCTATAAATTGAGAGGCAGCCATAAATTGAGAGGCATGCTATAAATCGAGAGGCCTGCTATAGATTGAGAGGCCTGCTATAAATTGAGAGGCCTGCTATAGATTGAGAAGCCTGCTATAAATTGAGAGGCCTGCTATAGATTGAGAGGCCTGTTATAAATTGAGAGGCCTGCTATAAATTGAGAGGCCTGCTATAGATTGAGAAGCCTGCTATAAATTGAGAGGCCTGCTATAAATTGAGAGGCCTGCTATAAATTGAGAGGCCTGCTATAGATTGAGAGGCATGCTATAAATTGAGAGGCATGCTATAAACTGAGAGGCCTGCTATAGATTGAGAGGCATGCTATAAATTGAGAGGCATGCTATAAACTGAGAGGCCTGCTATAAATTGAGAGGCCTGCTATAAATTGAGAGGCCTGCTATAAATTGAGAGGCATGCCATAAATTGAGAGGCATGCTATGAATTGAGAGGCATGCTATGAATTGAGAGGAATGCTGTAAACTTCAACAGCAGCAGCTTCAGCCTACAGGATCGTTTAGTTCCCATAGCATTTCATGTCACTTCAAGATATCCTCGTGAACCACAATGACCTGGCCGTGGTACACTAGAAATTAAATAAAAACAGTTTTATCAGCTTTGTTCAAGACACTGCACCCAGCCCCAAAATGTCCAAACTACACGAGTCTCTCTTTAACCATTTCTCTCTCTCTCTCTCTCTCTGTTTCTCTCTCTCTCTGTGTTTCTCTCTCTCTCTCTCTCTCTGTTTCTCTCTCTCTCTCTCTGTTTCTCTCTCTCTCTCTCTCTCTGTTTCTCTCTCTGTCTCTGTTTCTCTGTCTCTCTGTCTATCTGTCTGTCTCTCTCTCTCTCTTTCTGTCTTTCCTCCAGCTTTATTGAACTTAGACCAGTTATTCTGTCTGTGTTGAATGTTATGTATCAAACTGCTTTCTTCTAGTGTATTACCTGTACATTTTCTATGCACGGCACACGTTTTCATATATCTTTGGACAACGAGTGTGCAGTTGTCTATTTTCTCTTGAATAGCTGGTTGCCCGAAGAACGGGACTAAAATTTGGTTCATCTGTCCTAGGCTTTCTGAGAGACATATATATAGACCACGTTCATTCGCCACCATGTATGTTGACAAAATGCAGTTGCGGTGGGTGGTGGATACACTATTGTATGTGATCTCATTACAATACTGCAGACAATAATATGTCCTGATCCAGATTTGCCGTCAAACTGAAGGAGAGACGGGAAAAGCAGCAGTAGTAGCAGCAACAGTAGAACCGCTATGCAGACATGATGTATCCAGCAATACTGCTGGTATATCCATCTTTCCGCCCGACAAGGACATCCTCCTGGGGTTTGCTACCACTCCCGGTCGTGTCGCGTACAGGTTTTGTCAGTCAGGTTCTCCATACATCGAACAACTCACACTGGTAAATATCTGTATGCAGAGAGTCAGAAAGCCTTTGTATTAAGGGTTTGTTTGTTTGTTTGTTTGTTTGTTTTAATTATAAAATAGGCATTGAACCAATCAACGTGCTCAGTGCAATAGTGAGATTGGGATGTTCAAATTCCATTTGTCAAAATTACTCAGAGATGAGAGTGCTATGGGTTTTCAGTTCAGACGACTGGGATCACACAGTCGAGGGTGTCGCTCAAATTTCGTGACCAACACCACAGGTGTCTGTATCTCCCAGTACTGGTGGACTCCAGGATATATAATGAGAGAAAGCCTAAAGAAGTGTCCTTGTCCCACATTCTCAGCATCAGCATCATCATACCCAAAACACGTGGGATAGCAACAAAAGTCCTCATGCCTGTTTCTTCTTGGCCGCCTTTTCGGCACTAAAGTACGTAATGTTTCAAGCGTTCTTACAATTCTCGAATGCATTTTTTTTCTGCCTACATTATGCAGGCGGCATTTTGCTACACATTCTGCATACTTGAGCAATCGAATTTTTTCGGATCAGTGTGTCAAGTCGCTTTGCCCACACTGTTCAGGCGATATACTGATGCACAGGCTATATATACAGGGGGGTGCAAAAGTAGGTATACAGTAAGTATCACATCATTATTATAATGCTTAATTCCGCTATCGATTAGAGGGCAAGCAGTTTGAGTATCTGAGGGATTAAGGCTGTGCTTGTTATTACATGTATATGCAATATTCATTTGTTTGTATAATAAATGCAATGAGTATTGTACGTGTTTTCTTTTTTCATAACTGTATACCTACTTTTGCACCCCCCTGTGTATAAAGGCATACCGGTACTCGTCTTCGGTGGGTGTGCATGCTGGAGGCTTTCCTGTTTCCGTAAGTCACTGGACATTGACATGACTTACAGGATCTTTAACGTGGATACTTAGATGTTTTGTGTGCGTGCACACACGAAAGGAGTTTAGGCACGAGCAAGTCTACCTACCCGGTAGGCCTACCTGTTGACCTGGGAGATGGGAAAAATCTCCACTCTTTATCCACCACGCAGGAGTAGGCTCCATATATGCCAATGGCCATACCACGTTGAAAACACGGGTTCTCGTCCGATCACCGAAGTTTAAGCAACGTCGGGCCCGGTTAGTAGGGCTTACTTGGATGGGTGACCGCCTGGGAACTCTAGGTGCCGTTGGTAATCTTTTAACCCTTTGACCCCCGCACCCTGTCAACAAACTGCAAAAACTTAACCCTTTGATTCCTTCATCCTATCCACCAGCTTCCTGCAAAAAGCTGGTGGATAGGGTGAGGGAATGAAAGGGTTAAGTTTTTTGCTTTGCTAGCATGGTTGACAATGCAGGGTGCTGATGGACAGGATGCGGGAGTCAAAGGGTTAATGCGGGCTAGTTAAAAGAGCCATGGACTCAAGATCTAATACCGGTATCTCGAATTCAACCCCAACCCGCAACATCAAAAACTGGCCTGTTCGCTGCCCAGCTTATTGTTTCCATCATTCTGCTGGTGTCATTTTCATGTTTCATAGGTCCGTCTTCCCTTTTCCCCATTTCAAGACCTTGTCAGCGCATAGGATATTGCGCAGGCTTGGGAAGTCTTGTCAGATAACTGCTGGCAGATTTGGGTTGAGCGCTTATGGAGTTTTCCCCGGTGCAGAGAATTCCTTTTGTCAATTTGAACAAACTCCAAACTCCAAGCAAACTCCGATATACCGGTACCCAGACAGAATCGATTCCCAGACTTTCTGATTGCAAGTCTGGCGTCTTACCGGTACTGTTTTTTTTTTTAATTTTTTTTTTTTTAACCTCTGTCGTCTGTCCGCGCCGCCATATTATTAGATTGTAAATAGATGTTAAATCATGAATGTAGGCCGTCTTGAAGAAAAATGAATTCAAATGAACATGTGCACAACACACCTCCTTCATCATCATCATCATCATGTGCCCTGCCACATGGCGTTGGCGATCGTGGCCCTCCATATGAATCTATCCCTTGTCGCTGCAAGTACGTCTCCCACCCTCTCTGTCTTCACTCACCCTGCATATCGGTCTAATATTTTCTCCCTGGGTCTGCCTGGTGTTCTGTTTCCCTTCAGCTTTCCTGTTGTGACCAGATGCTCTAATTTCTTTCCTCATAAAATGTCCTATAGATGTTGCTTGTCTTTTCCTAATCTTCTTTATTGATGATCTTCTTGTGTCTGTCTCCTTCAAGACTGTCTCGTTTGTTTTCTTTGCTGTCCATGGAACTCTCAACATTCTTCTTAGAAACCACATATCAATTGACTCGATTTTGTTCTGACTTTGCGTGTTGACTGTCCACGCCTCACAACCGTACAACAGTATCGATTCTTTATTACACTCAATACTCTCTTCCTGATGTTAATTGACAGGCATTTGTCGGTAAGAACGCTTTTCATCTTCTTGAATCGTGTTTTGGCTCGGCCGATTCTGCTGGCTATTTCTGATGTGCGTCTGGGGTTTGGTGAGATGACCGTTCCCAGATAGTTAAACTTATCAACCTGTCTCAAAGTTGTGCCATTTGCTGTTATTTTGCATGATGGGATTTCTTGGGGATTTTTAAAAAAATTTTTTATTTTTTTTTTTACTGATTACCATGACTTCAGTCTTACAACCTACTTGCAGGTTACATAATCGAAACCGAGGGTACCTGTTACAAGGTATCTGCCTTCAGTAACCCGTTCCAATCCATCTACCGATACCTTTTAGCGATAGTCACCATCTAGTATTGGCAACTGCAGGTGTAATTGATATGTGTAGACCTACCTACTTCCCTCAGTTACAGTAACATAAACCATGACACTGGACTCGTATGATAACACGATCTACACATGTAGGCCTACGCGTCTCTGCAGGTACTCAGGAAGCGAGGCCACCAGATGACATTGTGCGAAGCCTTGACGTTGACTGGGCGTCGGGTGGAGGTGGAGGTGCAGGTGGGCGACGAGAACATAGAAATGTGTCCTTCCTACATTTCAACGTTGACCAGGCCTCTGACGTTCTCTCTCCGCCGCCCCGACCTCAGAGCCACACAGGTAGAGTTTACGTTGTGTGCGTCACAAGGAGACTCATCATCATCATCATCATCTCATCATCATCATCATCATCATCATCATCATTCATCATCATCATCCATCATCATCATCATCATCATCATCATCATCATGTGCCCTGCCGCATGGCGTTGGCGATCATGGCCCTCCATATGTATCTATCCCTTGTTGTTGCAAGCACATCTCCACCCTCTCTGTCCTCAGCACCCTTCAAGTCCGTCCAATATTTTTTCTCTGGGTCTACCTGGTGCTCTCTTTCCTTCGAGCTTTCCTGTTATGACCAGGTGCTCTAATTCCCCTTTCCTCATAAAATGGCCCATAAATGTTGCCTGTCTCTTCCTAATATTTCTTATCAATGATCTTCTTGTGTCTGCCTCCATCAAGACTGTCTCGTTTGTTTTCTTTGCTGTCCACTGAACTCTCAACATTCTTCTCAGAAACCACATCTTGGCTGCCTCAATCTTGTTCTGGCTTTGCGTTTTGACTGCCACGCCTCACAACCGTATAACGTTATCGGTTCCATATAACATTGACGAACGCTCTTCCTGATGTTAATTGATAGGCATTTGTTGGTAAGAACGCTTTTCATCTTCTTGAATGTTATTTTGGCTTGGCCGGTTCTGCTGGCTATTTCTGATATGCATCTGCCGTCTGGTGAGACGATCGTTCCCAGATATTTAAGTTTATCAACCAGTCTCAAAGTTGTGCTGTTTGCTGTTATTTTGCATGAGGGGATTTTAAAAAATTTTTTTTTACTGATTACCATGACTTCAGTCTTCTTGCTATTTAGCTCCAACCCTTTCTATTTCTATTAAATCCACAAGGTCCCTTTCGTTTTCTGCAATTAGCACGGTGTCATCTGAGTATGACTGTAGTTCATCATTTTTCCTCCAACCTTTAATCCAGGGCATTCTTCTACGTTTCTTACAAGGAGACTAAGTCTGGATAATTACTCAAGGCACAGAGAGTGAGATACAGCTCGAAACAATGAAACAGCTAAACATGCACGACTCAGCAAATTCCTCTTAAAAAAAACCCAACAACCTCTTTTTATGGCTTAGTTTTATAAACACTGCTAAAAGTAAAAACAAAAAGCTGATAAGATTCAGAACCCGTGTACTATCAGTTTAACTAGTGATGTAGTGACAGAGGGTAGCCCTATATACACATATACATGTATATCTAACACACACACACACACACACACACACACACACACACACACACACACACACACACACACACACACACAAACACACACACACACACACACATACACACACACATATATGTATGTATATATATATATATATATAATATCTACATATATATGTAGGCCTATATGTATACATATATATATTGTGTATATATATATATATATCTGTCTGTCTATCTACTTCTATCTATCTATCTATCTATCTTATCTATCTATCTATTTACCTATCTATCTTGTCTATCTATCTATCTATCTATCTGTCTGTCTGTTATCTATCTATCTATCTATCTAGAAAGAGAATATAATACATATATATATGTAGGCCTATATATGTATATGTATATATGTATATATGTATGTATGTGTGTATTTATGCCTATAGTGTATAGGCCTACATATTACACATACACACACATACACACGCACACGCATATATGCGTGTGTGTGTGCAATATATATATATATATATATATATATATACACATAGGCATATATAGGCTACATACATGCATACATACATACATACATACATACATACATACATACATACATACATACATACATACATACATACATACCGGTACATTATATTATATGCATACATGTATATACTTATATATACCGGTATATATATAGAAGTATATATAGACCTATATATTATATATGTTGTTGTTCGTCCGTCGTGATCGACGATGACCAAGGAGCATCACGTTTCATGTGTCCGGCTGTGACTGATGAGGCCGATTCGTGCGCGGAAGGCTCGGCCGCAGATGAGACACGTGTTCTGCTGGATTCTGGACTTGGGAGTTGGCTCACGTTTCTTTTGTGCTCCTGCTTTGTTCGTAGGAGGCGGCACGCAGCTTCTCCATGATGAGCGTCTTGTGTAAGGACCTCCCATGTCTTGGTGTCGATGCCGAAGTTTTTCAGGGACGCTTTAAGCGTGTCCTTGAAGCGCAGCTTTGGCCTTCCTCGCGAGCGTATGCCGTCTACTAGCTCACCATAGAGCAGTCCCTTCGGAAGACGCGTGTCTTGCATACGCACGATGTGTCCGGCCCATCTGAGTTGGGCTCTTCTGAGCAGGGTGTGAATGCTAGTCATTCCGGCCAGATCGAGGACATCTGTGTCAGGTATTCTATCCTTCCAGGTGATCTTCAGGAGCTGTTTGAAGCAGTTGATGTGGAATCCGTTGAGTTTCTTGGCGTGGCGCTCGTATACGGTCCATGTTTCACAGGCACACAGAAGGGTTGGCAGAATGGCTGCCTTGTATACCTTCAGCTTGGTGGACAGTTTGATACCTCTCCTGTCCCATACCGATACCCTGAGGCGTCCGAAAGCTGAACTTGCTTTATATAGATATATGTATGTATGTATATACATATATATGTATATATATATATATATATATATATATATATATATACATATATATATATATATATATATATATATATACTATATAATATACACAGATGAATAGATAGATAGAGAGAGAGAGAATTCATAGAGAGATAAATAGATACATAGATAGATAATAGAGGTAGATATCGGAAGGTAGATAGATAGATAGACAGCCAGACAGATAGATAGATAGATAGATAATAGATAGATAGATAGATAGACAGACAGATAGATAGATAGACAGAGACAGACAGACAGACAGACAGATAGATAGATAGACAGACAGATAGATATAGATAGATAGATAAACAGATAGATAGATAGATAAGACATACATATGTAGGCCTATATATAACATATGTGTATATGTATGTATGCATGTATGTACGTATGTATGCATGTATGTATGTTAATATGTATGTATGTAGGCCTATGTATGTATGATAGATAGATAGATAAGACATAGGCCTACATATGTAGGCCTATATATAACATACCGGTATGTAGGCCTATATATGTATGTATGCATGTATGTATGTATGTATGTATGCATGTATGCATGCAGGCATGCATGTACCGGTATGTATGTATGTATGTCTATCTATCTACCCGGTATCAAATTCTATCTATCTATCTATCTATAAGAAGTTACATCCGAACAATGTTTTCTTTTCAGGAGGCTGAAGATGGCGAAGAGAATATGCCCAGAGCAGAAGACCTGGGCCTGAAATTCATATGACGTCAAAGATGACGTCATCAAACTTGAGACATTTCTGTGATATCTTCCCTTTACTCAGTATCATGTGTTCTTTTTGGATACGGCACAGATGTTCAGCGACTTTTATATGCCACCGATTTATGTGACTTCTCTCGTAATAAATTAATATGCTCATTTCGAAATATGGGACGGGTTACTGAACTATACATATTTTTGAAAAAGGCAGACCACTGATTTTTGTTGTTGAGTTTTGTTGTTGTTGTTGTTTGTTTTTTGTGGTTACTTTCCATTTGATGTTTGATATACAATTGTTCTCTCATTTCTCATGGGATTAGGCATCTAAATGACATCAACATGTTGCTGTTTGTCATTCAATTTTGTTAAACGATGGTCATTCCAAATAAAAGTTTGGTTGTGTTGGTTTTTGGGGGAAAAGGTAGGCCTACTTTTTTTAAATTTAACTGTTTGACTCCTGCATCCTGTCCACCAGCTTCCTGCGTTGTCAACCATGCTAGCAAAGCAAAAACGTAACCTTCGACTCCTCTCACCCTATCCACCAGCTTCCTGCAGAGAGCTGATGGGTAAGGTGAAAGAAAAAGTCAAAAGGTTAAGTTTTGCAGTGAGCGGATGGGGTGTGAGAATCAAAAGGCTAAAGCAATCTTCAAGATTTCTGTGTTCAACTTTAGGCGTGTGAAGCGCGCTATTGCAGGCAGCAGTACAAATACGGTAGGCCTACCTGTATATTACCGGTAATTACTTTAGGCGTGTGAAGCGCGCTATTGCAGGCAGCAGTACAAATACAGTAGGCCTACCTGTATATTACCGGTAATTACTTTAGGCGTGTGAAGCGCGCTATTGCAGGCAGCAGTACAAATACGGTAGGCCTACCTGTATATTACCGGTAATTACTTTAGGCGTGTGAAGCGCGCTATTGCAGGCAGCAGTACAAATACGGTAGGCCTACCTGTATATTACCGGTAATTACTTTAGGCGTGTGAAGCGCGCTATGCAGGCAGCAGTACAAATACAGTAGGCTACCTGTATATTACGGTAATTACTTTAGGCGTGTGAAGCGCGCTATTGCAGGCAGCAGTACAAATACGGTAGGCCTACCTGTATATTACCGGTAATTACTTTAGGCGTGTGAAGCGCGCTATTGCAGGCAGCAGTACAAATACAGTAGGCCTACCGGTATATTACCGGTAATTACTTTAGGCGTGTGAAGTGCGCTATTGCAGGCAGCAGTACAAATACGGTAGGCCTACCGGTATATTACGGTAATTACTTTAGGCGTGTGAAGTGCGCTGTTGCAGGCAGCAGTACAAATACGGTAGGCCTTCCGGTATATTACCGGTAATTTAAACACGCAGGTTTACGTCTAACTGAAACAAACACACGTGGCACAGACAGAACGTGAGGTGCATTTTTTACGTGTTTGGTTTCACAACAGAAAGAGGATTGCAATGGTGCAAGTTCACGGGTCAGTTCAAGAATTTTTAATGTGAACCTACACACAGCGTCAGCTTAACAACAACAACAACAACAACAAAACAACAACAACAACAATAGGAAGAATAACGATGATGATGATGACGACGACGATGATGATAATATCAACATCATCATCATCATCATCATCATCATAATTATCATCCTCATCATCATCATCGCATACACATCATCACATCACCACCATTATTTTTTTTTTTTATCCTTTTTTTTTTGGGGGGGGGGGGGAGGGGAGAGATAGTTTTTTTCCCAAAGCTTTGTGGGAGAGTACAGGGAATTTTGCTATTTATCTTTTATATAATTCTAAGATGATGAAATTAGATGGACAGAAGTAGTGCATGCATTGTCTCTTCTCTCTCTCTCTCTCTCTCTCTCTCTCTCTCTCCTCTCTCTCTCTCTCTCTCTCTCTCTCTCTCTCTCTCTCTCTCTCTCTTTCCCCCTTTGATATCGCTGTTTATGATGGTGTCTTCTCTTTGTCCCTTGGTCTTTCCTCTTCTCTGGTGGGCTTCTTTGGTTGTTTGGATGTTCGTGATGGTGTCTTCTCCTTGTTCCTTGGTCGTCCCTCTTCTCTAGTAGACTGCTTTAGGAGTTTGCTTTGGTGTCTGCCATATGTTGGTTTTGTGTGGACAGAGTAGCTCTGGCATCAGTTGTTTGTTGCTGTTTTCTTGGGTTCTCCTCTCTTGTTCCTTGTCTTCGTGGTTTGTTGCAGAAATCTCTAGGTGCATCATTCAAGACTATCACACATTCATTCATTCAGTTAACATTCAGCTTAGTTGTCATTCATTCAGTTTTTGGTTAGTATAGCAAGATTCCCGCTTTCATCATTTCTCCATTGAGTGTTTGCTCTCTTTATTTTTTGTCCTCCTGTTAGAAGGCACAAATGATATGACATGTTATTTAGTAACAGCAAACAATAGTCTTTTTTTGATATAAGCTCAGAGCACAACATATCTACTTGTCAATCTATTAGATGGACAACAAGACATTCATCACTGGTTCATACTTGTAATTGTATCCTGGGGCTGTTTGCGCATGACTATCCAAACCATTGTTCGTATTTATTGTTGAATGGCTAGGTTAACGGTACATTCCGCTCTTTTTGCTACTTTACATTCCGCTGTTTATGCTCATAGGTTTCTAAGTCGTAATTCAGTTTCAAATATAAGTTGTAGATTTTTGCATTTGCCATATTTGAATTTGGAGACAGATAGTCTAGCTACCAGTAATATATGATCGTTGTTGTTGTTGTCATTATTATTATTGTCATTATCATTAATATTATTATTACGGGTGGTAGTAGTAGTAGTAGTAGTAGTAGTAGTAGTAGCAGTAGTAGTAGTAGTGTTATTACCCTATCATTATCATCATCATCATCGTCATTGTTGTTCCCAAACCTGGTAGCCTACGGGAAGGCCTTACTGTATGTAGGCCCACGAATGCTTAGCAAGATTTCACTGTTCCGAGTGTGTCTGTCCATTGAATAGAGAGCATTTTGATTCATAATCGCAATAGGCCTACCCTCATATGCATTCACTGGTGTTATCGAGTGGAGAATAGGCCAACCAGGAATTTGTATGCGATCTTGCTTCAGGCAATGACCAGAAAGCCATAATGTAGGCTAGGTCACTGGTTATCGATTATGCAATCTTGCTTCAGGCAATGACCAGAAAGCCATAATGTAGGCTAGGTCACTGGTTATCGATTACCGGTGTCTTGTTTTGAATATTTGATTCCGACTGTCGCGTTTCTTAACCCTTCGACTCCCGCACCCCGTCAACCAACTGCAAAAACTTGAGCCTTTGGCTCACTCACCCTATCCACCAGCTTCCTTCAGGAAGCTGATGGATAGGGTGAGAGAATCAAAGGCTCAAGTTTTTGCTTTGCTAACATGGTTGATAATGCGAGAAGCTGGTGGATAGGGTGCGAGAGTCAAAGGGTTAAGCTGTACTGAATGCATTGTTATCGATTACCTTGTTTTGAATTTTCGATCTTATGTAGATGTGTTGTTGGCATTATTTTATAACGATTTTTTTAATATATAGGCCTACTTTACTACATTTTTGTATGGCGAAGTGTACTTGTCACGGTAGTTACTTCTGTGGTGGGTTTTTGTTTTTGTTTTTTGTTTTAATCTGATGTGCTTATACCGAATGCTGTCGGATTTACCTGCTAATTGTATGCTGAATAAACTTGTGTTGTTATTTAGATATTACTGTTGCTTTTCTTTGCTTTCAGCTTTTATTTGACCTTGCATTGTTTTTTCCCATCTGTCGCTGTCTTTCCAGTGTAGGCCTACGTTTTCCTCAATAATAGTACCTGTCAGGAGTAATAAACATCAACGTGCATTTTTTTTTTTAGGATTTACCTGTTAGGAGTAATAAACATATCAACGTGCATTCTTTTTGTTTTTAGGATTTACCTGTTAGGGGTAATAAACATATCAACGTGCATTTTATTTAGGATTTACATATCAGGGGTAATAAACATAACGTGCATTCTGTTTAGGATTTACCTATCAGGGGTAATAAACATATTAATTGACGTGCATTTTTTAGGATTTACATATCAGGGGTAATAAACATGTTAACGTGAATTCTTAAAAGGGGTTTATAAACATACTGACATGCATTCTTTAGGATTTACCTATGGGGGGGGGGGGGAATAATAAACATAACATGCATTCGTTTTAGGATTTACCCATCAGGGATAATAAACGTTAACATACATTCTTTTTAGGATTTACGTATCAGGGGTCATAGGGTCATAAACATTGTTAGGGGTAATAAACATTATTAACATGCATTCTATTTAGGATTTATCTATCAGGGATAATAAACGTTGTCAACATACGGTAGGTCTACATTCCTTTCTGGATTTAGGCCTACATACCAGGGTAGTAAACATACCAACGTGTATTCTTTTCAGGATATACCTACCAGGCATACCAACGTGCATTCTTTTTTAGCATTTAGGCCTACCTATATAGAACCAATAATGTTGTACGGATGTGAGGCGTGGACAGTCAACAAACAAAACCAGAACAAAATTGAGGCAGCCGAGATGGTTTCTAAGAAGAATGTTGAGAGTTCCATGGACAGCAAAGAAAAGAAACGAGACAGTCTTGATGGAGGCAGACGCAAGTAGATCACTCATAGGGAAGATTAGGAAAAGACAGGCAACATTTATAGGCCATTTTATGAGGAAGGGGGATTTGGAGCACCTGGTCACAACGGGAAAGCTGGAGGGAAAGAGAGCACCGGGTAGACCCAGGGAGAAAATGCTGGACGGACTTGCAGAGTGGCTGGGGACGAGGGGGGTGGGAGAGATGTTAGGGGCAACGAGAGATAGAGATGGATGGAAGTCCATGATCGCCAACGCCATGCGGCAGGGCACCTGATGATGATGATGATCAGGGTAATAAGCATATTAATATGCATTCTTTTTAGGAGTAAAAAAAACATACTGGAACCGAGTATCACAAGACACTGTACATCATCTCTTGAGCAAATACAAGAACACACTGTGACCGATTTCCTGTTGAAATGCGTATAAATTCGTTGTCAGTGGACATATTCATTTTGACCTTACCCATTTAACTAACTACCGGTAACTAACTCTCTCCCTATCCTTCTTCTTCTCCTTCTTTTCCTTCTCTTCTCCTCCTTCCTTTTCTTTTCTTTTTTTTCTTCTTCTTCTTCACCACTAGTATTTCTTCGGTCTTGGCAGATATGTAGGTCTACATCAGCAACAGCGAGTTTGAAAAATGCCTCTTAGCTTAACAACTTGCTGCACTGGAAAATAAAGCGGGCCTATTATTTTTACTGTCAGGACCCTTTCAGATACCGGTACCGGTAGGGCTTTTGTCATCGTGATGGAAATGCAATTGGGGAGGAAGGGTTTGTTTTTTTCCGTTTGTTGTTGTTGTTGTTGGTGGTGGTTTTCCCATCGTGTGCACCGCTCTTGTATCAGTTTCAGTTTCAATTTCAGTTTCTCACGATGACGTCTCCAAGCTCGGAATGAATTCCATACGCACTAACGTCACAGGTGCCATGTGATTGAGAAGATCCAGAATGATCACGGCACAAGCCTTGAGCCTGCATATAAACTCACGAGCTGGCCAGGTCCTGAGGTCCTAGCTAGATAGTTCCATAACCCCGAGGTCGTAGGGGTGTGAGGTGGCACAGACCACTTTTCCCGGGGCCAGCACCACGAGGGTGGCGCTCATCCCCTCTCCTTCGCTTCAATTTCGCATTCATATTCATTTTTTTTTACCAAGACTTCAGAAAGGCAAGAAGGTAATTGGTCTTCAAGGGGTGGGACCTGGGAAATCTCTCTCTCTCTCTCCAAATGTTTTATACCAAAGCAGCCGGGCAATGCCCTGCTCTTCACAATTTTCAACTGCCGTGGGAACTTTAGCGTGCGCAGCCAGAAGGTACACGGGTCCGACTCGGTTTTCGTCAAAAACCTCTTCCGAAGGACTAGATGTTCAGTTTGATTTTCCGGTCAAACTGAAGAGAAAAGTCGAGGCTAATCACTGTACCCCATAGCTACCGGTATTTCGCTTCTCCAACACACCTCTAAACCCACCAAAACCGAGGTCACCATGACAGCAGGGCACAAAGTTCCTTGGAATCTGGGACAATTTTCCACAAAGTTATGATAACGAGAATGAGGAGTTTGCTTGTGGAGTTGGTTCAAGAGGAATTCTCTGCACACGGGAAAGCTCCATAAGCGCTCAACCCAAATCTGCCAGCGGTTATCTGACAAGACTTCCCAAGCCTGAGCAAAACCCTATGCGCTGGCAAGGTCTTGAAATGGGAAAAGGGAAAGACGGATCAATGAAACATGAAGCCGACACCACCAGAATGATGGAAACATTAACCCTTCGACTCCCGCACCGTATTCACCAACTACGAAAACTTGGCCCATTGATTACCTCACCCTACCCACCAGCTTATTGCAAGAAGCTGGATGGAAACGGTGAAGAAGTTAACGGGTTAAGTTTTTGCCTTGTTAGCATGGTCGACAAAGAAGGATGCTGGTAGACAGGCTGCAGGAGCCAAGGGGTTAAGCTGGGCAGCCAACAGGCCAGTTTTTTAATGTTGTGGGCTGGGATTGGAACTCAAGTCATCAGACCTCGAGTCCATGGCTCTTCCAAGTAGCCTGCGTATAAAATGAGGACGATACTGAAGATGCTATAGAGGTCCATTTCGGATAGAGAATGTGCGGCAGGGCTGTATCCTGCTTTAACATATCCCTTTCTAACTTTGTCATTTTTTTCACTATAATCAAAAATAACACCAAAAATGTATTTCTTTGTTGTATCTAATGTTTTTTCACAAAAATAATAATTTTCCCTACTCTATAAGTACTTTCAGGCTCTAGAGGGTTAACCCTTTTGACTCCCGCACCCTTTTCATCAGCATCCTCATTGTCAACCATGCTAGCAGTGCAAAAACTTCACCTTCGATTCCCTCACCCTACTTACCAGCTTCCTGCTAGAATCTTGGTTGACAGGGTGAGG